>CM067369.1:69269951-69986201 GCA_034401795.1 Chaetoderma sp. LZ-2023a | reverse complement strand
AGAATGGTTTTATGCTTGGCTTTGTATGACAGTGAGAACAACAAAATCACTAATACTGGTGGCTACAAATATCGAACTAAAATGACAGGTTCAGAAGACGATCGTCATTGAAATTTTCAAATATTTTCCTAATCTTAAATTGTAAGATTTAAAGGTTAAGTATTTGATATTTTATTTATGATGTGTATCTTTTAGTAGTCGAGGACTTTAATCACATGATTGAATGGATTTTGAGGACAATTTTGTTCAGTCTTCGAAATGTTGAGTACCTTTAATATTTTATTCGTTTGAAACCACCTTTGGGAGACATTTGGAATAAAATAGGTCCATTAATTTGTCCTTAAATGATGTTTTTTTAGACAAATTAACCCTTTAACGGTCAGGCTAGCCTAAACCGACTTCTGCCATGGTCTCGAGGCATGTCCATTTGCAGATCAAGAGGACATTTTTGAAAATTTACCACTGCAATGACTGGCTCAATAACTGAGCAAGTCATTCCAGTGGTAAATCTTAAAAAATAGTCTTTTGGCCTGCAAATGTATTCAGTAAGCAAAATTTAAATTTTCTTAAGAATTCTTGATCATTAACCCTTTAATGATCAAATCTGGTCAAGAAAATTTAAGTTTTCGCATGGTAAATGTCGATTTGCAGGCCAAGAGAAAACTATTTTTGAAAATTTACCACAGGATTTAATGGCTTGGTTACTGAGCCACTCATTCGAGTGGTAAAATTTCAAAAATAGTCTCTTGGCATGCAAATGGACATTTCCCAAGACCACTTCATAAGCCGGTTTCGGCCGGTTTGACCATTAAAGTGTTCAATAATTTGCATATATATGTATGTTGACAGTGACTCAATTATAAATCTCTCAACTGTATGTGGGATAAACATGTTGGATAGAAGTTTATTTTCTTAATACGACGTAAACTCATTTTCGTGTTAACAGTACTCTATGCAGTTTACTATTAACATAGTATTTTGTATTGGGAAGTTATGATCCCGTATTCAAATATATATATATATATATATATATATATATATATATATATATATATATATATATATATATATATATATATATATATAAAATATTCTGATTTCACGTACCGGTAATCTGCTTGTGGTGTGTACAAGTGCAATTATGAATCGTATTGTCTGTTAGAACACGCTGTCTATGTAGACAGTGTCTGCATTTATATAGGCAGGTAATTGTGCATTGACATTCTATTTTATGTATTTGAATAACAAATTTATCAAGATGTGTCATTATGTAAATTAGTAAATTCGCTGAGAAACATAGAATTACATAATCATGTTGTTATCTTTCATGGTAAATAGTAGAATTACTTCTGCATGTATTAATAATAATAATAATAATAATAATAATAATAATATGCACACTTACTCTGTTATAAATAGCCTATGATTTATATTACTAGATTCTGAGAATACTTAAGCTAGTTTTGTGTTTCCTTGTATATCTGTCCTGATAGACATCACTATAGCATTCTACAAACAATTAGGAAACTAGCATAAGTCGGTCTGTCTGTCAAATAATTGGACATTTCTGATAAAGCTTCACATCTTCTTTTTCTTGTGACCTTTTGGCAAAAGAGTAGGTCACAAAAGTTCACGTAGCTCAACTGTGGCAGATTATAAATGTTTGTATCATGTGTCTATCTGAACAATATAGTCTCGAACACTTTACACGTGCTGGAATCGATTTGAAAGTTGAAATCTGATTTCCCAGAATATAGACTTCAAGGTAACTATACTGTTAAGCTGTTGAATATTTTGAAACTAATTTGACTTGGAGCTATGGCGAGCTATTAGTCAAATTAGTTTCAAAATGTTCAACAGAATGTTTATTAAAACACAATTCCTACACTGTGACAAACTTTTTGATTTTCCTGACAGAGCTCCTTCATTATGGTTGTGATGTCAGCTAACTAGTGATGTAATTGATTATGGCATCAGATACTTGAATGACAGATTAAATCCCTCCATTGTCTTGATAAATATCCATTTGCAGGCGCTGAGGAGGAATGAAATATTACTACTGGAATGACGGGCTCATAACAAGCCAGTCATTCCACGAGTAAATTTCACAATAGTTTTCTCTTTGTGTGCAAATAGACATTCATCAACTAAGGCCATGTTCTCACTAGGGACTTAATCTGGAATAATGCCATACTGAAGTATGGCGTTATTCCCGATTAACTCTCTAGTGAGAACAAAGCTTTAAACTAATCATGACCAGGAAAGAGTTAATATGCTATGTTTTTGTTGAGGCTCGAGTGTGTTTGTGTATTCTTCTTTCAAACGTCATATTTTTTTATTCAGTTACTAATTACCCTCTCCCCACAGAGGGTATTACATTCAGTTATATTTGTGTGTGTGTGTGTGTATGTGTACACACGCATCATCTCTGTGTGTCTTCCTGTCCATAGATATCCCAAAAACTACTTAACTGATTTGACTAATATTTTAACACAATAAAGGCTGTTGCCATCAACAAGGATTTACAGACCTTGGTCATGATAAAGATTTAAAAAGCTGGATTGGATCAAATTCTGGATCTATCGATATTTCAGAAAGTACTGATCTGATTTTGCTGGCGAATTTAGCACATGAACAAGTGATTCGATAAATTAAGAATGCCTTCCATTGGCCTTGAAATGAAAAGATCCGGGGAAAAATGAAATGAATGGGTGAGGGTTTGCTACATATTTTTCTTTTTTAAATATCTTCATATTCATCTTCATTAATCATTCTTTGCACTCATTTATTTGTGTTTCATTTTCATAATGTCACTTATATCAGTTTTTATTAATCACATCTTGTGCTAGTTTTTTGTTTTTTATGTTTCATGCGTATTCTCATATCATGTTTATATTAGTTTACTCATATTTTCATTGATCATATCTGTTCTAGGCAGTCATTGTATTAGGTGGCCTCGGCTATTTTGCGAATTCAAAGTGCTAGCTTTGTATATACGTTGTTGTCTGTGATATCTATCAGAGTATTTTAGTCAATATGTAATTTCTAAAACTAACCCATTATTATTAACTAATACATGTTGCTAATATTATTATTATTATATCTTATACTGTTAGTAATTTCTTTGAGCATGAACATAAAAATATGAGGCTCCAAATCATGTATATGGATTTTATATGCAAGTCAGATTTCAGTAATATCTAAAATTAAACAGCCTGATTTCCTGGACATATCTCTCTTTCCCCCACTCCCACCCCACCCCATCGCCTCTGGCAATATAGATTTCTCCCACTCCCACCCACCCCATCTCCTCTGGCGATATAGACAGTATTTAATGAATAATTTGAACATTTTCTTATCAATATTAAATTCCAGGCAATTTATTTTCAAAATAATCAGCCTGATGTTAATAATGTTGTACAGTAATTTGTAGTGTACATTTCCATGGCAACTAAAATTGGTTAGTTAAACTACAGTCTGCGACAGAAACGCACTCAACCCTTTAAAGATCATAAGCCAGAAATGACAAATTGTGGAATATTTTTAAACGTATTTAACTGGGAACCAGTGGCAGCAGCATGTTCCAGTTTCAAAATATTCATAAGTTTTGCTGTGTAGATTTCTTGGGATTGAGCTACTGAAACTTTCAGGGTTAATTGGCAAAAGATTTCATTTGTACAATGTTTGTTATTTACACCATTGTTGTTACTACATTACAACCTACCTCCTTGCATTACTATTGATCTTTCCTTCTTTGAAGGGGAGCGTAGGAGGATGAATTTTTTACAGCCATTGTTTCTGAGTATTGTGGTTACAGTGTGACTGAAGGCTCCTTCAGGTATCTCCATCCTCTTTCTAATGATAAGATCCATAGTAATTCGCTTGAATGCTATATCTCAGTATACGGCAAGAAGAGGGATAATCCAATACCCAAAGCCACTGAATAGGTCATTAAGCGCAACCTCATTGGCTGATAGCTGTCACATGACCTTGTTGATAGTAACCAAGACTTCATTCCTTTCCTACTCGTAGAAGCGGAAAGGTGTTCAAAGTTTTTCTCAGCCTTTAAAGTTATAATTTAACTTTGGGATTTGCTGTGATATGAAAGAAAGGTCAAGAGAGCTTCAGGAAAGGTCGAACAAGCGCAGGAAGCCTCCCAAGATAAGTGGTTGTAGGTCTTGGTGACTTAGCAATGATTCAAATGATCATTTCTAATTTCGTGGTAGGCGCGTTACCAGTTTTGGTTCTTGCGCCCAGAGTGTATATAGATACCGGTAGCATGAATAAGCTACTGAATTGACATGCTTGTTGTGCTTGAGCATGAATTTGTTGTTCTTGTTAACATACTTTCTCAAAAGAAAAATCAAATATAAGATTTATTAGAGACTGGTAAGGTCTCCATCAATTAAATCTTGGGGTTAGCGCTGGTCTAACCCCGAGTTATTTATCGAAGCTTTACTCTATCTGTCTTTCTGTTATTAAAAGACGATTCGGATTGAGAAAGTCTCCAAAGAAGGTCAAGGAGAAGGTCAAAGAAAAGACCCTATTAATACAGACATCTCAAATTTCATGGGAATCCTCCTTCAAGGTCAGTGGCTAAAATAAAGGCCAAACCCGAGGCCACGGCTGTTTCAGCCATTCTGGAAAAGATAGTACAGTCTATGGAGTGTCTTCATAAACAAGCACATAATATTGACTCGTCTATTGACAGTAGAATAAACAAGATTATGTTGTAGCAATCAGTTACCAATTCTTCGTCTCTTGACATGGTTGATTGTGAAGCATTGGAACTGGCTGTTCCCAGAAAACGCCTGTCTTTAAATTCAAATAAATGACATCATGCTATTTTATAATTGTTTCAGGTGACACGAGAATTGGGAAGAATAAGAGTATCAAGACTCAGGTTTCGCCTTGTTCGTCGCCTGTTCATAAGCCAGTCATACCGTGCCCGGATACATCGGATTATTCTTCGTCTATCAACATTCCGCAGCTTGCGCCCATGTGGCCCGAGTTCGGTTTATCCTCTCGGACCTGAGCCGGTCGTAAGTCGGTCCTGAATCGCACCTTCATCTGCAGCCTTCGCCCATGTGGCCTGAGTTCGGATGGGCCCGAGCAGGTTGTAAGTCGGTCCTGTATCTCGCCACCTATCCATGCTACTGTTTCGCTGGCTGGTTCGAAGGACTTCCTGACCGGAGTGGACCAGTTGACCTCACATCCTTTGACTTCTACCAAGCCAGTTTCATCATCTTATGTTATATCTATTATTTCTCCGGTTCGACAGTCGGCCCCGGGCCCGGATTGTTTCCCGGCCGCAGGTCTGGATGTTGGCCGGCTTAGGTTCCCGATCTCATCTATGGGGCCGGACCTGGGCTTTTGTCTGGGTCTGGCCGCTGGGGAGGCTTTGGGCTCAGAGTTCTTGCTGGCTCCAGGCCCGGGTTTTTCCCAGTCCCGGGTCGGGATGTCGGCAGGATTAGGTTCCCGATCTCACCTATGGGGCCGGACCCAGACTTTTGTCCGCTTCCGGTCGCTATGAGGATTCAGGCTCAGAGTTTTTCCGGCTCCGGCCCTGGCACAGGGTTTTTTCCTGGGTCCAGGCCCTCACCTCTCTGGTCAGCCTCCCGGTTTTTCCCACCCCGGCTCTGGCCCCAGGGCGGGACCGGTCATTCTGGATTGTCAAATTTAAATTTGATTTTCTCCACAAATTTTCGGCCATTCCTCTTGTGATGTTTCACACGTTCTCCCGGTCCCGGGGCCTGGTTGGGCTCCAGAGCCGGGGTCAGGCTCCCGGTCTCACACTCTGGCCCGGCCTGGGGCAGGACCGGTCATTCTACTATCATCTTTTTTGTTTCGAATATTAATATTTCTTTGCTCGATTATAAATTTTTTCAATGGGATCTTTTTCACCCCATAACATATGTGCATATCATTATCTTTTCTAGCAGTATTCTCATCTTCGATATCTTAGGGGTTCATGCTACGTTTCATTCCTTTTCTCTTCATGTTATCTCCGCTTTCATTCCCCAATTTAAGTTATATTAATTATTCTTCATTCTCAAGATTTCTCCCTGCACTCGTTCCTATCTGTCAGATTACTGCGCATTTCTAATTAGCTATGTATTGGTCATTATTCGTCCCACGTTAGAGGCACAGTTCTTACATTTTTTTGTATCTACTTTTTCACGTTGCATCTTTGATACCATCAGAAATTTGCCATGAGTTAGCTTCCCCTGTGCCAATGCTTTAGTGGGGGGGTTAAGACCCACGATGTTAGGGACCTTGCCACCTCTTGTGCCACTTTTTAATGGATCTTCTGTTGACGATATCATGCAAGTAGCTAATTGGAAATTAGAGAATACTTTTATTAATTTCTATCTTAAAGATTCTGGTCCTTCTTTCTTCTATAATAATATTCCGAAGGTGGATTCAGGGATCATAACTCTTATTCCTTCATCGTCATCTTCCCTCGCTTCATCATCTTCATTAGTATAAGAGTGTTATTTGGGGTGAGTGTGAGTTCATTACTCCTTTCTCATGTGAGTCTCGCCTTTTTCAAATCATCTCTTTCATCTCCCTTTTTATTCGTTTACTTCATTCTTGCATGATCATCTCTTCTGTCCTGCCTTCTTAGGGTCATTCAAGGACCCGCTTTTCCTCTCCTTTCTTCTGTACCCTTCTATTAGGGTTACTTGTGATAGTGATTCTGAGAAATTACTGTCATTTGTAGTATCATTCTCTACTTGTTATTACTAACTGCATGTTCATTCTTTCTATTTTTTACATCAAGTTTGCTAAAAAAAAATTGCCTCCCTCCAGGCTTTGTTCAATGTTGAAATCTGTATTTGAGCAATAGTAATGCAAGGAGATAGGTTGTAATGTAGTAACAACAACCAGGCGACCCGCAGGGTCTGGTCTTATGTTTTACTAATTACATATACCTACCTCCTTGCATTAGGGCCCATCTCAAGCCTCCCCTCTGTCAAATCTTTTTTGGGGGGGAGGGTGGGGGTGAGATGGTTCGGGGGGGGGGGGGGGGAGTGTGAGGCTTTAATTGAATGGTCATATCTTGTTAGTATAGTCATATTCGGGAAAGATATTCCTTGTATTCTTTAGCCTTTATATTATACTCTGATATGTCAGTATTCAACATATTTGGGTATTTCTGAAAGAAAATTTCTTATCATATGTAGCGAAATTAGGATAATTTTATTCTCAGCTTTAGTCAGATATTCAGAGTCACGTCATTATAAGATCACATGCCTCTTCATGGGTCTGCTTCAAGCTGGATTATATGACTGGATTCGTAAAGGAATGAAGTCTTGGTTACTATCAACAACGTGTAATAGCTATCAGCCACTGAGGTGTCATTGTGCTTAATGACCTACTCGGTGGCTTTGGGTATTTGATTATCCCTCTTCTTACTGTATACTGAGATATAGCATTCAAGCGAATTACTATGGATCTCATCATTAGAGAGTGTATGGAGATACCTGAAGGAGCCTTCAGTCACTCAATAACCACAATACCTGGCAAACATTGGCTGTAAAAATATTTTTTTAAACTGTGGCCCTTCAGAGAAGGAAAGAGCAATAGTAATGTAAGTAGGTAAGTATATGTAATTAGTAAAACATAAGACCAGACCATGCGAGTCGTCTGGTCGATTTATGTTGTCTATAGGAGCCCTAGTATATTAATAAGCCACTGTAGCTGATTGGGCGGTTGTTATACTGGACTAACTGTTTTTTATGTTACATATATTTTCTCATATATCGTTTACATTAGCAGCTTTCTTTGAACCATTACTGGTTATATTTTTATTTTTTGAAATATGGAGTTTAATCTCTGTACCCTTAACTGTGGTCATTAAATGTGTAGAGTATAATTTGTCACTTGTAAATTGATGGTATGCATGCAATAAACCTTACAACTTATTCGACCATGTTATGGGTAACACGTGTGTGAATCGATTTGAAATTTTAAGATCTAAATTACCAGAATTTAAATTTCAAGGTACCTATGCTGGTAGCTGTTGTATATTTTGAAACTAATTTGACCGGAATTACTAATTTGAATTTAGTCAAATTAATTTCAAAATATTCAACAGAATGTTTATTGATTTGTAAATGCATCAGACATTCACTTTCCTGACTGAAATTTTGACTTAGCGATAGACTTATCTTATTTTGATTATGATGTCATCAAGTGACGTATTTTGATTATGACATCAGCTATTTGAGTGACAGATCATATCCCTTCCTTAGTCACTTAGAGAGAGAGAGAGAGAGAGAGAGATGGCGTTTTAATACATATTGCTTGATATAGGATGATCTGTTTTTTGTAGACTTAGGTTAGTTGTTCTTTAAGTCAGTTGGTCCATCAAACACATGTCTTATCCCTTTAACCCTCAAATTTGTTCAAGAAAATTTCAATTTTCTCAAAGAAAATGTCCATTTTCAGACCATGAGATTATTTTTGAAAATTTACCACTGGATTGAACCTACTGGGATTTTTTCAATGGTAAACTTTCAAAGATAGTCTTTTCTGGAACTGCAAATGGACAGTTCTCAAGACTATTGCAGGTGTTTTTGGCCGGCTTAAGTATTGAATGGTTAAGTACCTTTGCATTAGTATTTGCTTATCCCCTGGTCATCCCCGTCATTCTGTTTGTTACACTTGTTCACACAATGACATCACAGTAATCAGTAGATTGTGCTAATGTTTCGATACAACAGTTATTATTTAATAATAGTTATTTGATGAAAACCTTGGACTTGTTTGATGCTAAAACATTCTGTTGATCTGTGCCTCCTTCACTTTCTTGTTCGTGTGATGACAAATTTAAACATGTTTTGATCATGTTATTAAACGCAGTCTTGTGTTAGTAAAATGTTAGCTAAGTACGGATGACTCTATACACCAATTAAAGATTTGTGCAGTGTAGCTGTCTTGCTATATATAGCAGTTTTCATGACATGATTACACTAATGCTGCAAACACTAATATGTTTACAAATAAATGCTTGGATTATTCACCATATAACATGTAAACCTAAGTAATCTTGAGCCTTTTTTATGCGTGTTTCCATTGTAGTTGAATCCTGTGCCTGCATGTGCACTTGTTTGTGCGTGCGTGATTGTGTACTCGCATGTATTCACTAAGATATCAGCATCCATACAAATTTGAAAAGTACTTGAAATTGGACATCAGTCATTGAATGAGCTTGAATTTGAAATTTGCCTTGAAAAGTGTTTGAAAATGACATTAGGGCACTGAAAAATACTTGAAAATGTGTTTTTCACAATATACAGGCAAAAATTAGATAAAATATAAATTAATAAGAATCTGCTATGGGGATACCCTCAACCAGCCCAATGATAGATATTTGGATAGACTAAGTAAGAGGTCCATCACCTTCTAGGCATTGCCTTGGATGGACTGCCTGTAGTGTGTGTGTGTGTATATGTACATAAATCATGAAATAAACAAATACTATTGAATTATCATAGGGATGGTTGAAAGTCACAGCAGACTCGGACTAATTATAAGGCAGTTGTTTACCACTCTGGCTTCTTAGAGCTATTAATTTTCAAAAAATGATTAACACCTGGATCCCCAAAATACTGGAAGGGAGCAGCCGCTCCCAGTGTATAGTCTGTTTTTAGATTCCTTGAAAATGCTAGATATGATCCATAAAGTGCTTGAAAATCAACCAAGTTCTTGTATGGACCATGGATGCTGAATCGTACGAGACAGCGAGATTAACCTTTTCAAATTGAGAGACCCAATACAACAACAAGTTCACTACTACTCCAGAAATCGTCCATGGTATTCTTGTGTGGTTTTGTTGAAATGCACCTACTGTGATGTCAGCGATGAAAGGGTTATTTTTATAGTAAATGGATGAGAGGGTTAAGTCATGATAGGGTCTCGTGCAATCTCAAGTTGACTTATTTTATGGAAGCCAATCAGAAATAATATGTAATCTACTTGGCATATATTTAACATGTTTTCAAAACAAAATAAAACATACTGTTGAATATTTTGCAGCCATGTCTAACAGTCCAATTATGTTCAAAATATTCATCCAATTGTGTTCAAAACTTTCATCAAAACATTAACTCACATGTTTCTGGTTATGAGCTGTGCGTGCGTGCGTGCGTGCGTGCGTGCGTGCGTGCGTGCGTGCGTGCGTGCGTGCATGTGTTTGTATACATTTGTATACATATATATCCTTTTATCGTCAAGTTGGTAAACGCTGCATCTATCCTGGCCAAATTTCGACGAGTTGAACCTACTGGCGTTTTTTCTTAGTGTATGTAATAGCAGTATTCTCTCAATGGATCGCCAGTGACAAGCTTAAAATCTATAAAAAGCTTGTCTTTGACAGATCTCGAAGTGTTTGGAAGCTGAATCTATACTCGCAGTGGCATGATTTTGTTTTAGCAAAATCCATCAGTATTTGCCCGAGATATCTGCCTTTAAAAAACATAAGTCACAAAGACTAATCATTCACATTTACCATTTTTAGCTGCGGGTATCAGCTCAATAAACCACCTTGTCTCTTAGTCGGTTAGTAATTCAGTCAGTCTGTCACAAAGCTTATTCCTGGCTGTAGTTTCAAAAGATTTTTGTATACAGTAATCATACTTGGAGGAAAGTTTGCCAGTGAAGTCCTGAAGATGTGTGATACATTTCGATTAAGAAGGTGACAGGTCGATGCCACAGCGACCAGATAAAAAAAATTTGAAAACTATTTTCCTGAAAGACAATTTGTCAATAAGTTCTACTGGAGAAATCTTGGCCCGACTTGGGTGAAAGGTTGCCTGTGGAGTCCCGAAGAAATGTACTAAATTTCAGGCCATAAGGTCATATATCAAGGTGACAGTGACATAATTTTAAGCAAGAGTGCTTGTTTACATAGGAAGCGTGGTCGCGTTAGACAAGTGGTGGTGCAGGTAGCAGCTCAATGAACCACGATATCCCTTAGTTAGGTAGTTAATTCATCAGTCAGTCACAAAATCTTATTCCAGGATGTCATTTCAAGAGTTTTTCATATATAGTAATCAAACATGGTGTGTGCATGCATTGTAGGCTTAGATATGTAGCGTAGCAAAAGTAGGTCACTGTGACCTACTTTTCACACTACTCACACCTACCGAGATTCTTTCGATCTTGTTCAAACATGTCTAAATACTTATGGAGGTTATTTCGTGTGCTTTTCTGTGTATCTGTCCCCTTTCCTCACAATGACACGAGTCACTAAGTACATCTTTATTACGCCTTGCCTAATGATTGACCTGGGTGGCCTGGTAACATAGCTGACCTTATGCTAACACGTCCTAGGTGTGGGGATCCAGGGAAAGCTTTTGAAACTTGGCCTGATTGGTGTCCTCGCTGACTCAAGGTGGCATGTTGAATTCTGCTTCAGAGGGTTAATATGAAGCTTGTATTGACTCATTTGAAGGCATGCTTTTTCTGATGCTAGGGCCAGACCAATTTATTTTTTTGATTTATAGAGACTCCTGTCTGAAAAGTAGGTCACATTGACCTACTTTTGTTATGCTAGAAAGTTTAACCCTTTAACACCCAATCCACCCACCCACACCGTCCCCCTCCCCACCCCCTCAAAGCCTCTATACATAAATTTGATTGATTAAGTTTTATGGCAGCCATCTTGGGTTTTCTGGAAATATGCATACTAATTAACAGCTGGGTAGATTTCTTACCTAGCCAGGTAGGTTTCAGAATGTCTATAGAAATTTGATTGGTCTATTTTGCCGCTGTCCATCTTGGATTGTCCAAAAATGTTCAGGGAATTGTCAAAAGGGTCACTCCTTATTAACCGCTGTCAAGCGCATGCGTGCATGTATATATAGTGGTGTTCAGCCTTTTCTTGCCATAAGCCTGTTTCCCAAAGCATCTTAACCATTTAACTCTTAAATTTGTTCAAGAAAAAAAATAGAAAATGTCCATTTGCAGACAAAGAGAAGACTATTTTTGAAAATTTACCATTGGAATGACTGGCTTTATAACCGAGCCAGTCATTCCAGTGATAAATTTTCAAAAATAGTCTTCTTTTGGTCTGCAAATTGTCATTTCTCAAGACCACTGCAGAAGCCGTTTTTGGCTGATATGAGTGTTAAAGGATTAATTCTCTAACTATGCATTCTGAGATAAATCGTTGATAATAATATAATAATAATAATAATAATAATAATACCGGTAATAATAATAGTGTAGCTATTTAGGTTTATAAAGAATATGTGAAATGCTATGTCTTCCTATCCTTCTTCCAATGTTAACCCCAATGGATAAATCCACTTTTAGCTCTGCTCCGCCAATCTCTGGCTAAGCTCCACCCATGCGTTAGTCGTGTTGGGAGCGATTTATATCCTTTGAACCCTGACTTCCAAGAATTTCATTTTAATGGTAACGATACAGATGAACTGTTGAATATTTGGAAACTAATTTGACTGAGTGCTGTTGGTGCCTACGCCCGGTCAAATTATTTTTACGCTATTCAACAGAATGTAAATAGTAAAGACATATAATTCGTACAACTTGACGGCCTACTAAGTATTTATGATGGACTTAGATAATTGATTATGATGTCAACCTATATGTGACATAATTCATTATGACGTCATATATTTGACTGATAGATTTGATTCCTCTATACCCCCACTCCATCCTTCCTGTCACTCCTCAGTAGAGAGATCTGTCATATGTCACACAAGTATCTGACATCATAATCAGAATATTGAAGTAAGTCCATCATGAAGTCATAAAATCTGTCACAGAAGTGTATGTCTTTCATAAGTTTACAACAGCTTACCTGGAAATCTATATTTTGAGAATTCTGTTTTCAAATTTCAAATTGATTTCAACATGCATGTATAGTGGGTGGAGCTTAGCTAGAAATTAGCGGGGCAAAGCTAGAGTTGGGTTCCTCTATTCTCTGGTTTAACTGCCTGACTGCTGCAAGCCAGCAGACTATAATTTCAATGGGCAATAATTCAGTCAAATTGTTTTCAAAATATTCAGCAGGTCCAGAGTTAATCGTTATAGAAAATGTAGGACAAATTGATGCAGTTTTATATTTGCTTTAACCCTTACAGACCAGAAATGACAAATTCTTTATAACATACTGTTGAATATTTTGAAACTGATTTGACTGGGAGCGAGGACAGGAATGTATTAGTTTGACTGTAGCACTCATATTGGTTGGCATTGCCTATTTTAACATGCCAACTTTAAGACTGCATATCCATGTTGAAGTTACTCAAACCAGACTATCAGTAATGCTAAAGCATGTCTCGATTTTGTATAGAACCTTTAGGATTGCAGCTGTTAATGCTTTCAACCTGTTTGTACCATCATCAGCATGTGTTTGCCTGCTTAGAAAAGGGGGCACGTATTCACGAAGGGTATTTAAGTAAGAAAAAATGCATAAATATGCGTCTAGATGTCTATGTCTGTATTCAGTATTCACCTCCATTAGATGAGTATTTACCCGGGTCTTCATGAATACGATGTAGTCGGGTCTTCTAAATAGGTGCAAGCAGTTAGGCGGGTGAGTAACTTAGGCACTCTTCGTGAATACGGCCCCTGAATTATTAGATTCCTAGATATAATAGTGATCCATCTCTAACGATGCAACGCCCATTTATAGCTATGCTCCGCCCACTATGCGTATATTGAAAGCTACAACTCCATACCATTCTGATGCCAAGATTGTAAATTTTCAATTTAAATTAAAAGATTTACTGGGATTCATTTTTTAACAAATTTGTTGGAAGATATCCACAAAAATTGTTGAAAAATGTATAACAGTTTCTTTGCTATTGACACAGTAAAAGATAGAATATTTAGATCAGAATGGTAAGTATTAGATTGTATTCTGACATCAGCTAACAAAGGAAACTTGCGTGCAGTAAACAGTAGACCAATCAGAATGCTGCATTTGACACGTAATCCATACTTACTCATACTCTAGTGCTTAAGTACTCTTCGTGAATACTGCACCATGTGTTTATTTTGAAAATGAAGTGGCATAATATTGCTCTCTATGACAGAAAAGCTTTCAGCAACAGTGTGTCCATATTGTGCATTTGTCTGTGCTATTCTGGTTTTAAGCAAATATTAATTAAGCAATAGATTATTTTTGGAAATTTGCCACTGGAATAACTGGCTCGATTTGCCAGTTATTCCAGTGATAAATTTTCAAAAATAATCTCTTCGTCTGCAATTTGACATTTTCCATTTAAATTCGGGCAGTTTTAAGGATTGCTATGCACCATGGATAGAAAACTAATTTTTGTGTCTGAACGCAGATTTTGAAATGTGACATGAAAGCAGGGAAGAGTCAAAATATTAAATTCTGAATCAAAACTTAGGTGTTATAGCAAGATGTTGTCTATTGCTTTTAAAATATTCAAATTAACTAACTGCTTCATACCTTTTCTCAGACAAGTGTTATTTGATTTTGACATTTAATTGTGATGTTTATTGGTAACATCCATTGAAATGACATAATTGCGCTGTGATAATAAAAGTATACTCAGATTTGGTAAAGAAGATTTAAATTTTCTCCAAAGATTTTTCATTTGTAGGCCAAGAAAGAACTGTTTTTGAAAATCTCCCACTTGAATGGCTGGCTAGGTTATCAAGCCAGTCATTCCAGTGGTACATTTTCCAAATAACACTAATGTTGTTCTGCAAATAGGCAATTCTCAAGACCAAGTTTTGTCCGGTTTCACCGCTAAAGGGTTAGCCCCGTCACCGATGAATTCCCCATATCTCATTTTCAAGACAACCATACAGGAAAACTGCTAAAAAATTTGAACTTAATTTGACTGGAAGCCATTGCTGCCTTAGGCAGCAATTGCTTCCAGTCAAATTAATTTCACAATATTTAAGATTAAGTTTTATATCGTAAAGAATATACCATACTTTTTCATGGATTTGTCGATGAAAAGGCTAAGCAAGCTGGGCATAGATGGGTATCATTGTATCAATGATATAATTTTGTACCGATATTCCAACGCGGCTCTTTATATTGTGTTCATATTCTTGACAGTGGTAAGGTGTATTAACCCTTTAACCCGCATATCAGCCAAAAACGGCTTCTTCACTGGTTTTGAGAAATGTTTATTTGGAGACCAAAAGAAGACTATTTTTGAAAATTTACCACTGGAATGACTGGCTCATATAACCGAGCCAGTCATTCCATTGGTAAATTTTCAAAAATAGTCTTTTGGTCTGCAAATGGACATTTTCTATGAGAAAATTGAAATTGTCTTGAATAAATTTGAGGATTAAAGGGCTAAGAGAGCGATTGAATTTTGTTACCACTTCTTGTGTTCAGTAAGATAGAGAGCTATGTACAATAAGTTTCACAATTATTAATAATTAATGGCGAGATCCAATATGTCACTCACGTATATGTCATATCATTACGTCACATGTAGACTGATGTCACAATCAAAATGCGTAATGAATGACATATCTATCGCAGTCATGAACCTTTAATAGTCTGTGCGAATTGTATGTCTGATGGACTTATTTTTAATTATAAATAGGCAGCAACAGCCTTCAGTCATATTAGTTTTGAAATATTCAACAGCTTACTGCCATATTTTGAAACTAATTTGACCGGGAGCTGTTGCTGCCATAGGCATGTAGTCATAGCCATAGGCAGCAACAGCCGCCAGTCAAATTAGTTTCAAAATATTCAACAGCTTACCTTTATAGTTACCTTGAAATTGGGATACTGGGAAATTATGATTCAAAGTATATGAACTGATTCCGACATGCATAAGAAGGCGGAGCTTAGCTAGAAATGGGCAGGCCATAACTAGAGATGGACCCGTCTAATGGTATAAGTGTATTATTATTTTCAATGTTCATATTTAACCTCAACATAAAGATTGTTGTTCAGTTTAGATTTCTGTCCCAAAATAGTACAGTTATTAGTCGCAGATTGGAGAACTTGTATGTGTAGTAGTATTAGTAGAACTGTGTTATCAATTGTGCTATCAAGAATATTGCGCGTGTTTGTTCTAAATATGTAATGGAAATATAATAAAATTATATTTTGTGTCGGCATAAATTTGTTTGTTATACTTGTCAGTGTTTGATGCATCTCCCTTGCAAAATCTGTTAAGTAACAACGCTTCAATACAGATTGGATGATGGTGTTTAATCATGTTGGTTAACCGATCAACTTACCGTGAACAAACATGGCCCTTCATCCCTAATCTGTTCCAAAATCTTGGCTCGATCACTTCAGTGGTTCCTCTGTAGTTGTTTTAAAAAAAAGGTCATCCAAGATGGCGGCCAGACGGCTCGATCATTAATCAGATTATCGTGATATACTTGGTTCAGCCAGTGGGGTGGAGGGACCGCAATATTGCCCTTGACTATATCGCAATATATCGTGTGGAAAGTATTGCCATATATATTGTGTCCCAGCAGGTGTCTGGGATAGTAGGACTGTTGGGGCAGGAGACATGCACACATTGCTATTATTACCCTCCCATAAGGGGAAGAGGGCATTGCATTTAGGTCTGTATGTGCGTGTGTCCGGGTCTGTGTCTCAAAAGACCTTGACATGAAACTAGATTTACAGACTGGCTGTAATGCAAACAAGAGGCTCAAGGGACCTTTATTGTTCACCTGGCACATGGATACGGCCTAGAAAATTTGGTTAAAATCTGGCCAGTTCTCGAGAAGATATTTTTAATTATCCCCTCGAAAACGAATTTTATGTGGATATAGGAATCCGCCCATTCGTATGTTCATACGTCCATTTGCATATTTGCTCATTCGTACATACTGATTGATTTACAGACAATAACTTGTGTTTATCTTCAGCAATTTGAAACCGCTTCGATATACCGCTTAGTAATACAAATATGGAGGCCAAATTTGAATTTCGTCAATTGCGACAAATATACCCAGAAAATACAAACTTCATTAATTTGGCCGTTTCCATGTAATAATTCATGCTAGAGTAAACAATTTGAACTAAATTCAGAATTTCAATTAGCATTGAGTCGGAGGTCAAGTTCCTGTTTTATGAGTTTTCATAAATAATTGCTCATGAATGGATGAAATTCGAAAAATTATCCATTTACGGACAATAGTTTGTGGTTGTCGGCACCGATTTGAGCCATCTACGGCATACCGCTTAGTAATACAAATACGGAGGCCGATCTCGAATTCCCTCAATTTACATCAAATTTATTTGCCATTGTCCCCCTTGTTAAAATATAAACATTAATTTGACAGTCCATGCAATAGCTTGTTATACTAAACCGATTAAAAGAAAATTTGGAATATAGCTTAATACTACTGAGGTGGATGTCAAGTTCATATTCCATTACCGGTACTTTTCGACAATATTTGCCCGAGTTATCACCCTTGAAATATGGACTAAACCGATTCAAACCGAATTCGGAATATAGCCTAATACTAGAGGCAGGTGTCAGGTTCGTGTTCCATTAGTTTTCGTCAATATTTGCCAGAGCTATCACCCTTGGACATATACAAACTTCATTCATTAGGCCATGTAATCGTTCATGCTGGAGTAAATGCTTTGAACTCAATTCAGAATTTTGACTAGTAGTACTAAGTCGGAGGTCAAGTTCCTGTTCTATGAGTTTTCATAAATAATTGCCATAGTTATCACCCTTGAAAAATACAAACTCTGTTAATTTGACGTCATCCCTTTAAAACATCCACTAATGTAAGTACATATACCAGTTATAGGGAGCAGGCAAGTGAATTGCCCAGATTCCTTAGATGACATTTCAACAAAAGCGAGAATTGAGAGCATTTGTATTGCTTGCAATGCCTTGTTTCCCATTGCTTTACTATTGAAGATGTGGTTGGAGATAGCCGCCAGCCTGTTTATCCCAGTTCTGAGTGACAAATTTGAAATCACTATACCCAAAAATCTAAACAAAACCAATTTCGAATTCAAAATCCATCAAATAAACAAGAGGTCAAAGGGGCATGTATAGCTCAACTGGAACATAGGCATTTCAATTAGACATGCCATTTATCGATAGGTAGATCCCTAATGTTTGGCCAGAACTGCAACAAGTACAAGAATTGTGCATTAAACTTCCTATTGCTTTTGGCGGAAAAAAGGTCCAAGATGGTCGCCAAACCATTTATCTGACAGTTTCGAAAATGGCAAATTCATTTCACTCAGAGATAATCTAGTAGATCAAATCTCTTCAGCAATCAACATAAAGCTGGAATTCTGCGAATTGAGGTATGAAATTTTGAATGACGTCATTGTTGCTATCAACAATGGACTTTATTGTTGCTATCAACAATGGACATGTGATTGCTATCAGCCTATCAGCTATCTTCTTATCAGAGCGCCCTCTAGTGGAGTCTTTGTGTATTGGATATTACCCCTTTTAATGCCATATATATTGAGGGCGAGTATTCACTAGGATTCTCAAAATATAAGAGTACAGAGATGCCTGAAGGAGCCTTCAGTTACTCGGTAGTCACAAAACCCAGCAGACAGTGAGTGTTAAAATTCGAGCTTCTCTTCCGAGAAGGAGAGCATATAGTTATCATTGGAGGAAGGTTGACATGTAATAACAACCGCTCACAGTTTTCCTGGGGAGGTTTATCCTTGAGCCACTGATGGAGCGTCGCACTAACATACGCCCACTCACATCACTCTGCTGTATGTGGCTGTATTTGCACACCTTTGATCTCTTGCTATGTGAAGTAACGTTACACTATTGGTGGGATGCCCTGCACAAAATCATTTCATTTATTTCTTATCGAGGAATTTCATAGGCTGTGGCCCACAGCTCACTTATATTTACGACGCTTCGTTAACTTAGCATAGCTAGCAAAAGATCACAAGTACGGTACTCGATGCAGGAGGGCAAGACCGTGCAATAGGATGCTGCTGATTGAAGTGAGAGAGGAGGGTGGAGAACATATACTAACACCTTGGATGACGAGCCTTTTAAATGATTTCCCCAAATCTTCGGAAAATCCAAGATGGCCGCTGACAAAAAATTTACCAATCAAAATTGTGTATACAAGTTATAAAATCTAACACCCTAGTATACTTCCAGCCAAGTCTGGTTGAAATTGTCCAAGTAATTAATGAATAGCATTTTAAACGAGTTCCAGAAAATTCAGGATGACCAATCAAAATTCTGTATAAAAGTTCTGAAACATACCACCCTAGGGACCTTCCAGCCTAGATTGCTTGAAAATCGACCAAGCGGTTAATAAGGAGTAGGCTTTTAACTGATTTCTGGAAATTTTCAAAAAATCCAAGGTCGCCAGGAAAATTGACCAATCAAAATTCTCGTTTGAAGTGTTGTAGCCTAGCAGCATATAATTAGTCCACCCAAGTTTTGTTGAAATCGGGCCATTTTAAATGGCGTAGCATTTTTAGCTCACCTGGCCAGAATGGCCAAGTGAGATTATGGCATGGTGACCATCCATCTGTCCGTCAACGTTTGCTTAAAAACGCTATTCTTGGCAGATTTTAACATAATTTGGCTGGAAGGATCCTATGGGGGTAGGCTTCAGAATTTGCAAACAGAATTTTGATTGGTCAATTTTTTTCAGCGGCCATCTTGACTTTTCCAAAAAAATGTGGGAAATCATTTAAAACGCTAATCCTCATTAATTTCAACCAGACTTAGCTGGGAGGATAGTATGCTGGTATGTTTCAGAACCCCAAACAGACCCCCTTGTGGGTTGGTCTGTAGTTTTATTAACCACTAAACATACTTACCATTCAATCACTACTTGCTAAATCAAACTATCTGCATTTAGCACCAGAAAGATTTTTATGCTTGCTTTCATGCCCCATATGCCTATACCAACTCATTGTACCTTCAACCAGGCTTCTGGTAGAGTACACTCTCACCATACAGCTTACATTAGGCTGGCACCAGTCTATGCTCACTCCTCAAAGACCTAGATCAAAGTGCATGCGCAGAGGAGACTAAGAGTAACATAGAATCACTTTCCAAATTTAGATGCAAGAAAGAATATTCTCAAATCATTCCCACGCGGGGCGGCTGAGACCGGGTCGTAGTGATTGCACGGTTATTACACCACAAACATCTATTACCATTCAATCACCACGTGCTAAACTCATAGAATTGGTCAGTGCCCCACTTAATAACCCTTGGTAGGTGGAGATTTGAGAATCATAAGCAAGGATGAAAATTAAACAACTCATATCCAAATGTTAATAAATTAATAGTGCATCCATAACAAATCACACAGTGATAATCAAACAAGGAAAATTGTCAACTCAATGAAATAAACAAAACAAGAAAATATTCTCACCATTTCTGACAGCCATACAGACTAGCGAAATTGGTGAGATGTGCTTGGTAAATGTTCTTAGGCTTGTTTTGTTAAGATCATTATATTTCTAAAAAAAGGAAGCCGCTGGGCTCTGATCCTTTAAATAGAAAGAGGAAAAGTCGATTCAGATTTCCAACCTGCAACTTATATGATGCCGTCCAATGATGAGCGGACGAAAAGAGCGCAGGAGGTAGCCATATCACGAAAGTCGTGCGCCTTGACATGGGCTAATTTGATCTCAACGGGGGAGGCAATCTCATAGCATAATTTAATGGTCTCACAGATCCATCTGGCAACCGAGGCCTTAGAAAGTGGTCTAACTACCTCCTCCGCGTACGGGAGCCATAAGTGCGAAGAATCGGATCTTTTAAAATTAGTACAACATTTAGAGACATTTAAGGCCCAGACAGGACACCAGAACTTGTCAGATGGCGAAAAAGACGATAAGGATTTAAGAATAATCGGCTTAACTGGGTAATGGTTAGACTGGGGCTTCGATAACAAACCCCTTCTGGGATATAAAACTAGACCGTACCCAGATTCGATAAATTTGTCTTTTTCTGCGAAGAGCGTGAATTTTGGATCTTCTAGCTGAAGCGGCGGCAACAAGGAAAAAACAGCCTTAAGAGTCAATAGTT
Organism: Chaetoderma sp. LZ-2023a; assembly: GCA_034401795.1. Taxonomy (NCBI): domain Eukaryota; kingdom Metazoa; phylum Mollusca; class Caudofoveata; order Chaetodermatida; family Chaetodermatidae; genus Chaetoderma; species Chaetoderma sp. LZ-2023a. The sequence goes on along the minus strand of CM067369.1, from coordinate 69,965,193 downwards.
TGAGACTGATAGATCCAATTGGTTCAGAATGGAGACCTGCCAATACTAGAATAATCAAGGTCAAATTCCAGGAAGGCAAAGGCTTAGCCACCGGAGGATGACTATTGCTCAAACCTCTAATAAAACCATTGAGAATCTTTGAATCCTTGATATCGGCATTAAAGAGACAAGGAAGGGAAGAAGCCATGGAAAATTTAAAACCCCTAACGGTGTTAGCTGATAGGTGTAAAGAATTTTTACAAATATGATAAAAAATCTAACACCTGGGAAATAGAAAACAAATCGGGCAAGAAACCATGGTTTGAACACCATTCTCCAAGGATTTTAAGTCGACCCTTGTAAACTCGACGTGTTGACTCCCTCCTAGAAGAGTCAAGGATTTCCTGAGATCTTGAAGAAAACTTGATCTCAGGGACCGGACACTCGATATTCTCCAATCACACAAACTGAAGATTTCTGTATTTGGATGAAGACACATGCCCCTTACTTGAGAGAGAAGATCTGGTGGCACTGGAAGAAGACGAGGAAAGTCTACCAGAAGATCGAGGTCTACGAACAAGATTCTCTTCGACCAAAAAGGGGCTACCAGAAGAATTTTGCAGATCTGGTCCCAGACCTTCAGAACCAACGGAATCAAAATTGTTAGTGGGAATACGTAGGCAAACATTCCTGTCCAGGACTGAGACAGGGTGTCCACCACCAGAGCCTGACTGTCCGGAAAAGGAGACATGAAAGAGGAGATCAGGGCATTCAGACATATCGCAGATCTACATAGGGATGACCCTGATGCTGAAAGATTGCTTAAACAACTGTCTTTAACTGCCACTCGGAGTGGACAAACTTGCTGGGTCTTACCAACTGGCCCGCAAGAATATTCAGTCTGCCTGTGACATGACTGGCCACTAGAAAAAATTTTTTGTTTCTTGCGGCACCACAACAGAAGATTCAAAATTTCCATACAAAGAAGTGAAGACCTTGTTCCTCCCTGTCTCTTGAAGTAGAAAACTAGCGTGGAATTGGCTGATCGAATCGAGATCTTTAGGCCTCTCACTCGATCCGACCACGAGAGGAGAGCCTTCTTGACAGCCCACAACTCCAAGATATTGATGAAAAGCAGTCGGCTCCTCCAGGGCCCAAAGACCGGAAATCGACAGGGAGTTCCATACTACTCCCCACCCCTCCTGGGAAGCGTCTGTGAAAATAATCGCCTGAGGAGGTCTTGACTAATGGAACACCTTGCCTCTGAAAGAAAGACTAAGCCCTGAAACAGGTCGAAAGAGACGCCTAGATGGGTGAAAACTTGAGAAAGAACTAGGCATGACTTTTTGAGAAATTTTATAATCCAACCTAGCCTGCATGACAAACTGCATACCTCTGGAATAATTCATGAAAGAGATGAATGTAGAAACCATACTCGAGGAAATAGATGACCAAGGATAAATTGTCTGAATTGATAGATGATGAAGAATTCCTGCTGCAGCTGAAAACTATGCAGCGGGATTAAATCGTGGATCTAAATTTCCTTATAAAAATGTGTCTACAGACAGCTACATGACTCTAGATATGAACTCTTCCTTTAACAAGAAAGAAAATGGAAATGAAATTCTGAAATCTTTCAACATAATAAGAGAGACCCAGAAATAGATGTCAGAACGCGATCAATAAAAATATAGTAGCGATAGAGCAAGAACTCCCACTCTATCAACAGAAGAAAGAATAAAATGAAATCTACATAACATGAAATGTTTCATGCTAAACCCGAACTTAAATACTAGAAAATCGTGTCGAGTTAGAAAATTGCTCTCCACGATCAGGGATAGGCAAGTGATCGCTCCTCTAGCAGAATGAAAATTTGCAAATACATTTGTATAATATTAAATCTGCGCTTACATTTAAGTAAATCGTGATCAAAGATTTGAGATTAAAGGAGAGCTATTAATTGCTCTCCTTGGATGAAAGTAATAAAGATCAGACTAAATTACAATTTAGCCAAAATATTGTATTCAGATACAGCCTTGCATGATGCAGAATGTAAATCAGCTATCAAAAAGTGAGTAATCGAATGAAAAGAAAAATCAGCAACACCCCCCCCCCCCCCCCCGGCCTTGAAGGGGAGAACTAAAAGCAACAAGTACAAGAATTGTGCATTAAACTTCCTATTGCTTTTGGCGGAAAAAAGGTCCAAGATGGTCGCCAAACCATTTATCTGACAGTTTCGAAAATGGCAAATTCATTTCACTCAGAGATAATCTAGTAGATCAAATCTCTTCAGCAATCAACATAAAGCTGGAATTCTGCGAATTGAGGTATGAAATTTTGAATGACGTCATTGTTGCTATCAACAATGGACTTTATTGTTGCTATCAACAATGGACATGTGATTGCTATCAGCCTATCAGCTATCTTCTTATCAGAGCGCCCTCTAGTGGAGTCTTTGTGTATTGGATATTACCCCTTTTAATGCCATATATATTGAGGGCGAGTATTCACTAGGATTCTCAAAATATAAGAGTACAGAGATGCCTGAAGGAGCCTTCAGTTACTCGGTAGTCACAAAACCCAGCAGACAGTGAGTGTTAAAATTCGAGCTTCTCTTCCGAGAAGGAGAGCATATAGTTATCATTGGAGGAAGGTTGACATGTAATAACAACCGCTCACAGTTTTCCTGGGGAGGTTTATCCTTGAGCCACTGATGGAGCGTCGCACTAACATACGCCCACTCACATCACTCTGCTGTATGTGGCTGTATTTGCACACCTTTGATCTCTTGCTATGTGAAGTAACGTTACACTATTGGTGGGATGCCCTGCACAAAATCATTTCATTTATTTCTTATCGAGGAATTTCATAGGCTGTGGCCCACAGCTCACTTATATTTACGACGCTTCGTTAACTTAGCATAGCTAGCAAAAGATCACAAGTACGGTACTCGATGCAGGAGGGCAAGACCGTGCAATAGGATGCTGCTGATTGAAGTGAGAGAGGAGGGTGGAGAACATATACTAACACCTTGGATGACGAGCCTTTTAAATGATTTCCCCAAATCTTCGGAAAATCCAAGATGGCCGCTGACAAAAAATTTACCAATCAAAATTGTGTATACAAGTTATAAAATCTAACACCCTAGTATACTTCCAGCCAAGTCTGGTTGAAATTGTCCAAGTAATTAATGAATAGCATTTTAAACGAGTTCCAGAAAATTCAGGATGACCAATCAAAATTCTGTATAAAAGTTCTGAAACATACCACCCTAGGGACCTTCCAGCCTAGATTGCTTGAAAATCGACCAAGCGGTTAATAAGGAGTAGGCTTTTAACTGATTTCTGGAAATTTTCAAAAAATCCAAGGTCGCCAGGAAAATTGACCAATCAAAATTCTCGTTTGAAGTGTTGTAGCCTAGCAGCATATAATTAGTCCACCCAAGTTTTGTTGAAATCGGGCCATTTTAAATGGCGTAGCATTTTTAGCTCACCTGGCCAGAATGGCCAAGTGAGATTATGGCATGGTGACCATCCATCTGTCCGTCAACGTTTGCTTAAAAACGCTACTCTTGGCAGATTTTAACATAATTTGGCTGGAAGGATCCTATGGGGGTAGGCTTCAGAATTTGCAAACAGAATTTTGATTGGTCAATTTTTTTCAGCGGCCATCTTGACTTTTCCAAAAAAATGTGGGAAATCATTTAAAACGCTAATCCTCATTAATTTCAACCAGACTTAGCTGGGAGGATAGTATGCTGGTATGTTTCAGAACCCCAAACAGACCCCCTTGTGGGTTGGTCTGTAGTTTTATTAACCACTAAACATACTTACCATTCAATCACTACTTGCTAAATCAAACTATCTGCATTTAGCACCAGAAAGATTTTTATGCTTGCTTTCATGCCCCATATGCCTATACCAACTCATTGTACCTTCAACCAGGCTTCTGGTAGAGTACACTCTCACCATACAGCTTACATTAGGCTGGCACCAGTCTATGCTCACTCCTCAAAGACCTAGATCAAAGTGCATGCGCAGAGGAGACTAAGAGTAACATAGAATCACTTTCCAAATTTAGATGCAAGAAAGAATATTCTCAAATCATTCCCACGCGGGGTGGCTGAGACCGGGTCGTAGTGATTGCACGGTTATTACACCACAAACATCTATTACCATTCAATCACCACGTGCTAAACTCATAGAATTGGTCAGTGCCCCACTTAATAACCCTTGGTAGGTGGAGATTTGAGAATCATAAGCAAGGATGAAAATTAAACAACTCATATCCAAATGTTAATAAATTAATAGTGCATCCATAACAAATCACACAGTGATAATCAAACAAGGAAAATTGTCAACTCAATGAAATAAACAAAACAAGAAAATATTCTCACCATTTCTGACAGCCATACAGACTAGCGAAATTGGTGAGATGTGCTTGGTAAATGTTCTTAGGCTTGTTTTGTTAAGATCATTATATTTCTAAAAAAAGGAAGCCGCTGGGCTCTGATCCTTTAAATAGAAAGAGGAAAAGTCGATTCAGATTTCCAACCTGCAACTTATATGATGCCGTCCAATGATGAGCGGACGAAAAGAGCGCAGGAGGTAGCCATATCACGAAAGTCGTGCGCCTTGACATGGGCTAATTTGATCTCAACGGGGGAGGCAATCTCATAGCATAATTTAATGGTCTCACAGATCCATCTGGCAACCGAGGCCTTAGAAAGTGGTCTAACTACCTCCTCCGCGTACGGGAGCCATAAGTGCGAAGAATCGGATCTTTTAAAATTAGTACAACATTTAGAGACATTTAAGGCCCAGACAGGACACCAGAACTTGTCAGATGGCGAAAAAGACGATAAGGATTTAAGAATAATCGGCTTAACTGGGTAATGGTTAGACTGGGGCTTCGATAACAAACCCCTTCTGGGATATAAAACTAGACCGTACCCAGATTCGATAAATTTGTCTTTTTCTGCGAAGAGCGTGAATTTTGGATCTTCTAGCTGAAGCGGCGGCAACAAGGAAAAAACAGCCTTAAGAGTCAATAGTTTGAGACTGATAGATCCAATTGGTTCAGAATGGAGACCTGCCAATACTAGAATAATCAAGGTCAAATTCCAGGAAGGCAAAGGCTTAGCCACCGGAGGATGACTATTGCTCAAACCTCTAATAAAACCATTGAGAATCTTTGAATCCTTGATATCGGCATTAAAGAGACAAGGAAGGGAAGAAGCCATGGAAAATTTAAAACCCCTAACGGTGTTAGCTGATAGGTGTAAAGAATTTTTACAAATATGATAAAAAATCTAACACCTGGGAAATAGAAAACAAATCGGGCAAGAAACCATGGTTTGAACACCATTCTCCAAGGATTTTAAGTCGACCCTTGTAAACTCGACGTGTTGACTCCCTCCTAGAAGAGTCAAGGATTTCCTGAGATCTTGAAGAAAACTTGATCTCAGGGACCGGACACTCGATATTCTCCAATCACACAAACTGAAGATTTCTGTATTTGGATGAAGACACATGCCCCTTACTTGAGAGAGAAGATCTGGTGGCACTGGAAGAAGACGAGGAAAGTCTACCAGAAGATCGAGGTCTACGAACAAGATTCTCTTCGACCAAAAAGGGGCTACCAGAAGAATTTTGCAGATCTGGTCCCAGACCTTCAGAACCAACGGAATCAAAATTGTTAGTGGGAATACGTAGGCAAACATTCCTGTCCAGGACTGAGACAGGGTGTCCACCACCAGAGCCTGACTGTCCGGAAAAGGAGACATGAAAGAGGAGATCAGGGCATTCAGACATATCGCAGATCTACATAGGGATGACCCTGATGCTGAAAGATTGCTTAAACAACTGTCTTTAACTGCCACTCGGAGTGGACAAACTTGCTGGGTCTTACCAACTGGCCCGCAAGAATATTCAGTCTGCCTGTGACATGACTGGCCACTAGAAAAAATTTTTTGTTTCTTGCGGCACCACAACAGAAGATTCAAAATTTCCATACAAAGAAGTGAAGACCTTGTTCCTCCCTGTCTCTTGAAGTAGAAAACTAGCGTGGAATTGGCTGATCGAATCGAGATCTTTAGGCCTCTCACTCGATCCGACCACGAGAGGAGAGCCTTCTTGACAGCCCACAACTCCAAGATATTGATGAAAAGCAGTCGGCTCCTCCAGGGCCCAAAGACCGGAAATCGACAGGGAGTTCCATACTACTCCCCACCCCTCCTGGGAAGCGTCTGTGAAAATAATCGCCTGAGGAGGTCTTGACTAATGGAACACCTTGCCTCTGAAAGAAAGACTAAGCCCTGAAACAGGTCGAAAGAGACGCCTAGATGGGTGAAAACTTGAGAAAGAACTAGGCATGACTTTTTGAGAAATTTTATAATCCAACCTAGCCTGCATGACAAACTGCATACCTCTGGAATAATTCATGAAAGAGATGAATGTAGAAACCATACTCGAGGAAATAGATGACCAAGGATAAATTGTCTGAATTGATAGATGATGAAGAATTCCTGCTGCAGCTGAAAACTATGCAGCGGGATTAAATCGTGGATCTAAATTTCCTTATAAAAATGTGTCTACAGACAGCTACATGACTCTAGATATGAACTCTTCCTTTAACAAGAAAGAAAATGGAAATGAAATTCTGAAATCTTTCAACATAATAAGAGAGACCCAGAAATAGATGTCAGAACGCGATCAATAAAAATATAGTAGCGATAGAGCAAGAACTCCCACTCTATCAACAGAAGAAAGAATAAAATGAAATCTACATAACATGAAATGTTTCATGCTAAACCCGAACTTAAATACTAGAAAATCGTGTCGAGTTAGAAAATTGCTCTCCACGATCAGGGATAGGCAAGTGATCGCTCCTCTAGCAGAATGAAAATTTGCAAATACATTTGTATAATATTAAATCTGCGCTTACATTTAAGTAAATCGTGATCAAAGATTTGAGATTAAAGGAGAGCTATTAATTGCTCTCCTTGGATGAAAGTAATAAAGATCAGACTAAATTACAATTTAGCCAAAATATTGTATTCAGATACAGCCTTGCATGATGCAGAATGTAAATCAGCTATCAAAAAGTGAGTAATCGAATGAAAAGAAAAATCAGCAACACCCCCCCCCCCCCCGGCCTTGAAGGGGAGAACTAAAAGCAACAAGTACAAGAATTGTGCATTAAACTTCCTATTGCTTTTGGCGGAAAAAAGGTCCAAGATGGTCGCCAAACCATTTATCTGACAGTTTCGAAAATGGCAAATTCATTTCACTCAGAGATAATCTAGTAGATCAAATCTCTTCAGCAATCAACATAAAGCTGGAATTCTGCGAATTGAGGTATGAAATTTTGAATGACGTCATTGTTGCTATCAACAATGGACTTTATTGTTGCTATCAACAATGGACATGTGATTGCTATCAGCCTATCAGCTATCTTCTTATCAGAGCGCCCTCTAGTGGAGTCTTTGTGTATTGGATATTACCCCTTTTAATGCCATATATATTGAGGGCGAGTATTCACTAGGATTCTCAAAATATAAGAGTACAGAGATGCCTGAAGGAGCCTTCAGTTACTCGGTAGTCACAAAACCCAGCAGACAGTGAGTGTTAAAATTCGAGCTTCTCTTCCGAGAAGGAGAGCATATAGTTATCATTGGAGGAAGGTTGACATGTAATAACAACCGCTCACAGTTTTCCTGGGGAGGTTTATCCTTGAGCCACTGATGGAGCGTCGCACTAACATACGCCCACTCACATCACTCTGCTGTATGTGGCTGTATTTGCACACCTTTGATCTCTTGCTATGTGAAGTAACGTTACACTATTGGTGGGATGCCCTGCACAAAATCATTTCATTTATTTCTTATCGAGGAATTTCATAGGCTGTGGCCCACAGCTCACTTATATTTACGACGCTTCGTTAACTTAGCATAGCTAGCAAAAGATCACAAGTACGGTACTCGATGCAGGAGGGCAAGACCGTGCAATAGGATGCTGCTGATTGAAGTGAGAGAGGAGGGTGGAGAACATATACTAACACCTTGGATGACGAGCCTTTTAAATGATTTCCCCAAATCTTCGGAAAATCCAAGATGGCCGCTGACAAAAAATTTACCAATCAAAATTGTGTATACAAGTTATAAAATCTAACACCCTAGTATACTTCCAGCCAAGTCTGGTTGAAATTGTCCAAGTAATTAATGAATAGCATTTTAAACGAGTTCCAGAAAATTCAGGATGACCAATCAAAATTCTGTATAAAAGTTCTGAAACATACCACCCTAGGGACCTTCCAGCCTAGATTGCTTGAAAATCGACCAAGCGGTTAATAAGGAGTAGGCTTTTAACTGATTTCTGGAAATTTTCAAAAAATCCAAGGTCGCCAGGAAAATTGACCAATCAAAATTCTCGTTTGAAGTGTTGTAGCCTAGCAGCATATAATTAGTCCACCCAAGTTTTGTTGAAATCGGGCCATTTTAAATGGCGTAGCATTTTTAGCTCACCTGGCCAGAATGGCCAAGTGAGATTATGGCATGGTGACCATCCATCTGTCCGTCAACGTTTGCTTAAAAACGCTACTCTTGGCAGATTTTAACATAATTTGGCTGGAAGGATCCTATGGGGGTAGGCTTCAGAATTTGCAAACAGAATTTTGATTGGTCAATTTTTTTCAGCGGCCATCTTGACTTTTCCAAAAAAATGTGGGAAATCATTTAAAACGCTAATCCTCATTAATTTCAACCAGACTTAGCTGGGAGGATAGTATGCTGGTATGTTTCAGAACCCCAAACAGACCCCCTTGTGGGTTGGTCTGTAGTTTTATTAACCACTAAACATACTTACCATTCAATCACTACTTGCTAAATCAAACTATCTGCATTTAGCACCAGAAAGATTTTTATGCTTGCTTTCATGCCCCATATGCCTATACCAACTCATTGTACCTTCAACCAGGCTTCTGGTAGAGTACACTCTCACCATACAGCTTACATTAGGCTGGCACCAGTCTATGCTCACTCCTCAAAGACCTAGATCAAAGTGCATGCGCAGAGGAGACTAAGAGTAACATAGAATCACTTTCCAAATTTAGATGCAAGAAAGAATATTCTCAAATCATTCCCACGCGGGGTGGCTGAGACCGGGTCGTAGTGATTGCACGGTTATTACACCACAAACATCTATTACCATTCAATCACCACGTGCTAAACTCATAGAATTGGTCAGTGCCCCACTTAATAACCCTTGGTAGGTGGAGATTTGAGAATCATAAGCAAGGATGAAAATTAAACAACTCATATCCAAATGTTAATAAATTAATAGTGCATCCATAACAAATCACACAGTGATAATCAAACAAGGAAAATTGTCAACTCAATGAAATAAACAAAACAAGAAAATATTCTCACCATTTCTGACAGCCATACAGACTAGCGAAATTGGTGAGATGTGCTTGGTAAATGTTCTTAGGCTTGTTTTGTTAAGATCATTATATTTCTAAAAAAAGGAAGCCGCTGGGCTCTGATCCTTTAAATAGAAAGAGGAAAAGTCGATTCAGATTTCCAACCTGCAACTTATATGATGCCGTCCAATGATGAGCGGACGAAAAGAGCGCAGGAGGTAGCCATATCACGAAAGTCGTGCGCCTTGACATGGGCTAATTTGATCTCAACGGGGGAGGCAATCTCATAGCATAATTTAATGGTCTCACAGATCCATCTGGCAACCGAGGCCTTAGAAAGTGGTCTAACTACCTCCTCCGCGTACGGGAGCCATAAGTGCGAAGAATCGGATCTTTTAAAATTAGTACAACATTTAGAGACATTTAAGGCCCAGACAGGACACCAGAACTTGTCAGATGGCGAAAAAGACGATAAGGATTTAAGAATAATCGGCTTAACTGGGTAATGGTTAGACTGGGGCTTCGATAACAAACCCCTTCTGGGATATAAAACTAGACCGTACCCAGATTCGATAAATTTGTCTTTTTCTGCGAAGAGCGTGAATTTTGGATCTTCTAGCTGAAGCGGCGGCAACAAGGAAAAAACAGCCTTAAGAGTCAATAGTTTGAGACTGATAGATCCAATTGGTTCAGAATGGAGACCTGCCAATACTAGAATAATCAAGGTCAAATTCCAGGAAGGCAAAGGCTTAGCCACCGGAGGATGACTATTGCTCAAACCTCTAATAAAACCATTGAGAATCTTTGAATCCTTGATATCGGCATTAAAGAGACAAGGAAGGGAAGAAGCCATGGAAAATTTAAAACCCCTAACGGTGTTAGCTGATAGGTGTAAAGAATTTTTACAAATATGATAAAAAATCTAACACCTGGGAAATAGAAAACAAATCGGGCAAGAAACCATGGTTTGAACACCATTCTCCAAGGATTTTAAGTCGACCCTTGTAAACTCGACGTGTTGACTCCCTCCTAGAAGAGTCAAGGATTTCCTGAGATCTTGAAGAAAACTTGATCTCAGGGACCGGACACTCGATATTCTCCAATCACACAAACTGAAGATTTCTGTATTTGGATGAAGACACATGCCCCTTACTTGAGAGAGAAGATCTGGTGGCACTGGAAGAAGACGAGGAAAGTCTACCAGAAGATCGAGGTCTACGAACAAGATTCTCTTCGACCAAAAAGGGGCTACCAGAAGAATTTTGCAGATCTGGTCCCAGACCTTCAGAACCAACGGAATCAAAATTGTTAGTGGGAATACGTAGGCAAACATTCCTGTCCAGGACTGAGACAGGGTGTCCACCACCAGAGCCTGACTGTCCGGAAAAGGAGACATGAAAGAGGAGATCAGGGCATTCAGACATATCGCAGATCTACATAGGGATGACCCTGATGCTGAAAGATTGCTTAAACAACTGTCTTTAACTGCCACTCGGAGTGGACAAACTTGCTGGGTCTTACCAACTGGCCCGCAAGAATATTCAGTCTGCCTGTGACATGACTGGCCACTAGAAAAAATTTTTTGTTTCTTGCGGCACCACAACAGAAGATTCAAAATTTCCATACAAAGAAGTGAAGACCTTGTTCCTCCCTGTCTCTTGAAGTAGAAAACTAGCGTGGAATTGGCTGATCGAATCGAGATCTTTAGGCCTCTCACTCGATCCGACCACGAGAGGAGAGCCTTCTTGACAGCCCACAACTCCAAGATATTGATGAAAAGCAGTCGGCTCCTCCAGGGCCCAAAGACCGGAAATCGACAGGGAGTTCCATACTACTCCCCACCCCTCCTGGGAAGCGTCTGTGAAAATAATCGCCTGAGGAGGTCTTGACTAATGGAACACCTTGCCTCTGAAAGAAAGACTAAGCCCTGAAACAGGTCGAAAGAGACGCCTAGATGGGTGAAAACTTGAGAAAGAACTAGGCATGACTTTTTGAGAAATTTTATAATCCAACCTAGCCTGCATGACAAACTGCATACCTCTGGAATAATTCATGAAAGAGATGAATGTAGAAACCATACTCGAGGAAATAGATGACCAAGGATAAATTGTCTGAATTGATAGATGATGAAGAATTCCTGCTGCAGCTGAAAACTATGCAGCGGGATTAAATCGTGGATCTAAATTTCCTTATAAAAATGTGTCTACAGACAGCTACATGACTCTAGATATGAACTCTTCCTTTAACAAGAAAGAAAATGGAAATGAAATTCTGAAATCTTTCAACATAATAAGAGAGACCCAGAAATAGATGTCAGAACGCGATCAATAAAAATATAGTAGCGATAGAGCAAGAACTCCCACTCTATCAACAGAAGAAAGAATAAAATGAAATCTACATAACATGAAATGTTTCATGCTAAACCCGAACTTAAATACTAGAAAATCGTGTCGAGTTAGAAAATTGCTCTCCACGATCAGGGATAGGCAAGTGATCGCTCCTCTAGCAGAATGAAAATTTGCAAATACATTTGTATAATATTAAATCTGCGCTTACATTTAAGTAAATCGTGATCAAAGATTTGAGATTAAAGGAGAGCTATTAATTGCTCTCCTTGGATGAAAGTAATAAAGATCAGACTAAATTACAATTTAGCCAAAATATTGTATTCAGATACAGCCTTGCATGATGCAGAATGTAAATCAGCTATCAAAAAGTGAGTAATCGAATGAAAAGAAAAATCAGCAACACCCCCCCCCCCCCGGCCTTGAAGGGGAGAACTAAAAGCAACAAGTACAAGAATTGTGCATTAAACTTCCTATTGCTTTTGGCGGAAAAAAGGTCCAAGATGGTCGCCAAACCATTTATCTGACAGTTTCGAAAATGGCAAATTCATTTCACTCAGAGATAATCTAGTAGATCAAATCTCTTCAGCAATCAACATAAAGCTGGAATTCTGCGAATTGAGGTATGAAATTTTGAATGACGTCATTGTTGCTATCAACAATGGACTTTATTGTTGCTATCAACAATGGACATGTGATTGCTATCAGCCTATCAGCTATCTTCTTATCAGAGCGCCCTCTAGTGGAGTCTTTGTGTATTGGATATTACCCCTTTTAATGCCATATATATTGAGGGCGAGTATTCACTAGGATTCTCAAAATATAAGAGTACAGAGATGCCTGAAGGAGCCTTCAGTTACTCGGTAGTCACAAAACCCAGCAGACAGTGAGTGTTAAAATTCGAGCTTCTCTTCCGAGAAGGAGAGCATATAGTTATCATTGGAGGAAGGTTGACATGTAATAACAACCGCTCACAGTTTTCCTGGGGAGGTTTATCCTTGAGCCACTGATGGAGCGTCGCACTAACATACGCCCACTCACATCACTCTGCTGTATGTGGCTGTATTTGCACACCTTTGATCTCTTGCTATGTGAAGTAACGTTACACTATTGGTGGGATGCCCTGCACAAAATCATTTCATTTATTTCTTATCGAGGAATTTCATAGGCTGTGGCCCACAGCTCACTTATATTTACGACGCTTCGTTAACTTAGCATAGCTAGCAAAAGATCACAAGTACGGTACTCGATGCAGGAGGGCAAGACCGTGCAATAGGATGCTGCTGATTGAAGTGAGAGAGGAGGGTGGAGAACATATACTAACACCTTGGATGACGAGCCTTTTAAATGATTTCCCCAAATCTTCGGAAAATCCAAGATGGCCGCTGACAAAAAATTTACCAATCAAAATTGTGTATACAAGTTATAAAATCTAACACCCTAGTATACTTCCAGCCAAGTCTGGTTGAAATTGTCCAAGTAATTAATGAATAGCATTTTAAACGAGTTCCAGAAAATTCAGGATGACCAATCAAAATTCTGTATAAAAGTTCTGAAACATACCACCCTAGGGACCTTCCAGCCTAGATTGCTTGAAAATCGACCAAGCGGTTAATAAGGAGTAGGCTTTTAACTGATTTCTGGAAATTTTCAAAAAATCCAAGGTCGCCAGGAAAATTGACCAATCAAAATTCTCGTTTGAAGTGTTGTAGCCTAGCAGCATATAATTAGTCCACCCAAGTTTTGTTGAAATCGGGCCATTTTAAATGGCGTAGCATTTTTAGCTCACCTGGCCAGAATGGCCAAGTGAGATTATGGCATGGTGACCATCCATCTGTCCGTCAACGTTTGCTTAAAAACGCTACTCTTGGCAGATTTTAACATAATTTGGCTGGAAGGATCCTATGGGGGTAGGCTTCAGAATTTGCAAACAGAATTTTGATTGGTCAATTTTTTTCAGCGGCCATCTTGACTTTTCCAAAAAAATGTGGGAAATCATTTAAAACGCTAATCCTCATTAATTTCAACCAGACTTAGCTGGGAGGATAGTATGCTGGTATGTTTCAGAACCCCAAACAGACCCCCTTGTGGGTTGGTCTGTAGTTTTATTAACCACTAAACATACTTACCATTCAATCACTACTTGCTAAATCAAACTATCTGCATTTAGCACCAGAAAGATTTTTATGCTTGCTTTCATGCCCCATATGCCTATACCAACTCATTGTACCTTCAACCAGGCTTCTGGTAGAGTACACTCTCACCATACAGCTTACATTAGGCTGGCACCAGTCTATGCTCACTCCTCAAAGACCTAGATCAAAGTGCATGCGCAGAGGAGACTAAGAGTAACATAGAATCACTTTCCAAATTTAGATGCAAGAAAGAATATTCTCAAATCATTCCCACGCGGGGTGGCTGAGACCGGGTCGTAGTGATTGCACGGTTATTACACCACAAACATCTATTACCATTCAATCACCACGTGCTAAACTCATAGAATTGGTCAGTGCCCCACTTAATAACCCTTGGTAGGTGGAGATTTGAGAATCATAAGCAAGGATGAAAATTAAACAACTCATATCCAAATGTTAATAAATTAATAGTGCATCCATAACAAATCACACAGTGATAATCAAACAAGGAAAATTGTCAACTCAATGAAATAAACAAAACAAGAAAATATTCTCACCATTTCTGACAGCCATACAGACTAGCGAAATTGGTGAGATGTGCTTGGTAAATGTTCTTAGGCTTGTTTTGTTAAGATCATTATATTTCTAAAAAAAGGAAGCCGCTGGGCTCTGATCCTTTAAATAGAAAGAGGAAAAGTCGATTCAGATTTCCAACCTGCAACTTATATGATGCCGTCCAATGATGAGCGGACGAAAAGAGCGCAGGAGGTAGCCATATCACGAAAGTCGTGCGCCTTGACATGGGCTAATTTGATCTCAACGGGGGAGGCAATCTCATAGCATAATTTAATGGTCTCACAGATCCATCTGGCAACCGAGGCCTTAGAAAGTGGTCTAACTACCTCCTCCGCGTACGGGAGCCATAAGTGCGAAGAATCGGATCTTTTAAAATTAGTACAACATTTAGAGACATTTAAGGCCCAGACAGGACACCAGAACTTGTCAGATGGCGAAAAAGACGATAAGGATTTAAGAATAATCGGCTTAACTGGGTAATGGTTAGACTGGGGCTTCGATAACAAACCCCTTCTGGGATATAAAACTAGACCGTACCCAGATTCGATAAATTTGTCTTTTTCTGCGAAGAGCGTGAATTTTGGATCTTCTAGCTGAAGCGGCGGCAACAAGGAAAAAACAGCCTTAAGAGTCAATAGTTTGAGACTGATAGATCCAATTGGTTCAGAATGGAGACCTGCCAATACTAGAATAATCAAGGTCAAATTCCAGGAAGGCAAAGGCTTAGCCACCGGAGGATGACTATTGCTCAAACCTCTAATAAAACCATTGAGAATCTTTGAATCCTTGATATCGGCATTAAAGAGACAAGGAAGGGAAGAAGCCATGGAAAATTTAAAACCCCTAACGGTGTTAGCTGATAGGTGTAAAGAATTTTTACAAATATGATAAAAAATCTAACACCTGGGAAATAGAAAACAAATCGGGCAAGAAACCATGGTTTGAACACCATTCTCCAAGGATTTTAAGTCGACCCTTGTAAACTCGACGTGTTGACTCCCTCCTAGAAGAGTCAAGGATTTCCTGAGATCTTGAAGAAAACTTGATCTCAGGGACCGGACACTCGATATTCTCCAATCACACAAACTGAAGATTTCTGTATTTGGATGAAGACACATGCCCCTTACTTGAGAGAGAAGATCTGGTGGCACTGGAAGAAGACGAGGAAAGTCTACCAGAAGATCGAGGTCTACGAACAAGATTCTCTTCGACCAAAAAGGGGCTACCAGAAGAATTTTGCAGATCTGGTCCCAGACCTTCAGAACCAACGGAATCAAAATTGTTAGTGGGAATACGTAGGCAAACATTCCTGTCCAGGACTGAGACAGGGTGTCCACCACCAGAGCCTGACTGTCCGGAAAAGGAGACATGAAAGAGGAGATCAGGGCATTCAGACATATCGCAGATCTACATAGGGATGACCCTGATGCTGAAAGATTGCTTAAACAACTGTCTTTAACTGCCACTCGGAGTGGACAAACTTGCTGGGTCTTACCAACTGGCCCGCAAGAATATTCAGTCTGCCTGTGACATGACTGGCCACTAGAAAAAATTTTTTGTTTCTTGCGGCACCACAACAGAAGATTCAAAATTTCCATACAAAGAAGTGAAGACCGTGTTCCTCCCTGTCTCTTGAAGTAGAAAACTAGCGTGGAATTGGCTGATCGAATCGAGATCTTTAGGCCTCTCACTCGATCCGACCACGAGAGGAGAGCCTTCTTGACAGCCCACAACTCCAAGATATTGATGAAAAGCAGTCGGCTCCTCCAGGGCCCAAAGACCGGAAATCGACAGGGAGTTCCATACTACTCCCCACCCCTCCTGGGAAGCGTCTGTGAAAATAATCGCCTGAGGAGGTCTTGACTAATGGAACACCTTGCCTCTGAAAGAAAGACTAAGCCCTGAAACAGGTCGAAAGAGACGCCTAGATGGGTGAAAACTTGAGAAAGAACTAGGCATGACTTTTTGAGAAATTTTATAATCCAACCTAGCCTGCATGACAAACTGCATACCTCTGGAATAATTCATGAAAGAGATGAATGTAGAAACCATACTCGAGGAAATAGATGACCAAGGATAAATTGTCTGAATTGATAGATGATGAAGAATTCCTGCTGCAGCTGAAAACTATGCAGCGGGATTAAATCGTGGATCTAAATTTCCTTATAAAAATGTGTCTACAGACAGCTACATGACTCTAGATATGAACTCTTCCTTTAACAAGAAAGAAAATGGAAATGAAATTCTGAAATCTTTCAACATAATAAGAGAGACCCAGAAATAGATGTCAGAACGCGATCAATAAAAATATAGTAGCGATAGAGCAAGAACTCCCACTCTATCAACAGAAGAAAGAATAAAATGAAATCTACATAACATGAAATGTTTCATGCTAAACCCGAACTTAAATACTAGAAAATCGTGTCGAGTTAGAAAATTGCTCTCCACGATCAGGGATAGGCAAGTGATCGCTCCTCTAGCAGAATGAAAATTTGCAAATACATTTGTATAATATTAAATCTGCGCTTACATTTAAGTAAATCGTGATCAAAGATTTGAGATTAAAGGAGAGCTATTAATTGCTCTCCTTGGATGAAAGTAATAAAGATCAGACTAAATTACAATTTAGCCAAAATATTGTATTCAGATACAGCCTTGCATGATGCAGAATGTAAATCAGCTATCAAAAAGTGAGTAATCGAATGAAAAGAAAAATCAGCAACACCCCCCCCCGGCCTTGAAGGGGAGAACTAAAAGGAAAGGAAGACTGTTAGAGTTGCCAACATTATCAAACTGGAGACATAGGGAAGATTTGATTGAAGTATATAAACTACTTAATAATATATCATATATAAGATCCTGAAGTAGCACCTGAATTAAAGCTATCAACCAAAAAACCTAGCCTATTAAGAGGACATAAACATAAATTAAGCAAAGATCTAAAAAAGAAAATAAGACTTAAAGCATTTCCATCTAGAATAGTAAATATTTGGAATGATCTGCCAACCAATGTAGTTAATACACCCAGAATAAATGTTTCTTTAAAAATAGATTGGATAAGGCCTGGAGAAACCAGGATGTATTATTTAATTATAAAATGCTCCTAATTACCGGACGTCACACAGTTAACCAGGAGCCAGAGAAGAAAATGTGGTTATAGAGGACTAGAGTCTGCAACCACTCAGCACCTAGTAAGACCTAGTAAAGAACCTCTATGAAAACAACTAAAAAGATGAAGGAAAATATAAAAATAATTCGAGGAACCTACTAATCAGACAAGAAAAAATAAGAGACTTAATGCTATTAAGAAGATATTAAACTTACACGACAGAAAACCTGATCTCACACAACCCCCACACGATAGAAACCAAGGGAACAAAAACCCTGAAAACCATCTACTGAGAATGACAAGAAGGAAGTGAATAATACAGAAAAGCCTATAGAAAAAATAAGGCTATGAAATAAACATGTATAAAGACAACTTCAAGGATCAGCACAATAAACTGATCTAGGAGAAAACCCCCAGAAAACTCCAAAAAGATAGAAAAATATCATGAAAGGAATTAAAGGGGAAAATGAAAAAAGGGAAAGGAATCCATCAAACTGACAGATAAGATGACGATCAACAGCTACCGGAAGTAGGAGGAAAGAACAAGAAGTAAATTTACTAGAAAAATCTGACGCCAGGATGGAAGCAACGAACAAACTTTTAAGTAAAAGGATAAAACTAAAGGTAGGCCAAAATTTGAAAAATAATAGCGAAAGGGAAGAAAACGTTGAAATGACAGAGGTGACATGAAACCAGGGCGAAATGACTCACCCGTAACCATTACGACAGAGAAAAACTGACAGTCACTGAAAAGAAATAGAATCAAGAGCAGGAACCCCGAGAAGAGAAAGGAACCAAGAATAATGACCACAAGAATAAAAAGACACTAAGAAGGGAGAAATAACCCATAAAAGGAAAAGAAGAAATAAAAGCAGAGATTTAGAATAAAAAATTACTGGAGAAAAATGGCAACGAATTAACTCCCTTAGGTTAAAATAAATGTCAACCATAAGAGGAGAAAGGAGCGAGAGAAAAGGCTGAACAGCCCGAAGACAACTGGCCATCTAAAGGCGGATGAAAGAAAAAACTACGTAAAGCAGCCATATATCTTCTACTAGGAGCTAGACCAATAGAAGCAGAAATTGATGCTAGGCGGTTAACTCTATTTGGAGCAATAGCGCGTCAACGAGACTCTACTATTGCAAAATTAGCATATCGTTAGCTTATCATGACTCAACTAAAAGAAAGGAGCTGGTTTTCAATGGTTGCTGCCTTATTCAAGAAGTACAATTTGGGCAGTCCACTCCGCCTTCTAGAGAATCCTGTAGAGAAATTAACATGGAGTACCAAAGTTCGTAGTAATGTCAACTCGTTCTGGACCAATTCACTCCACGACGAGGCCCATAGTAAGCGCACTCTGCAGCACTATGTATAGCGAAGTGTCAGATTGGTATTTCACACCATATTTGGACTAATTCATCAGATGTAAGAGATGTACAGAGCTACGATTAAAGCAGATTCTCACTGGATGCTACACTCTACAGAGTACAAGAAACAGATTCACTGGCGGGCGTGAATCAGATAGCTGTCCTATATGTCAAGTTGAACCAGAGGACTTAGCTCACTTTCTCTTTCGGTGCAAAAATGTCTACCCAAACGCAGTCTGCTATAAGAGATATATGGAAAGCCTTCTCCAATCAACACTTAGTGAACCTTCTAACACTGACCCTCGATTCTAAGAACCTAAATCCACTAACAACCCCTGAAGGAAGTACCTACAACATCAGTACATCAATTTCGGAAACGATAGAAGTAATGTCTCGCTGGCTCTGTTACAGAGCCCATCACTACAGAGCCCACGAACTTAAAACCTCCACAAAAGATGAAAATAGTCATTGCAGAGTAGTGTGAATAGAGATGTACAAATGAACTTGTATGCTAAGTCTACTAAGAGAACTGTACATAGCAAAAGCAAAAACTACTCATTTTGGTGTCGGTGCAGCTAACCAGTTTAGCATTACCCTCATAACCAGGGAGACTACATCATAGTTGAAGTATCTGGAGCTGATGCATAGAAACTTAAGACAGAGAAATAACTAAAATAATAAACTAAATCAGAAAGAAAATATTAAATAATGAAGCATGGGAACGTTAAAACTAACTGAAAATACACGCTTGACGGAAGAATACAACTGCCTTATCGGCTGTGTGCTCTATATAAACCTACAATAAGCGCATATGAAAATAAGCTAAACCAAATAAAACCATATGGGAATCAGTCGGAAGAGTCTTTAATTAAGTTGAATACTGATACTGCTAAAGAATAAATGCTGAATGTCTGCATAAATTCAAGACTGTCAATGTCTCTGTATGAAGATTTTCAGCCATTGAATATTCCGATTTTTTAAAGCAATTGAGAAAATAATACTATCTCTTAGGCCAGATGATGACTAGGACCTAAGAAAACGAACACGGAAATTGATGTCCCTGAAACCGTAAGCAACCCTATCCCCAGATGAACGAAAAAACAGAAGCGGAAAAAATCTTGGAACCGGAAATATGTGAGTCAGAAGTCAAGGAAAGACCGGAAATACGTGAACCGGAAGCGGAAGTCGGAAACTGACCAGGATCCTGCAGACCCTGTAGATCAGTGGTACCGGAAGTCGCATGGGAAACGGAAGTACGAAGACCGGAAGCTGGAACCAGAAATTGACCTGGATCATACCGACCCGTGTGATCAATAAAACCGGAAGTCGAGCAGGAAGCGGAAGCTGACACTGGAAGCCGACTAGGATCATAAAGACCCGAATGAACAGCAAATCCGGAAGTCAAACCGGAAACCAGACCGGAAACGGAACTACTTAAACCAGAAGCACCAAGCGGAAGCTGACTAAGATCATGAAGACCCGGAAGCGCAGCCACACCGAAGTCGGATAGGAAGCGGAAGAGTGGGAACCGGAAACGGAAGTCGGCAGTTGACCCAGGTCCTGCAGATCCGGGGCAACAGAATATCCGGAAATGGCGGAACCGGAAGAAACAATCAAACTATCCTCGCAACCAGCAGAAAATAAAACAGGCGACCTACGAACGTTGCATATGACTAGAATGACTGAGACTTTGACATTGGCAATCTGTGAACCGGACACGTCCGGCACCACCACTTGAAGGGCTTGCTTGGCCCTAAGATTTACGTGGGTTTGAGAATTTGGTGATTCGCACGAGCTCACCATTCTCTTCCTGCTATCATTTTTCTTGGCCTTAGGACTCGCCACCTGTCTCGTGGTGAGGGACACAGGTTCCCCCCACTTACGGATGTGGCCTTTATGATTCGGAATGGTTCCATCTGAGTCAATGTCCACTTTCGCCGCTCGAATTGCCGAAGACATACGTTCGTCCAAAGACTGAGTTTAGACAGTGGCAAATGACTCAAAACGGGCAAAGAGCCAAAACCGCGTCGCTATTCTGGCTAGATGGAGGCCCCCTTCCACTGCTGCAGCAGTTCTTTCTTTTTCTAATTTAGGAGGGCTAGATTGTTTGCCCTTTGCAGCAATAGGAGGGGAGCGATCAGAGGCCACCTGCGTTTTTGAAACAAAATCTTTGAAGTAAATCTTTTGTAAAGCAGGCGACCACCCCTTGCAAATACTGCACATAACGTTAGATGTACATGAAGTACACTTAAGGCGCACGTGCCCAGCGAATTCAGAGGGGTGATGGCGATCACACTTAGACGATGAACATTTCACCTTTTCAGCTGATTTCAGAGAATCCTATAAATGACAAAATAGGAAAAGATGGAGTATACAGCTTCTGAAATCTCTAGTCAAATCTAACAAATGCCTAACAAAGGCAGAGAAAGCACATGCTAGAAAAGGCGGGAAAACGTAAATTCAAATCATAGATCTGTATAAGTAAACGGTTACCTTTTAGAAATAAACTTTGAACTTTGTTAAGGGTACCTAGGATTGATATTTATAGCAATTCCACTTAGCGTCTTTATGAGTGTATAAATGGTAAGGCATAGTTGACTACCACGAAAACCGTAACAAAAAAACAAAAGTACAAATAATACATATAAAACCATAGTTACTCTGCCACATAACTTATATAATAGCGACTTCATTGCAGGCATGATATTAAGAATACTTAATCCACTTAAATAAATATCTGACACAGATGGCAAGCACACAAATCTTTGACCGGCGCAAAACAAACCTTTCTGTTAGCAGAAACATTTGAGTGATTCTGTTACTCTTAGTCTCCTTTGCACATGCATGCACTTTGACCTAGGTCTTAGCGGAGTAACTATAGACTGGTGCCAGTCTAATGCAGGCTGTATGGTGAGATTGTACTCTACCAGAAGCCTGGTTGAGGGTACAATGAGTTGATATAGGCAATTGGGCCATGAAAGCAAGCACAAAAATCTTTTTCTGGTGCCAAATGCAGATAGTTTGATTTAGCAAGTAGTGATTGAATGGTAATGGATGTTTGAGGTGTAATAACAACTTGTATACAGAATTTTGATTGGTACATTCTTCTGGCAGCCAGCTGGAATTTTCCAAAAAATGGCAGGAAATCATTCAAAACGCTACTCCTGATAAACTGCTCGAGCAATTTTAACCAGACTTGGCTGGAGGGATATTAAGCTTTTAGGTTTCAAAACCTGTACAGAATTTTAATTGGTAAATTTCTGCAAATCAATTAAAAGCCTACTCATTGATAACTACTGGGCCAATTTCAATCAAACTTGGATGCAGGAACCCTAGTGTAGTATGTTTCAGAACCTATATACAGAATTTTGATTGGTCAATTTTTCCAGCTACCATCTTGGATTTTCTGAAATGCTACTCCTCATTAACTATTTTAGAAATTTCAATCAGACTTGGCTGGAAGGATACTAGGCTGGTAGATTTCAGAACTTGTACACAGAATTTTGATTGGTCCATTTTTCCGGTGGCCAGCATGGATTTTCTGAAAATTTTGGGAAATCAGTTAAAACGCTATTTCTCATTAACCGCTTGAACGAGTTCAAGCAAACTCGGCTAGGACTCTAAAGTGCTATGCTTCAGAGCTTGTATATAGAATTTTGATTGGTCAATTTACTCGGTGGCCATCTTGGAATTTTCTGAAAAATGGCTGAAAATCGTCTACTCAATAACTACTTGGGCGATTTCAACCAGACTGCCTGGAACGAGCCTAGGGCATTAATTAGGCTTTAGAACTTGCATATAGAATTTTGATTGGAAAATTTTGCCGCCAGCCATTTTGAATTTTCTGAATATTTTGGAAAATCAGTTAAAGGGCTCCTCATTAACAGTTTGGCCGATTTCAACCAAACTCAGCTGGAAGAACCCTAGTCCGGTACGCTTCAGAACTTGTATACAAAATTTTGATTTTGATGGTGGCCATCTTGGATTTTCCGAAAAATTGGAATGCATATAAAATGGTACTCATTAATCGCTTGGGCAATTTCAACCAAATTTGGCTGGAAGAATCCTATTTTCGTAGCCTCTAGAAATTCTATTCAGAATTTTGATAGGTCATTGTTTTGGCAGCAATCTCTGATTTACTGAGTTTTCCGGAACCATTTAAAAATGGTTCTCCTTCAATCAATAGTCCGATTTCAACAAAACTTGGGTGGAACGATCGTTATGACGGTAGGCTTCAACATATTAAGCGAGTCTTGATTGGTCATTTTTTTGGTGACCATCTTGGATTTTCCGAAAATCATCCATCATGTCTATTTAATGCAAATGGTTCAAATGCCAATGGTCCAGGTGAGCGCCACAGGCCCTTGGGCCTCTTGTTAATGATATCCAGCTAATTTCCAGAAAATTCAGGATGGCCAATCAAAATTCTGTATAAAAGTTCTGAAGCATACTAATCTAGGGTCCTTCATGACGCGGTTACTTGAAATCGGCCAAGTGGCTAATAAGTAGGCTTTTAACTGATTATCACCGGAAAAATTGACCAATCAAAATTCATGTTAGAAGTGGTGTATCCTAGCAGCATAGAATTAATCCACCAAAGTTTCATTGAAGTCGGGACATTTATATTTCAAAAGACCTTCGGAAAATCCAAGATGGACACCAGAAAAATTGACCAATCAAAATTCTAAATAAAAGTTCTGGAGCCTACCACCATAGGACCTTTCCAGCCAAATTTGGTTGAAATAGGTCAAAGCTAAAACGGGGAGATGCAATTTGACGGATGGATGGATGGCCAGTCGACATGGCATAAGCTCACTTGGCCCTTCGGTCTAGGTGAGCTAATAAAGTGAAATGGTAGATTATTTAATTTATCATTATAACTCATGTTCATTCTTAAAATAGTGTTGCTGAAGCTGCTGCGGTGAGAGATAACGACAGCTTTCATCAGCACCATTTTCAATTTGACACTAGTGATTTTCTCTGCAGCTCATAATATGCAGTCCCTAAATATAGGCAATCCCTGTGATGTTAGGATGACAAACTTTCCACAATAACTAAATGCGATGTGGTTTTATTGACGCCGGGAGGGACTTTCTCTTTTGGGCAGTGGAGGGAGAGACTGACCATGCCCTGCCTCCCAAAGCTTGCCGTTTCCTCCAGGGATATAGATGTGTGCATTGTGAGTTAGTACCAGGTGATCTAAAAGTCCAGTTGCCATGTGCGTGCATGCGTGCGTGCGTGTGGTTTCCTCTAGTCTGTGTGTGTGAATAGGCAAACTTAGTATCAAGTGAGCTAATAAGACAACTAGTTTCCTCTAGTCAGTGTGTCTATACGCAGGCTTAGTACCAGGTGAGCTAATAAGACAACTAGAGTTGTCTCTGATCAGCATGTCACACAGTTAGATCTATTTCTTATCAATCGTGTCACAGACAGACAGGCGTATCAGACTGGAAACGGTTAGGGAATAGATATCTCAAATGTTACAGAATATAAAAAACCACGTCACTGCCTTACTGATGACAAATTTAGAATGTTCCGGATGTATGTAATATCTGAAGCCAGCGATGGCGAATTTAGAAAGATTATACAGGTAAACTTGTTTATAGAGAACAATGTATGGTGTATGTTTTACCTGTCTGTGATGCGTGATTGATAACAAATAGACCTAACTGCCTGATGAGCTGATAAAAGGAAACTGTAGTTACCTTTTTAGCATTACTGGTATAAATAGCTATGCAATATATCTCCCTCTAAATGGGAGTTTGTACAACGAAGTGAACTGTTAATTCTTCAATAACAGGGCCCGTAATATTATATATATATATATATATAACATATATTATGTGTGCGTGCATGTGTACAACTGCTTTTGTCTATAGACCAATTTGTAGTCAAAGGATTAGCTTAATGTTATAAGCTTGATAGAGAACTAAGTATGGGTCTACTATCTGGTTGAGAGACAAGCCATGCACATGACAGACATGTTTTCGCTGAATACAACTCATTTAAATGGATCAATAGGGGGGAGAGGATGGTGGACAAGAAGTGATGAGTGATGATGCTTGTGTAACCCTTTAATGCCTACATTAGGTCAAGAAAATATCGGCTTATTGAATGTCCATTTGCAGGTTAAGAGAAAATATTTTTAGAAATTTAACACTGGATGAAATGAAACGTTTCCTTTTGGACTGCAAATTGACATTCCGAAAGACGAAAGGTCAGTTTTACCATTAATCGGTTAAATATGTCAAGATACTACCATAATTTGGACCCAAAAGCCAGGTAGTCACTATAGACAGGTTTGGATGTAAATGTAAGGGAACAATTACAATAATCACAAACACTTTTGCAAAATCAATTGTCTTTATTTGCCTAATATTAATGATGAAAAATAACTCTCCATGGTAAAATAGATTAAAAAAATAAACAAGGTAAAGAACATGAGAAAAGCCACAAAAATGATTACAATGATAATACGAAGAGAACTAACTACAGTGACACTGATTACAAAGCCCGATAAAGCAACAATGACAGTTGTACATAGAGGATATTGTTAACATGATGAAGAAAGTATATGAAAATCTTAAAATACATCATTTTTAATATTGCCATATTATCAATGTGGATGTATTTCTGTCTAATTAAAATAAATATTTCATTTGATTTTTTTTTAAACAATTTTAAATTATTATGTATACCATTTATATTAGTTCTTGTGGTGAGATTATATTTTATTGCAGATGAAAATTATGTACATAATATGTTAAATAGCTACATAAGTTAGTTTTATAAACACATTATTTTTTCTGCCTTTTAATTAATTAATATATAATTACATATAAATAGTTTGCGTATGAGATCCAAATATCCTGGAATGAATAAACCATTTTGGACATTGACAGACTATAATTTTTATTTGATGAGCGGTGAAGATGTAGAATAATTGTGGGTCAATTCATCACTACATGATATATGTATGTTATGTATTAGCGTTGAGCATCGAAACTCGCGATTATGTTCTAAATTGTGAATTTATATGATTAAAAACGTAATAATCGAATAATCATGAATAATTTCTATTGCATAAAATATTTCAATACCTACCTTTTAATTACTCTTTAACGTGATCGGTCATGAAAATTGACATTTAGTCAGTGAATGTATGTTCATTTGCAGGCAGAGGATATTTTTGAAAATGTATCGCTGAAATGCCTCGAGACAGGCATTTCAGTGAGTTTAAAAAATAGCCTTCTCTTGGCCTAAAACCTAAGTTATTGAACGAAAGCCAAAATGGGGGGAAACCTGGCTAAATATGGTGCAAATAAAAAAAATGGCTATGTGTATGCAACTAAATTAGATGAATATTTAGCCATGAAGATGACGTAGCCAAGGCCCAATTCTGTAGCGCGAATGTTCACCTATTTTCTCCTTACCGAGTGGGTTGTCATGATTACCTTCGACGAACGTTCTTTTACGTCACAAAATACTTAGGCGGGTTAACATTTTGTCAGATGCGATGCATTATGATGTCATATTTATTATGTCATAATGAATATCAGGGTCTCAGCAACAATCCACAAGCATACAGAAATTGGGTGAAGACTTCACATAATATTATGATCGATAAAAATGCATTGGTATGCATTATTTATGCTTATATTGATAAGCAACATGTTTCAGTTAACGATGCTGTATAGTTTGCCTTCATCAGGGTTCCCACAGGTTTTGAGAAAACTGAATAGAAGGTCTTTTCAAGGATTTTTAAGTTCAGCAAAAATAATTTTCACGGCCTCCTTTACATCCCTTCTAGCCATCTTTTCTTCCCACATAATTCTTTATTATCACATTTTAATTACATTTTAGAAGCAGGAGAATATGGAACACTAAATTCTGAATTACAAATCCTGTAATTAAAATACGTATTATATAAATTTATATATTTTCGTTTTGTTTGCCATACCTGGCGAAGTTGAACAATAACAAATTCAAGGGCATTTCAATTCTGGCTAAATTCAAGGATTTTACAGGTTGTGGGAACCCTGTTCATCTTGGTTGTCACTGCGTCACCTACAAAGCTGCTCGTCTCGCCACAAAACATTTGCCATGAACCCTCGGCGAACAGGCCGTTCAGGCAGGCAAATGTACCACATGACCGAACAAATATTCGGCGAACTGAAAATATTCGTGCTTCTGAATGCACCCTAGGTCTTCTAAATAGGCCCACAGAGACGGGTGCGTAAGCTATGCACTTCGTGAATAGGGTCCCTGCTCAACAACACATAGTCATATGGACGGATGGACTGACCAAATCAGAGACATTCTACGCCTCATAATCAACATAAGCACACAATTTCATTTACATATTTAAGTTAAGTTTCAAATGAAAAATAAAATATACACACACATGGTTATGAAGACCATGAAGGTTATATGCACACACCCCACGCTCTCCCCAAAAACAATATCTAGTCTTCTTACAAGCCACATAATAAAACTACAGTACAGCTCAGAAACACTGTAATGTTCATCATGTTTCCTAATGTCCTTTAGACGTTTCGCCATAACTAATCAAGATCAAGATCCAAAACAAAACAAAAGCATGCTGTTGAATATTTTGACCATTATTTGATTGGAGAACATCGGTGCAGAATTCTCTTCTAATCCAATTATGTTCAAAATATTCAACAGACCATCTCTTACATTATGCTCAAAATTGTTGTTTTGGAAACGTTAAAATATTTATATGCTGTGCTGTACCCACGTTCTCATTATTGAACACCTCACTGATGGGAAACGACTAATTCTTTATGTAATGTAGGAATCCAGTTTTAGCTATGCCCCGCCCCTCTCTAGCTAAGCTCCACCCACCCTTTGACCGTGTTAGGATTGATCGATCACTGCACTCTCTGAATCTCAATTTCCATAAAACTATACAGGTAAGCTGTTGAATATTTTGAAACTCATTTGACCGGGTGATGTTGCTGCCATAAGCTCCCAGTTAAATTAGTTTCAAAATATTCAAAAGCATGCTTATTAAATAGTAGACATACAATTCGTACAACAACGCTTAGTCCGTCATCAATTAAGTGTTCGTGACAAACTTAGCTACGTTCATGACGTAATTGATTATGCCATCACCCATCACGTCACGTAATTGATTATAACATCAAGTGATTGACTGAGAAACTGGAATCCTCCATTGTTGTAACAAGCATTCTGTTCAATAATTTGATAGGAAGCTTTGTTTGTAAATCTTGTTTTCAAGGGAGGTAAATGTGACTCATATGGATGTATTTTGCCCAAATTAAATATGACACTGCATGTCTCCATAATATATTTGCTGAAAACAAATGGTGATATGAAGGATCAGAGCTCCCCAGGACATAATATTAGTAGACAAATTTTCAAGCGATAACTCTAACGAATATAGACAGTTCTTTCGACATCCCATAAGGTGCTCTCACTTAGTGCAGGCCATTCAATAGCATCACATCCCTGCATACAAAACATATATATATATATTGCTGCCTTTAATAAATATTGTGTCGTTATATTGCTGCCTTTAATAAATACTGTGTAGTTGACATCGCAGAACTGTGATTACTGCTTACGTATAGCATAGCTGGTCCCAAGCACCAGTCTAACAAAACTACTTATTAATCATTTCAAACCAATATAGAAACGATATAATCTGTTATGACTGCAAAGTTTAGATATTTAACATAATATTCACAAACCAGATCACATGTAAAAAATATTCTGTTGAATACTTTGACACCGATTTGACTGGGACAGGTTCCAGTTAAATTACTTTCCATGTATTCAACCTCTTTCATGCAGTGATCTGGAATTAACTCGGAATTTAAAGGGTTAAATATCAAATCAGCCCAAAAGGTGTCTTCAGTGAACTTGAGAAATGCCCATCTACAGGCAGATTTTTTTTTTTAAATGCTACTGGAATGTCTGGCTTGATAACCGAACCGACTCATTCCAGTGACACTTTCAAAATTAGTCTTATCTGAGCCGTCAAACGGACTATCACTAAGCAAAAAAGTAAGATATTTTAAACCAACCTTAATCATGAAACGGTTACAGCAGCAACAGCTTCAAGTTAAAGTCGGTGTTAAAATGTTCAACTTGTATGGTTATTTTGAAATTGAGATACCGTGACTTGGTGTGAAGGCACTAAAAGTCTAACGTCCTTTCAAGCACATTTCAACACAATAGAAAAACACTCATTTTAAATCATCTTAACCGGTTTTGCTTTTCGCTAAAATTAAACAATATCATAAACATGCTATTAAAATATAACATTATTGTCATAATACTATCTGTGTTTTAAAGCTAGTATAAAGCGTTTTGTCACACAAATTCCCTGACACGAAGACCCCATAAACTTGTCCTCCGTACACCAGTTGTGGGCCGAGCTATGCTGGAGAACGGAAACTTGTTTAGTTCAATCGATGACATACTTTCTCGCAAGTGTTGTAAGGAAGTCTCGCGCAGCATACCAAAGACATCAACAGCTAGTAATGTTACAATACTATTTAATGTCCTGCAAAACAGAATAGCCATCATGACAAACAATGCTGACTGATTTATTACATGACCCGCCACCTAATAGTAGGGTCCAGCTCTAGCTATGCCCTGCCCATTTCTAGCTAAGGCCCGACCACTTTTACACATGTCATAATCAATTTGAAGTTTGGAAACATGAATTCCCACATTGTAAGTCTTAAGGTAACTATACAACTAAGCTGTTGAGATTTTGGAGATAATTTGACTGGTATCTATGGCAGCAAGAAACAGCTCCCAGTCAAATTAGTTCCAAAATATTCATCCGAATGCTTATTAAATTGTAAATTTATCAAAGCCATACAATTCGTACACTTTTGTGAGACATTTCCATTTTCGTGACAGAGCTACATCATTGTGATTGTGATGTCAGGTAACATGTGACTATTTAATTATGATGTCCGATACCTGAGTGACAGATCTGATCCCTCTATTGTCCTTTTGTTCTTTTTTTATTTAAACATATTTTATTGTAACATATATGTACAATGGGATTGGGAACAAGTTCTGTCAACTTAGAGATGCCCTCTCCCTACCTTTTGTTCTGGCAGAAGTGACATGAAAATAAGTCTAAATCCAGCAGAAATATATTTTATAAATCCTGATTTAACCCTTTAATGGTCAAACCAGCGAAAATTGCCTTTGTAATGAGCTTGACTAATGTCCATTTGCAGGTCAAGAGAAGACAATTCTTGACAATTAATCACTGGAATGCCTGCCTCGATAACCGAGACAATCACTTCAATGGTAAATATTTAAAAATTGCCTTCTCTTGGCATGCAAATGAACATTCAATAAGAAAATATTTAAATTTTCTTGAGCAGACTTTACCAGTTTGAAGTTCAAACATTATGACATTATATACTTTCAAGATAACAGGAATAATTCAAGCACTTTAACCCTCTTTAAACATTCAATGATCAAGCCGGCAAAAAACAGCCTTTGCAAATGGTCTTGAGGAATGTGCATTTGCAGCCAAGGAAATACTTTTTTAAAATTTACCACTGAAATGACTGGCTCGATAAACGAGCCAGTCATTCGAGTGGTAAATTTTCCAAAATACTCCTCTTGGCCTGCAAATAGATGTTTTCTAATTCCTTGACCAAACCTGGGCAGTGTTTATAAGTGTTAAGCAAGAAAGCGCTATGAACCCTGCAAAATGTTCTATGGCTTAGATGAAAGCGATTGGTGCAATCAGCGTGGTTGCTCATTGATATGGAAAACGATGGTACTTACGGCAATGTTGAAGGCATTATATGATAACATCTGCTTAGCGCCAGGTACTCGAGTCCAATGAGGAAGGTGGCTATGCTATATATTGAACCACAAGAGAGAGAAGTTGCATCACTTAGGTCAAGCTCCTTCAGGTGTGAACATGTCTTAACCAGGTGATCAATATCTGTAAATCAAACAGCATTCACTTTAAAACACAATAATGGGCCAGATAATACAGTGCACGAAAGACTACTCTTTGAAAATCTACCACAGACTATTAAGGAGTAAAATAACTTGCTTGGTAGATAGGTGGGATGGTGGGATGGATGGATGGATAGATAGTTAGGATAGATAGATAGACAGACAGACAGATCATACATTTATATTGTGCTGAACTCCATGCGATTGCATGCTCCAAGCGCTATACATCTGATCCCCTTTTCATTTGACAGTCCAAGCCCAGCAGCCACATACGGCGTACAGAGAGCTATGTCATCTCAAGTACCTATTTACAGCTAGGTTGACTGGAGTAACACAAAGTTAAGTGACTTGCTCAAGGACACAATGCGGCGGATCCGCAGGAAAGCGAACTTGCGAACCTAGAGTTACAAGCTCAAATCCCTAACCACTCGCCAACCACGTCTCTAGTACACACATAAATGTACGTGAAGACTATTTATTTTATGAGATTTTCTTTTAAACACTTTGTTTAAGCAGTTGCAAGGGAACAATTTATTAGTTAACACTTTAATAGTCTAGCCAGCTCAGAGGACTTTGCAGGCCATAAAGACAACGTTTATTAAATTTTCACTGGAATTACTTACTTAATGGTCAAGCTGGCCAAAACATGCACCTACAGTGATCTTGAGAAACGTCCATTTGGAAATTTCTCAAGATCACTGCAGTCTGCTGAGGCATGTTTTAGACGACTTGACCATTAATCTTCTCATAATTTTGTATGTCTTATGCCCAGCATATCAATCTTTATAAGACGTTTGCAAGTTTGCATTCAAAATATTCAAACCATTTTTGAGAAACTACTTTCATATACTGTCATTCTGTCAACAAGTCTCATAGGATAATGTACAAATTCGCCTTGGCAGTTGTCTTAATAAGTGTCCATTTACAGGTCAAGAGACTGTTTTTGAAAATTTGCCAAAGGAATTTTGGATTGATAAGTTAGCCCGTCATTCCAGTGTTAAAATTTCAAAAATAGGTTTCATTTGGCCTGCAAATGGACATTCACTAGGCACAAAACTGGACCTTATCAAGTGAGAAATCATAAATGTCAAACAAATATGATTAAGGGGTGGTGTACAAATTTTGATTCAGTCCCTTGTTTTTTGGACATGACATTTTAATTGAAATCTGATTATTTAAGTAATAAATTGTAGGTGGACCAGACAGGGGTAAATCACATCTTAAATGTGTTTACCTATATGCTGAAGTTTTTAATAACTGTCAAACTATCTGGAGGATTAGGATAAAACTTCATTGTATATTTATATGGAGTATGTGAAGCCGGTCTCAAAATATTAAAATTAGATCATCACAGTATATTCAAAACTATCTTGTGGATTTAAATAAAACTCTATATTTAGATGCACTAAGTAACAGCAGTTCACAAAATATTAAAATAAGTTAAGTGACACTTTTCATCCTCAAGGGATTTTGTGATCTTTCAATTTGTAATGCTTGCATATTCTATCTGATGGTAGCAGAGTTACTTGTAACGTCAACATCTAGTTCATGTGATTATAACTTTAGTGAACTCACCTTCATCAGTGATGGCATCTCGACAACCACTAAGATTCAGCTTGACGACATTCGGTGTCAGATTTTGACAGAGGCAATCTACAGCTGGCCAAGACAGGTTACACCAAGCTAGGTTCAAAGCTTCCAACCTGCATGAAAGCAATTAACATTACTAAACAATAATTAATTTATCGCAGTTATTTTCCTGGTTTAGACAGCGAGCTTGCTCTAATTATTCTCATCATATCAGTTCATACCATCATCGATACAGGCACAATAACTTTGTAAAGGCCAGCTAATAATCAGAACAATATTCACCAGTTTTTGTATCAATTGCCCTCCAGGTGCGTTTGAAGGTAGATATAACATAAAAGACCCGTTCTGGTCACACATCTCTTGACCTAGGCATTTTAGTACAAACCCAATTATTTATATCCAAATATTGTATGAGCTTCTAAGAAATCAATGGGATTACTCCGGTGAGTACATACAGATTTCGGTTAAACACAATTACATTCAAGATCTTATGTGGAGGGATGTATTTCCAAAATCTGTACTGAATCCATGCAGGCTAGGTGAACTGATCGAACGGAAACCAAATATTTTATGATTTTTCAAATTAAGGTGGATAACTCTGGTGGTCCTGGACACATTTAGCCTATATGCAATAATAATAATAATAATAATAATACAGCATTTGTAAAGCGCCATGTGTCAATGTCAATTTTCAAAGGCGCTTGTGAAGAGATGTGTTTTTAATTTTTGTTTGAAATCATTAATTGATTGGATGGATTTGATGTGGACAGGTAGCTGGTTCCATAGTCTCGGAGCCACAACACTGAAGGCTCTGTCCCCACAGGAGCGTAAATTCGATCGCGGAATTTGGAGCAATAGCTTATCCACAGAACGAAGTCTGCGACATGGATCATATGTCAAGAGAAGTTCCTGCAAATAGTCGGGAGCGTTGTTGTTTACCACCGAGGTCTTGTCAAAAGGAATTGACATTCCAAATTTGAAATGAATCCATGCTGGCTAACTGAATTTATTGAGCGGAAACTAAATGCAGATGGACACCCGGACAGGACCTGTTTCTATAGTCCCCATCGACGAAGTCGGGGGACTAATAATAGGAATCTACATACCAGTGAATGGAGAAACTGCGCAGTAGGGACCCAATCATGAACAGAAAGACTGCTCAATCTACGGCTAACGCTATGATTCTTTACTATACCATATAACACTTTAATAATCAAGCTGGCCAGAGCCAGGTCTTCAGCAATGGAAAGCATATATCTTTGAAAAATTAACACTGGAATGACTGGCTCGATAACAGTCATTTGAGTGGGAAATTTTCAAAAATAGTCTTCTCTTGGCCTGCCAACAGACATTTACTAAGGAAATATTTCAGTCATAAAAAATCTTGACCACTAACGAAGTAAATGAGATGCTATATACAGATAAACTTTCTAACTCACCATCTACAATTGGATGCTATTGCTGAGGCTCCATCACGACTGATTCCTTGACACATACACAGGTTTAATACTTCTAATTTTCTATTCTCACTAATACTTCTGAAAATAAAATGCAAGACAGCAAATGTTTACCTGAATGAGTTCAGTAGATGTGAACAAGTGCATGTTAATGCGAATAGGTTGCCGTCTTGTTTTATTTTTTATTTTTTACTATGCAACCAGAATAGTTCAGCCTTGAAATGAACCCTTTCATGGCAAATCCCTAAAGCAGTATATTCTTTACGATATATCTTATTCTTTTTAATATTTTGAAATTAATTTTACTGGAAGCCGTTGCTGCTTCCAGTCAAATTAATTTTAAAATATTCAACCGATTTCCTGTATGGCAGCTTTGAAAATGAAATATGGGGAATTCACTGGTGAAAGGGTTAATCCTGAGATCTGGTGTATCTATGGTAGTTGAGAATGAAATGAAGACACTTTTGAATCCTGATTTTAGATGATCAATAGAGGGATCCACTACTAACGATGCTGTTCCGATTTCTAGCGGAATCGATTTAAAACTTAAATTCCCAGAATCTAAACTTCAAGCTGCCTATACACATGCCATGAAATTTGGAAAAGCTGCGTAACCTAATAATAGGTTATGGGTATTTCTTTCACGTAACCAATAGTTCAGATAGGTGCCAGTCATTTGCATGATCTCATTGTTTGGCTACTTAATATTTACTTTCAGAGTCTATATATACAGCAAAATGATTTTCCAGGCTATTATGTGCCCTGTTATAGTAAACTGAACATGAGTTTTACTATTTTTTCACTTGAAAATAAATCAAGAGCTCATTTTCATGTAACCTAATTTTCGGTCTGCACTTTGTGATTTTGTGTAACCAACACGGGAACTATTGGTTTGGTTGCACCAAATTTCGAGGTCTGTATATAGGTTAGGTGTTTGAATATTTTCAAACTAATTTGACCAGGAGCTGTTGCTGTTTATAGCAGCAACAGCTCCCAGTCAAAATCTTTTTCAAAATTTTCAACAGAATGTTTATTAAACTGTATATTCCCCATAGACATACATTTTTGATTTTGCCTCTGGACTGGACATTAGTATTCATGTTTCTCTCACATTTTAGACAATGGACAGTTCTTTCTGTGGCAGAAGCCGCAGGTGTGGTCTATTGTAGTCATATTTCTGGAGTTAATCACAGCCACAAGAGGCATTATGACAACATATCTGAGTATAACCTAAATGATCTATCACATGTGATAATAGAACTCTCTGTGAGCGGTATTGGACTGCACATTACCAGACTTGGACTGTCACATGTGATAACATAGCTCTCTGTGTGCTGTATGTGGCTGCACGCTACCCGACTTGGACTGTCATATGTGATAACATAGCTCTCTGTGAGCTGAATGTGGCTGCATGCTACCAGACTTGGACTGTCACATGTGATAACATAGCTCTCTGTGAGCTGTATGTGGCTGCACGCTACCCGACTTGGACTGTCATATGTGATAACATAGCTCTCTGTGAGCTGTATGTGGCTGCATGCTACCAGACTTGGACTGTCACATGTGATAACATAGTTCTCTGTGAGCTGAATGTGGCTGCATGCTACCAGACTTGGACTGTCATATGTGATAACATAGCTCTCTGTGAGCTGTATGCGGCTGTACGCTACCAGACTTGGACTGTCACATGTGATAACATAGCTCTCTGTGAGCTGTATGTGGCTGCACGCTACCAGACTTGGACTGTCACACGTGATAACATAGCTCTCTGTGAGCTGTATGTGGCTGCATGCTACCAGATTTGGACTGTCAAATGCGATAAGAGCTGTATGTGTTTGCACGCTACCACACTGGGACTGTCAAATGAACAGAGGATGAGATGCAGTGTTTAGAATTCAGCGCAATATAAATGTACTATCTATCTATGTCTATCATTCGTGGGATCAAATGCCATTTTAATGTGCCAATGATTACATAGGCCTCAGGTTTAGTGTAGTTTAATGATAATATTTGAATTGAATCTCTTGTAATTGATAAATACACGGTCGAGGCGAAGAGACTGACAGTCGGAAATTGTTTACTGTTCAGAATTTAGTCGGTCAATGATCAAGCAAGCAGGGGACACTGCTTTTGTAAGAGAATCTTCAGTCAGTTCAGACACTAGATTAAAATAAGATGCTGATTGGGAATCTAGATCTAAAATGGTGTCTACAACTCTAGTTAGTTAAGGGGCCATAATTTAACAGTCTCAGATTTATTTGAAATGTATATATTTTACCAATATATGAGAACTTGGACATGAAACAAGCATACCTGCATACAGTGTCACTGAGTTGACAATTCTCTAAACTGATTTTCTTGAGGTCACGACAAGTTGAGAAAAGTTCTTCTAATGCTTCCGTACTAACAGCTGCCATACTGAGATCTAAATATTGGACTTTATAGAATCTATAATGGAAACAACAAAAACATGTATATAAGAAACTATTAGACTCCCAGGAAAATTGTGTCATCTTAACAATATCATTCCCTTTCTCATTCATAACTGCACCAAAATTCTGTTTCTCAAGTACACCGTAAAACTGTCTTCAAAATTTTGAAAATGACTTGTCTGCATTGACAGCAACAGCTTCTATTCAAACTATATCAATGTTCAGCTGTTTTGTTGTATCATTTTCTTGAGATTAATATACATGGACTTTAGGATAGAAAAGCTAAACAAGAGGCCCAAGGACCTGTGACCCCTCAGCTGACCTGGGCCCATAGGATAGTGATATCGTTACAGTTATGTTATGCTATTGGAGTAAAGATATCGCTATCCTAACGATAGCTTCGGGAACATGGGGCCTGGACCATGCGGTTGAAAAATTTCCATTTAAATATACATGGAGTTTTAAAAAAGTCCAAGGTGGCCATCAAAGAAACTGACCAATCAAAATCCTCGTTTGATATGTTGAAGCCTACCACCATAGGATCATTTCACCCATGTTTCATTGAAATCGGGCAATTACTTTAACATTTTTAATGTTTCTGGAAAAAAATCCAAGATGGCCACCAAAATTCTGAATCTTTAAAGACGACTGTAGAGCCTACCACTACAAAATCCTTCCAGCCAAAATTCGATAGAATCCACCAAGAGGTCAAGGAGACGGGTTTTGACAATTTCCAGTAAATTTCTCATTAAATCTATGATTTTCCACCCAAAACTTGACCAAGAAAAATTCTGAACAGAAGTTCAGCAGCCTACTATGATAGGGCCCTATTAGACAAATTTTGTTGAAATCTGTCAAGCAGGAGACGCGGTTTGACAATTTCCAGGAAATTTTCCATAAATTCAAAGATTTTCACAAATTGACTAATTAAAACTCTGAATAGAATTTCTGGAGTCTACTTCTATAGGGGCCTTCCAGCCAAAGTAAGTTGAAATCAGTCAAGCGTTTAATTGGCATAAGCTCATTTGGCCATTGTGGCCAGGTCAGCTAAAAATTGACCAGGCAAAATTCTGAATAGAAGTTCTGAAACCTACCTCCTTCTTAGCCAGATTTGGTTTTAAATCTGTCAAGCCTCTAAAGAGGAGATGCATTGTGACAATAGCCGGTAAATTTATTATAAAATCTAAGATTTTTACCCAAGACTAGAAAATGTTGTCCGACTCAGAGGGCCCTGCAATCAGTGGAAATACCTTTCTCTACATAGCATGTAACATTTTTATTTAAAGTCTTCATATTATTAAAAATTAAAGATAAAAAAAAATCAATAGACTACAAAACAAGGAAATTGTAAGTTTTTATATTAAAAAAGCTGTTTTCACCCAAAATCTTGGACATATAAATGTGAATCATCTTGGACCTATAAGGTGAATCCTTCAAAAGCCACATCTGCGTATCATAACTGAGGCATATATATTGACAAAATATTGACGTTTTGCATTAAAAAGCCCATTTTCACCCAAAATATTGAACTTATAAAGGTTAATTCTTCAAAAAGCACATCTAGCCATCATAAAGAAACCACCTGCCAAGTTTCATCAAATTATTTAAAGCGATTCTGTATGATATGGTGTTTACGAGGAAGCCCATTTTCACCCAAAATATTGGACCTATAAAGGTGAATTCTTCAAAAGGCATATCTGCTTATCATAACTGAGGCATACATCAAATTTCATTAAAATATCTGAATCAGTTCTGTATGACATGCTGTTTACAACATATTGTGGACAGAGACAGTTGCAGTTCTTACTACCTAAAATTGACCAATCAAAAATTCTGAATAGAAGTTCCAGAGCCTACCACCATAGGATCCTATAGGCCACATTTGGTTGAAAGCGGTTAAGCAGATGCGTTTGACAATTTCTGGTAGATTTTTCCATAAAATCGTTTTCACAAAAAAAATTGACCAATCAAAATTCAGCATAAAATTTCTAGCGCCTTCCACCACAGATAAGATCCTTCCAGCCAAATTTGGTTAAAATCTTCCAAGCGGCTTAGGATACGTTTTAAAGCTAAAGTTGAGTTGATGGATAACGGACAGATGATGGACAATGGACGGTCGCCATGGCATTTATTACGGTCACAGCAAACTTGATCTTTTACCTTTTGACCCCATGGTCATTGTGTTAAGCCCACACATTATAGGCATGTGACCAAGTTTGGGTGCAGTATGATTAACCCAACATAAGATATGAAACTACACCTTGAGCTAAATGCAAACTGTAAAACGGTGAAGCCATCACAGGCATCGGATGACACCGAGGGTACTGCAATAGCTCATTCCACTTCATAAAGCAGAGGTAAAAATTAATGACAGATTTATAGAATCTAAGCCATAAATCTGTAAAATAGGACATTTTGATCAGTCATCCGTCACATTAAAAAGTAACAAACTTTGCAATCGTTTCTGTAACCATATCGGCACAATATCCTCTGGGAATGATTTGCTCACCTTAAGCATTGTCGTGTACTTACCTTTGTGAATTACTTGGACTAGATGGCATATCAAATAGTGGAGAAAATATCTGAAAAAGGATATAATACATACGCATATTACCCAAACAGATGAAAGTTTCTGGCATGCAGATTTCAGGAATTGTCGGAAACCATTTTGGGGTTCTGTGTTTTTTCATACTGGGAAAACGTCAGAAAGAATTTTTTGTTACAATATGTATGAAGAATATGGTAAATGTGGAAACCTATTTTTGGGTTCCACATTTTCCCAGACACTTCCGCATTTTCCCAGACACTTCCGCATTTTCCCAGACACTTCCGCATTTTCCCAGACAGGGAAACCATAAAGAAATCAAACTATGGTTTCCATGAAATCTGCATGCCTGTAGTTTTGTTATAAGGAATTGATTTATAAAGATGTAGACTCAGGGAGAAATGTGTTCAACTGGCACACTGCTTAAATTGACTAAATACAGTACAGCTCATAAATAGGTTTAACATATTTCCAAAAGTAAAACAGAAACATGTTAGATAGTAAATAAATGTTCTGTTAAACATGTTGAATACTTTGAAGATATAATGGCCCTTAATCCATCCATCATATGATGTTATAATAAACTATGTGATGAGTAGGATGTCATAATTTCTCAAGCCCACTACAGAGGCCAGTTTTGGCTGGCTTGATCAATAAGTGTTAATTAATTGTGATGAATTGTAGAAATCTCTATATGTAGAAACTCTGAACACAAAACAAGAGATTTATTCTGATGCAGACTGCATATGCCAGAGTAGATTGTCTGGAACAAAGCTGTAGTCAGGATTTGTTGTTCAAAGTGAGTAGTGACTGACCAGTAACAAACATTTAGCTTAAAACAAGATTGGGAGACAAAATCGAGTAGATTATATAACCAGGACCTATCCAAGGGTCTGTGTCACTCACCTGGAAATCCAATAAAACCAGACATTACAATCTAACATATAACAAAGGAAATCTGCCAATAAGATGACAGCAAATTTCGATTGTTAGTCAAGCCCATGCCAACCAATGTCAAACATCTATGTGACATCATTTAGTATTATCCACTAGGTCACACGACACATTTAATCCATACATGAGTGATACACAATTATTACCCACTAATAATGTCTATATCTTTATAAAACCCATGAAGCAAGTTAGAAGTTAACAGCTCGAAAATATGTATTGTCATTCCATATTGGTTCCAATATTTCAGAAAATATTCAAGGACATCACCAGTCCATACCAAAAGCCTTTGTTATCGGATAAACTTAATTTCAATATTGAGTATATATATCAACATATTGGTGCAGATTACATGAAATATGACAATGTGCTGGCTGAATACTCTATTGGTCATTATCAGAAAATTAACCATTGTGTGAACATTGCAGAGTCTAGATAACTTTGACATAGTTCTTATCACATAGTAATCACTCAGTATTCAGGAGCTTAACAATGAGATATGCTGAATGCTAAAAAGATACTATTCAACTGGTAAAATTTAACAAATTTGTCCTTGTTTGCTCTGCAAATGGACATTTCTCAAGACTAAGGCAAAAGACAGTCTTGGCCGGCTTTATCCGTAACCTGTTAACACTTAAGCTGGCCAAAAACAGCTTCCCCAGCCATTTCAAGAAATGTGCATAAATCTGCAGACCATGAGAAAGTTGAACACGGGAATGACTGACTTCCAGTGAAGGATTTTCAATAACTTAATCTCCTCTTGGTCTGTAAACCAACATTTTTTGCGAAATTTAAATTTTCTTGAACAAATTTGAGGATAAAAAATTTAAATAATGCTACAAACCTCTGTCTTTGTTAGCCTGAGTATATGAACACCTCTACTGAGCACTCGGCCTATCACAGATGGCTCAATAACCTTGTTTGCTAAGTCTATCCGCTTCCATAGACTTTCATCTAAGCTGTAACATACAGACATCATTAACTACATGTAAGACGTCAGGTGCAAGAGTCAAGCAATATAAAATTCATGCTATAATATATATATATATATGAGCTCCTGAAACCGAATTTCACAGACATGCGCATATCCAGAAAGGGGGGGAAGAGAGAGAGATACGGGTGGCAAACAACTGCTTCAAAAGCAGTAGTAAAGAACATACCAAACTTGAAGTGAAACCGCACACGGAACATGATGTTCCAGAAACCAGATGTATGTGTGCGCGTGTGTGCCTGTGCGAATGTAACTGTCTGAACGCTGTGTGTGTGTGTGTGTGTGTGTGTGTGCGTGTGTCTGCGAGTGTAACTGTATGCACGGTGTGTGTGTGTCTGCGAGTGTAACTGTATGCACGATGTGTGTGTGTGTGTGTGTGTGTGCGTGAGTGCGTGCGTCTGCAAATGTAATTGTATGCACGCTCTGTGTGTTGTGTGCGTGCGTGCGTGCATGCATGCATGCGTGTGTGTGTGAAACTGTATGTACACATCATTGAGATTGGTTAAAGGACAATCACAATATATTTACTTTTAAAACCAAATTTAGAATTTTGTCAACACCTGCATGCCTCAAATTCCAGCATATAAATTTCATGGCACAAAACCAAAAATCAGAGATTTTTAGAATAAGAAATATTTGCAAAATTACAGCATTTTTACACTATATTACATTTTCCTTCAACGACCATGACAAGCATAAAGTACAATACACTTATAAGCAATGAGTTAACATTTTAAAATTGTAGTTAGAAGATAATACATACACTAGACGACTCCATCTCTTGCATACCCGTGCACAACTCGCGAGAACAAATTTAGGCAGCCATTGGAATACACAGAGTATCATTTCATCAGATAAATTGTGAAAATGGTCTGCAATAAAGTGAGAAATCTAAATTCATAAAATCTTCAATGACCAAGCTTGCTCAAGAGAATCACAATTTTTGCTTAGTGGATGTCCATTCACACGCCACGAGAAGACGACTTCTGTAAATGTACCATAGCAATGACTGGCTCTGTTATCAAGCCAGTCATTCCAGTGGTAAATTTTAAAATACCCTTCTCTTGTCTGGCAACTGGACATTTCTAAAAACGACTGCAAAGGCTGGATTGGCCATTACACGGTTAAATAGCTGACAATACAGATTCAATAGATCTGAGAAAATGGACTGGGAACTGGGATTTTGCATTTTACATCTAAACCAGTAATGAATGACAAATTACTGTGATTTGCAGGTAAGCAGGGGTGGGTGGGTAGTAAGTCAGCATGGCTGATGCCAATTGGGCCCATAATATGTAACTGGTGATTCATTAAGATTCACAATCCTTCTGATGGACAGAGGTTGTCTTGTTTTCAGTATCGTGGGAGTAGTTCAGCACATCGGTATGATCATGCCCGGTAAGGTTGAAATATGTTGAAACCGACGTGTCTCTGTGGTTTTTAATATCTGTTATGTGTTCTTTGATGCAAATTTGGAACTGTCATCGAGTTTCTCCAACATATTGTTTTTGGCATTTTTGTGCAAGTTACAGAGTAAACTACATTGCGTGTAGGTCCTCACTTTCGCCTGTGTGTGTGTGCGTGCGTGCGTGCGTGCGTGCGTGCGTGCGTGCGTGTGTGTGCTGCGGAACCAGCATGTCTTATACTGGTGTTTACAGAAGGTGCAATTTGTTTTCTCACAAGTGACAAGTGTAAATTCTGTTGGGAATTGTGTGTCCTTGTTTTCCTTTCTTGGTTGGATAACAGAATTCCTCTCTGACTAGTCTGTCTTTAAAAGGTTTCACTGCGACTGTATCAAAAGAAAAATTTGTCTGGGAGTATCTCTCAGCATTCTGGACCGCTTTTCCAAGATATGCCTGTGTTGTAGGATAAATTTCCGTGCTAAATGCCCCTGGTCACAGAAATCTGTGATGCGTTCGTTTTAATCCGTGTTTATGACTGGCATTTTATTAAATCTGAGCGCTGTAGTTTTATGGGTCTATTGTAGTCAGTCTATCAAGTTGTCGAATGTATATAAGCCTATTCTCACAGTGGAGATTAGTTTCTTTAGCATGTCTTTTAAAGTCTTTATCAAGAGCGCAGATTCAGCGTAGTCGTAAGAAATGGCCATACGGGTTGGCTTTTTTCGAGCTGGTGTCCAGGGCTGCTCAGTTTGGTTGACAGCCA
This sequence comes from Chaetoderma sp. LZ-2023a, assembly GCA_034401795.1. Classification (NCBI taxonomy): domain Eukaryota; kingdom Metazoa; phylum Mollusca; class Caudofoveata; order Chaetodermatida; family Chaetodermatidae; genus Chaetoderma; species Chaetoderma sp. LZ-2023a. Next base: position 69,922,139 of record CM067369.1, on the reverse strand, counting down.
TATTGGTTTTGATATAACTTTTTACATCGGTTTTAACTAACTTCTATTAGGTATATATCAAGAAAAAGTTGAAACCCATTTCTCTAAAACGCTTAAAAACGATCGTCAATAACACGAAAATAGAACAATATTTTCTGGTACAAATTCTTGCTGCCTTACCTATAAGCTTATTATACCCCATATACCCATCATCACTGGCGTGAACTTAATATCTGGGACAACCTAAATATTAAGTTTTCTGTAATAATCATCATTTATTATATCAAAATTAATATACAATTTGACATTTCATGTCGTCGCCATGAAAAAAATTAAAATAGTGTGGTATTAGAAAGATTTAATTCCTGTACTTAGAATGAGTAGTGTCTGCGACTCATGGCCCGCGGCTTGGGCTATAAAAGTATTAAAAGTCTTGTGAGGACTTGCGGCCGATAACGAGTTTCAATTAATTTTATGGTCTATTACACTATTTAAACACAATAGCATCACTTTGGAGTGAAAAAAATATGTTAGGCAGCCCAAATAACGAGATTAAATGACGCCTCAACCTGAATCGCATCACCACTCGCTGTGATGTCACACCGGGAACGGCGCTGTGAGCTGGGCCAATATTGCTGTCTGTAGCACTAAGGTAACATACTTTAAAATGTGCGTTTAACAGGATAGACTTCACCTACCATAACATAAATTATGTCAGCTTGAAGCGAAGTCTTCAAGAAATAAAAAAGCATGATTTTTTACAATTTATTATGATATTTACTCATTTTTAATGGTTTCATGGATAGCTATATTCGCATAATAATAGGCCTATAACTACGGTAAACAATGGGCAATGCTGAAAATCGGCAATATTTCAATGCATGTGACAAATACTCTGTAGTCTAGTAGGACTAATTGCAGGTCCATTACCATTCTTGAAAGGACTGCGTGTACTATGTAATATCTGGGATGGATGGATGTGAGTGTGATGATCGAGTTGGGTGGGAGAGGTTGACGATGGCTATAATTGTACTATTATTCATATCTAAATGTATAGGCTACAGAGTGCAGTTACAACTTTTTCTGACAATTACGAATATACAATAAGTGTGTCTGATGTGAAATTTCCCATGATTACTGATTAGAATGTAATTTTTTACCTATAAGCTTTTGGCAGTGTTTGTATAATAATAATAACAATAATGCAGAGGCATGTACGGGTTAACAGTGTGCGTGCGTGCGTGCGTGCGTGCGTGCGTGTGACAACCATATGAACTATATCGTTTACAAACCAACTTCTTCAATGTATGGAAGTAGGATACACTCATATTTCAATGTTATGAAAAAGCAAAAATGTAGCGGATGAACAAATTTTAAATAGGTATGTGAACTGACAGATGCTCAGAGGTCGCTAGCGTATCATCTTTATTTACATTGCAGCTCATAAATAAGTTTAAATGCTTCCAAAGCAAAAACACAAATATCTTAGTTAGAACCATATGAACACGATACAAGAAACGTTATGTTGAATATTTTGAACACAATTTGGGTTGAAATCCAACCCAATTATGTTCAAAATATTCAACAGTATATGTTATTTAAGTTGTACTATAAGCGTGCGGATGGCAGTGAAAGCCTCGCTACGCACCTTGACCGCTGCCTAAATTGTAAACAAACCGTGTACTGTCAATAATATGTCAATGTAGACTATACGCAAATAGATTAATTTAGATTAGATTTATATTTACCCAACATTTTAGTTAATTTTAAACACATAACTGGAGTAACTGCTATATTGCAATCATAAATTTGTTCATAAGCCTACACAATGGTAAATTGCGATCGTACGTGCACTGAGCGGTGTAGGCCTACTTAACTATCATTTAAAAAGTTGTACATTTGTGTACATGCATGCCTATCATCTATGCAAAATCTCTGCAGCCAATCCAGAAAGATCAGATATATATGCATTTGTAGAATTGTATTCCAAGAAGTGTTTGGGTGGGTTTGATTAAACATAGCCTAATTCACGTACACAAAATCTGATGTTACTGTCACCTCTAACAGGCCTATACGTTAGAATTGTGATGTCAGGCACCGTGACCATGAGGTCTGTCCTTTAAGTTTAATCAACAAAAATATCATCAGCTTTGATATTATTGAACTTTTGTGCATCTCGAACAATGTAGTGTCCCTGTGTGAACAATGAATTGTCAAAGAATAGGTGCATAGGTGCCTAATACGCGCAGCAGTAGAGAGCCTATATAGATATGCTCCCAGAGATAATAATCTAGACTAATAGGAATTGGTATCATCCCGGTGTGACGTCACAACTCTAGCGCGATAGCTAAAGACATTTGGTTGTCAAGGTGGTTGCTATGTGCTTATCTCAGCTTTGGCTGGGCAGATTAAAAAAATTTAAAAAGCATTTTGTTCTTCTAGTAAAGGAGATTCTGTATTATGATTGTCAAGTTAATCAGAGCGATCGGGTATCTAGTCCTCACATCTTTAACTCAGAAATTACTATATATATATTATTATTGCGTGATTGTGTATGAGATCTCGCGAGAATACGAATGTGCGTCTTCAAGCAAACTCTTCCATGAATAGTTCAACCAATATATGCCAATAAAGATTGAGATTGATTGACCCGGTTGTTATTATTAGCCTGTTAAATTCACATGCTAGTTGAAGTTTGTTTTAGACACATTGTGGTGAAAAAAGATATTCCCGCTTTCAACAGTCTATCAAGCGTGTGTTAGATATTTAACGTCATGTCTGACTAACCATTCATCGTGGCAAAGATCATAAAGTGTCAGCCATGATTAGATAGAAACAACGTTCAATCGTAGGAAGAAGTATTCTTCATATAGTGATTGGATAATTTTTGTCATGCCAGCCAATGAGAAAATGGGAATGCATCGAGCAGAAGCAGCCTAACGATACAGATATTTCCTGGGAAAACACGTCTTACGCCTCAATCATTACCCATTGTGCTTTTCACGATTATCGCTGGTTAATAATATCTTTTATTTTTAACGATGATGATTTGAAAAAACGAAGATATGTTAATATTCATTTTTTTTAATTTATATTTTATAAGCGGTTCTGAAAACGGCAGTGCGTGATAGCGGTTTTCAATATGGCATCGGTATATAGCGCTTCCGTAGTGGTGTAGATATCCATGGGTGTACGTAGGTGTGTGTAGTAGCTAGATCGAAAGAGATTTTGTTGTCACTGTTAATATACACCTTGGTTTCGAAGAAACTGATGGATTTCTTGGAAAATTATGTGCTAAATATTCTGGAATTGTGTGAAGAATTCATATAGGTGATGAACTCTTCTAGAAATTCTTCTCTATGAGACCAGATAATGATGATCTCATCACTATATCTCAATGTGCTTATTGCCACAGCAAGTTGAATGACAAATTAGGATGCACTAGCAAAGACTGGCTAAAAAGTCAGTTACAGAAAATCAATTTGGAGTCATCAGATGCTGGGCTTAACATTGTGATCAACTGTCTGTATAAATTGGCTACAATGAAGTAGTCGCGTTTACAAGTAGGGATCTTGAAAACACTTTTGATGCAAGCTGTTGTTTCCTAAGTATCGCATTATCACCATAGTCTGTAGACAATTTAACCTGCTAAACTTCTACTAGCCGTGGCTAGCCTTTTGAACACAGCAATTTTGAATTTAAATTGTAATTACTGCAAGCCACATTGGATATCAAAACATGAGACCACAAGGGGCATATCTCGCTCACTCGAAACATCAATATTTGAAACACAAACATGAAAAATATGAATATTTAGGATATCTAGCGGCATACCCAGTATTGACAATGGGGGTCATGTGAAACTTTCCCGCACAGATTTCAATGCAGCAGCAAGGGAACAGGTGAAAATCACAGGAGAGAGACCATTTCCCAATGGGGAGCTGATTGATGTCTCAAACTCTACAGACTTCACTGACTTGACTCATACTCTCAGCTTGGTGTCTGCACGCAGTAGCCTCACTAGTCATAGCTCATCTTCATTACAACTGGACTGGCATAGTACATCTATGATCATTGAGCGCTTAATCGTGTCGAAGGCTCGTGACATGTCAGTGCCCATTTTGTGGAAATCCCAGTGTTTGGACATGACTACCGACACAAGCTCATCAGCGACACTGACACTCAAATGTCATACAAAAAGGCCCTCGGGGAGCAGACAGGTAGTTAACATCGACGTCAGCTCCGATCCAAACGAAGTCACAACCAAAATACTGAAATCTATGGAATCATCAGCTTAGTGTTCTATCTTTAAATGAAAAAGGGCAGGGTGCTATAGAGTCAAACAGGACATTTTTTGCTGTCAAATTCAAATGAATTGTGTTTAGGGTGCTTCAAAATTATGACATGGTATAGCGCGCAGATGCACCCTTCAAGGCAGAAGACTGCCCCAACATGAGTACATCTGATCTTTGGGATGTACCTACATATGCAGAGACAATATTTTCCGGACATACCTACAGATGTACGGGATGAATCGATGAAAAAAAATGTTAACATTAGGCACATCTCTTGGTGGTGTACAATCATCCCGTCAAGTTTCGAACAATTCTTTCTAAAACTCTAGTTGTAGCGACAAGATTTTCAAGACATATGGATGGACGTACGTACTTTGCACTGAAGATTTTCGGGACGTACATACCTATGGACGTACAGAATGGATCGATAAAATCTTTTTTAACATTAGGCACATCTTTGGGTGGTGTACAATCATCCTGTCAAGTTTCAGTCCAGGTCACCTAAAAATGTGTATATAATATTTCATAGTAAATACACTGACCTTTTCCTTCTGTAACATCTTTCACTCGCCGACACAAAAAATTGTCGTCATTCCTGAGTAAATGTTGGAATGGTCGCAATGATCTGACAGCATCAATATGACTATTTTGGTGAGTAGACCCCGGGTACCGGGAATTGCTATCGCGGACAGATGAGTTAATGTTACCATCAATAGCTTCACTTAGGCCGGTTTTACTATTGCTGGTGCTGCAATGACTAGAATGCTTTCTATGGTGATGTCCTTTTAATGTTGGCTGCAACACAAAATAAATTTGTTAACATATTTGAGATTTTTACTTAGTGAGCAGATTTGGGGGGGGGGGGCAATTACATGAGAAATGTACATGCATCCATGTAATTATCTACAAAATTTGTACAATAACATTACAATAAGCCAATTACAATTACGAGAATGCACTCGAGGGAGGTGCCGACTCGTGCCTTGGCGCTCTGTCTTGACAATGCACTTAGTGATCCCTATGAAGTAGATAAATGATTCGTTGACATCAAACTCAAAGCAATCATAAGCTGTCGCAATATGAAGGTGTGTGCTAAATCTGGTGATTCTACCTTCTTGCATTCCAGAGTTATGACCAGAAAATCCTGGGTTGGCAATTTCGCAGGAAATTCTAGTATTTCCCAGGGCCGTGGGAAATACCGAAAATACTCAGATATCAGGTGGAAAGTTTATATATTTAACCTCATGGTTGTTTATCATGCTTAAGAAATTAAGAAAACACTGACAAAGATTAGTACGTAAATATCAGCTAGTGACATTAACGTAAGTTGCAAACCTATGCATAAGGAACATAGTCTTCTAACTGTACATCAAACAAAAATGAATTAAAATGATTTATGAGGTATGACTGGATATCTGACAGTAAACCACTGTCTATAAATCTGCATGGAATTCAGTAGATCTATACAATTATCTACCCAATAATAAGGCTTTGACTACTGTTCTATGCTATGTAAACTTACTTGGTCTTCCCCTACTGCTGTGTACTTGCTTTAATCCTTTAGCACTCAAGTCAGAGAAAAATGCCTTCTACAGTGGTCTTGATAAATGTCCATTTGCAGACCCAAGAGAAGACTATTTTTGAAAATTTACCACTGGAATGACCGGCTTGATAACTGAGCCAGTCATTCCAGTAGTAAATTTTCAAAAATAGTCTTGATCTGCAAATAGATATTTTCTATGAGATAATTGAAATTTGCTTTAACAAATTTGAGTGTTAAAGGGGTAAATAACTAATTCACTCTCTGGGATGTCATTATATCTAAGTTAGTGCTATGATGACTGAATGCCTTTCATTCTGATGTTTCAGAAATGTTAAAATTGTAATTGCTATTTAAACTCGAAATCTCCAGAATCTGTTGAAAGTATTGTGAACATCTGTTTTCTATCCGTCAAATTGTAGCATGCAACAGTATAAATACTAAATAGTACATAATATTAGTATATAATCGTACATGACAAAATGAAATGTGTTGCCATCTGAATCAGTTAATCCCCAATTAGACACACTGCTGTCTTTCCATTGTGAGACGATATCACACCTGTATATGAGCTGAGTGTGGGAGACAGCCTAGCTCAGAGCATTGATTTACATAGAAATCTACGGCTAACAAATAAACAACACTTGTAGATACACTTACATGTACCAGCAGTTTGATACTTTAAGCGTTGGTTATATTTTAAATCAATATTCTGATCAACTGAGAATTCAAGGTAGTATAATGGATTTGTATTGTATGTCACAATATGTACAGCATGCTATTGTTTCTTAATATTTTGAAACTATTTTACTGGAAGTTGTTGCAGCCTCTACCGAAAATGGTTTCTAAAAATTCCACCAACATTGTGCAATAAATACTATTAAATAATAGGTGTTGTATCTTCTCTGTAGAGTTGAAAAGGTTATAGATATGCTATGATGTGCCTATATTGCCTATTTGATCTCACATCAACCTGTATTAGACATAGGCTTCTATATTAGCACCTCTAATTAATATGTATAAGTAAATTTAGTTTAAAATTTACCACTTCTGATGAGTATTGGAGTATTTCCACGTATTTGCCGCTTTTTGGAGTATTTCCCAAGGCGGTATTCACCAATATTTCCCGCCCAGTATTTCCCTGCCAAAAATGTGTATTCCAGTATGCACATTGTGACTTCATGACCTAGATATTTGATGCTTTGTCATGAAACTCAGAGAACTTCTAGCCAACTACAATATGAAAGGATGGGCCAAATTTGGTTATTCCATTTACTTGCCGTCCCTATTTATGGCTAAAAATGTGTATTTCAACATGCACTTAGTGACAGTGACATATTTTTTAAGTTTTGACCTGAAACAAACTTCATTCTAGCCAAGAGAAATATGAATGTATGTTACCGATTTGCTGATTCTACCGTCTTGCATTGCAGAGTTACTGACGAAAATGTGTATTTCGGTATTCTTTAAGTGACCTAGATTTTCTTACCTTTTGACGCCAAACTAAAAACTTTCTAGCCGCTCATAATGTCAATGTATGTGCCAAAATCGGTAATTCTAGCTAGGATTGCAGAGATATGCCTCGGATAAATAGAGACAGACACACGTCACTAGCCGCAGTATTCACACCAGACTTTGGTGGCATGAGTAACTAGAATGCACTAGGAGATGCTGACTAATGACAAACAACTTAGTGACTGTGACCTAGATAATTGATCTATTGACCTCAAACTCAAAGCAATCATAAACTGTCGTAATATGAAGTTGTGTGCTAAACTTGGTGATTCTACCTTCTTGCATTCCAGAGGCAAGGGCAAAAATGTGTTTCCCAGTATGTAGTTGTGACCCCATGACCTAGATGAAGATACTTGATGCTTTGTCTTGAAATACATAGAACTTCTAGCCACCTATAATATGAAAGAGTGCCGAATTTGGTGATTCTACATACTTGCATTCCTGATGGCGATTTATGGCTAAGTGTATTTCGGAATGCACTTAGTGACCCTGTGACCTAGATATTTGAACTTCTGATATGAAATCAAATTTTGGTTCTATAGCCAACCACAATATGAATGTATGTGACTGATTTGGTGATGTTAGCTTCTTGCATCGCAGATTTATCGATAAAAATGTCTATTCCGGTATGCACCATGTGACCCCCATGTCCTCGATGTTTGACTACTTGACCCCAAACTAAAATGTTTTCCTACCCACTCATAAATATGAATGTATGTGCCAAATTTGGTAATTGTATCTCATTGGATTCCGGAGATATGCCTCGGATAATCAGACAGACGGCACCAACTGCAATACCCACACCGGCCTTCGGCGTTGTGAGTAATTATTTTGTAGATAACTCAATTACAACTGCTTTGGTCCAATTGTAAAAAGAATGGCGGAATCCAGTTTTAGCTTTGCCCCGCCCATCTCTACCTAAGCTCCACCCACACATCACCGGTGTTGGGATCAATCGATCCCAGAACTCCATGACTATCAATTTTCAGAAAACTATACAGGTAAGCTGTTGAATATTTTGAAACTAATTTGACTGGGTGCTGTTGCAGACCCTTTTGCACGAGATATGAGACGTCTGCTGATTTCTGTTGAATTTACCCAGCATGCTATGCTAACCAGCATGCAACGCTACCCAGCATGCAATTTCCTGACTCCATAATCGTTGTAACTATTGGATGCCATATTCGTTTAGTCTATTGTCTGTTTAGGCCAGATTTTGTCAAACAAAACCAACCTGCCTGCATGTGCAAATAGTCATTTCTCCTCCTGGACGCGTAAGCATGCATGTAGGGCGTACCAGTCACGGCAGCACATTCGACAGCCTGCATCTCAATGCTGTTCAGCGCAAGTGTGTCAATTTCCACAAGAAAATTAGAGAAAGTTTTTATATATATTTTGACAATAATTTGCGTAAACGTTATTGCTATCAATGACAGCAACAACATTCAGTAAAATCTCTGAACAGTAGTGAAAAACAGACTGTCAAATGTACTGCCGTGAATATGCCATACGTGCATGCTTACGCTTCCAGGGCAAGCAGGTTGGTTTTGTTTGAGAAATCCTGGCTTCAATTATGTGGTCATGATGTACTTATCTACGTCAATCATGACATCATTGATTATGACATCATCCTATACATCACATAGTTGATTATGATGTCATATGATGGATGGATAAACTGGAAAGTTCCATTACCTGTAAGTGTAAGTGCATAAGAAAGTGTGCTAATAGTGAGTGTCATTTACACAGCCCAAAGAAGACTATTTTCTAGGATTTACAACAGCCATGACTGGCTCATTTATTGCGCTAGTCATTCTAGTGAACAATTTTCAAACATAATTCAACCAGAAATGTGGTTGCAATGAACTATGAAGCTTGACTTCAACCATAAAATAAATATAGAAGGCTTAACAACACACTTATCAATGACCATGACCGTTGACCTTTTGACCCCAAAGTAATTGTCTCATCAACTCTCATTAGCAAGTGTCCAAGTTTGGGTGCATTATGATTAAAACAATATGAGATATGAACTGGTAGGTTGAGATAAACGCAAAATGTTATTATTGAGAAAACCCTCGAGTTTTGTCATTAGCACAATGACCGTGACATTTTCTGGAACCAAGCACAAAAGGATTATTTGACCAAAATTTGGTTAAAATCTGGACATTGGTTAGAGTAGTATTTCAAAGCAAAAGTTGACAGAAGGACGGGTGACGGATGGTTGCCACCTTCAGACAAGGTTTCAGGTCATGTGACCTAATAAATGTCATATAATTGAAAGAAAAAGAATGCACAGTCGATGGGATGCTATAGCAAATCCCTAGTCTTTCACCAACTTTGACATTTTGCACCCATCCCACCTTGGGGGGCAAGGCCAAATGTAAACGTTGTCTCACAATGCTAATTCACATAAGAGTAACTAACATTTACGAATTTAAGTGAATTCCACCAAACTGTTTCGGAGAAGATATCCGAATAGACAAAATGTGTTAATTATTAACAAATACAGGGGTCGAAATAAGGACATTTTACATGCACAATGTAGGGATAAAATGTCTGGCACATGTGAATTTACAATTCTGAATGCATTCACATTTCTGACTGATATGCTAAAGAAATAAATTGACATGCAGTTAGACTTTTTGTTGTTCAAATAAAAGCTCAATGTTCAAAACTCTATACAGCGTGCATATAAAAGTCTCTTATTTTGACCTCTAAATTTAATATACAAACAGGCGGTTCTTTGATGGTACACTGCTGCGGAACATCTGGTGTTGTCTCTGTGATAACGATTACATTTTCTCTGGAAAGATTGGTATCACGTAATGGATGAACACCCATATCACTGTATATAACTGATGTTTGTTCTGTATTCTCAGCCCATATCATCTTAGCTTGGCTACCAATTTGAATTTCAGCTTTCCGTTTCCTGGAAAATAAATATACAGAACAAATAGCTGACTAGTATTATTTTGAATTAGGCTGTAAGTCATTTTCATAAATTTGTATAAAAATAAAATTAGGTAGCCGTATTAGTCTGCATAGACAGTAAAAACAGGATTCAAATGTACCTGTAGTATCATTGTAAGACTAAATTAGTTTATTTTGACGAGCCTTTGCACTTAAATCATTAACATGCTTCATGCCCATTCCATGAAGTGGCCCTAAAAAATGAATAAAGGTTTGTTTTTAGGAAATTGTATTATTATTACTTGGGAATAAGTCATATTCCAGGTCGCAGAATTTCATACTTGCTGTTTTAAGTGCATAATTAGCAAAGACATTTGGTGCCAACTGGCCATGCTATAGAGCATTTGAAAGAAGATATGTTGCTCTATAACATAGTGATATACCGCGTAATATAATTTCTATTTTGTAGGTGAATTCAATATATATATATATATATATACACACCGTTATCTTGTGAAAAAACATGTATTTTCATGTGTCGCCTCTGTCAATTTAGTTTAGAGATTCCTTGCATTTTCTATGATTACAGGCCTAATACTGGCTATAGTCTATGAAATTAGGATAGCATTGTATATATGGACTGCATATATTATATATATGTCTCTGTGAAAAAATAATCTTCAAGCCATGTACATATCTATAGAACAAGTTATTCAGAAGATAGCAAATAGCTTACAGGTCTGTATTATATAGTAATTGTACATTACAGGATATGATGGACCACCGGGTGGTCTCATTTTGAAATTTGACAATCCACTTGTCGAACCCCAGATACCCATGGTACCACCCAATGTAGAAGCATGGCTTGAAGACTGAACCATAAAGCCATGCTGCCTGGTAGTAACCTGCAGTACAATGACCACTAGCACACCGAGTATGACCAAAAGGCAAATAGTCCAAACAGAAGCAGAGCTCATACCCTGAAAAAAAAAGACATTTTCAAAAACAAATACATTAATATTATGCAGGCTACATTTAAGATTTGAAAAACCTGCAGCGTAATAAGAAGTTACCTGAAGTTATAAAGATATACATTTTATTGCCAAATATTTCATATATTTTGATACATTGGCAAATAATTACAGCTAAGCGTATCTCCGCACTCTATTCAGTGCGCCATCCATCTTGTCCTAGTTACTGCTATGGAAAATACACTGCCTTATTTACTATTTAGCAGGAGAGGTAAAAACTACCATATATGGGCAAGTGGGTGGGCAGGCCGGCCTGATTGCACATTACGCTCGCTTGTCGCCTGTGTACACATAGTAAATTTGTGAGAATCGGCCTGCTCCACCCACTTGTCCATATATGGTAGGTTTGACCTTGTCTCCACAATAAGGCAGTGTATTTCCCATTATTCTTAGCGGTAACTAGGGCAAGATGGATGGCGCACTGAATGGAGTGCAGAGATACGCATGGCCGTAAATGTTTCAGCCGATGTAGTAATATATTAAATATTTAGCAATAACATGTATATCTTTTGATAACAGGCTACATAAAGTAGACATACCGGTACATGTGAAATTTGGGCGATGTAAGTGCTAAATTTGAGAAGCGAGATGAAAATCTAATTTAATTCCAGTTTTTTGTAGACTTCGCATCGTAGCCCCGCAACGTCGTAAGATAGCGTGGGTTTACATTTCGCAGCCAACCCAGCAGATACACAACAACGTCGTGTGTCCGCTGGGTAAGCATTTAATTTTAACCACTTTCAGGGGGAGGACCACCGGAACACCCTCTGTAGGGAAGGGAATAACCTCTCCTGGCCCTCCCACAAAATATTATTGGCTATATCTTGATTCTAACCCCTTCCTCTATGGGTTTTTGGTTTGCAAGAAATCTGGTTAAAACAATATAAATAAAATTATCTATAATGTTTTCAATGTCTACAACATTTTAATAAGTAAGGCAATACTTCTATTATGCTTTTTTCGCAATACAAAGAAAGCAGTAAAATTAAATAAAAGAAATAAACGCGAGTTACCACTGTTCGTGAGGGTAAGAATAAGGATATAGCCATATTATTTATCTATATTGAAATAAAGAATCTTTAAATCTTGAAAATGACAAATATCACTCTGCCTCAGAGTCTTTCATAGTTACATAGTGCTCTTCAGCCTGTTAGGCTATATAGCTTGTAGCAGGTCTTCACTGTCTTCATTTTCTTCTTGGGTGTGTTGGACCTCTTTGACACTGTACTCAGTGCAGATGGGCATGATTGAGAAGTTAGTCGAGTAGATGCTATCTGAATGATGTCTGTCTAGTCTTCCATTGAAGGTGTTCATGGTTGGAGCTGTCACGACGGCATCTGGGAGGCTGTTCCAGTGGTTAACGACTTGTATGCTGAAGAACTGCGCTTACGTATGTTGGAGTGGAAGCATTGTTTCTCCAGTTTTTAGCTGTTGCCCCTGGTTCGCTCTTCAGTGTCTGCTGGGATAATGATATTACGGACAATGTTGTAGATATCGTGAGTGAACTTGTAAACCCTCACTAAGTCACCTCTTAAGCACCGATACACCAGACTTGGCATCTTGACTAGTGTTTGCAATCTTGCCTCAAGAGGCTTATTCTTCAAGCCTGGCACCGTTTTGGTTGCACAACGTTGTACATTCTCCAGAAGTTGAACATCCTTTTTGTTCAGTGGTGACCAGACAACATTTTCATATTCTATATGGGGATGCACAAGGCTTTTAAACAGCAGGACTAGCTTCTTTGGCTCGAAGTAGTCAAAAGATCATCCCGACTAGTCTGTTTGCTTTGTTTGCTTCGGTATATTTATATAGTTGAATTGCATATCTGTAGCCATCATAAACAAACAAACTTTCAGGCTTCTCGCATAGTGCTAACTTTCACATTCTATTAATCCAATGATGTAATAAAGCGAAAAATGCCGGATAACAAGATTAGATAATCTTGGCAGGCTGTTTCATAGACACAGAATAGCTGTAGAGCGTGTATACTAATTCTATTACGCAGTTGAATAAAATGTCAGATTAATATAGCCCATACAATTTCATTTTATCATAAAAATATATAAATTTGCCTCTATTCAAATTCTCTTTCAATAACAAAAGAGAATTAAGTCCCTTTTGGAGGCTACACGTACATAATATGTCGAAATAATGGTATGAGCATAAGCACTCTACTGCCATTTTAACTCTAGGGGATGTTCTCAAATGTCGGCTAGATTGAGCAATTATCAAATCTTGACATAATGGAAGCCGACGTGTACTGATAAGTGACCGCCTTTTTATAGACCCACAAATGGAAATTCGTAATTTTACCACCATGTTCGGATTTGCAAAATTTTTATTTCCGCATTTTCATGCGTAGTTTGGATGCTATTTCCGACTTTCCGTACAAATTACAGGCAATCCATAAGGGTTGGCATGTCTGAGTAGGGATCCCAAACCGTGCTAGCATATTCTAGGTCGGAATTGAGTTTTGTAGGCATGGGTTTTGATGCTTGTTGATGCTATATTGAGATTTCTCCGTAGGAAACTGAGTGTCCTGTTGGCTTTGTTGCAGATGTGTTCATTCCACTGTAGATCAGATGTTATAGTGACACCAACTCCAGAATCAACATCAATGTAGCTTGATTTTTTCCCCATCAACGACTGACTGCGATCGTCCAGAAAGGAACCTGTGTATCCACCTGTTTGTTTTGCCTCTGATACCATAGTGATCAAGCTTGTGGACTAGGAGGCTGTGGCTAACCGTACCGAATGCTTTGGAGAGTCCATTACGATACAATCTGTCTGTTTGCCATTGTCCATATTTTTTGAGACATCATCAATGAATTTGATGAGTTGTGTGTCACATGAGACTCCTCGGCGATATCCATGGCTGTCTCTTGGACTAATTCATTGAAGATGTGTGATCTTATGTTGTCTGGCCCTGCTGCTTTGTTGGCATTTAGGTTTCTGAGCAGCTCCTCAATTCCATTCTGAGTGATTTCCAATTCAATTATGGTTGGGTACATTCCAGTGCGTTGTAGTGTGACTGGAATTCCTCTTTGCTGAAGTGATCGTTGCTTGAGAAGGCTGATTGAAGCTGTCTGTTTAGGATATCAGCTTTGTCGATAGGCTCTTGATATAACAAGCCATCATGCTTAAGAGGTGAAATGCCACTGCTGTCAGGTTTTTTTGTGTTTAATGTAGAGCTGGGCGGTCTGACGATAGTACCGTGAGGACCGCGGTATACCGTGAACTGATACCGTGACCGTTGACATTTCAAAATACTGTGAATACCGTCCATAATGTTTGAGCAATATTTGAGAAATATATTCATAAAATCTGACTTGACCAAGGGTAAATAAGTGCTAATAGTGCCAAAAATACAGGCATCCCTAACTATTAGCCGAGTTCAGGTGAAAGGGTTGTTGTAAAAACAAACGTCAAGACGTCAATTACAAAATAATGACAGGCAGAATTGTATGTCAAACGTACGTCTTGAAAGTCTCACAGTAAAATTGCTTTATTTAAAACATCTAAACTCATTCTCTGGCCGTCCGCCAGTAGTAATTACACTATAATATATTCCCTATTCCCGTTTCTATTATTTGTAATTTAGTACTCCAAGCATTTTGTCACCGAACAAACACGCTAGAATAACAAAATAACATACAAACTGCGTGCTATTCAAACACAACAGCGATCTCGCAAAGACGTATCTGATTGGTTGTTCATGAACTAGACCGTGGGAAAATACATTACTATGCTGAATTTATCAATGAAAATTTACTAAAACGTAGTATTTGCTTGCGCCATTTTGATCACGTGCTAATTTATTAACAACGAGCAGCGTTGAAGTCGTTATTTTTTATTTTTCTGGCTTGTTTTAAGAAATTTCTTTACGGATTAAATCCAGTTTAAGTAACGACACCTAAAAATCATAGTGTTTTAGTTTCTGTAATTCATTTTTCAACTGGCTGCACGTTGGAAGTTCGCGGAAATAGCTTTTTACACGCATTGTTCACGTGAAGCATGGCGAGTAACGAGTCTGCACATCGGGTACTCGGTAATTATCAGAAGGTTTGGAATCGGCTATATTCAATGTCGTGTTATATGTATGTGTATAGGCCTGTTTTCGTGAGTAACAGAATATACGACTCCAACAGAAATAAAAGCGTACAACACTCACCCCGTTTAAATACTCGCAGATTTTGTCTGGACTCTGTTTATCAAAGCGCTCGACTGCCAAAATAAAATTTACCGTTTGCTGGTCGCACACATTAATAGCAAGAACAATCCAGATTGAAAATAGTCCACCACAATGTCTCAAACAGCGGGTTATAGTTAGCGAGTCGACCACACCCTTTGACCGATGTTCCCGCGAATGATATTACGTCAATAAAAATAGTGACCTAAAAAAATCGTGAAACTAAACAGTCGCAATAGCCATGTTTTTCTTCTCTAAATCAGGAAGCCGATTTATTTATTTTACCTATATTTACCGTTGATTGGAGATGGAAGTGAAAAGGAAATAGAAAAAATTGTTCTAATTTCGTGGCATACCTCAAGCTCAGATGACGGTATACCGTGGTATTTTTTCATGGTACCGGTACCGTCATGTAAATATCAATACCGCCCAGCTCTAGCTTAATGTATGACCAGAACAGTTTAATACTGTTCTGGTGGCCTGATTCATCTACTTTTGGTGTTATGATATCTTCAATGTGTTTCCAGTAGGCTTGCCGGAGTTCCCTTTGGACTAGCCATTTTAGCTCTCTGTATTTTGCGATATCTTTGTAATTGGCACATTTTTTCATGGTCTTGTAAGCTCGATCTGTTTTCTTGATCAGCTTTCCGAGATCCGGTGATACCCATGGCAGACCATCTCTCTTTCTTGCCTCTTTGTGTGGTATATGGGTAGTTACACTCTTTTCTAGGCTGGTCTTGAAGCTCGTTTACGCTGTTGTTGTTTTTTTCCATCTCTAGAATTTTTTGACTTATTTTGTGGTTATCAGCCTTTAGGTTGTCCCATCTCGCTTTCTTAGATGTCGTTGATATAGTAGACAAACAGCACTGGGCCAAGCATACTGCCCTGTGGGTTCTCGCTGAGTACTGGTGCCCATTTTGACGTGGAACCATTCACAGCTACCATTTGATTTGACTTCTGCTGGATAGGAATTTCTTTATGCAACCCAGTACGTCTCCATCGATACCATAACTCATGAGTTTGCTTATCAATCTCTGATGTGGAACAGTAAATCAAATCAAATCAAATAAACTTTATTTGCTGCTATTTTATGAATATACATGTATATATATTCCTGTAATCAATGTATATATAGGCATTGCCTTTGATGGATTCCTGTAATCAATATATATATATATATATATATATATACAACATAACCACCTTTATAATTATTATCTCTTTTTTTCTTTCTTTTCTCTTCCTTTTTATTGTCTAGTGTATGTGTAAAGTGCTGCTGTATTGTCTTTAACAATGTGATGTCTGTACTTTATATATGTAAAGGTTTCATCACCTGTTGAAACGGAAAAGTAATATCCAAATGGAAATCACGGAAAAATGCATTTTGCTGCTTAAAATTCAGACGTAAATTGTAAATTCTGCTGATAAGCATGTCAAGTTCTGTAACGTAGAACATGCGCAATGTACACGTAGCCAAGATCGACTTCATTTTCCTGTAAATGCCACCAAACCGGGAACTTGTCTATACAGTGTGTCTAAATTTACGTGTAAGTATGTGAAACAGATCAGTTGTAGTGATGAATAACATCGCAATCTACGCACAAAATATCAATTTTTGTGGGCATATAGCGTAAACAATGCATTATATCACGACTAATATACCGGTCAACTACTCCCAGACCACATTCAAGATGATGCTATTCGAAATTTAGTACTTTTATGCGGTGATAACATCTAAGCATCAATAGATTTTAAAGTAACAAGGTCCCGGTATATAACTCCTGGAGCAGTCACCTCGTTCGGCTATGACCTCTCTCTCTCTCTCTCTATTGAGAATATAATAATTTCTCACAACTTGATTGGCTACACAAACACAATCATATACACACGGCCAATGAAACAAGCCAGAGAAGAAAACGAACGCATTCCCGGTACAGGAACTACAAGTTACCTCGTTCGGCTATCACTTCTTTATTGAGAAGATAGCAATTTCTCGCAATATGATTGGCTATATAAATGAAATCATATCTAAACCAGTGATGAAACAAAATGTCTATAAGAAATAAGAAAATTCCTGAACAGAGAAGAGATTGCCTGCTTATATATAGTGATACTGTCTGACGTCCGTTATATAAATTAGCCACATATTTCTAATTATTAAACTCATGCACTCACTATAATAGTACAAATATTCTTATTTTGTGATATTCATAATTCATTGGTATTTGTTATGTAGGATTATTGTAACTATTTTATCATTTGCTCAGTATTGCTGATCAAATAGTAAAACAGTAGACATACAATTCATACACTTGACAGACTATATAGAGTTCATGACTGGATTAGATATGTCATTCATTGCATACTTTGATTGTGATGGCGACCTACCTCACCTGTGAGGTAATTGTTTATGATGTCAATACTTGAGTGGCAGATTGGATTCATACAATTCATAAGTGTGGCAACTCTGACTAAGGTCCTGAGATAGTTCGCAATATCTCAATTTCAAGACAATTCTGAATTGTACTGTCATGACTGTATGGCACATGGAATTTGTGGAATATTGTCATGATTGTGAAAATACTTGAGAATGTATCTGGTATGGATTGTTCTGCTCAAAGCAATATATTTGAAAAGTAATTTGACTGAAATTTTACTGTCAGTTTATATTGCTTTAAAAATATATCGATTTGAACAGAATATTCCCTATACGATACATTGTTGTAGGTATTCTAAATTCAAAGGATTATATATCACCACCAATGAGCTACACACTTCCACCAGACTAACTTTCTGCTTTCTTATAACTGTAATAATACAATAAACAACACAGATATAAGTTTTATTGAATTTACTTAGAGTACAACGAGCTTAGATGATGTAATTCATGAAACGGAAATGAAACAGAATTAGCAATTTTGTGAAACAGAAAATGAGCAATTCTGAAACGGAAAACCAGTCCCTAATCTGTATTCTTGTGTCTGGAGCCGCATCTCTAAGACTACTGATCCAATTGGCCTAAAATCCCAACACAAGAGGTCGTTCCGGTTTAGAACAGTAACAGAATGAAGGCAATTTCAATTTCCCTTTCTCCGAGATCTAACAATACTCACCATTCTATTACTTCTGATACAAGCTATCTTGGATAGCTGGCCCTAGGACTATAGACTTAGTAAGCTTTACCGGCTCCTGAAACCGGGTACTCGGCTCCCAACAGTCGAGTACCCATTTGCCATGAAGCTCATACTGTTTGCATAGCCACCAAACAAGAGATACCCATGGCTTGCCTACGAAATGTTGAGTGAGTGTCAATTCGGATTTCTCCTTGTTGACTATCCAGTCTAGATCTGAAAGTAACTTCAGCGTCAGAGCAGTATCCACCTCTAACTTGGCTGGCATGTCTGCCTTGACAAGCCAATCGTCTATGTAGGTGTGAAGCGCCACATTCTCTCTTCTGAGAAACGCTGTCTCCGCTAGGACCACTCTGGTGAAAACCTGTGGAGCTGTCGACAGACCGAATGGGAGGACTACAAACTCCCATACCTGATTCTTACACGCGAATCTCAGAAACCTGTGACAACTCCTGTTCATTGCAATGTGGAAATATGCATCTTTCAGATGGATCGATACACACCACATTCCCTTCCTCAATCCTGCCATTACCGACCTCGGAGTTTCCATCTGAAACCGAGGCGTATGAATAAACCAATTCAATGGCCTGAGATTGAGAACAGGTCTCCAACCCCCTGTGCTCTTGGGAATAAGGAACATGTTTGAATAGAAGCTAGAATGTTCTGGTTTGATGGTTTTATTGCTCCCTTCAGAAGCAAACCTGACACTTCCTTTTGAATGGCTTCTAACTTGTCTGGCTCCCTTGGAACGGGAGTCCAGACTGGTGCCAAAGACAGATTTTGTGGTGGAAAATCCGACCACTCCGGCATGTATCCCGGGGATAACCATCCTAGGACCAGACTGTTTGACGTCACACCTCGCCAAGCCTCGACGAAACGCATGAGCCTTCCACCCACTATAGACGCCTAACGGGGTTGTCCGGCTCGCGGTCCGCTCCCCCCCTCTCTTAACGAGAGAGAGAGAGAACCATTTCGGTCTTGGCTCGGCTGGTCTAACTGGCACCGCTGTTCCTGTCACACAGGTGCGGTCCAGGCAGATACGAAGGGAGCTCTCGTACCCTTAGCTACGATCCGCTCCCTTCTTTCCACCCTTTGAGGACTTACCCTTCCCCCTCCCGCCTCTAGGAGCAACATTGGGGAGGGCAGGGGCCGCCACAATCTTCCTGGCTTTCTTCGCCGCCGGCAGCTGAGAAAAGCCAGACGAAGCAGCAGCCGCACTAGGCTTAGCTTTCGCCTTGCCTTTATGCTTCTTCTGCTTCTTGGAAGGTTGCACGGTCAGCGGCTTCCCTACAGCCCCTAGTGCGTGCGCTTGCCGCACCAGCTCTAAGTTCACGGCCAACTGATTCTGCGCAATGCTAGCCGTGTCCTCTAAGATGGCCCGCGCCTGGCCACCGAAGCTGCTAGGACCTGTCAGGGGCGTCCCAAGAAGACGTTCCCTGACGGCCGTAGCCGGACGCATATGGTCAAGAACCATTTGCCCATGGACTTCGTAACACACGCCTGCACCCTTGCCAGTGCATCCATAGACAGCACCAGGACCTTATTGACGCACGAAAGCGCCACAGGGTGGCCTGCCCCCGCTTCAGTCCACACCGACTGAAGAAGGCGATAAGAATGGTTGACAGCACTCATAGCTGCCCTCACACCATCATTACATAGGGACAGGACTTCCTCGTGGTGTCCCTGGAATTTGTCCACCAGTGCCGGGGCCACCTGCTCCAGCACTCTGGACACCCAGAACCCATCGGTCATCCTCGGTAACCGATGGTACAACACCATACCTGTCGTATTCCCCCCTTGGAATACGACACCTCGCCCGCACCTCCCTGGAGGCCGCAGGGAGCTGGCCCTTGGTCATGAGTTGCATACTATAAATAGCCTCTAGCAACTCAATAAACCGTGGATCCAGTCCAAAGGACTGGATCCAGGCTGCAGGCAAGATCCCTGTCCTAATCGACGCCACCGATGGACGGGGCGCATCCTCCTCGGCCATGGCCGAAACCACAGATGGGTCTACCCTGGCTAGCCAAGCCAGAGCCTCAGACCAGTCTACTTCTGAGGACACACCCGTGAACACGTCACCCGTTGACCCTTTCACGGACCTACCAGCCACGGCCTCCCGGCTAGGAGCCGCGGCTGACACGCCAGGAACTCTGGTACCATACGGTTCTGCCGCCACCCCATGGAACACACCAGTCCATGGAGTAGGCCCACACGGAAAGCTGTGTGGACCCGTAGCAGACACTGAACCGTGGCCAGCCACGGACGCCAACGGCACCCCATGTCTGACCGCCGGACCAGGCGAGATAGGTGAGTACCACGCCTGGCCCGTCACACCTGTCACCGAGTCGGTTGGCGTCAAACCATCCATCACAGGACCGGTGCCCGGTACCAGATTGGCCTCAACCACGGGCGGAGCCGCTGCCCTGGCTTGCGCCAAGCCAGACAGATGGAGGATGGTTCCGTCCCGGACGGAATCGACCTCCATATTCTCCACCCGCGGCATCACAGGCCGCAGCAACCTCTCCTGACGGACGGCTCCCATGCCTGACGGACCGGCCACCGCTAATGGACCACCCGGAGGTGGCCGCAGAGAGACAGAACCCATTAGGCCGGAGACCGACGGGACTGCCAGGGGGCCGTACGAGACGGCTCCCTCGGTGACCAGTCCAGAACCCTGTCCAAGGACAGGGCCCGCACCAAGCATGGGGAGAGACTGCCCAACAACTTTCGGCAGCAGGGACGACACCAGCGTGGGCAGAACGCTATGCAGAAAGCCCTGCATAGCCGGACCAAACCACTCCGGCGGTGACATCTCCGGCACCTCCAGCTGAAGATGTGGAGCGCCCCCAAGGGCCGAACCGGACGCTCCACGATTTAATTTCGGTCCGCCTGACCCCGCGTCAGACCCAGCCACGTCCTTCTGGGCAAGGAACTTCATCATCATATCAACGGACCACACTGCACATACATTACACCTATTATCAAGGTTACATGAGGTACACCGAAGGTAGACACGGTCCTTAAACAGGACCCGGACGAACTTGTGGCACTGGATACATGATGGCGGGGCTGGCTTGGCCTATAAATAAGCACAAACCTACAATAAGCAAGCGGAACGAGACAAAGATGGAAGGCAGACAATTCAAATAAATTGACCATAAATTAACTGTAACCCTCCCGCACCCCACCCCGCAACGTTACACCAAAGATCGCATTGATTATGACGACAAGAACGAAGCGGGCATAAACACCCATAAACTGATCCTCCAGGATGTATCACGGAACCAGGAATCATATCCCATAGCATTCGGGGTATATTTACCAATAAATATAAATTATACTCCTAACGAAAGCCAAAACGATATGTGAATAAACAACAAAATGTAAACAAACTGCTGTAGCACACGGTAAAACCGCAGACCACACATCTTAATCAAGAATTTTGAAACCACCGATCATTGCAAACAGATCGTGATAACACGCAAAACTTGAACATTCCAAAGTTTTCTGGTACCATTTTAGTACCCAGCACCTAGAATAAGATGCGCGAATTAATGAAAATTTTCTTCACATAAACATCCGAGCAACACGGGTGTGACACCACCCGCTCGGATCTTACGGAGAACGACGTCAGCCGATATTCGTGTTAAAAATACTGTAGCAAACACCTATTTTCATATCTGCCGATCGCCTGTTGGGGTTTAAAGAAGGCGATCATCCGGCATATTTCGTTGTTAACACACGTCCCAGATTCTTTGAGGTTAGAAATTGGAACATGCGACACAGACGAAATTTAGAGACCTAAGTCTTTTAACTATGGAATAATAAGGAAATATACAACCTGGTTATCATCGGCGGTATCCATATTAATCCAAATATCCTTGCAGAAATGCACTAGCTATCACAAAAACCACAGTTTACAAAAAGACTTAGACTTTAATTCTTGATCTTTCCAACTGCCAAAAAGCATGTATTGCTCTTGTTGCTATGCAAATAAGAATGAGCTCTATGGTAGACGGGTACTTGGCAGTTGGGAGCCGGGTACCCGGTTCCAAGGAGTCGTTAAAGCTTTCTAAGTCTATACCTAGGGCCAGCTGTATATCAGAAGTAACAGAATGGTGAGTATTGATCGAAGGAGAACCGTCTTTGCGAGATTGCTGTTGTGTTTGAATAGCACGCAGTTTGTATGTTATTTTGTTATTCTAGCGTGTTTGTTCGGTGACAAAATGCTTGGAGTAATAAATTACAAATAATAGAAACGGGAATAGGGAATATATTATAGTGTAATTACTACCGGCGGACGGCCAGAGAATGAGTTTAGATGTTTTAAATAAAGAAATTTTACCGTGAGACTTTCAAGACGTACGTTTGACATACAATTCTGCCTGTCATTATTTTGTAATTGACGTCTTGATGTTTGTTTTTACAACGACCCTTTCACCTCAACTCGGCTAATAGTTAGGGATGCCTGTATTTTTGGCACTATTAGCACCTATTTACCCTTGGTCAAGTCAGATTTTATGAATATATTTCACAAATATAGCGCAAACATTATGGATGGTACTCACAGTATTTGGAAATGTCAACGGTCACGGTATACCGTGGTCCTCATGGTACTACCGTCAGACCACCCAGCTCTAACGTACACAAAATCTCACGTTAAAATCATCCATAAAATTCATCAAAAACATAATTATTCTGAAACCAGGTGAGTGCACTGCCTCTTATACCATAATAGGCAAGTTTTTCTCGTAAGATCTGGTGGTTGAGTGTCGAAAGCTTTTGAAAGGGCCAAGAAGATGCCTATTATACTTTGGGTTTTTTCCAGTGATTCAATAATTTTTTCTGTCATTCGGCTATTGCATGCATTGCTGAATGTTTCTCACTTCTTCTTTTCGATCACTGGTATCACACTTGGAGAGCCATTCTCAAGATAATGTTTCTCACGAAATCCATATTGCGATTTGTATAAAATGGACTTTTTGTCCAGGTAATTTGTCAGTCGATTGTACATCAGGCGCTCTAGTAACTTGGAGAAAAGTGAAAGTATGGAGACTGGTCTGTAGTTTGAGAAGTTAGTAGAATCCTTGGCTTTATAAATTGGTGTAACATGTCCTATTTTTAGTTTTGATGGGAAAATGCCTTATGCTAGGGATAAGTTGCAAATGTGAAAGTGGGATAAGGATATCCATAACACAGGTTTTATAAATGCGCCACTTAAAACCATCGATTCCGGCAATTTTGGCTGGGTTGAGTTTGTTTAGAACGCTAAAGATCTCTTCAGTGTTAGTAGGGTTAACAAAGAATGATGATTGATAGCTGCCTGTAAGGTAATCAGAAAATTTGTTCTTGGATGTTGATTGGATTATGTTCGAAAGCTCTGGTCCTATATTTACGAAATAATCATTGAATGCATTGGCAATTTCGAATTTATCGGTAATGACCTTATTCTTGGGAAGAAATTGTGTCTGTTGTGCCATATTGGTCTTGTTTAAGTGATTTAATGGTTTTCCATGTCTCTTTTATGTCATTTTTAGACTGTTCAGATTTCTTGTGATAATATGTTTTCTTAGCTGTTTTTATTATTTGGTCTAATTTATTTCTATATTTTTTAAACCGAATTTCATTGTAGTTAGTTTGACACTTGATAAATGTTAAGTAGAGCTGATGTTTTGTATGACAGGCAGCTATTAATCCACTTGTAAGCCAAGGTTTAGTTGGGTTATGCTTATATTTTTTACTTTCTTTCATTGGAAAGCTTTGTTCAAAAATAGTTGTGCAGATGTCATGAAATTTGTTATAGGCATGCTCACAAGACTGAATGTCTGTTACTATGCTCCAATCGACCTCTGACATAGATCTTTTGAATGTTTCAATGTTGACCTGACAGTAATCTCTGCATTTAAATTTTTTCTGTTCGAATTGTTTCTGGTATGTTTGTTGTTTTTCTAGGAGAAATATAGGTAAATGATCCGAGATATCAGTTACAAAAATTCCGACATGAGTTTTACTGATATTGCGATTAATATTATTGCAGAATATGTTGTCAATGACGGTCGCTGTAGATTCTGTTATTCTAGTTGGTTTAGTTATTGTCAGATAGTAAATGTAGGTATTTAATAAGTTAATGAAGTCTTTGGTATGACAACATTTCTGTTGCTGCAGATCAATATTGAAATCACCTATAACGTAGGTGGTTTTATTTTCCTTTTGTATTGTATCCAGAATTCTGCTCAAAGCTTCAATGAATTGTTTGTTGTCACCGTCAGGAGGCCTGTAGATTGTACCAACAATTTTATTTCTACCTTTTTGAATCAGAATTTCGATAAATATTGTTTCAATGTATTCTTCCATTATGGAAAAGTTTTCACGCACAATGAATTGAATATTGTCTTTTATGTACATGCCTACACCACCTCCACCATCCTTGTTAATTTTGTCAGATCTGTGCTTTTCAATAAATGTATAGTTACTCTTGTTAACTAGAGTAGTAGGTGAGTTTATTTTTAGCCAAGTCTCTGTAATTCCAATAATTCCAAACTCATATCTAGGAAATTATTTAACTTGTCATTGTTCTTCAGTATCGATCGAGTGTTTGCGTGCATGAGTGAGAGTGCAATGCTTTCTTTACTGTTTGTTATAGTCATTAAATTTGCTTAGAAGCGTATAGTTACAAGTTTGTGGAGGTATGGATAAGTCAGTTCTAGCATCTTTTGAGTTGATGTCTCTATATGTGTGGGTGTTAAGTTTGAAGGGATTTAGAATTAGGTCTTGGATGTGCTCTATGTAGTTATATTCAACATGTGGATTCATGATTGCAAGTGTGTAGTCAGCATCATCATTAATGTGATTGAAAGGGAATAAAGATTTGTTGCAGTTTAGACACCACAAACTAACTCAAGATGGAGATAATCAGAAGCAGTGAGTTTAGAACATCTTAAGTGAACCCACTCCGAACACAAGTCACATAATAAGGCTTTTTGATTAGTTCTAACAGGTCTCTTACAGGATGAGCAGGGGAATTTGGTTGGCATGGTAGGGATAGAAGAAAAAAGCCAAAACAACTATGGTTGGAAAGAGTTTAGGGGAGGAAGATGGCAGAGATATTTTCCCAGTCTTGGCAAGATTATACACGGCTTAGTTTCAATCAGGCAAAAATATTCTACGTTGTTGTTACATGTACACAACTGAAAATTGAAATGATGAGAGCTGATCATTGGTTGGGATAGGTAATGATAATTAACCCTTTAAGCCTTGAATTTGTTCAAGAAAATCTATTATCTAAATTACTACAGAAGCTGCATCCTATTATTTTTGTCATAATAAATTTTGCAATTAATGTTTATATGTTAAGAGTCCACCACTTCATAGGCTTGCCTTTGGTGGACTGCCTGTTGTAATCTCTGATACTGACGACTAAATACGAAAATAAATAATCTTGAATCTGAACTAAGGATAGTAACTTACTACTTAGTAAGGCTTAAAGGTTTTCAAAGCTAGATCATAGATGTCTTTCGCTGTAACCCTTTGAATTTACTTGGCCACGGCCCAGCACCTTTAAGTTTAACAGTTTAGACAGGGAAATATTTACCTCGAAATAGCATGTCTGTTTTCCTTATTTTCATCACATGTTGAATTTGTAATAAGTTTATGTTTTCCCATATTTTGTGTTTTGCGCCAAGCATTCTCACCTTAAATGGTGACCTTCGGTGATCATTGAACGGTGCGAGGTCACCACGCATGCGTACGGGTACATGTAGTCGGTTTCCGGACGTTTCGTACCATGGACGTTTCGTCTGTTTTTCAACATTTGATGTGACGATAATCGAAGATTCCCCCTTGACCTTGCAATCCATAGCTTGTGTAACGTCATCAATCAATCATAATCTATATCCTGTAAGAAGGTTATTTTTTTTATCTGAGGGTATTAATTAGTGTACCGTTTTTAATAGTTGGTCTGATACCAATCAGGTTTTAAATCGACTGAGAGGTAATCATAGTATAACGGTTGAGTCTTCCATAACTTATCCAGCCTAGATTCAAAGGATAATATTGTTTGGGCTTCAACTACGTGTTGTGGTAGGCTATTCCATAAGTCTGTCACTCGATGTTTGAAAGAGTATTTTTGCAAGTCGAGTCTTGCTCTTGGTTTGTATAACTTTAGACTATGAGTTTTAAGATTATCTCTTAACTGAAAAAATTCACAGATTTCTGGGTCATATTTTTTAGTTAGGATTTTGTAGGTCTCTATCATATCCCCCCCCCCCTTTTTTTTCTTCGATATACCAAAGTTGGTAAATCGAGTATTTTAAGTCTGGCTTCATAGCTTAAGTATGATAGGCCTGGTACTACTTTCTTACTACTTTTCTGCGGTCATAGCAGCAACCGCAAGTGAATGCTCTCTGCACAAAACACGTACAAGAAAACGGAGACATAAATGGACGTCTGTCATCAAGGACCTATGTAGAGCTAGTAAAGTAGCCTAGTAAAGTATTACTACAGCAAAAACACTGAGGCAATAACAAGCCAATGGCTTATGCCTCGTAAAATGATGATGATGAGTAGCCAATTGGAAATGGAAAAGAGCTGGAAGGCCTACTCTTAAGTCGAACAGCATCTTCCAAGCAATGGCATTGGCCAAAAAGTGATTAAGATCGGCACAGCAACAGCAGGAAGCAGAACTAAGAAAGGCAAAGTACAAATGAATTATGCTCGCCGACGAAAACAACAAGGATGGGAGAGCGTGATGACGTCAGCGGCTGTGACCCTGACTCACCACCTCTCGCCTCCTCTATCACGTTGTGGTAGCATCGTGGGAGAGCGGTTCAGTAGTAGGGTCAGAATTAAAATGATGCCACCTCCCTCAACTGGCAGCCGTTCAGCGATCCGTGACCCCCACCGCCCTCTCAATCCCGGGGGCATAGGGTTGTGGAGATATGTGGTTGGTGTATGCCTCTCGATGGAGATGGGAGCTATTCCCCCAGGGATTGAGAGGGCAGTGGGGGCACCACGGATCACTGAACGGCTGCCAGTTGAGGGAGGTAGTATCATTTCAATTCCAACCCTACTACTAGTCAAAATGATACCAACTCCCTCAACTGACAGCCGTTCAGCGATCCGTGGTGGCCCCCACCCACCACCCTCTCAATCCATGGGGCATAGGGTTGTTGAGACGTGATTTTCGTGGTCGGTGTATGGCTCTAGATCGAGATGGGAGCTGCGGTTCTCCCAGACATGGAAGGCTGTGGCGAATATAAAACTCCAGTGCAGACCCCACTGTCCTGGAGAACCTCCTCAGGATACTGGCCAGTGGCCGGCCTCTCTCTCTCTCTCTCTCTCTCTCTCTCTCTCTCTCTATTCTTACCGGTATCCTGAGGAGGTTTTTCTATCTGTGGGATACTTTTGTACCTATCCTACCTATCCTACCTATGTACCTATTCTACCTATCCTACCCCACCTATTTCCTACCCTGCCCTGTTGCTATTCCAGCCGGCTGGAGTGTGTGTGTGTGTGTGTGCGTGTGCGTGTGTGTGTGTGTGTGTGTGTGTGTGTGTGTGTGTGTGTGTGTGTGTGTGTGTGTGTGTGTGTGTGTGTGTGTGTGTGTGTGTGTGTGTGTCTGTCTGTCTGTGGTGCTTTGACCCTGCACTGGGGGGGGGGGGGGGGTCGTGGTAGGTCTTTATCTAACCTGGTCAAATTACCCCGGCCCTAGTGTCTTACCTAGTTTTGAAATTTCAGGTAAGTTCTAGCGAGGTCCTTTGAGCAGATTTGAACCCCAGTCTGCAGCCTGGGAACACTATGCAATTCAAACTCTATCAACTCTATTGATAGAACCACCGCGACACCATTAAAATCTTGACTCTTAGTACTCTTTATCTCTGAGCATGAGTTGTGAAATCGCTGTTACTGCATTATCTCGAAGTGATGTCAAGATCTAGAGTGAGTCGAGCCTGATAGCGCAGCAACACAGCAACGTGTGAACACATAACTTATCAGCTATTGCATACATGGTCGAGATAGTTAATGTGTTGTATTATACAACAGGTTCAAATCTCGTTATGTGTTATTAGCAAATGGTAAACTTTAAAATCACAGGTTCAAATCTCGCTATGTGTTATTAGCAAATGGTAAACATGTCTACAATTACTCTTTACCCGTTGCCCGAGAAGCATGACATCACGTCAAGACCAACTCGCACAGTCACATAAAACCCATGATTGCAGGCCACAGACCCTTCGACTGGGCCAAAGTCAAGAATAGTAGTTTATTTAGCCCACCTGCTATGCGTTAACACCCAATTAGACACAGCATCGATAATGGTTTACTACGTGTGAACGCACAACCATACATTACGTGTAAACACTCAAAACACTCAACTACATGTAAACCCTCATCTACAAACAATATTACACACAATGGGCTGGCCTGAAGAGCTATGGTCATGCATGCATGATGTAGGCTGTGCGGCGCGACAAGAAAAAGTACCCAGGCCATTGCATGATATGGGCAACTATGCAGATCGAAATCTTGAGAAATGGAGAAACTCAGGGATACCAACATTCCACTCGTCAGTTCTACTAACATGCCTTACGTGTCGCGGATGTTATCTGATGACTGTGATAGCGATGGACAAACTTTTCAAGTATATGAATTATTTGGAAACGGTTTGCAGTTTTGATGGGGATGCTGCTATCGAGTTGGAACAAGAGTGGGAACAAAAAATGCAGTGATCCCTCGCCCACCAACCTCTCAATGCGTGCACTACTCCCACGTATCACATCAGCTCTCCTGAAAATCGACCACATCTCACACAAACACATAGTCTCCGTCGGTATCACATCGACATGACGGACCACCCACAGGTTTTTCCAGCTACTGATCGCCTTGTGATCAAGCACACATAATAGGGTCTGAACGCCCATTTAGAGACAAGCATCCACTATTACATCGACACGACGGACCACCCACAGGTTCCAGGTACTGATCGCCTTGTGGTCAACCACACATAATAGGGTCTATACGCCCATTTAGAGACAGGCATCCACAGTGATATACACCATGATTACTGTTGCACAGCTTCGCGATGTTGCAAAGCAATTCAGCCTTAGAGTAGCCTCTAAGGTCAAGAAAGCCGACCTGCTCGAGATGATCTGACAGGCCCATGCCAAGGAGTCGCAGAAGCATCTCTCCCCAGCAATGAAGATGGGAAGGTTTCTAGCACTTACCAAAGATGATCCTTTGAACCTCCACAAGAAAGTGCAGTGGCTCCGAGAGCTTCATCAGTTGAACGAGGAGGGGACTGCTAACTTGCGAGCCAAGACTGTAGCGAGGTGGATGGCAGTCCATGCACTGGAGCGCTTACCTCCCATACGCAGGATCGCTAAGCGAGTGATGAGGGGGCCGAGGTCTGAACCCTTAGCCCGGAGCATGAGGCGAGATGGCGAACACATTCTCGACCAGCGTCTCGGTGAAAGGGAGACAGAGGATAGAGGATGCCGGTCAATATGCTGGACATTCTTCAGAGATCTAGAAGGAGACCTCACAGGCCAGATCATGCAAAAGATCCAGCAGACTGTCCAGAATGCCTTCTACCTCCGCTACACCCATACCTATCGCATCCGTTGCATCGAAGACGGTAGGGTGATGCTCTTCCACAAGAATGCTCCAGGGAGCCCGTGGCTGAACATGATAGGAGCAGCTCAGGACTGGGTGGCAGCAAGAGAGCAAGCCCGCCTCGACACAGACAATAGCGATTGACCCAACACCAAGTGGGCTTTCGATAAATCAACGTTGAGGTCAGGGCTGTCATCGACCACCAACCTCTGCTTGGGACAGGCCCCCTCCCAGACTGGCTACGACAGAAGAAGAGTATGACTGCCCTCGACACCTACAGGGACAACATGCGTCTCTGGAGATGTCTAGCAGTCCACCAAGGAGTGAGAGCTGATAGAAGTACAGCTCCTGCACGAGAGCTTGCGACAGTGTTCTACGGCAAGACATTGACAGTACCTGATGTCCTCAAGACCTCAGTGGATCAGCTGGACAAGGTAGAGTTCTTCGCCAAGATCGCGATTCACATGTATGAACCAACCGAAGAGGGCACCTGGCACTTGATCAGGCAAGCAGCTCACTACCGTGACACCATGACCATTGGAGTGTGGGACCACCACGCCTTCTACATCAAGAACATCTCCAAGCTGGCACATACACTAGTCTGCAGTCACTGCCAGCAGAGGTTTACACAGGCATGCAATCTACAATGCCATGCTGATCACTGTACAGGTGGCAAAACAACAATCGTGAGGAGTATTATCCTGGCATGGACCGTCGTCACTGAATCTTTGCGAGAGGCAAGTGCCTCCTGCGGGCCTCCGTCTCGGGAAGGTGTCGCCACGGCTTAAAGCGGGAGAAGTAGTAGGCAAAAATAGGCCCACTCTAATATTTCAAACAAAAATGCTGTAGAAAGAAAAGACCATACCTAGTGAGATTATGATTATAAGAGTGTGTACTGTTTTACGTGAAGACGGAACGGAAGATTCCCGATGGATTCCTTCGTCACCGTCTTATGTGATTCCTAATATGCTGAGTTGGTAGATGCCACTTTATTTCTGCGGGCCTTCGGCTTTGCTTAATTCCTTTTAGTTGTTTTCAAAACAAGAATTAGTTTAGGCCGCAACTGGCCGATATTTACCTAGCTATTAGACACGGCTATCACGGAGAACAGATGCCCGAGGACATCAATACTGTAGACAGCGCTCATACATGTTACTTAGTGGGATCTCCGAACTGGGTGAGAATCCGGACATTCCACTTCGCAACCACATGAAACATTACAAGACGCGGTTTACATTTCACGAAAGCATTATTAGGCCATATCTCCTATCGTTATGGTGGTGGTAAGAGAGACGAATGCACACCGTAAATGTCCTTCCCGTAAGGGCATGGCAGATCTAAATATCATGCCCAGACATTTTAACAGAATTCGGTGAGAATACGTATCTCGCCCATCACCAAGTCCTATGGAACTAACCATTTAACCTGTCGTTAGGTTTATATACAAGTTGCCAGTTTTGCACTGCGGTGCAGGAGGGTTGTCAGTAAATAAAATAATAATTAATACATGTGTTTTCGCAGTGCTTTCCTACATTGGCTTAAAGTACTATCTACTATGTATCCGAAGATACACGGGAATGTGTATGTGATACTGCACCCTAGCCATCACCACTCGGAAACCCCAATAGTTTCCCGGAGTCGGATCAGCCCATGGTGCGGATAGGGACGTCCAAACAATTAAGAAGCCACAAGGCTAAGAGGTATATAAAGAGAGACAACATCTTGGAGTTATGAGTCTTACCGGAGTGCGGGGCTAGATTATCGCACTGCCGGAAGAGAAGAATATATTACACAGTATGTAATGAAGAAAGTGTCTCTAATCATTTTTAACCTATCCTATCGAGCTGAATAGAAAAGGTTTAGTCGCTAGCATGCCGGGCTAAACAGAGTTATAGCACGGACAGCGACCTCAGTGAAAAATTGTTGGTGGCGGGAGAAAATGCTGCATATATAGATGTTGCTGTATAGTGTTTTCCTACGTGCACTGCATTCCTATATTTTCTATAACTTAAGCAAAACAATTTAACGGATGGCCACTGGCCATA
The DNA here is from genome assembly GCA_034401795.1 of Chaetoderma sp. LZ-2023a. NCBI lineage: Eukaryota > Metazoa > Mollusca > Caudofoveata > Chaetodermatida > Chaetodermatidae > Chaetoderma > Chaetoderma sp. LZ-2023a. Next base: position 69,889,888 of record CM067369.1, on the reverse strand, counting down.
TACCTATGTAATCTAACCAGAACAAACAATACGGTGGCAATGATTAAGATATATATAGTAATACAGGTTACGAACCTACTATAGTGCGGTTAGCAACACATTGAGGAAAATGAAAATAACTATTTAACAAATACAGAAATTATAACTCTTGGTCCTAAGACCATTATGGTTCCTTTTAGTCATCGGAACCGTTAGTATGGACACGAGATAATTAACAAAACCTATATAGAGAAGTAATTAAACTGGGAAGAATAGTTACTTGAATACTTGGTAGTCATTCCTACGTTAGGCTACCGTGTTACTGAAATTGAGACGTAGATCTGTAGTCGATGTGGGATGATGCGCTCTCCGGAAGCTGGAAAGTTCTCGCAGGCTGGTTCCCGCAAGCTGTTTTCCGCAAACAAGAGTTCCGCAAGAACACTCATGGTGGGAGTGCATCGCTTAGTGCTGTAGGCCTAATAGAATGTCTAACGAGCAGTCAGTAAAAGATACGAGGGTACTATGTAGTAAAGAAAGTTCCCATACACCGATGGTATGGATGGAAGGTGTAAACAACCCGTCACAAGCGTAGATTGTCAGAGGCAAATGAAGATACAAATCTAAGCTTCACGGTGCTGGGTATGTCAACCAGCTCTGAAGACACACCGGGCAGAGTTTACTTGCTGCGGTCGAAAGAACCGACACGATGTGTGCGGCGGCGATTGAAATATCACTTTTAGGCGTGGCCGGCAGATCCAGCGAGTCATCCATCAAAGAACATCCTGCCTCTACATCCGTAGACTCACATATTCAGGCCGCAAAAGGCCTCACCGCAAGTTTGTGTTCCGAATGTAGTTGTAGTATTCGTGAACAATTATCGAAAGTTCCAAATTACTCCCGTAAATGGGGAGTTACAAAATTGTGTTAATGCGGTGGGTTGGAAACTGCACACTACGGGATAAAAACCCGACTCATAGCGAAGAAAGACGCGTGTCGCGCTTGATAATAGTTGGTACAGCTCCAACGTGTTCGGCCCCTGGCCGAGGATGCTCTCGATCACTGGATCGCTTCTCCTTTTATACTCTCCATGACGTCACAGGCGCAGGCTTCATCCAATCATCGTTCGAGCAACAGCCAATCAGCACAGGCTAATAATAGCGTCGTCGAACGTTCTAGAACATTCTAGAAGCTTTATGTCCACGTGGTTATGACGTCAGGGCAATATGTTGAAGATTATCAAGAAGAGTTTTCCTGGATAACTCTGCTATTTCTCGACCGATTTTGAAATGGTTTACAGATTTAGAAAGCCCGTCGAATTCTGGTCTTGATTAATGCCAGATTTAACGGGAACAGACAATCAATAAGAATTATAGAGTACCAGCTCGGTATACTGTAAGCGCCATCCTATCTAGGTCACAACTACGCGCTCCATAGAAACAGCATCCTGGCTCGCGCATGCGCATAATGCATTTTAACGAACTTAGTCGTTTTTCGACACGCTCTCTCTCCCATAGGCCCATATACGCTTATAGCCCTACCCAGAGGGGCATGTTCAGAGAACGAATCCTAGACGGGCAGCTTAGCTGGTATGGCCAGTACCCGACCGGTCGATCCGAACTACGCCACCCCCTCCTAGTTTGACATCCATGGCAAATGATCGCACATGGCGGATCAACGCACGAACGTACGCTAGGCGGGAATCATAGCCTTCCCGGGTAGGTGCGTGGCCGGAGAGGAGTAGTGACGCATAGACGCGTATTCAAGAGACAGAGCACATAGGGGTGCCAAGAAGATGGGAGGCATACTTTTCAATTTTTGACCTGGAATTATTTTTCCAGTCCTTTCTCTTTTTTTGTGTTCTTTTTATTATTAATATTATGGTGCGTGCTATAATTTTATTTAGTATATGATCCTAAACAATAGCTCGCATGGGTGTTCATGTTAGTGTGGATAATCATAATCTCCACAAAGAACACCCAAGCTCCAACGTACCACAATTTAAGTTTAAATATATATAAAAATATAATAACAAAAAGACAAGGTATATAAATATTACCTATGTAACATACCCTTATGAGGTATGTTTGGGTTTTTTTAATCACACCAAATTACTTGCTTACCTCAGGTAAATAAAGGGGCACCAACACTTATCACCAAGTATTATTATTATATATATCTAAAATATCTATTTGCGGTCCGACCTTGCGGGTCCGCAGCTGGCAGCTCTCGCTGACCCCATATCCGTCCTGACGTCTAAGACAGGAAGAAAATTAATAAGAAAAATAAGATTTATAAAAATAACAACTTAAAACTGGTTTATCAGGCAGCCTCAGCGCGGCTGAGACTGCATGACGGGATTGTGATGTTATTGCACTGCGGGAGGTTGTATTCTTTACGTCGCACACGACGTCCTTACAACATTAGAGTCTGCAGTGCTTATTTTGTATGAGACACAACCGGACACTTAAAGTGTGCGGCTGTGTAGGATAACCGTAGTCATCCTAGGGACGGGATTCAATTGATCTAACATCTATAATAAGAAGAAAAGTATGTCAAAAATAAAGTAATAATTAACATATTTTCATGAATCGCCTATTAACATTTCTGCTGAATTACACATGATTACACCTCAACAGCGAAATTTCCCCATCGAGATTGGGTCCCGCGACTAACGGTGGTAGGTCGCGGTGAATGCACTGTCATTGCTGAAATGCTCTCATCATTATTATTATTGGCACTGTCCGAAACATCCGAAGTGATGGTGGCGGAAATATGGGCATCCATGATGTCCCTCACAGTTACCGCTGGTTCCAGGATAGTCCTCCATGTAGCAGCGGCGGTACTAGTTGTTGCCAATGTTTCTGATGCGGTCATGATGGGAGCTGACGTGATCATAGCGGTTGTAGCTGCCGTGGTGGTTGCTGTAGTTGTCGTGGTGAGGGCGGGAAGCTGTACCATCGGCTGAAGATGTGGTGCGGGAACGGATATGGCAGGAGACGACATCTTTCGGAACTTAGCGTACTTTAGCAGACGACTAGCAGTAATGTTCGGTACGGGATGGATATCCTGTGTGTGGGCGATCCGTTTCTTTCCCGCGTATGGACGTTCTGGTGTGATTCCCTTCCTGACTGCTGGGTCAGAAAGGCAAGGAGGTGGATGCTGAATAACATGGGTCGGAGTTACGCTGATTATCACAGGCTGCGATGGTCCCGGTCCTTCATCTATGGTAAGCTCAGGTGAAGATGGAGACTGCTGCGGATAACTGGAAATCTCTATCCCCGCAGGTGTCATAATCACCACTGAGATTGGCTGACTGGCTGTCACTTTCTGTGCTTCTACGGTGGTGGGTGTGGCAACCGTAGCTGACTGGCTAGTAACTGGTGCGGGAGCTGTCACACTGGATTTTACGGGAGATTTCTGCTTCCTACTTTGCTTCAGGACCGGTGTTTATGAAGTGATATGTACCGGCGTAACATTTCCATATGCGACTGCGGGCAGAATTTCACGCCTGGCTGTCGGTACATTACTTGCTGTAGCCGCGGGAAGACGATGTCAAAAGGGATATCTACACGTGGTGTTTTTTGTGCGGGCCATTTTCTCGGTCGGGAGAACCTTGACCGGGAGACGAGATTCAAAGCGTGATGCTAGAACGGCATGATCCTCATTCTCTTCCCCAGGAACTAACGTCACTTCCAACACACGATGATGATGCCGAAGCATGTAAGTGATCCCGTAGCGAGTAGCGGCGTAGAGGTACTGGCACGTCACACAAAAGGCTGATTGAAAGAGATGATCTTTATTAATATGAAGGGTGCGGTCGGATTTCCTAGTGAAAGTTCTGGTACATGGCTCTCCGCTAGTCAACAATGCGTTACACGGGAACCGCTTCGGAACTGGCACCAATTCTACTTCTTCGGAATCTGACAATGCGAGATCTTCAAGAAGTGACATCTCGTTCCCGCATGGTAGTTAGTTGCGGGAACTTTATTCAAAACCTAATTCCCTATCTCTTCATGGTTTATAACTTTTCAGACCAAATATAAAAAAAAAATAATAATAAGAAAAACAGCAGAATTTTGTTTGTGACACGAAAGAAGCCTAATGCTATGTTCTTCCCTAGTGTCGAGTTTTGATGGGAAGACAAAGTTTCAGAGCGCGCTTCCTCCTTTTATACTATTTGGTGACGTCACAGGCGGCGGATGACCACACCTAAAAAGTTTTACAAGTGATTCGGTCATTCTTATGTGAATATTTCCTTGCTTTTCGCCTGAAGTTATTCCTCCCATATAAGGGGAGTAGTTGTAACTATAGGAAGAATGGCTCATTAAACTTGTCTTTATTTCGCACATTTAACAGCCTCCGATCAACATAGAAACGCGGTACTACTTTGTTCTTGCGGCGCCTCACCTTTTAATTAGCGTGAGGCGGTTTTCCAGGTTGGATGCTTATAAACTTGCCTATTCGAATTTTAGGCTGGAGCACCTGATGGGGTGCATGGGAGCCAGGTGACATCAGCGGTAATCTCCCGGACTCACCCTCGCCACTCCTCCATCATGCTGTGGTAGTTACATTTTTGGGCGGCTCTTTTGTTTAAAGAGTTTGATCCAACTCACTGGAAATAGTAGTAAACGTCATGTGGCTCTAAAAAGCATGTGGTTGATCGGAAACGTGTATGCTGTCTATGGCGATGGCCAAAATGCTGTTGCTGAGATGTAGTCAGTTGCAGAGGCGAGAGATAAAAATATATATGTTACATCAAGATCTTTATAATGTCCCGTATTAGCGCGAGTTCTTTAACATGCATCTTGGTAAGTGTCTGTAATAGGTAGTTCTCAGTCCGTGTTGATTATAGACTGGAACGCACGGGAGAGAATTTTTGAAATTCTCTGTGATTTTACTGCAGGATTTTTGATGCCGCTTTACCAGCCCGTGCGCTAATGATTTGTAGCACGGTAGAGCAGTTGTGCTCTTAATCAAAAATTTAACAGTAAAGTTGCAAGTAATTTTTATGAGTGGTTTAAACAGTTCTATTCATGCGGTAGATCAACGTTGCTGATCCCGTCAAGATAGCTGTGTTTTCCGAGCGGGAGGGCTGGCCAAGTATTCTCCTCGATGGGTAGAACTAGCTCCATCCCAGCTTAGACCAAACACATTTGTACCATTTTAGTAATGGCTAAATTACAGTACAACTCGCAAACATGTGTGTCACAATTTTTACGATTACAATGCCGTTGTTCGGAGATTGTGAATACAGTCAACCTGAGTGTCTGTGTTTCTGTCATGTTGGTGATTTGAATCTGTTATGCGTGACTGGTTCTCTGTGGATGGTACTTGTGGTGTGGTGATCGTGACATGTTTATGAGAAGAAAAATTGGTAGGTGGTCTGATGTGTCAGTAACGAGAATTCCTACCTCCGATTTATTACTGAAGTTAATGTTATTGCTGAATATATTATCAATAATTGTGGCCGAAACATCACCTATTCTAGTCGGTTTTGTAATGGTTGAGTAGAATGAATGAGCATTTAGTAAGTTTATAAAGTTTTGTGTATGAAAGCAAGTTTGTCTCATCAGGTCAATATTGTAGTCACACATGAGGTAGACAGTTTTGTTTTCCTTTTGAATAGTTGCCAAAGTGTTTCCTAATAGTTCAATAAGACGTTCCTTATCGCCTTTAGGTGATTTATAAATTATACCTACAATTTTGTTTTTTCCTTTCGGTGTTTGAATTTCGATAAACATTGTTTGAATATGTTCTTCAATATTAGAAAGGTCATCTTGCTCAATGAATTGGACATTTTCTTTAACATACATGCCTTACACCACCTCCCCTGCCCGTGGTTTTGTGCTTTTCAACAAATGTGTAGTTCTTTATATTGATAAGGTGAGAACCTGTTATCGTCAATCATTAATTGATCATTGGTTAGTATATAAATCCAGTCATCAATCACAAAAAATTATACCAATTCCCACCCTTAATACAGAGTACATAATGATACAAACACATTGACAAACGCTGTTCAACATACAGGCATATGATATCAAGTTTTACAGACGCATATGTGGGACGTTTGGTGTCTTAGACATTAATTCTTTCAGCACTAAAAATAGTATGTTAATTTCAAAGCAACCATACCAATAACATGTTGAGTATTTTTGCAACCTATCAGACCAGAAGCCGTTGCTGCCTAAGGCAGCAACAGCCTCCAGTCAAACCAGTTTCAAAATACCCAACAGATTATTTCTTGAATTATTAAGAATCTGTCATGCGTGCGACTTAATTTGAAATTGGTAATCATCCTTAAGCATGCTATAGTTACTGCATTCAGAATGGGTAAAAAATGAGAACCTGTTATTATCGATCATTAATTGATCATTGGTTAGTATATAAAACCAATCATCGATCACAAAATTGTACCAATTCCCAACACTAGTACAGAGTACGTAATAATACAAACACATTGACAAACGCTGTTCAACATACAGGGCATATGACATTACGTTTCACAAACGCATATGTGGGACGTTTGGTGTCTAAAACATTAATTCTTTCAGCACTGAAATAGACACTAATTCTTTCAGCACTGAAATAGTTTGTTAATTTCAAAGCAACCATACTAATAACATGTTGAATATTTTGAAACTTGCCCGACTGGGAGCCGTTGTGGCCTAAGGCAGCAACAGCTTCCATTCAAATCAGCTTCAAAATACCCAACAGATTATTTCTTAAATTATAAGAATCTGTCATACCTGCGACTTGATTTGAAGGGGGTAATTATCCTTGAACATGCTATAATTACTGCGCTCAAAATGGGTATCATCAATCATTAATTGATCATTGGTTAGTTTATAAAACCAATCATCGATCACAAAAATAGCACCAATTCCAACACTAATACAGAGTACATAATGATACAAACACATTGACAAACGCTGTTCAACATTCAGACATATGACGTTATGTTTCACAGAAGCATATGTGGGACGTTTGGTGTCTAAGACATTAATTCTTTCAGCAATGAAATAGTATGTTATTTTAGTAGTATGAAAATGTTTGCAACGTACCCGACTGGAAGTCATTGCTGCCTAAGGCAGCAACAGCCTCCAGTCAAACCAGTTTCAAAATACCCAACAGATTGTTTCTTGAAATATTAAGAATCTGTTATGTGTGCGACTTAATTTGAAAGGGGTAATTATCCTTGAACATGCTATAATTACTCCATGCAAAATGGGTAAAATGAGAACCTGTTATCAAATCATTAATTGATCATTGGTTAGTATATAAAACGAATCATCGATCACAAAAGTAGACATTAATTCTTTCAGCACTGACATAGTATGTTAATTTCAAAGCAACAATACTAATAACATTTTGAATACTTTAAATCTTACCCGACTGGAAGCCGCTGCTGCCTACGGCAGCAACGGCCTCCATTCAAATCCACCTCAAAGTACCCAACAGATTATTTCTTAAATTGTTAAAAATCTGATTTGAAAGGGGTAATTATCCTTGGACATGCTATGAGTACTCCATTCAAAATGGGTAAAAGATGAGAACCTGTTATCATCAATCATTAATCGATCATTGGTTAGTATATAAAAACAATCATCGATCACAAAAATAGTACCAATTCCCAACACTAATATTATATGTATGATTTTATATCAATTAGAATTTAGGATTAATGGTTCATGGTTCAGAATCTAAATTTGAGATATCAAACTGATTGACGTGATAATAATTATAGCAACAATAAATATATAATTGAAATATAATAACTCAATAATATATGACCTGAATGTAGCATAGTTGTTATAAATACCCGATGGAAGCAGTCATTCCTTTGTGGCTTGAAGACGAAAGTGTCCTGATGACGAAGACGATCACAATACGAGTTCTGATATCGTATTGAGGATGACAGATAGATATGGGTGCACCCAGATGAATGCACGACACAAATAATATAACTGATCAAAATTTATCTTGCGATGCAGGTGGATTCTAAAGGCTACATATGACTGGCCACGAGCCGCCAGACGCAAACGTCGTGATTGATCTGTGAATGGCCAGAAGCTGGCAATCTGGCCCACAACTACGTTAACCAGGAGATGGATACCTGGCAACAGATAATGATGACCAGGAGCTGGAGACCTGGCTACGAACAATAGCGACCAGGAGCTGGATACCTGGCTACGAATAATGATACCAGGAGCTGGAGACCTGAATTCGAATAATGGTAACCAGGAGCTAGAGACAGTTACTGCATGAAGAATGACATAACATGCATCAATGATTATGATGGCCCAAAGTCATGGAGTGATTTCTGTATGAAGGTTCATATTGTGACAGATAATGCTCTCTAACTGGCCTAATGTTGTTTTGACCAGAGAAGCATGAACTCTAAATGTCTGGAAGATTGCCTAGCTGTTGATGGACCTATAAACTGGACTGGCGCCCATACTTATCTATGATTATGTATGACGACTGCTTATATGAATGACAAGCACACTTTATTATATAAACTTCAACATTTGAAACTTCATCCTCACAGCCATGCCGGTGTATATGGCCGGCATAGAATTATGTACACATGGGACGATGGCTGCTTACATCACATATTTTGCTAAGCCGTGACTATCTCTTGCGAAGGCCAACCACTGAATGCCTGCTGAGGTGGCATTCTAAACACAAGCACACAAAGCACTGTGATATCACACAGATACAATACTGGATGTTGATTAGTAACCACCAACATATTTAATAAAATAATCAACATAGACTCCATAACTATTATAAATAATGAAATCTATATTGATTATAACATAATCTTATTAACAAATACACGTATCTAATCTTGAAGTATTATCAAATTGCATAAGTGTAAATCCTGATTACGAATATCCCCTATGCTTTTATACTTGACATGAAGTAATTCATTTCATGAAATTAACAGGAAGGCGAGTAAGATTTGATGATAATCTGTCTACTTATATTGTAGCTGAGTCCAACCATGTTGCGAATGACATAAGCTAACGTGTTTATATGGAAATATGATTGCTATGTATGCTCTCACGATCATATGATAGCAATAGTCGTCACAATGGCATACCATTCCATCAATTTTGAAGGAAACATTACTAATCTACATTAAAACATTTCGTGAAAAAGTATAACTTCTCAAGGCAAATCTAGATGATTGATATCCCATTCCAAATATTTAAACATAAAACATATGCCTTCTTATGTTAGTTGCACAAATTATTTGTGTGAGGTAACAAACACCGACATTAACACTAGTCTTAAATTCTAATTATCTTTCAGGTACACAATAACAGACTTTGAGGAACAACCACCAAGAAAAAGGAGACATTTGGTTGAAGAGTTCTTAGATTTTAAACTCTGTATTATGTGACAGGGTGAAAAGTTTGGGATCACCAAAGGCAAGAATAATGTTTTAGAACTGCTCGTCAAACCAAGAATAAGAAAGCTGTACAGCAGGCTCATCATACATTCTTAATAAATCTAGAGTCTGCCAATCTAGAGAAGCCATTGAAGGACTTTGACGATAAACATAAGACAATCCCAATGTATGTTTGGGCATGGATTACATGAACCAAGTCATGCCCCTCTTGCAATTTCAAACTAGCACATGTAAAGGTAACCGGCCATTGTATTTGCCTTCTTTAGAGAAACTGTGTATATATTTCTTTGCATACAATAGACAGGACTGTGCAAAGAATATACCTGAGTTTATAGCTCGATTGCATGATATGAACACCAAAGAGCCAGAGATTTGGCAAGGGTTTGTAAATGTTTGTAAATGCTGACTTTACTGTCAACACAAAGAATACAATTCCTTTCACATGCCTTTGTATAGATCAAACTATTGCACATTTGAACACGTATACTAAGGGTGATGGAGGCATCACTGGAATTGCATTGTATGTCACAGCATTGTTCAAATTCTGTCTTACTGCTCCTGAATTAGCATGCAATGCAGAAGGGACTGAGTACCTACTTTCACCTTCTAGTTCCACACCACTGCCTTTCAGAAGCGAAGGTTGTTTGTCAGGAGTAGGCAATTATGAAGCTCATGAAAGTACTAGTACAATGCAACCTATTCAGACCATCTGATTCTATAGAAGGTAACACTGTAGGGTGTATATTCAAACCCATGTCAAACGAGATGGTTGCTCCCAATATACAGGAAAGCATCCTCAATACAGAGCAGAGAAGCATAGAGGCTTTCTTTTAAGTTACTGAATGAGCGTCTCAATGGCAAAGTTAACTTGTGGAGCAAGATGACCAAAGTTAAGCTGTACACATGGACTTCGGCAGCAAAGGATATCAAACTCAACCTTGGTTCTGAAGTCATGACACTGAAGGCGACTACACCCCTCTTTGCTAGTCTCTTGTTAATTGCTCGTTCATCCAGAGATGACGTTGACCAGGTGGAGGTTATAGGCAAGCATGAGTTTTTTAACATTAACCGACTGTTGATACAGCCTGATGGATCAGTTCATCCAACAGAAGATAAAAGCAATGATATACAGATAATAAAAGATCTAGTGAAAACAGACAGTGAGAATACTGAATCTTCTTTAAATAATGCTACGGATGATGATACCTCTCGTAAAAGTCTTGTTATCAACGGAATGGCAATGGTTGAGGAATTGATGTCTGTCAAGAGTTTTAAAGGTTCATATTCATGCAAGAATGCTTGAAAACTAAATTGCTAAAATTGTATACTTTTAGAGGCTTAAATTGTGTGACTAGACTTAAAGAAACGACATCAATCTTATAATAAGTTGATTTCATTCCATATAAATAAATATAATTTTAGCTGTGCATTTGAATTAGGGACCTGTGTCAAATTCAATTTCATAATTAAAGAAATTATATTAATTTATATGGAATGAAATCATCATATTTTAAGATTTATTTCGTTTCATTACATTACATTGATGTAGATAATTTAAGCCTCTAAAAGTATACACTTTTAACTATTTTATTGTCAAGCAATCTGGAGTGAATATGCACGAAGTTTCAATATATTACCTATGTACAAGCACGGCTATTTATCTAAACAATTTATTTTGCGGTGTTGTTTTTGTTTCGTTTATCTCAAGTTAGATACCACAAGGATTTTAGTGGTACAATAGGTTTATTGTTTGGGCCAGTGTACAATACATTACTGTGTACAACAGTTTGGTAGGGTCAGACCTCATCATTTATCATGCTACATCTTCATGTATAATTATAATAATTAAATATAATCATCATCATCATCATCATCATCATCATCATCATAATCATCATTTACTAGGCATAAGCCATTGACTTGATATTGCCTCAGTGTTGTTTGTTATAGTATGGCTTGCTCCACCCAATTCAAAAGATCTTTCTCAGAAGTAGATTATATCTAGTTTGTTCTTTAATGATTTGACTGTTGTCTCTTAATTAGGTCTCCTCAACACCTTCTTACATCAGTGACATGGGATTTAAGACATTAGCTCTGTTTTGTGGAAATGTTGTGATGCAGATGGGTGTTCCCCGCGTCAGCTGCGGTGTGCTGCCTACACTCATGATTACACCCTGCTGCGTCTAGTATTTGTTGGCATAATGAATTGCGGAAGACGTGGTTTGTCTTATTGCTGTTGTTTTCATTTTCTGTGTTCATCGCTATCCACGTTTCCTCCTCTACACCAGTGTCTCTTCATGCATCCACAAAGTGTGGATGTGGAAGAAGAGCTATATCTACTGGTCATTGGAATCGTTACTGAGCATGTTCTTGTATATGCACAGGCTACTCCAAGATCAGGCCACTGTATTGGAGGAATTGCTGTATGACCTTGTGATGGGCTGGTATAGGTATGGCCTGTTCAGTCAAATTCAAATGTTCTTTCTTTGACGTAGATATCTAGTTTGCTCTTGAATAATTCGACCGTTGTTGTTTCGACTATTGTAGCTGCCAGTGAATTCCACTGTGGTACCATTCTGTTAGCAAAAAAGTGCTTGCGAATATCTTTGTTGCTGCGCTTTATGTTGAGCTTGAACCGATGCCCTCTGGTCGGTGTAATATGGCATCGCTCGAAAAGGCAGTCCTTATCAATATTGTATAGATCCCTGATGAGCTTGAATGTTTCAATTAAATCGCCGCAAAATCGTCTATATTTCAGTGACATTAGATTTAGGGCTTCGAGTCTTTCCATGTAGCTATACTCTTTGATTGGTGAGATGAGTTGTGTTGCTTGACGTTGAACTCGTTCTCATAGTTGTGATTGCCTTTTCAATCTTGGTAGCCATGCTGAGTTGCAGTATTCGAGAATCGGTCTCACTAGAGTCTTGTACAAGAGCGTGGAAATAGATGGCTCAATGTTGGTAAAAATTATCTTAATTAGTCCTATTGTGCAGTTTGCCTTGGATACCATATTCCATATATGTATATCAAAAGAAATGTTTCTGTCAATATGCATTCCCAAGTCTTTTTCTACCGCTGACGTTGATACAGGATGCATATCGGGCATATCTGTCATATAGTATTGTTTGAGGGTTGTTTCTGCTGAAATGTATGACATGCATTTTATCTGTCTTGAAAGATAGTTGCACTATCTGTGACCACTTAATACTTTGTGAATGTTGTCCTGAATCTTACTGGTAGCTGGGTTGCCATGTATCTTTGTGTCATCGGCAAATATTTTGCAGTGGCAAGTTAGTCCGTCAGGTAGGTCATTTATATATATCAGAAAAAGAATAGGTCCCAGGACACTTCCTTGTGGCATGCCGCTGGTCACCTCAATCCAGTCTGATGTTGTGTCATTGATCCTTACTCTCTGGCTTCTGTTACATAGGTAGTTTTCTATCCATCTTACTAAATTGTCGCCAATACCATAGCATCTCAGTTTTGTTTGGAGTCGTTGGTGTGGTATAGTGTCAAATGCTTTTGAGAAGTCTAAATATATTGCATCGACAGGTTGACTTGAGTCAAGTCTGGCTGTTATATCTTCAAGTTATTCTAGTAGTTGAGTTTTACATGATCTATTATGTCTGAATCCATGCTGGCATTTGGTAAAAAGATTGGTTGTTTCCAGAAAATTTACAATGCTGTTTTTTATAAAAGACTCTAGAGCCTTACATATGATAGAAGTGAGACTGATTGGCCTGTAGTTGCTTAGGTAGTTTTGGAGCCTTTTTGTGTATGCTGCATACATTTGCCATTTCCAAAATATCAGGTAATACGCCTTTATTCCAGAGACTTGTTAAAGATTATGCATAGTGGTGTACTAATTTCTTTAGGTGCTTCCTTTAGTAATCTCACTGGTATTTCATCTGGTCATTGCTTTTATTGGGGTTGAGTCCTTTCAATTTATTTTCGATGGCACTAGGTGTTCTTATTATGTCTTTTAGTACAATACCATTGCTTCTGGGGCTAATGATTGGTGTAGAATTAAGATTTTCTGAAGAGAACATCCTTGAGAAGAATTTGTTAAGAATGTTTGTTTTTCCTTTATCATCTGTAGTCATAGAGCCGTTAGTTGGGTTACGTAGCTTGCTAATTGATTCATGTAGAATTGTTTTACTCTTGACATAGTTCCAAAAAGCTTTGGGATTTCTCATGCTTTCACTTGCCACTTTACGTTCAACTATTTGTTTTGCTTTTCAGATACATGCTATCGCTTCGTTTCTAGCAATTTTGCAAAGTGTGTAATCTGTGGTTTTCTTTGTTTCATTGTATCTTTTGTATGCCCAATTCTTGCTAGTTAGTGATACTGTTGTGGTACAGTCAACCCAGAGGTGCTTTTGCTTACCATGGTTTTTTTTATAAAGGAATACATACTGCTATTTCATTGCGATCAGTGTTTTGTGTAGGAAGTTCCAAGCTTCTGATACATTAAGTTCGTGCGGGTGCTTCCAGTCAGTTGTTCCTAAGTTGTTTTTCATATCCGTATATACCATGGTTTATTCAGCAGTAGCTTTGGCTTAGCTATTTGTTTGCTTGTGCTCAAGATGGCAGGATGTAGTGATATTTGTAGAACATCATGGCCACTTTTTCCTATTGGAGGTAGGTAGGTTATTTCATGGATGATTTTTTGGTTGTTTGTTAAAACTAGATCCAAAAGATTTGAATTCTGATTTATGAAACGTCGTGTCGTATTCATAACTAGTTGCTGTAGAAAAATTTTGCTGCTTGTTTTAAGAAAGTGTAGCTATATCCTACAATAACCATAAGTAACCATACGTTGGTACAGGATGCATGATTTCTCATATATGTCCAGATCTTCATACTCTTCATCTGTGTCTACAATTATTTGCATGGTGTGCCTCGAAGTATTAATTTGGGCCTTATAGTTGTTGAGGATGTCTTGGTGTTGCCAGTGCTTGTCCAGCCGCTTCTCGAAAGTTTTTACTGTCGGTACATTGATCACATCCTCTGGCAGGCTGTTCCATGGTTTGGCTATTCTGATTGCAAAGTTTTGTTTCTGCAGTCTCACTCTTTGAACACTTTAGGCTGTGCCATCTTGTTGCCGAGTCTCTTAGTTGGATATCTGGACTTGCTTCAGGGTCATATTTATCATGGAGAATCATATTGAAGATTTCGGGGCTGTCTTCTTGTTCTATCACAATTGATTATGATAATCTCACTTCCCACGACGGTAAGGCTTGTATGTGCAGTTGCTGCGACAACCAGTCTTACCGACGATGGAAGTGATCGATACGAGCTCGCCTCGTGTATAGATGGAAGTCACGATATTTATGTTCGTATCTGGGCCTGATCTGACTGGTGTAGAAGTCGGTGGTTCGTGACGGTGGTCTTCCGTCGATTCCAGATTACTTAGCAACAACCCAAACTCTTGCTTCGAGGATATCGAAGTGATAACTTTATTTTACTAATATCTTTGCTATGTATATATCTCCCTATCAACTATGGGTGGCTTATACTACCACCAAATACTTTGAGTAACTTTTACTGTCACTCGCGTCTATAGAAGTAACTGATTTTCCTATAATACGAATACCGGTTATTCTGTTATTCAAAAGTTGCGTTTCACGATTCGCTAAATCACTTTCGTCAGATACTGTTCTTGGCTACTTAAAGCCATTCCCCAAGAACTTGTTTGAATTTCGACAAATTCAGTTCCACAGAACTATACGAACTCGAGGCTAGGTTTACCTAAACGCAATCATTTTTCGGACTCCCGATCAAAATTGAAGGTTCCCCTTATGTACTGCTTCGCCATGTCACCGTTATGTTCGGGTTGTTACAGCCTACCCTTGGAGCTCCCACTTTGCCTTGTTTTGCTTACTACTCTTACAAAACTTTTGACCAATCAACTTCGGCCATTTCCGTACTCCGAAGATAGACCCGAACATTGGCAAAGCAGTATCAGTTGGTTCTGGAGTGATGGGATCTGTCGAATAGCGGCTATTGCTTTGGCGCCCATTGCTAATCTCATTCTCAAGAGCCTACCTTGATGGACTCCCTCTGTCATATTTTCGTCTTGTTTTCTAATCTACTCGGCGCCAGACGTTATTACGTCCTCGTCCGGCCCCTTGCAATTTAGGCTTGTGCCTGCATTTTACAAGGGTGCCGTGACGTAGTGGTGGCGTAGTGGCCATGTGGCCCATCTGACTCCCTAGCACCTGGTGTTGTTGGTAGTTTCTATCGAAACTCGGTTACCGTTATCGGGTACCATGGTAAGTCGGTCGTCGCTACGTTACTACGTCATTCTATGAGTCATCCAGTCTGTGCTGCGTATACTCTGTCCGTAGCACCCTACCGATGCTCCTGTTTGAATATTTAGAAAACTATTGGTCGTAATTTCTGCTGAATACTACTTTTAACCACCGACAGATACCATCAGCTCACAGCCCTTAGTCCTAGTCTATTCTATTCCAATTCCACGTTGTTTCAGCTACATTTTCGCGTCAGTTTTTCATCGACTTGATGCACACACTAGATCGCGCTATTACATCCTTGCCCATTGTGTTATCCGTTCCTTAGCTCGCCCGGTATTCAAATATAGTAATTCACTGAGGTCTTAGACTGCAAATATAAGATGACCCCGGGGTCATGACCCCCCAGAAGACAATCCGATATCTACATACGCCCCTCAACCAAAGTTAATTGACCATCTCTCTTAAGGCTTTAAGAGAGTGTCAACTAACTCGTTGTGGACTATCAACAACCCAAACCTATACCAGTAGCCTGAACGGATACCACATGATAGTCGTCCAATCATCAACAACTTAACATTACAGGTCAATATACTATACACCAATACTTGTCCGAGTAGCGGAATGCTCGGAAATACATTAGTAGTATTCGTTAGTGTATGGTTGATAATTATACAAACATACATGTCCGGGTAGCAGAATATTGTGCGCAAAAGACTGCCCCGGAAACACATTAATAGCATCATTAAACCGTGGTCGATAACCTCGATCCACGTGTAACTTAACAAAATGCACGAGATATTAATATAGTAATCTTAATCCTACAGTGCAATTACCATTACAGATCATGTGAATGTTCCTATTAAATAATACAGTACACAACATGGTACCATAATAAGGCTCGTGCTACAATTATTAATAGTCACCAATTATTGTTCCAGTAGAAACATATAAAGTTAGTACCTCCAAGCGGTTTATGCTCGCGTTAGGATCCACCACGTCATCGTACGTCTCCATCTCAATCCAGTCGGCAGCCATCGGGTCAATCTCAGTCCTGGCGTCAGCATTAGGCGACGACCCGGTAACCAGCCGCAGCGGCTCCGGTAGAGCTGCAGGTTTCCGGGGCTGCTGGGCCTGAATAGTCGATGCGCTGACATGAATTGCAGTATGCGGTTCACTACTATGGTCCGCACGTGGCTTGCATTTAAGCGCATTCCACATGCGTGACAACACGCCACACTTATATAATATAATCACACTTACCAACACAACTACGAAGGAACCCGTCGAATATGATACAAAAGAGCGTACTCCAATGCCATCGACCATCACTGGGTCGATCATGGATAACGGTGCTAGCGGCACGTACTTAGACTTTTGTAAATGGTTCCAAGGTTGTAGTTTCAAATGGTCAACGATCATAGACTGATTTAGAATGCTGGTCACATTCAAGTGGGACATTCCAATGGCAAGGCCTATTCGAGTGTATGTCCGACTATAAGACGCCACGGGCTCGAATCGCCAGCCCCTCCCACTATACCCGCATTCTCCAGACATTAACGCATACACACCACTTCCTACCTCACATCGGTCCGTCAGTCGTCCGTCGCAATGAATCTCCTATGCCTCGCCGAACGTTTGCAACACTACTACGATTTTCTTATTGGCAAATAATTTACTAGCGGTTATGTTCGACGCCGACAGTTGAATATTACAGTCGCTCTCAGTTGCGTTTGTCAATACACTCACAATACATGGCATATGAGTCTTGTCGACCCATAGTTGTCCCTGGCATACCCTAGGGCTAGCACCGCGACACTCCGATGCGGTAAAGTACCACCCAGTCTTGGTATTGAGACCAATGCTGGTACGGGCCAGCATCACCTGCATGTAATACCCCGTCTCGGCTAACGGTTCAGGCCATGAGTGTAGTCCATATTCGATATAATGCCCTCCGTCAATTAATGGCAGCGTCGCCACATAATGGAGCTTCAACTCGTCCTTCCACAACGGATATACCACCACATTTCTGTAATACCACTGATACGGTCTTATCAGCCTATATCCCGCGCTGACCTGTTTCGACACGGACGTCAGGTCAGCGGGACTGAAAAGTTCCTCCGTCAGTCGACCCAACTCCAAGGATGCTGTTTGCCTATGGAATCGTTCGGCTGCCTTTTGGTAGTCATAGACCACATACTCAGCCGAGTCTATAATATGCCCTAAACGTACCAATGCATAGAGCTCCAACAACCGGATCCCCTGAACCCTGATCGCTCGGCTCAAGTTACCCGTTGCAGTGGCCAAGTTTTTGCCTAACTCGTTAATACGGTCTGTGTTCATACCCATATCCCGGAAAGCCAATTTGACGTGCGACGCCAACCGGTTGGTAAAATGCACCACTTTGTTCATCTTCTCCATCGCCTTCTTCACCACACCTTCTCGTATGGTGTTTATATCCCCGGATGTAGCGGTACCAAACAGCGACGACGCGATATCTCCCACAAAGTCGAATAACCCTCGTTTCTGCCTAGCGCCATTTCGGTTATCCATGGTTTGCTGCGTTCGGAGCGCCATCTTTCTTACCCCCCATATTCGATGCTGTAACCAGAATATATCGTTCCCGCTCAAAAACGATGTTTTGGTACCCATGCTAGCGGCGAGACTGGCCATTTGGGCCAACCGTACCAGGAACTCCGCGGGTAGGTAAGGATGGTCGATGGATACTATCACAGTCCATTCGGCCCGTATTACCGACACAACCTCCGGTTTGGTTATCATGATGCCGTTCGGTAGGCGGTGTATACTCGAGTCTTTACACATGCCCATTACCATGCTAAACCACAACGCCATTATACACAATTGAAACGAATACATTTTTGTATCGTGCGAAAGAATTTAGCTTCAATCGTTATTATACCTTATGTACTAGCTATTCGCGATGTTATAGTATAGCGATACAATACACACTACTGGCGGTTGTGCCGCCGAATAACAGCATTTATACGACTGATGAAATCAGCGTATAGCACGTCATCGCGTAGGGCGGGGTCTATTACACCAATGCGGAGTCGCTTGTCACTAGCTTCACCATCCAGCCTATGCCCGCGCTTTCGCTTCATATCCATCCGGAGTTGCTTGACGTCGAAATCGTCATCCGGCGTATGCCTGCGCTTGCGCAGCATATAAGGATGCGATGGAAGCGTCTCCATTGGTTCAGAGGCAGGCTCTGGTGCCGCCTCTGGGGTGTCTATCACCATATGCCTAGGAGTTTCGATGTTGTCACTCCGCGACTCATGGTTTCGATCGCGACTCGTACCAGGTTGAACCTCATTCCGGTCAACCCTCTTATCCCCTGTATGCACCTCTGGCTCCGTATCAGAAGCTGGCCGCTTCCTACGAGCTTTGGGTGTCGTATCAGCGTCGGTAACCATTGGTTCGGACTCGGGTAGCATCACCCTTGCGTGATGGCTGGCTTTCGTCCCCTTGGCATGGTTATGAACGGCGCATGGTCTTACCTCGTCCCAGCACATTTCCGAGTCAACCACGCGCAGCTTACAAACGTTAAGCACACGCATTTTACCAGACCTTTGGTGGCGGACATGAGCCACAGGTCCATTGATTTTAAAGATCTCATACTCGGGGTCACTGTGAGAGGTCAGCTTCATCCTCTCCTCAGCTTTTACGACCACCGAATCTCCAACCTTAAATTCACCAGCGTTTGCACGCTTATTAACTTGTTCCCGGTGAACCTCTCGAGATCGAGCTGTTCCTTCATGAGCATGTAGCAAGGCATTGTTGAGACACATTAGCATCTCACCAAGGTCCTGCGACGCATTGATTGGGACGGCCTTTGGCAATCTCGCCCGTCGCCCATACGTCAAATAAAATGGCGTATACCTGGTCGTCGAATGACGAGTACTGCGGGACGCTGTTAAAGCCGCACCAAACTCATCTTCCCACGCCCATGAGGCGTTGTTCACCCCTTTCTGTATCAACTCCTTAAGAGTGCGGTTGATTCTCTCGGTACGTCCATTGGTTTGCGGATGGTATGGGCTAGACCATCTATGGTCGATACCGTGTTCTTTAAACCGCTCCTCCAGAGAATTGGAACAAAATTCTTTACCCTGATCGGTTATTACAATCTCAGGGACGCCATGACACGCGACATACTCGTTGAAGAACTTTTCTTCCACATTTTGAGATGTCTTCGCTGCAATCGGATATGCTTCTGCCCAAGCAGAACAGTGATCGATCACCATAATGATATACACGTTACCCTTATTCGATTCTAACAGTGGACCGATCAAATCCATCCCAATTATCTGACTCGGATAATTGGCCATGGGCATCTCACTATACCTGGGTCGGGTGGTGACAGGTCGGTTGACCTGGCACCTCGTACATGTCTCAATCATACGAACCACGTCTTTTCTCAAAGACGTCCACACAAAAGAATCTCTCACTATACCGATGGTCTTCTGCAGACCTTGGTGACCGGCTCGTTCATGAGCCATCCGGAGGACTTTCTCACGGAACAGGGTAGGTAAGACAATTCTGGGGTACTCAGCGTCCAACGCTGAAGGCGTAACTAAAGAATACAAAATGCCATTCTTGACCATATACTCCTCCGGTGTGTTCTTGAACAACTCCGGGTATTCCTTGGTCTGCTCGGCACACAATCCGTCATACGGTACGTCGAACGCTTCTAGAGGGACGTGAGGTAACGCTCCCTCGTCGACATCTGGTATTACAAAGTCGCCCGTATCTAACGTCGCGACTTCCACCGGACGACGTAACCTGGACAACATGTCCGCTCGAATATTCTTCGAGCCTTGGATGTATTCAATCTTACATCCGTACTTGGCAATCAGTACTGCCCAGCGCTGCACCTTCGTGTTTTTAACTTCGCCCACAAACAAACTCTTTAGGGGTTTGTGGTCGGTATACACGGTGAACTGCGCGCCAAATAGATAAGGCCTAAGCTTCTTTAGCGCATATATTACCGCATACGCTTCCTTTTCTATCACAGGCCAATTCAACTGACTGTCTTTAAGAGTAGAGCTAACATACTGAATCACCCGCTCAATACCCTTGTTATCTACCTGTACCAGTATCGCACCTATCGCATAGCTAGACGCATCAGTATACAATCTATACGGAGCATTCAAATTCGGGTATGTGAGAACCGTCTCACTACACAGCAAGTTTTGCAATTTCTTAAACGCTTGCTGTTCCTCCTTACCCCATTCAAAACGTTTATATTTCTTAGTCAATTCTATCAAAGGCGTAGCAATTTCGGCATAGCCTTGCACACAAGAGCGGTAATAACCTGTAGCTCCAAGGAAACTTCTCACCTCACCCACATCGCGGGGCGGTGCCATTTCCCTTATGACATTGACCTTCTGAACCTGAGGGGCCACTCCCTGTGCTGAAATACGATATCCTAACAAATCAACTGATGGTTGGGCAAAATCGCATTTCGACTTCTTAACTTGCAAATTATACTCTTGAATCCTACGCATAACTGTACGCAAATGCTGTGCATGTTCAGGCGGGTTTCTTGAATATACGACTACATCATCAACGAAAACATGCAAATATTTTCCCACGAATTATCGGAAAACATCATTCATTGCCCTCTGAAATACGACACCTGAGTTGCAAAAACCAAATGGCATCCTAACAAAGTCGAACAAACCTTCACTACAAACGAACGCTGTGTTCTCTATGTCTTGGCTGTCCATTGGTATCTGCCAATAGCCAGACTTCAAGTCCATAGTCAAAAATATCATTGCGCTGCGCATCGAATCAAAAATATCGGCTATGTTTGGCAGTGGATAACTGTCCTTCTTGCACACACAATTCAACTTTCTGTAGTCGACACAAAATCTAGTCCCCCCGTCCTTCTTAGGGACCAACATAATGGGCGACGCCCATGGTGATGACGATGGTCTTGTGACGCCCGCTGCCAGCATTTCAGCCACTTGATTCTTGACTATATACTGCTTGGCCAGCGGTAGACGGTAGGCTTTTTGCCTTATAGGATAAGCATCTCCTGTTGGTACTGTACATTTCACTTTGGGGACCAATCCTAAAGCGCTTGGACGAGCCGTATCAAAAATATCTGCAAGGTCCGCCATGACTTTGTCGATATCTTTATATCCGGTCGTTTCCTTACAACTTGCATGGACATAATTTGTCTGTTCTCTATGCGGATATTTAAAGGGATATATCTGGCCAAACCATACTACAATTCCGGCCTGATAGTCAATCTTTGCATTTCCCAGGTGCAAAGCATCCGCTCCAAGTAAACATTCATGCCTCATTCTGGCCACAATCGTACTGGGGATGGGTCGGGCGTTCTCGAATTTTACTTGTGTTTCCCCCAACAACCTTATCGGGGAACCATTTACAGCTAAGAGCGTTCTTGCTCTTTTCAATGGCCTAGCATTCAACATGCTACGCCATATATCCTTACGAATCAAGGATGTGCTAGCACCAGTATCCACTAAGGCATGCAGGTACTTACCCTGATCCAATGGACCGTTTTTATCCATTTTCAGACGGATTAAGAACCGCTCGGTCGGTGCTTTCACCAACGGCTCTCTCCGTCGTCGTTTCCCGGGCTCCTTCGGCCACTAACTACTTCGGCGTAACTGTGCCTACGATTCGATGCATTAGCTCCAATATCGTTTGAATAACGGCCATATGCATCGGTATTCTCACTCGTTAAAACAATACCGTCACGATCAATATAATTCTCTCCTGCGCGCATCTGATTGTTCAAATCCATGCAAAAATTTCGCGAACATTCGCGGGGTGTAGTTCTTTGTTCTGGCCGGCGATGATCATTGATTTCATCGATCTCCATGTTCCAGTTCTCTTCCGTCCGCGGGCGTTTAGTCGCTTGTCGCGCCATTGGCTGATTGGGCTGTCCGTGCGCACCGAAGGTTCTCTGGTCTCGAGCTCCATGTGGACAGTCCTTTGCGAAGTGGTCATCTCGACCACACCCGAAACACCTTGCCATGGTAGGTTGCCCACTGGGTTTACTGAATGTTTTGTTCCTACACTCCTGGGCCAGGTGGCCTTCCCGCCCACAACTAAAGCATGTCATGGGTGGTCTCTGGGGTCTCGGTCACACTATGGTTTTTCTGGGGGTATCTCGTGCGGGTTGGGGCGCCTGACGGCAGTTGCTCTTGTAGTGCCCGACTTGACCACAATTGTAGCAGGTTATGCCCGCGGCACCTCTAGGCGACTTGCGTCCTGCTCCCGAATTAATTTGCTTGGGTGGCGGGGTTGCTCCCTTTCGGGGGGGGGGGGGGTGGTGTCCTTCTCGTCACAAGTGCCGGAAGATCATTCTGCAGTTGCAGATCGTTTACCATGGCTACAAGTTTCTCGACGACTTTTGTTTGTTGTCCAATCTGTCACTTCAGACCCTCCACCATCTTCCATAATTCCGCCTTCTCCACCGGATCAACTAGGTCGATCTCCATTTGCTCTTCCCGCCTTCCCCCTTCGATTTTCATTGCTTTCAGCAGGTCATTGCAGGTCTCTTCTTCTTCTGCGATTTCTACCGCTCGCGCCAGTGTGGTCGTCCCTTTTCTAATGATGCGCTTGCTCAAGCTGCGATCTGTCAGGGCGCGTAGATATATCCCCAACACGGTGCGGCGATTATCTTCGTTCGCTTCGGGGTAGGCTCGTACGCTTGCTTCCAGGTATCGCCTGTTGAAGGTGACTATCGTTTCACCTCTTCTCTGACGGGTTGCTTCTAAATCATATTTAATTCTTTCCCCCTCATTCGCCGACATGAAGTTCCGGGTAATATAGTCCTGGAACTGGTCAAAGGTGACGTTCTCCCTCACCTTTCCCACTAGAAATCTGTCTATCGCCCTGGCCAATGGTCCCCGGGCCGCTCTGGTGATGACATACGCAGTTATGCCCTCAAGCCGCCCGTCGTTGGCGATCCACACCCTCCTAGTTTCGTCTAGAAAGTTCCTCACCTCCTCTGGGACCACCCCATCACATGGTTGGATGCGACTTATGGTGTCGCGGATCTCATGCCTATACACTCTCTCTTGTCTCGCGCCGGTCCCCGCCCTGTACTATGGTCCCCGCCATTGCTGTCCCCATCTCTCGCATGGCTGCCACTGTTTCCGGTCGTAATTCAATGGGTCTGTCGATGGTGTGCATAGTCGGGTCAACGGGTTTCCTTGGAGCTGCCATCTTTATCGGTACTCTAGGGTGATGACAACTTTCGTTAATCGGGGTTGCTCAGGACAGTCTATTTCCGTAGTTATTTTGACTATAGTGCTGTCGCTATATTCTCTATGCTGGATAACTCTCGTTGTGCTTGGCCATACAGTTATTTACTCACTCAGTTTTCACAGTCGTCCAATCCTGGAATTAATAAATCCTGGCAGACGCTCGCCACTGAAGATTTCGGGGCCGTCTTCTTGTTCTATCACAATTGATTATGATAATCTCACTTCCCACGACGGTAAGGCTTGTATGTGCGGTTGCTGCGACAACCAGTCTTACCGACGACGGAAGTGATCGATACGAGCTCGCCTCGTGTATAGATGGAAGTCACGATATTTATGTTCGTATCTGGGCCTGATCTGACTGGTGTAGAAGTCGGTGGTTCGTGACGGTGGTCTTCCGTCGATTCCAGATTACTTAGCAACAACCCAAACTCTTGCTTCGAGGATATCGAAGTGATAACTTTATTTTACTAATATCTTTGCTATGTATATATCTCCCTATCAACTATGGGTGGCTTATACTACCACCAAATACTTTGAGTAACTTTTACTGTCACTCGCGTCTATAGAAGTAACTGATTTTTCTATAATACGAATACCGGTTATTCTGTTATTCAAAAGTTGCGTTTCACGATTCGCTAAATCACTTTCGTCAAATACTGTTCTTGGCTACTTAAAGCCATTCCCCAAGAACTTGTTTGAATTTCGACAAATTCAGTTCCACAGAACTATACGAACTCGAGGCTAGGTTTACCTAAACGCAATCATTTTTCGGAATCCCGATCAAAATTGAAGGTTCCCCTTATGTACTGCTTCGCCATGTCACCGTTATGTTCGGGTTGTTACACCCTACCCTTGGAGCTCCCACTTTGCCTTGTTTTGCTTACTACTCTTACAAAACTTTTGACCAATCAACTTCGGCCATTTCTGTACTCCGAAGATAGACCCGAACATTGGCAAAGCAGTATCAGTTGGTTCTGGAGTGATGGGATCTGTCGAATAGCGGCTATTGCTTTGGCGCCCATTGCTAATCTCATTCTCAAGAGCCTACCTTGATGGACTCCCTCTGTCATATTTTCGTCTTGTTTTCTAATCTACTCGGCGCCAGATGTTATTACGTCCTCATCCGGCCCCTTGCAATTTAGGCTTGTGCCTGCATTTTACACGGGTGCCGTGACGTAGTGGTGGCGTAGTGGCCATGTGGCCCATCTGACTCCCTAGCACCTGGTGTTGTTGGTAGTTTCTATCGAAACTCGGTTACCGTTATCCGGTACCGTGGTAAGTCGGTCGTCGCTACGTTACTACATCATTCTATGAGTCATCCAGTCTGTGCTGCGTATACTCTGTCCGTAGCACCCTACCGATGCTCCTGTTTGAATATTTAGAAAACTATTGGTCGTAATTTCTGCTGAATACTATAGACGGTTATGCCGCGACTGCAGCAAGAACTTTCGTCTTTTAATCACCGACAGATACCATCAGCTCACTGCCCTTAGTCCTAGTCTATTCTATTCCAATTCCACGTTGTTTCAGCTACATTTTCGCGCCAGTTTTTCATCGACTTGATGCACACACTAGATCGCGCTATTACATCCTTGCCCATTGTGTTATCCGTTCCTTAGCTCGCCTGGTATTCAAATATAGTAATTCACTGAGGTCTTAGACTGCAAATATAAGATGTCCCCGGGGTCATGACCCCCCAGAAGACAATCCGATATCTACAATATGTCTCTATTATGTCACTTCGCAATCTCTGATAGGTCAGGGTTGATAACTTCAGGGTCCTCAGGTGGTCTTCGTACTCTAAATCTTTCAGCTGTGGAACCAGTTTTGTTGCCATTCTTTGCACATTTTCTAACATGGTTGCATATTTTTTCCGGAATGGATGACACATGGTGCTTGCGTAGTCTAGTTGGGGTCTTACTAATGCTTTATAACGCCATTTGACGGTTTCATGGTCAATGTATATTAAAGATCTGTGGATAACCCCCAGCAGCTGTGTCGCCTTGTTTACTTTCTCCATTATATCTCGAATGATAGTTTGGACTCAATGTTGACACTGAGATCTTTTTCTTTGTTGACCTTCATCAACTTGTGCTGTGGTTCTTCCAGATGTCTTTCCCCTCATAAAGTAGTGCCTCTCGTTCTCGGATGGTCTTCCCACTGTCATCAGTTTACATTTATCATGGTTGAATCTCAGTAGCCAGTCATCTGACGAATCTTGCAGTCTATAGAAATCTTCCTGTAGATTTACTTGGTCTGCCTCACCCCTTATCTGTTGGAAAAGCTTTGTGTCGCCTGCGTACATGAATGCATATGTACAGCACGAACTGCACCGGGCCTATCCTACATGTATAATTTATTTTTTGTTCCATATAGGTGTCCACCTGCGATATATGCTCTGCCTTCGGTGCACCACTTGTTGTGTTATTATAAATTGTATATTATATATTTAGAAAAATGAATTTAAACATGACTTGAACTTGGCGTGCTGTCTAACAGACGGGATTTACTCAAGAACAAACAAGTTCAAAATATTTTTAAGAAACTGGCTAATAAATAAAACTCGTCTTAATTATTTCTGATATTGTAACAGAATTTTCAAGTTATTTCTTTCAATAATCAAAAATGTAAATGTAGATGATAAATCTATAGCTTCAACATCCACGTGTTTTGTCATTGATACCGGTTTTCGATACCACCATCATCAAGTTCAAGCAAGGTTATTTATTTTGATATAGAATATACCTTTACAGATTCGCAACAGGTAGTCCACCAAAGCAGAGCCTATATGGGGTGGACCCCTGGCCCTACATATAACAACACTAGGACATTCGGACTGTATACTTAGGAATCATCATCATCATCATCATCATTTTACGAATCATGTCGAATGCCTACGGCAGCAATGACTTTCAGTCAAATTATTTTCTAAATCAATTCCAGCTCACCCTACACCTGCTGCTAACTCGGTGATTCAGCAAGATGTGCATGTGTTAAATGGATTGTGTGGTGGTGGGGAATAACCTGCTATAAAGACCACCTACCTGCCTTTAGAGACCATTTTCTTCAAATTGTATTTAAACCCCTAGTAACCATCTGACTGAGTTTTTGCAGACGACATATTCCAAAGGTTATGTCTCTGAACCTGATAAATATTTTGAAAACAATTGGACTGAAAGTTGTTGGTGGCTAAGCCGCCAACAACTTTCAGTAGAATTGTTTTCAAAATATTCAACAAGTCAAGAGCTTTTGAAAATTGAAATTATTGGCTGCACTGGCTTGCAGCAGTGAGACAGTTAAGAAACCAGGTGTTGTTAGCACTGATATCATCTATTTTCACTTGAACATTGTTCAAAATCACTAATGCAAAAAAAACCAGTCCAGAGATTGTTGTCAGTATCTCGAAAACTAAATCATTTGACTGAAAGTCATTGGAAATGACACTGATGGATGTAAAACTTAAGTAAGATTAGTTGAAATGCCAATGTTCCAGGTGAGCGATACAGGCCCATTGGGCCTCTTGTTAATGATAGTATATGCACCGAGGTACGAGCATCTTTTTTGTATCCAATTTGGCATTGCGTTTGAATTTCTTATGTAGGCATCGAAAACTACTTAATAGAATAGGATTATTTGGATCCTTGTGGAGTCTACGTCTTAAACTTCTAAGATCTCTGTTCATCACCACGCTATCAGAATTAAACCATTTGTTTATTTGCTTGTGTTTAGGTTTTTTTAGCTTGGCAGTGTGGATTTTAGATTGTTTGATACCTGCAATATTTGCGGCATCAGCAATTATATCAGTAATAGATTCGATACTGGACTCATATGAGGTCGGATTACATAAATCTAGTGACATCAATCCGTCAATTCGGGTTTTTATCTGAGGATCAGTCATTGAATTCCTGAATTTGATATCATCGCCACTTTTCCATAGAAATTTTGAATATGGTGGGTTGGGAGTTTCACTAGGTACATGCTCATATACCCCAGTGCTCAGAATCATTGACAACATACAATGGATAGAAAGATGTGTGGGATTATTTACATAAAAACACTACTTGACTTAGGACATCAGTAGAGATTAACATGTAATCTATTAAACTTGGAACACCTATATGGCTAAAGCATGTAGGATGGCCAGAGGAATCACCTAAGCAGCGACCATTGAGAATACACATGTTGCTTGATTTACACATGGATAGAAATTGCTTTCCGTGGCTATCAATACTATGGGTGTCCAATGTTGTTCCTTGGGATTTCAATGTCACAGATATAGTCAGGCTGCAAATCAGCAATAGGTAATTGATCTTCTTCTTCTTCTTTTCGATCGCTGGTATCACACTTGGAGAGCCGTTCTCAAGATGAAATCTGTGGTTTTCTGCAGTTCTTCCACAGGCCCATACAGCTTTTCAAGAATAGAGGTTGACAAAGGCCAGATCTCTTCTCTCAGCAGCTGATACGTACTGCAACATTGAAGTATGTGCTCTGTGGTCTGTTCTGCTTCTCCACAAGGACAAGCGGGCGATGTCGTAAGGTGGAACCG
This sequence comes from Chaetoderma sp. LZ-2023a, assembly GCA_034401795.1. NCBI lineage: Eukaryota > Metazoa > Mollusca > Caudofoveata > Chaetodermatida > Chaetodermatidae > Chaetoderma > Chaetoderma sp. LZ-2023a. Next base: position 69,861,421 of record CM067369.1, on the reverse strand, counting down.
CCTGTACATGTGTTGGTTTAGTCTGTTGTGTCCAGTTCTGAGACGAAAAATGGTCACTTGCTCTGGCCTCGAGAGATGATGGTAGGCATCTTCTGATTGAGGTGTTCTATAGAGGGACTTAATGATAGTCTTCATCTCTGTATGGGTAACCATGTTTTCTGTCTGATTCTCTTCTGCACCCACCTTTGCCATCTTGTCTGCTTCCTCATTTCCTTGGACTCCACAGTGTGAGGGGATCCACTGCAGTGCTATCCGAAAGCATTTGATGGTTTGTAGTGCTTCTTCAAGTTGTGGCAGCTTACCTTTGGTGATAGCCTCAAGGACGGAGCGGGCATCAGATAAAAAGACAATCTGTGCAATAGGGTCTGCTGTTCTGCTGATGGTATTAGCTGCATGAACCAGTGCTTCGACTTCAGCTCTGTAGTTTGTGCAGTGTTTGCCTGTCGGTATTGCAGCTGACTCATGTTGTCCGTTTGGATACTGTATGTGCAGTCCGGCACCTCCGCTCCTAATTGCATCTTTGGCTGATCCATCTGTGTAGATCCTTATCCATGTCTCCTGAGGGTACATTTCTTCCAGCATGGCTAGGGTCAGGGCCTTCTTGCTCACATCACTGTGTTCAATTTTGGTTGTGAGATGAGGTACTGTGGTGCGAATAGCTATGCTCTCTAGTTTGTTTTCCCAGGGTGGAGGATCAAGGGTGTGGTTTGGATCTTCTATTTGTGCTGGCAACATCTCTTGGTGTTTCCTTTGAAGTGCTTTTGTCTCTTTCACAAAACTTGATCTTTTAAGTCTTCCTGATGACAGCTGTGCTTGCCTGATCTTCATCGGGTGGTTATTGAACGATTTGAACTTTGCAGCTTGGATCAGTGCTTTGCATTCCCTTCCTTTGCTAAGTGGGGGAATGCCTGCTGTCTGCTCCATTTTTTCTATTGGTGTTGATCTCATTCCACCAGTGATGATGCGCAGTGCCTGGTTTTGTACTCTGTCGAGGTTCTGTTGATGAGATTTAGCTGTTGTCATCCATGAGCTGGATCCATACTCAAGGTGTGGTCGTACGGCACCTAGGTAGATGGTCTTGAGGATCCTTTCATTGGCACCCCACTTTGTTCCTGCCAGCTTCCTCATGATGTTTAGCTTTCTTCTGGCCTTTGCCTCTGCATTCTGGATGTGCTCCTTCCATGTTAATCTTCTGTCATATGTGACTCCCAGGTATGTCTGCTGGTCCTCGTATTCGAGTGGAGTACCGCCCAGTGTCAGATTGCCAACCTTGGTTTTGGTGGACAGTGTGAATAGCATGGCTGATGATTTTTCTTTGTTGATGGTAATACACCAGCGATTGGCCCAAGCTGTAATTCTGTCCAAGGCGAGCTGCATTCTGTACGTGGCAGTCGTTGTGTACTCCTCGTTGCACCAGATTACGAGGTCATCTGCATAGAGGGCTGCTTGGATCCCATTGGGCAGCTCTGCTACAATGTCATTGATGAAGAGCATGAACAGAGTAGGTGATAATACTCCGCCTTGTGGCACCCCTTGTCTCAGCAATACATTCTGTCCAGATTGTCCATCCACCAGCACCCTAGCTCTGCGATTGTGTAGGTATGACTTGGTCCATCGGAACATGTTGCCACCGATGCCTGTGCGCCGGAGCTTCACGAGGAGGCCATCCTTCCACACCTTGTCAAATGCTTTCTGCAGATCGATAAAGGCAGCTAGCATCACCTTGGCTTGAAAAGTGTCCTCTATGACCTGTGCAAGATGTGTTGTTTGATCTTCTGTGCTCCTGTATCTTCTGAATCCGGCCTGCTCTGAAACTATAATGTTCTCTGACTCCAGGTACCACTGCAACCGCTGGTTGATGATGCGCTCCATGGTCTTGCATATGCAGCTTGTAAGACTGATAGGACGGTAGCTCAGCACTTTCGTCTTGTTCTTTCCTTTTTTCAGAATAGGAGTCATTCTGGCTTCCTTCCAGCACTGAGGAACCTCTCCATTGGTCCAACTGAGATTAAAGATGTCTAGCAACTTGCGAAGAGATGCATTACCAAGGTGTTGGATCATTTCATTCGTAATGCCATCTGGCCCGGGAGATCTCTTCTTTTTCAGTTGGCGGATAGCCTTCTTCAGTTCTGTTAAACTAATGTCAACTTTCATTGCATCGTGAGTGTTGGTGTCTGTTCTTTCCTTTTGCTCTTTTCTAACCTCCCTTTGACGCATTCGTGGTATAGAAATGTTGCTTTCTTTTGCATATGCCTTCGCAAAGGCATCTGCTGCCATCTTTCCTGTCAGTGTTTGTCCATCTTCTTCAAGAGTAATCTTCTCTCCTCTGACACCCTCATCATTGAGTGCTTTAGTCAGTCTCCATAGTTTTGTGGTGTCTCTCTCTAAATTAAACCCTGCCGTCTTTTCCCTCCAGCTTCTTCTTTTGGCCTCCAGCTTGGTCTTTAGATACCTGGCTTTAGTTTGTTGTAGCGTGAAGTGGTTTTCATGACAGGGATTACCCTCTGCATCTTCTCTGGCCTTGTCTAGTTTATCATGTGCTGCTTGCAGTTCTGTTGTCCAGTAGGGGCGGTAGTTTTTCCTGAACCCTCGAGGAATCGCTTCATTGGCAGCCTTGAGGATACTTGAATTAAATTCCTTGACCACATTGTTGATGTTTCTCCCTTCTACTGCTATATTATGGGTAAGCTCATTGGAACGAATGCCGAACAGACTCCAATTTGCCTTTTTGTAGTTCCACCTTGGATGTTGAGGTGAACTGGTCGAAATACTTCCAGAAAGAGAGAGGAGGACTGGGCGGTGGTCGCTTCCTCCTAACTGCGATCCGACCACTCTACTGAGGTTTCTGTGAATGTCTTCTGTACAAAATGCCAAGTCCGGCGTTGTTGTCGAGTGCCATCGGCGCGAGTAGAAGGTAGGCTGATCTGTGGGATCGTTGACAAGTAAAAGGTGCTTTTCATCTTGCCATGCTTCAATGTCTTCTCCTCGTTTATCAAGTGTTCTGTATCCCCAGCTCTGGGACTGGCTATTAAAGTCTCCCGCAATGAGGAAGTGGCAGTCCGGGACCTGGATTGTGTCAAGTGAGAGATTCTTGTCATTAGGGCAGTAATAATTGACAATTTCAATCACAGAGTTGCTGGTTGTTACCTTGATCTTGATATATTCTGCCTCTTCCATAAAGGTTTTGATCTGGCTGGCGTTCACGCTGTTTCGGACCAAGGTCATCACCCCACCTTTCTTTCTTCCTCTTCGATCACACCGGAAAATCTGGTAACCTCTGATCTTAAATGGTTTTCCTTCTTGCAGGTGTGTCTCTTGAATGCAGCAGATATCAATGTTGTTTTCGTACAGGAACTGTTCGAGCTCTGATTTCTTGTTGGTAACCCCTTCTGCATTCCAGTGCATGATGTTGATACTGGGGTTCTCTTTGGGTTTGGTCTTCTCTTTCCGTTGGCCAGTAGCTCTCCATCCTCGTCCCCTGGCTCCACAAGACGAGTTGATGGGACCTCCAGTAGCTGAGGGTGGGCTCTTTCGAGGCATGGAGCCCGGTGCTGCACCTGCCTGGCGGATCCTCACAGGGCGAGCACCATTTCGATTGATTCGATCTCCAAGTGTAATTTCATTAGCGTTGTGCATAATGCTCTGGTTAGCCCCTCCAAATGTCTGGATTGACACCCAGTGGGTTACACCCCTGCGCCACGTTGAGGCTGAGCATATAGTCTTAAACAGGGGATAGGTAATTGATCATCTGAACAGAAATCAGGATCAGCTGAGGTGTGTGCATTGAAGACCCCAGCAATAAGGCAGTAGGCAGATTTTGAATACCGGTAGGTTGAAATGTCATTCTCTAAGATTTCAAGGATATCCTCTCTTCGCGCAGTGAAAGAGGTGCCAGGAGGACTAACATAGACAACAGCAACGTATAAATCTTTGTCGGTTTTAAAGAAGGTTTTGAGAATCTTGATCCAGAGGATTTCACTATTTGCTGATTTAATGAATTTAATACCCTTCCGTATTTCCTTTTTGACATAGACAGCTAGTCCACCATAGTCACGCTTAGCTGTTGCTAGTCTGGGTCTGGTATTTTGATAGATAAAATAGCCAGGTAGGGAAAGTGTGTCTTGGTTCCCACAATGAGTTTCTGCTAGGCAGATAATATCAAACTTCAATGTGAGTTCCTGGAAATCGGGCTCATCCAGCTTAGAGATCCTCTGGCCATCAACACGTTTGTGTGTCCCATCAATGTTCCAGAAGGCGAATGTAAGCTTACTTAATTGATACTTAGACATTTAGTAACTTTATAATGAGAGATTAATACCAGCAAAATTAGGAATAAAAAGAACTTAGATACACATACTGAGGTATCTTCCTATGACGTAGCATATTTCCACGTTCAGGTTGTAGGTTACCATCTGTATAGTAGTACCAGATGTCTTATCATATATAATTATGTACAATATAGTAAATTATATGGAAATCTGACTAGAGATTAAAATATATAGTATAAACAATTACAGTACATGATTAGCTGTAGAGACTAGAGTAGTACATATACAAACAACAAAGACTTTATCTCTTCTTCAGTGTACCCGTACAGGTAGGCTGTTGAATATCCTGGACCAAATCTACTCTGTAGGCATTGATGACCAAAGCGGCAAAATGGCCTTTGGACAGATTAATTCCAAGATCCTCAACCGAAAGTGTATTACACTTCAACGGGTTGTTATCTGTGGCCGTTAGGGGGTTAAAACATATTCAGAGATTCAAATGTTAATAGTCCATGGCTTTCCATGACTCAGACCATAACCCCCGTAGGCCAGTAATGGCAAATACATTATGATATGACCAGATTATATTGCTGCATGTTACGAAACTAATCCAACTGAGATCTGCTGCTGCCAATGGCAGCGGCTGGTTCCAGTCAAACTAGCTTCACAAAATCCAACAGGTTTCTTGAAAATGAGATTCCCCTTCCATGGCTCAAACCCTTATAGAACAATACCGACCCATTCGGAATGATACATGGATTGGTCTGTAGAATATTTTTAAACCAGTCCAGCTGGGAGCAGTTGCTGCCTATGGCAGCAACTGTTTCCAGTCAAACTAGCCCCAAAAAACCCAACAGTCCACCTGTATAGCTGTTTTGGAAATAACATTAATCAGGACCCTGGACTTTGGGAGTTGCTGTGGGGCTGATGGGTTATCTCCGCGTCAGCTGCGGTGTGCCACCTACGCTCATGGTTACACCCTTCTGCGCCTAGCACTTGGGTATATTTCTAGATTGTCTTATTTTCTACAGTAGGACCAAATGTTGTTACGGGTGAGTCACAACCAACTGCAGGTTTTTACCATTGTAGGAACTCTGACTCTCACCCGGGATAGACTATTCCGCAGGTAAATTACCAGTCACATATAAACACTCAGCCTTCGACCAACTCATAGTATTACCAAAGTTCACAAAAAATCCGGTCATCAGCAAACCCCAAAACCCAGTAAATGCATCCTCAGTAACCCGTTTTTCACCCATAGCAGATGAACTGCCACACTCTACAGAAACAGAACTGTTGGAGTATAACAGCATAAATAAAAATGAAACATACACAATACGGAATGCTACTTCTAAACGTCACAAAACAAGTATGAACAAACCAATGCCTCAGTCAAATCAAACTCTCCAAAAATAAGACAATATTGGAAGGAGCAGTAATAGTAGATATATATTATCGGGGAAGACATCCACTGCACAGAAAACTCTACCTACAAACATATGCATCTACACCAATGCAGATATTCTGCTGAATAAAAGAAATGAACTCGAAGCAATAGTCCATGAAACCTCTCCAGCTGTTATATGTATCGCTGAAGTTTTCTCTAAATACCAAGATCCCAGCACAAGCATCAAATTAAGTGAACTGCAACTAGATAACTATGATTTATTTCTTAATATTAACCCAGCTAGGGGAGTTGCCATCTACAGCCACAAACTACTACAAGCCCAACCCTGTGAGACGCTAAGTGGCGATTCTTTCAAGGAATCAGTTTGGTATACATGGACTACCCAGAATAAAAAAAATGTTTTAATAGGATGTATCTATAGGAGTCCCAACAGTGATAGAGACAATAATTTAAATCTCATGGCCCTAATAAACAACCCTAGTATTAAGTAAACTAAAACCAGACCACATTTTTATTACAGGAGACTTTAACTTCCCAAATATCAACTGGTCTTCTGGTCTCTCATGCACTCATGATAGTGACAACTTCATCAACACCATAAGAAACAATTTTCTCCACCAGTTTGTGTTAAAACCAACAAGACAACAGATAAACCAGAAATCAAATGTCTTAGATCTCATTTTGGGAAACAGTATAAACATTATCAATGACATATTTCATCTAGCCCCATTAGGAAAAAGCGATCACAATGTTTTACAAATAAACCTTCACGCCTATATACTTAATGTTTCAACTGAATCAAATTTGCCCAAACATTTGCTGACATGCGCAGGGAAGTCAGCAATATTGACTGGACAAACATGCAGGAACTTAATACACCAGAAGTATGGAACCTTATTTACAACATCTTAACCACAATGCTAAATCAACACATCCCAAAAACAAACAAGTCGAGTAAACGGAAACACCTATGGCTTACTTCCAGTGCCACACACACCCTTAAAGCAAAAACCAAACTGTACAAAAAATACAAGAAAACAAAGAGTTCTGATGATTATAACCAATATAAAATGGCAAGGAATAATTTTACATCATGTATCGAACAAGCCAAACGGTCATTTAAACGAAATATAGCAACAGAATGCAAGAAAAACACCACGTCCTTTTGGAAATATGTCAAAAGCAAAACAACTCTCAAAGAAACAGTAGGCCAACTTAAATATTCAAACGATCAAGTGTGTACAAATGATTTAGAAAAGGCAGAAGTTTTGAGCATCTATTTTGCAAGTGTATTTACAGAAGAGAACGTAAATACAGTGCCAGAAAATAATCCCAATATCACAAATACTGTTGTTATTACACCACAAAGACATCCATTGCCGTACAATCACTACTTACTAAATCAATTATCTGCATTTAGCTATCAGAATAAGATTTTTATGCTTGCATACACACATTCCCATGCCTATTCCTATTAATATGGACCCTCAGCCAGGCTACTGGTTAAGTCCATCTCCAGCATACTGACAGATATAGACTGGCACCAGTCTATACTCACCCCATAGTGATGCCTGTCACTAAGCGCGCTTGCGCATGCGCACTGGAGCCCAATTAGGAAACAGATTCACTTTTCAATTATTCTGCTTGCAGAACAACTGCTAAAATATTCTACAAGAGTTTTTTGTGCTTTGCGCTGTGTCAGTTACACTTATTGTCTTTCATATTACTAAGGAATATACCTACTATGAAGTCAATCCTCCCTAAGTTACGTTTAGGAAGTATATTCGTGGTTATATTGTATTTTATAACTATGTATATATTGTTACCAGTTTTCGTGAAAGATGATTCTTGTTTCGTGGTAACTTAGTTACAATGCCTATATCATCATCATATTAATTCTGTAGCATTCAACCATGAGCCCTTATCAATTTACTTCTAGTGCATTATAAGGATTATCATTTATCCCTATGCAAGTTTGTTTTCTTGTCGGTAGGGATTTTGATTTCTCCTTCGATCAATGCTCACCATTTTATTACTTCTGATACAGCTAGCCCTGATAGCTGGGCCCTAGAACTATAGACGTAGTAAGCTTTACCGACTCCTGGAACCAGGTACTCGGCAGTTGAGCCATGAAGCTCATTCTTGTTTGCATAGCAATAAGAGACACATTTTTTGCAGTGGAAGTCTTGAGATTGTTCTAAGTCTTTTTTCTGTGTTAAATTGTGATAGTTTGTGCGCTTTCTAAGGATATTTGGATTACCATGGATGCTGCCGATGATAACCAGGTCGTATATTACCATGTTATTCCATAGTTAAAAGACTTAGGTCTTCAAAATTTTGTCTGTGTCGCATGTTCCAATTTCTAACCCCAAAGAATCTGGGACGTGTGTTAACAACGAAATATGCCAGATGATCACCTTCCTTTAAACCCCAACAGGCGATCGGCAGATATGAAATTAGGTGTTGGTTGACGGTGTTTTTAACACGAAAATCGGCTGACGTCGTTCTCCATAAGATCCGAGCGGGTGACGTCACACCTGTGTTACTTGGATGTTTATGTGAAGAAAATGTTTCATTAATTCGCGCATCTGATTCTAGGTGCTGCGTACTTTAATTGGTACCAGAAAAACTGTGGAATTTTCAAGTTTTGCGTGTTATCACAATCTGTTTGCAATGATCAGTGGTTTCAAAATTCTTGATTTAGATGTGTGGTCTGCGGTTTTACCGTGTGCTACAGCAGTTTGTTTACATTTTGTTGTTTCTTCACATATCGTTTTGGCCTTCGTTAGAAGTATAATTTATATTTATAAGTAAATATACCCCAAATGCTATGCGATATGATTCCTGGTTCCGTTATACATCCTAAAGGATCAGTGTATGGGTGTATTATTGCCCGCTTCGTTCTTGTCGTCATAATCAATGCAATCTTTGCTGTAACGTTGCGGGGTGGGGTGCGGGAGGGTTTACAGTTAATTTATGATCAAAATATTTGAAAATTATTTGTCTGCCTTCCATCTCTGTTTCGTTCCGCTTGCTTATTGTAGGTTTGTGCTTATTTATAGGCCAAGCCAGCCCCGCCATCATGTGATGAGTGCCACAAATTCATTCGGGTTCTGTTCAAGGACCATGTCTGATTTCGCGGTACGAAGTGTAATCTTGACAGGTGTAACGTGTGCGCAGTGTGGTCGGTCGACATGATGCTGAAGTTCCTTGCCCAGAAGGACTTGGCATGGTCTGACGCGGGGTCAGACGGTCCAAAAGTAAATCGTGGAGCGTCCGTTTCGGCCCTTGGGAGGGCTCCACGTCTGCAACCGGAGGTGGCGGAGATGGCACTGCCGGCGTGGTTCATAGCGTTCTGCCCACGCTTGTGTCGTCCCTGCTGCCAAAAGTTGTAGGGCAGTCTCTCCCCATGTTTGATTCGGACCCTGTCCTTGGACATGGTTCTGGACTGGCCACTGAGGGAGCCGTCTCGTACAGCCCCCCTGGCAGTCCCGTCGGGCTCCGGCCTGACGGGTTCTGTCTCTGCGTAGCGGTGGCCGGTCCGTCAGGCATGGGAGCGGTCCGCCAGGACGGCTCCACAGTTTCCTCATCTAGTGACGACTTCGGGGTCTGAAGATGAGGAGGCCGAGGAGGAGAGGTTGCTGCGGCCTGTGATGCCGCGGGTGGAGAGCATGGAGGTCGATTCCGTCCTGGACGGAACCGCCCTGCGTCTGTCTGGCTTGGCGCAAGCAAGGGTAGCAGCTCGGCCCGTGGTTGAGGCCACTCCGGTACCAGGCAGCGGTCCCGCCATGATGGTTGGTTTGCCGCCAACCGACACGGTGATGGGTGTGGCTGGCCAGGCGTGGTACTCACCTATCTCGCCTGGTCCGGCCGCGGTCAAACACGGGGTGCCGTTGGCGCCCGTGTTTGGCCACGGTTCCTCAACCGATACGGGTCTGCACTGTTTTCCGTGCGGGCCTACTCCATGGACTGGTGTGTTCCATGGGGTGGCGGCGGAACTGTACGGTACCGGAGTTCCTGGCATATCAGTAATGGCTCCTAGCCGGGAGGCCGTTGCTGGTAGGGCTGTGAACATGGCAACGGGTGACGTGTTCACGGGAGTGTCCTCCTCGGAGACGGATTGGTCTGAGGCTCTGGCTTGGCTAGCCAGGGTAGACCCGTCAGTGGTTCCGACCACGGCCGAGGAGGATGCACCCCGTCCATCGGTGGCATCGTTTAGGACGGGGATCTTGCCCACAGCCCAGATCCAGTCTATTGGACTGGATCCAAGGTTTATTGAGTTACTTGATGCTATTTATAGCAAACAACTCATGACCAAGGGCCAGCTTCCTGCGGCCTCCAGGGAGGTGCGGGCGAGGTGTCGTATTCCAAGGGGGGGAATACGACGGGTATGGTGTTGTCCCGTCGGTCACCGAGGATGACCGATGGGTACTGGATGTCCAGAGCGCTGGAGTGGGTGGCCCCGCCCCGGCACTGGAGGACAAAGCTCAGGTACACCATGATGAAGTCCTGTCCCTATGTGATGAGAGTGTGAGGGCAGCAATGAGTGCTGTCAACCGCTCTTATCGTCTTCTTCAGTCGGTGTGGACTGAAGCAGGGGCAGGCCACCCTATGCCACCTGTAGCGCTTTCGTGCGTCAATGACGGCCTGGTGCTGTCTGTGGACGCATTGGCAAGGGTGCAGGCGTGTGTGACCAAGTCTAGGAGGCAGATGATTCTTGACCATATGCGTCCAGCTACTGCCGTCAGGGAGCGTCGTCTTGGGACGCCCCTGACAGGCCCTAGCATCTTTGGTGGCCAGACGCGGGCCATCTTAGAGGACACGGCCAGCATTGCGCAGAATCGGTTGGCTGTTAATCTGCAGCTAGAGCTAGTGCAACCTTCTAAGAAGCAGAAAAAGCACAAAGGCAAGGCGAAAGCTAAGCCTAGTGCTGCTTCTGCTTCTACTGGGTTTTCTCAGCCGCCTCCGGCGAAGAAAGCCAAGAAGGTTGTGGAGGCTCCTACCCTCTCCAATGTTTCTCCTGATCGCCCGAGAGGCGGGAAGGGGAAGGGTAAGTCCTCAAAGGGCGGAAAGAAGGGAGCGGATTGTACCTGAGGGTATGAGAGCTCCCTTTGCATCTGCCTGGACTGCACCTGTGCGACAGGAACAGCGGTGCCAGTTAGACCGGCCAAACCATGACCAAAATGGGGGGGGAGTGGATCACGAGCCAGACACCCCCATTAGGCGTCTATAGTGGGTGGAAGGCTCATGCGTTTCGTCGAGTCTTGGCGAGGTGTGACGTCAGACAGTCTGGTCCTGGGGTGGTTATCCCAGGGATACATGCCAGAGTGGTGGTACTTTCCACCACAGAATCTGTCTTTGGCACCTGTCTGGACACCCGTTCCAAGGGAACCAGACAAGTTAGAAACCATTCAAAACGAAGTCTGGTTTGCTTCTGAAGGGAGCAATAAAACCAGCAAACCGGAACACTCCAGGCTTCTATTCAAACATGTTCCTTGTCCCCAAGAGCACAGGGGGATGGAGACCCATACTCAATCTCCGGCCATTAAATTGGTTTGTCCATACGCCTCGGTTTCAGATGGAAACCCCGAGGTCAGTAATGGCAGGATTGAGGAAAGGAATGCGGTGTGTATCGATCAATCTGAAAGATGCATATTTCCACATTCCAATGAACAGGAGTTGTCACAGGTTTCTGAGATTTGCGTTTCAGAATCAAGTATGGGAGTTTATAGTCCTCCCGTTCGCCCTGTCGACAGCTCCAAGGGTTTTCACAAGAGTGGTCCTTGCGGTGACCGTTTCTCAGAAAAGAGAACGTGCCGCTTCACACCTACATAGACGATTGGCTGATCAAAGCAGACACATCAGCCAGGTTAGAGGTGGATACTGCTCTGACTCTGAAGTTGCTTTCAGATCTAGGCTGGATAGTCAACAAGGAGAAATCCGAGTTGACACCCACTCAACATTTCGTTTATTTAGGGATGCGATTCGATCTCGAGGAGGGCAGGGTTTACCCGTCAGAGCCCAGATTGGTGTCTCTGTTAGCCATCCTCAAGAGTTTTCGATTGGGAAACCACATTCAGGCGAGGCGGTTTCTTCAGATGCTGGGCATGATGGTCTCCATGGAGCAGGTAAACGCGTACGCTGCTCTGATGCGAAGACCTATCCAGTTGTATCTGATGTCTCTGTGGAAACAGAGAACAGAACCCCTGTCAAAGCTGGTGCCAGTTTTGGAGCCAATAATGTCGCATCTTGTATGGTGGAAAAAGCGTCAGAATCTCCTAATAGGAGTTTCGCTTCACCCAACCGAACTGTCCGTGTACACGGATGCATCGCTGGAGGGATGGGGGGCCTGCATGGGAGAACACCAGGTCTCGGGCACATGGTTTCTCCAGGAGAGCCAGCTGCATATCAATCTGTTGGAAATGATGGCAGTGGAACTGGCATTGGAAAAGTTTCTTCCAAAAGTCAGGGGCAAGGCGATATTGATACAGTCGGACAGCTCGACAGTAGTATCATACATAAATCGCCACGGCGGGACCAAGTCACCCACACTGTGTATCAAAGTGTGGCACTTGATTCAATGGTGCAGGAATTACTCGGTTGTTTTGAAAGCAGCTCACATTCCCGGGTGATTGAACATTCTGGCGGATGCTTTGTCTCGCAGACCGAGAATTCTGCCAACAGAATGGTTTCTCAACCCTCCAGTTCTACACATGATCTTCGAGCATTGGGGCAAACCCAACGTGGACTTGTTCGCCACAAGGGAAAACGCTCAAATCATGATTTATGTCTCGCCGATTCCAGATATGCCACTTTCGAGACTGTTGGATAAATGGTTTGGCTACCATCTTGGTTTGTTTTCCCGCCATAGGCTCCCGTAGTAAAGCAATGGGCCCATAGTAAAGCAATGGGGAATTATTTAAAGGGGTTCTTCTCAAGAACCACTGGGCCGATTTCAATTATATTTGGCAGAAAACATCCATAGGGCATAGAGATCTAAGTTTGTTCAAACGAAGCTGATTGGCCAAAATCCAAGATGGCCACCGGCTAAACCAGCCAATTTTTAGAAATGTCTTTAAAAGTCTCCGAAACGGCTTGGGGGTTGATTCAAAACTCATGAAACATCATCTAATGCAGGAGGAGAACCAATTTGTTCAGGAGAACCTGATTGGTCCATTGGCTTGGCGGCCATCTTGGATGATCTAGTTTTCGCGAAAACAACTTCGTATCCACAATCGTTGAACGGATTGGGCCGAAATTTGGGAGATACGATAAGGGACTAAGGGCCATTAAGTTTTGTTCAAAAGTAGTTGATACATAAAGAAACATGGCTTCTGTTTTCTTGTTGTAATTCTGCTTAACTCTGTAGGGTTCTACTTATTGTTGATGACCTTTTTGGTTGAAATGCCTATGATGCAGGTGAGCGATACAGGCCCCTTGGGCCTCTTGTTTTGTTTAACCCATTTAATGAGAACCTTTTTTAGCTATTTTGAAATTAATTTGTCTAGAAGTTGTGCCTTCCATTCAAATTAATTTCAAAGTATTCAACAGCCTTCCTGTATGGTTACATTAAAATTGTGTTAAAGGCCAGTTTCATCGGTGAAAGGGTTAAATAAACTATACATTTTCTTGTAGCTAAACTTTTGTTACTTTGAAAATTATTTGACAGAAAGTAATTTCTCCCACAGGAACCAATACAGTCCACTTGTTGTCAAATGTACATTCTTCATGAGAAATTCGTCTTGTTGAGAAATTTATTCCATTAGCCCTTTCACGGATTGAATACTTTAAATCACATTTTCAAAGCAACCACACAGAAAAGCAGTTGACTACTGAAAATAATTTGACTGGAATATTTTTCTGCCTTAGGCAGCAGCAGCTTATAAATAAATTAATTTCAAAATATTCTACAGAATATTTGCTATGTTGTGAAAAATTAGTTTGTCATTGAAAAGCTAAGCGCTGTTTAAATCTAGGCTCCCACAGGTGGAGTGTACTTTTATTGCTTCAACACCATCCTGCTGTTTTCTATTCATTCTCCAACAAACACCTGGCCACTTATAATCACACACTGGCATATGCCAGACTACTTCATACAATCATTTGACCCTATATACAAACAGTTCAGTACATAAACCTGACACAAGCCTTTATGATGTGGGATATATTCTGGTGAATAGTTTGAAACTAATTTGCATGCTAGTTGTTGCTGCCTAAGGCAGCACTAGCCCCCAGTCAAATTGTCTTCAAGATAAGTTTTCTGTTTTGTTTGATTCTAGATAGCTCTATTTCTTAGTGAGAATTAACATCTCATATGTACAATTTAACCCATTACATCCTAAATTCAGTATATGAAAAAGCATTATAGAAAATGTAACCATTTATTTTTTCAAGATTGCATTTAATATTGTTTGTTTTGATTATGATTTCCCAAACTGACACATATATTATAGCTATTATATTAACCCTTATCACATTAATGCCAAATATAATTGATACAGGGTCAATAGAAGGGGGTGGAGGAGGGAACTGCTGAGCTAAGTTTGGTTAAGGAAACTTGATTGAACAAATGTTTTGGCGGCCATCTTGAATGACCTAACTTTCGTGAAAATTACATCTCCAGTACCACTATTTGATCAGGCTGAAGTTTCGGAGATATGATTATGGCCTAACGGCCATTAAAGTTTGTCCATAGACAGTTAATATGTAAAAAAACAAAAAAAAAAAACCATGTCTGCTGTGGATCAATCAAAATTCAGCGTGTTTGGTGTCCATCTTGGATTTTCTGAAAATTTTGGAGAAAATCATATAAAAGACTACTTATTAACCACTGGGCCAATTTTAATAAAACTTGGCTAAGCCTTCTTCCCAAAAATTAAATTCGTAAATCTTTCCAGTGGGCATCTCATTTTGTTCGACTATGCCACTGGCCAATCATTCCAGGTGAGCGATACAGGCCCCTTGAGCCTCTTGTTGTTAAAAAAACTTGAATGACACTTGTTCCAGATTTGAAAGCTGTTTAAATGAAAATTAATGCTTCAACAACTTTCATTCAATATATTCTCAAAATAATCAGCAGTACTTTTATTTGGCAGACATGCTGAAGATTTCAAGAACAGTTTGACTGCAAGTTTTTGCGGATTAAGGCAAGAGAACATTTACATTTATATACTTTGAAGCCTAAATTCCCATAAATCCCAATTTTGATGGTAATAACCAAACTTGGATATTGAAAATTTTGAAACTAGTTTGACTAGGAGCTGTTGCTGCCTATGACTCCCAGTCAAATTAATTTCAAAATATTCAACAGAATGTTTATTATATGGTAAATTAACCAAAGACATGCAATTTGTACACCTTTGTAACAGAGTTTTCGAATTTCATGACGGAACTCTGTCATCTTGATTAGTGAGATACTTGACTGACCGATCAGGTCCCTCCATTTAACCCTTTAAGCCTTAAATTTGTTTTAAAAAATTTCAGTTTTCTCATAGAAAATGTCAATTTTCAGACCTAGAGAAGACTATCTTTGAAAATATACCACTGGAATGACTGGCTCAGTTGACTGGCTCGGTTATCGAGCCAGTCATTCCAGTGATAAATTTTCAAAAATATTACTTTTTTGATCTGCAAATAGACATTTCCCAGGACCACTGTAGAATCCGTTTTTGGCTGATATGAGTGTTAAAGGGTTATGGTCTGTAAACCTCTTGAGATTGAAAACATTTGTCAATCCCGTCAGGCCCATTACTATTTTATGGTATTGATTTCTCTGTCTGACCTCTCGTGTGTCAACTCAATGCTAATTATTTCACTTAACCTTTTAATGGTCTAGAATTTTCAAGAAAGTTTAAATTTGTGCTACGTGAATGTTCGTTTGCAGGCCAAGAGAAGAAAATTTTCGTATCAATTTATCAAATGACTGTGAAACTTCATTGGATGAGTCGACTAGGTCTGAGGAAAAAATTGGAATTTTCTGATAGTTCTCATTCATTGGTTTGTCATCGTGGCAGTGCATTATGCACCATTTGCGAAGCTCTTGTTAAAAATAGCTGTCTGGTTGTCGTGCAAATGGATATTTCTCTCAAGACCACCGCAGAGCCGGTTTTTGCTGGCTTGAACATTAAAAGGTTATTGTTTAAGAAATCAAAGCTTTTGCTCAATCGGTGTCCATTTGCAGGCCAAGAGAGGACTTTTTAGCTCATCCGGCCTGAAAAGCCAAGTGAGCTTATACCATGGCGACCATCCGTCGTCTGTCTGTTATCAATTGTCCGTCGACCTTTTCCTTTAAACAACTTCTCAAAAAACATTAGGCTGATTCAGATATTTGGCAGGAAGTGTCCTTAGGGCATAGAGATCCAAGTTTGTTCAAACAAAGCCATTTGGTCAGTGGCCATCTTGGATTTTTGCCGAATTTTAGAAACATCTTTTAAAATCTCCGTAACCACTTGGGGGATCGAGTCAAGGCTTATGAAATATCGTATAGGGAAAGATCTGAACCAATTTTGTTCAAGGGAACTGGATTGGGCAAATGGTTCGGTGGCCATCTTTGATGACCTAGTTTTTGCAAAAAAATGATCTCCAGAACCGCTTAACAGATCGGGCCGAAATTTAGGATATATGATATGGGACTAAGAAGGGACAATAAAGTTTGCTCAAGGGAAGTTGATATGTAAAAAAAACAGGACTGCTGTAGCCCAATCAAAATGTAGCGTGTTTGGCGGGCATATTGAATTTTTTTTTTTTGCATGCATTTTGAAGCCGAAATTGTTTTTTATATAGCTTTTTGGATATGCTGATTTCAAATTTTCCATTCGAATCTGTCAGAAATAATGGATTGATGACCATCTTAGATTTTATTACCGGCAAAAACTCCCATAGTAATGCAATGGGAAAATATTGCCTCGAGAAGCGCTGGACCAATTTTGACCAAATATGGTAGAACACATCCTTGTTCTTGTTGTGGTTCTGGCCCAACCTTAGTGTTCTACATAAAGGCGATAACCTTTCTCGTTAAAATGGTTATGTTCCACCTGTTCCAGGTGAGCGATACAGGCCCCTTGGGGCTCTTGTCTAAATTGACAATTCTCAAGTTCACTGCAGAGGCCATTTTGGCCAGCCTGACCATTAGGGTTAAGTTGACATAACAGGGGTTAAAGCACAACGGCCTCGCAGTTCAACTGCGATTTCTAATGTTTCTATTTGCTGTCATTTTAGTGAGCCATGGGTGCCTCTACCTCCACTCCTAACCAGCCAGAGATTCCAGTCAGATCTGTATCACAGGATAACTGTCCGAACTGCCAGTCAGATCAACAATGTACATCTTCTAAGCCAGGAGTAGATGTGAATACAAATAGTTGTGTAGATCCAGTACGCGAATGTCCGATAAAGCATGGCAAGAAACCAACATTTGTCAGTGAATGCCCCATGAAGCAGAGTAGAGATGATAGCACTACTGAGAACATTGATCCCAAGAACATGGTATGAATCAGCTCTGGTCTTAATTCACCTTTCCAGAGTACCCACCCATCATATGACGTCATAATGAACTGCGTGGTGTGTACAATGACATCATAATGAATGTCGTTGATAAGTACGTCACGAACGCATATTTGATGACGGTCTATGGGCTGTTGTACAAATTGTTTGCTTTTACTATTTAAAAAATATTCTGTTGAATATTTTGAAACTAATTTGACTGGGCGCTGTTGCTGCCTATGGCAGCAACAGCACCCAGTCTAATTAGTTACAAAAAATTCAACTGCTTCCCTGTATAGTTTTCGGGAAATTGATAGCTAGGGCATTCGGGGATCGATCAATCCAAACACGGCGAGGTGTGGGTGGGGCTTAGCTAGTGATGGGTGGGGCATAGCTAAAAATGGAAAGGTCCATTAACATGGAAGAGCCACTATAGTAGAGCTCATGCATAAGTTGACATGTTTCCAAAACAAAAGCAGAAACATGTTCGTTATTAAGTAATGTTCTGCTGAATATTTTGAACGTAATCAGATTGGAATACATTGCTGCCTTAAGCGTCTTCCAATCCAATTATGTTCAATATAGTCAAGAGTACTTTAGATTTATCTTTGGAAACATTTAAAGATATTTCTGAGTTGTACTGTAGCAGAATCATGGGTGGGCCACGGGTACAGCTTCCACCCAACCCTCTCAGATTTTAGAAGTATACTTTTTACATACCCTTACAAATGGCACAGTATTAAAAAGTCCAAATACACAGCTAAGTGTGATGTTTTTCCCTCAGAATGCAGGTAATCACTTGTATGGGTTGTGTCTAGGATTTTCCTGGCCACGGACCCCACACACGCTTCAGAGAACGAGGGACAACCACTCCCAGGCCCACTACAGCTGCTGGCCTCCTTAATAGTGAGCCACTTTAATGGTCAAACTACTACATGGATGAATATAATATTTTTGTAAAAAGCTTGTAAGATGCTATGTTGTCCTGACGCTAACGGTTAGTGTCCGTTGAGTCTGGATGCCGATGCACTGTTTGCGCGCTCCTTTTATAGTAATCTTGTACCCGATTGTACCCGATCCTATGTGTATGTACCCAGATTTGGTAGATGCATCCCATTGTTATTGTCGTAATTGTACCCGACTTGATGTGTAGTTGTACCCGATTTGGTAACAATCTGTGTTCTTTATGTACCCGAGTTTTGGTATACCCGAGTGTTTGTTTTGATTGTGTATTGATGTACCTGAGTGTGCGTGTACCCGAATGTACCCGATTTGTGGGTAAATTCATACCCGAAATGTATAGTTTTATACATTGGGTTTAAGGGATACACTAATAACGGCTAAATTTATGGATGCAAAAACTTTTGGCATTCAAGGCAGAAACATCACCAACCCTGTCATTCCATGCAACAAACACAATTGCGCATTCTGTCAACAAATGGACAAAAAACGCACATTCAAATGCTCACACACTGGGCTCAACTATCATACCAAAACAAAAACATTCTGTAACACAATGAATGTGGTTTATTTAATAACGTGTAATACATGTTCTAAACAATACATTGGTGAAACTAAACGAGAATTTCAAATACGTATTAAAGAACATCTTAGGGACATTAAAAACAAAAAGGACACACCAGTAGCCATTCACTTTAATCTCCCCAATCATAACATCTCTTCAGTCAACTACAGAATCATCGAGGTGTTCCATTGCGATCCTGAATCCACAGAAGCAACGTTTATCCGTAAGGAACGCGAGAAATTCTGGATCCACCAGCTACACAGCATGGACCCAATTGGAATTAATCACGCTGATTGGTGACAATCTCTACCTAAAAGTAGTACAATAAATACAATTACTACATGGATGAATGTCCATTTGCAGACCAAGAGATTTTTGAAACATCACTGGAATGACTGGCTAAAAAAAGTCTTCTCTTGTCCTGAAAATGGACATTCAAAAAGTAAATATTTGGATATTCTTTACCTATTTTGACCAGTAGGTGACCCTTTAAAGGTGCATATTCACACCAAAATGATTGAAAATAAAATTGTTAAAATTGTTTACCTTTAGAGGCTTAAATTGTGTGCCTAGGTGTAAAAAAACGAAATAAATCTTAGCATATTATAATTTCATTACGTGTTTGGTAATTGCATTTAGTCAGTATTAGATACTACAGTAACTTGTGTTATTCAGTTCACCTTAGCTATTGTAATATTGAAAACAAGGCTGTTTTAGCTATTTAATGACCGAATTTGATGGGCACTGTTCCAAATACCTGTCTGATAGGTCAACCCTCTTTAAACATGTGCTCGTGAAGCCAATTCACATTTCCAGAGCATCCATCCATCATCAGACCTCGTATGACGTCATAATCAGTTCAGCATGTGTATGATGACATCACAATCATTTAGGCTTGCACGATTACATGATTAATTCAAAAATCGCGATTAATTTTTAAATCGTGACTATATGATTAAATATAAGCGAATAATCGTGAATAAGTCTGCAGCATAAAATATTTCAAAAACTACATTTTAATTACTCTTTAAAGCGATCGGTCACGGAAAGGTACATTTTGCTCAGCGAATGCATGTCCATTTGCAGGACAAGAGAAGACTAGTTTTGAAAATGTATCACTGGAATGACTGGCTCGAGAATCTGTTCTCAACACCATTGCAGCTTTCGTCATTGATATGCTTTTTTGCTGTTATAACTGTACTCATGCTGACTAATTGAGTAATCGCCTACAATCATTACGTCACAAAGTGTTCCATATATAGACCGTCATAAAATCTCAAAAAGTTCAACGCGTTGTATGAATTGTATGTTTTTGTATTTCTTTGCTATTTAATAAACATGCTGTTGAATATTTTGAAACTAATTTGACTGGGTGCTGTTGCTGCCTTAGGCAGCAACACCACCCAGTCAAATTGGTTTCAAAATATTCAACAGCTTAAATGTGTGTTTTTTGGAAATTGATAGTCAGGGTGTTCAGAGATCGATAGATCCCAACACGAGCGAGGTGTGGGTGGAGCTTAGCTAGAGATGGGCGGGGCATAGCTAAAACCGGAAAGGGCCACTTGTTGGTGCAGGTAGCCTTGATGAGTCCATGTTTTCTTTGGGTTTGTTGAGCTTTTCCTTTGATTCACTGTACAGCATGCCACCAACATGCAATGTTGTTTGCTATGGTAGTTGTAAACTGCACATTCGGCAAGAAATTCTGGTCACGAATAAGATGTTCCCCGACTCACCAATGCTATGAAAAGCCTGGCAGTTATTAGCCTACCTATATATCAGAAATAGGCCACAAGATAGAATGCAGGTGGCAAATTATCGTTTGGAAAATGTTTTATCAAAACAGCCCCATCTACTGTTCTGGAGGTCTTAAAATCTAGATATATTTCGAGATTCAGTTAGAGGAAAACTGTTCATGCCACAATAATGGGGTAGCATACACAAAATTGTTCATGACCATGGCACTAGAAAACATTACAGAATTAATTAAGAAGCTAGTGTACATTTACGGGTAGTTTGTAGTTGTAGTACTTTATCTAGGATGTCATTGTCAATCTAAATCCAAGCATACAATTATGTTGATTATCCCATGCGCCATATGCATGCCTTTAACCCTTTACTGGTCAAATTTGGTCAAGAAAATCAAACTATTTCCTTATTGAAAGTCCATCTGCAGGTAAAGTCAGAAACATATTTTTGAAAATTTACCACTGGATGACTGGCTCGATTATCGAGCCAGTCATTCCAGTGGTAAATTTTCGAAAATACTCTTCTCTTTACCTGTAGATTTGACCATTAAGGACCACATAGCTCTAAGTTAGTGTTGATTAAAGGAAAGAGAGAACAAAGGACTTGCTGCCTTCATACAGCTCATACATAGGCTAACATAGGTGTCATGCGTGCCAACATCTTGTAAATTATTACGTCTAATTTTCATTCGCTGCCCAAATAGATCATCGAAATATTCGACAACATATCCGTATATGTGTGTTGTAATGTGTATCTATTTCTAGCTATGGTCAACCCACGAGCAGATCTAAGACTGTGGTTTAAGGGTGGGGTGGTGGGGGAAATGTGGGTGGGAGTGTCCCACTCCAATTGTTGGAGGGGACCATGGGAAAATTAGACGCTCTGACAAGTCATTTCCTGCATTCTGAGTGATAGATGATACTGTTCCATTTTACTTTCTAACTGCTTATTATAAAAGATTTTTAATACTAAATTGTTTTAGGGGTGGGGGTGGTGTGAGAGAGTTATAATACATCATTATGATGGTGACATCAGCCTGCGTGTGATGTAATTGTTTATGATGTCATATACTTGAATTACAGGATGGATCCCTCCATTGAGATACTAGAATTTCATGGATTAAATTCATGATTAACACAAAGTTTATCGATTTTTTTATGCAAGTCTGCAACGTAAATGATGCTGACTTAGTGAGGTACATTGATGTGTGAAAGTTTAAATTGAAAGATCAACAATGTTGTTAGTCTTAATCTTTAAACACTTGAAATTCCAGTGTCTTAATTTCAGCACATCTATTCAGGAACACTGTTAAATATTTTAAACTAATTTAACTAGAACCTGTTGTTGGTATATAGGCAGCAACAACTCCCATTAACCCTTTAAACCTCAAATTTGTTTTTAAAATCTCAAATTTCTCATAGTAAATGTCCAAGAGAAGACTATTTTTGAAAATTTACTACTGGAATGACTGGCTCGGTTATCGAGCCAGGCATTCCATTAGTAAATTTTCACAAATATTCTTTTGGTCTGCAAATGGACATTTCTCAAGACCACTGCAGAAACCATTTTTGGCTGGTGTGAGCGTTAAATGGTTAATTAAAAAATATTTAAAACAGAATACTCCATACATTAGAACAAATTTGTCGTTTCTGACTTTCTGGTCTGTGAGAGTTAAATTATTTAAACATCATCCTTTGAATGAACTTAGATCAAAGTTTAATGGAGGAATCCAGGTTATCGATCAATGATATGATGTCATAGTCAACGTCACATGTAGGCTGACGTGGTAATCAATTGTGTCATGAATGAAACGATTTAGTCCGTCATCCGCCAAGTTGTACGAATTGTATGTCTACTATTTAATAAGCATTGTGTTGAATACTATGAAACTAATTTTACTGGGTGCTGTTGCTATCATAGGCAGCAAGAGCACCCAGTCAAATTAGTTTCAAAATATTCAACATCTTAACTGTATAGTTTTCTGGAAATTTAGATTCAGGAAGTGTAGGGATCGATTGTTCCCAACACGGGCAAATCATAGGTGACGCTTCGCTAGAGATGGGCGGGACATAGCTAAAACTGGATTTCTCCATTTTGAATTTCTCGTAGCCTCACTACTTCAAGAAATGGGCCCATATGTAAATTTGCTGACTATAATGTAAGACTTTTGCAACATCTATTTTTCTTAAGCTTGTGTGTGTTTTGACATAGATGCCTCCTCCAAATCAGCGACCAGCCCCAGACCAGCCATTTCCTTTGCCATTGGACAGACAGAAGTCGAGTATCCCTAAGGCAGATGCAGATTCCGAGACCTGGATTTATCCTAGTCAACAGATGTTCTGGAATGCCATGTTAAGAAAAGGTCAATATTTTCAGTCATAGTGCCTATAAAGCGCTACTTATGCTAACTCTTTCACCGACAAATCCCTGAAAATGTATATAACTTATTCTGTAGAAAATTTTGAAATTAATTTGACTAAGGCAGCAACAGCTTGCA
The DNA here is from genome assembly GCA_034401795.1 of Chaetoderma sp. LZ-2023a. Classification (NCBI taxonomy): domain Eukaryota; kingdom Metazoa; phylum Mollusca; class Caudofoveata; order Chaetodermatida; family Chaetodermatidae; genus Chaetoderma; species Chaetoderma sp. LZ-2023a. The sequence goes on along the minus strand of CM067369.1, from coordinate 69,838,499 downwards.
CTCAAATTAATTTCAAAATATTCAACATTTTTCCTGTATGGTTATTTTGAAAATGAGATATGGAGAATATATCGGTGAAAGGCTTTTATAGTTAACAATACATATAGCATATAATACTTAACCCTTTAATGGTCAAGCCAGCCAAAAGCAGCTTCTGCAGTGGTCTTGAGATGTGTCCACTCGCAGACAATTAAAAAAAAAATATAAAATATAAAATTGTCTACCCCACGGTTTGAAAATGGACATTTTAAGCTAAAAGTGAGCTTACAAGGTGACCATCCTCTGTCCTCCATCTGTCCGTCAACTTTTGCTTTAAAACGCTATTCCTCAATAACTGCTTGACGGATTTCAAACTACTTTGGCTGTAAGGACCCTATGAGGGTAGGCTTCAGAACATCTATACAGAATTTTTATTGGCTAATTTTTTCTGCGACCATCTTGGATTTTCTGCAAATTCCCGGAAATAAGATAAAAGCCTACTCATTAACTATGTGGCTGATTTCAAGCAAACTCAGGTGATAGGACCTTAGAGTGGTGTGTCAATTTGTTCGGGGGCCATCTTGTATTTTCTGAAAATTGGCAATTCGTTTATAATGCTACTCCTCATTAACCACTTAGACAATTTGGTAAATCTATTCAGAATTTTGATAGGTCACTGTTTTGGCAGCCATCTTTGATTTTCTGAGAAATTTCTGGCACCATTTAAAAACAGTACTCCTTAATCAATGGCGCGTTTTCAACAGAACTTGGATGGAACGATCCTATGATGATAGGCTTCAACATATCAAACGAGAATCTTGATTTGTCAATTTTATTTTTTTGGCTAGCCATCTTGGATTTTCCGAAAATTATCCATCATGTATATTCAAAAGCTAATGTTCCAGGTGAGCGTCATAGGCCTTGGGCTTCTTATCTATTAGAAAATTCTTCATTTTCTCCCTAATTCGACCATTATGGATTAAGTTGATCAACCAAAATTCGTATGATGTAGGTAAAAGTTACCCTGAAACATTAAGGCTAGGAAATTCAGTATCGATCATCTTCAATTAATTTCAAAGATGCCCTTTTACTTTGATATTTGCGGGTGCCATTAGGACGATTACTTCATTTACTTGGGATTATATTGTCCTCTGTTGCGCAATGCTTGATTGGCCATTCCTGTAACCCTAATGATAGTCATTGTACGTTTGGAATCCAAGGTGAGCAGAGCTACCTCAATAGCACATAGTAATGGGATAGTGGTTTGATTCTGATTGTACGTTCCCCATGGGATAGGTGAAATGTGCCAGGCTAAATATGTATATTACAAGTTAGTTGATAATGGACCTTTCCAGTTTATCCGTCCATCATATGACATCATAATTCAACTAAGTGACGTGTAAGATGACGTCATATTCAATGATGTCATAAATGACATAGATAAGCATATCACGAATGCATAATTGGTGACGTATGCATTGTTGTACGAATTTTAAGTCTACTATTTAATAAAGACGCTGTTGAATATTTTGAAACAAATTTTACTGGGCGGCACTTTTGGCAGCAACAGTATGCAGTCAAATTATTTTCAAAATATTCAACAGCTTATCTGTGTAGTTTTCTGGAAATTGTTAATCAAACAGTTGAGGTATCGATCAATCCCAACACGATCGAGGTGCGGGTGGAGCTTAGCTAGAGATGGGCGGGGCATAGCTAAAACTGGAAAGATCCATTGTTGTTGCCTATTGCAGCAACTACTTTCCTTCAAATTATTAGTGAAATAATCACAAACAATACATGTGTCACTACTCACTAGGTTAATGCTTTGATAATGAATTGACTAAAATCATGGCTACAACAGCTGTCAATTTGGCTCATAATCAGTAGGACTTTCAATGACCACGTTCTGAAGATAAGTGATCAGTCTGTCTGGCAGTCGTTGCTGACAAGTCTGTAACAACTGTGTCAAACTCTTCTTAGAATAATCAGTGCCAGGCTTATAATTCTGTTAGCAAATAAATGTATATACAATTAGTTAAGCCTGTGTCATATACGCTATCAAGATTCAGTTTGAAATATGTTTCAAAATTGTGTCTTTGTTTCTGTGTCAATCAGTAGATGTGTCTTGAGCGGACTGGCTGGTCTTTGAAAATCTATTTTTCACATTGGATCTTGATACCCTATTGGCCATAGCCCTAACTTAGTGAGGAATCCAATTAAAGCTATGCCCCACCCATCTCTAGCTGAGCTCCACTCACGCTTTGCCCATGTTGGGATCGATCCTTGCACTCTCTGAATCTCAATTTCCAGAAGACTGTACAGGCGCATCAGCACCCAGTCAAATTAGTTTCAAAATATTTAAGAGCATACTTATTAAATTGTTAAAACATACAATTCGTACAGCCTGAAGGACTATTAAACATTTAAGACAGACTAAATAGAATCAGTCTTGATGTAATTGATTATGACATCATCTTGCATGTCACGTAGACTAGTGGATTATGACGTCATGATTGATGGATAAACTGGATTCCTCAATTGCAGTACACTTGCTAGCTAGCTATATCATGATATACTATCATCTTCTCTAGCAGTTAAGTAAATGACGTAATGACTGAAGTTAAAATGTTTTCTTTATAAAGGCCCAAATTAGCACCACAATGCTTGAAAATAAAAATGTCAAAATTGTATGCTGTTAAAGGCTTAAATTCTGTATCTCAATGTAATGAACCAAACTAAATCTTAGCATGTAGTGATTTAATTGTGTATAAATCAATATAAATTTTTAGCTCACCTGGCCTGAAAGGCCAAGTGAGCTTATGCCGTGGCGACCGTCCGCCATGTGCCCATCGTCCATCCGTTCATCAACTTTTCCTTTAAGCGACTTCTCCATGTATATATAAATTATATTTGGCAGAAAACATCCTTAGGGCATAGGGATCCAAATTTGTTCAAGTGAAGCCGATCAGCCAATTTGGCCGGCGAACATCTTGGATTTCGGCTGGTTTTAGGAAACATCTTTAATAATCTCTGAAACCGCTAGGGGGGATGGATGCAAACCTCAGGAAATATGATCTAGGGAAAGAGCTGAACCCAGTTTGTTAAAGGGAACTTGATTGGTCAAATGGTTCGTCAGCCATCTTGATTGGCCTAGTTTTAGCGAAAACGACTTCTCCAGAACCACTGAAGGGATCAGGTCGAAATTTGGCAGATATGATTAGGAACTAAGGGCCATTAACAAATTTGCAATTTTCGAAACAATCGGATAAACGGTTTGGCAGCCATCTTGGATAATTTTCCTGACAAAAGCTCCCATACTAAAGCAATGGGAAATTTAAAATGTCTTTCTGGGCCAATTTCAATTATACTTGGCAGGAAGCATTCTTAGGGCATTCAGGTTTGCTCAAACGAAGCCGATCAGCCAATTGTGATGGCGGCCATCTTGGAATTTGGCCGATTTTTAAAAATGTCTGAAAATCTCCGAAACCACTTGGGGGATTGATGCAAACCTCATGAAATATGATTTATATTTTATACTGAAGGGATCGGGTTGAAATTTTCCAGATATAATTGTGGACTAGGACCCATTAAAGTTTGTTCAAGGGAAGTTGATCCGTCAAAAAACATGGCCGCCATGAATCGATCAAAATATAATGTTTTTGGCAGACATCTTGTATTTTCTGCAAATTTCTGAGAAAAATATAAAAAGACTTAAAATTATTAACCGCTGGGACAATTTTAATTAAACTTTGCAGAAATTTGATTGGTAGATTTTTACAGTGTCATCTCATTTTGTTTGGGTGTGCCAGTCGCCAATAATTCCAGGTGAGCGACACAGGCCCCTTGGGCCTCTTGTTTAGTTGTGCAGTTGAGTTTGGGATATATCTATCTGCTTCAGGTTGGAAGTGGCGGGAAGCTGATATTGAGCCGAATGATATGGCACACATTATCCGTATCCACAATGTGAACAATGAGAAAGCTTGGAATGAAGTGCTTAAGTGGGAAGCACTGCACGCAAAGTAAGAACTTAATTGTCATACATTTTGTCAAATTAGTTTCAAAATATTCAACAGCTTCCTGTATTGAAATTGAGACACTGTGATAGAGGTATCCATTTCTAGTTATGCCCCTCTCATTTCTAGCTATGTTTTGACAAATTTCAACTCAGGTCTATAACTGCCTGAAAAACCACAAGGACAGCTCTGTAGCAAATCACTTTAATCTTGCGGGACCTGGTGCTACCTGCATACAGTACAGAATCATCAAGGAGCTTCGACAAGATCCAACCAACTATGAAAAAAAATATCCACGCAAACTCCGTGAATCTTATTGGATCCACCAACTACACACAATGGATCCCATCAGCATCAATCACGCAGATTGGTAACCCCAAACAACCATTCTGGTGGTCCAGAATATCATTTCTAGCTATACCCCGCTGATTTCAAGCTATGCCCCGCTTACATGGTATTTCTAGCTATGCCCCACTGATTTCTAGCTATGCCCTGCTCATTTCTAGCTATGTCCCATTCATTTCTAACTATGTCCCATTCATTTCTAACTATGTCCCATTCATTTCTAGCTATGTCCCGCTCATTTCTAACTATGCCCCGCTCATTTCTAGCTATGCCCCGCTCGTCCGTCAACTTTTCCATTAAACAACTCAAGAACCGCTGAGCCGATTTCAATTATATTTGGCAGGAAGCATCCTTAGAATATAGGGATCCAAGTTTGTTCAAACAGAGCCTGTTGACGAGGTGACCATCTTGGATTTTGGCCGATTTTAGAAACATCTTCAAAAATCTTCTTCGAAACTACTTGAGGGATTGAAGCAAACGTCATGAAATATGATCTAGGGCAAGAGCTAAACCAAGTTTGTTCAAGGGAACTTGATTGGTCAAATGGTTCGGTGGCCATCTTGGTTGACCTAGTTTTAGCGAAAACAACTCCTGAACCACTTAAGGGATCAGGCTGAAATTTGGCAGATATGATTAGGGACTAGGGCCATGAAAGTTTGTCAAAGAGAAGTTGCTCCGTCAAAAAACATGGCGGCAGTGGGCCAATCAAAATATAGCATGTTTGGCAGCCATATTGGATTTTTTTTTATTTGATGGATTTTGAGGCCGATATTTGTTTTGTATAGGTTTTGGGTATTCCGATCTCAAATTTGCAATTTTCGCAACTGTCGGATAAGCGGTTTGGCGGCCAACTGGGATCATTTTCCCGCCGAAAGCTCCCCTATAAAGCAATGAGAATTTTAAAATGTTTTCTCGAGAACTACCGGTACTGGGTCGATTTCAATTATATTTGGCAGGAAGCATCCTTAGGGCATAGAGATTCCATTTTATTCAAATGAAGCCGATCGGCCAATTTGGCTGGTGGCCATCTTGGATTTCAACGGATTTTTAGAAGCGCCTTTAAAAATCTTCTCCGAAACCGTTTGAGGGATCGATTCAGAACTGACAACATATGATCTAGTTTAAGAGCTGAACCAAGTTTGTTCAAGGGAACTTGATTGACCAAATGGTTCAGCGGCCATCTTGGATGACTTAGTTTTAGCAAAAACAACTTCTTCCCCAGAACCGCTGAAGCGATCAGGCCGAAAATTTTCGATATATGATTAGGCACTAAGGGCCATTAAAGTTTGTTCAAGAGAAGTTGATACGTCACAAAACATGGCTGCAATGGGCCAATCAAAATATATCATTTGGCGGGCATATTTAATTTTTTTTACTTGATGGATTTTGAGGTCAACATTGGTTTTATATAGGTTTTTTATACGCCCTGGCAAAGCAGGGTCATATTATGTGATGGCACTCGCCGTCCGTCCGTGCGTCCGTCCATCTGATTCTTGTCCTGAGCAAATCTCCAAGAGTTTTGAACCTACACTCACAAATCTTTTTCAGCAGATATATTACCTATAGACGAAGAGTCATGATTTCAATTCGGCAAAATTCTCCCATATTCGCTAGAGTTATCTCCCTTGAAAGCTTAAAATTTGTCAAAATCTTCTTGTCCGGGACAGATCTCGAAGAGTTTTGAACCTACAGTCACAATTCTTTTTCAGCAGATATATTACCTATAGACGAAGTGTGATGATTTTGATTCGGCAAAATCCTCCCATATTCGCTAGAGTTATCTCCCTTGAAAGCTTAAAATTTGTCAAAATTTTCTTGTCCGTTGCAGATCTCAGAGTTTTGAACCTACACTCACAGTTTTTTTCCCAGAAGATGTGTTATGTATAGGCGAAGTGTCATGATTTCGGTTCGGTAAGATCTGCCCATATTCGCCAGAGTTATCTCCATTGAAAGATTAAAATTTGTCAACATTGTCTTGTCCAGGCCAAATCTCGAAGAGTTTTGAACCCACACTCACTAATTTTTTTTCAAAAGATGTGGTACATATAGCCGAAGTGTCATGATTTTGTTTTGGCATGATCTGCCCATATTCGCGGGAGTCATGATCCAAATCTCGAAGAGTTTTGAACCCACACTCACAAATTCTTTTTCAAAAGATGTACGTATAGCCGAAGTGTCATGATTTTGTTTTGGCATGATCCACCCATATTCGCGGGAGTCATGATTTCATTTCGGCAAAATCCTCATATATTCGCGGGAGTTATCTCCCTTGAATGTTTAAAATTCGTCCAAATTTTCTTGTCCCGGTCCAGATCTTGAAGAGTTTTGAACCTACAGTACACTCACAATTTTTTGTTCAGCAGATGTTTTAGGGATAGACGAAGTGTCATTTAAAAAAACCAAACTTCACATTTAGCATTCCTCAAACAAGTATGCCTGCGGGCGTATGTTGAGTTTCACTAAAACTCTTGTGGGTATTCTGATCTGAAATTTGCAATTTTCGAAACTCAGTTAAACGGTTTGGCGGCCATCTTGGATCATTTTCCCGCCAAAAGCTCCCTTACCAAAGCAATGGGAAATTTCAAATGTCTTCTCGAGAACTGCTGGACCGATTCCAATTATATTTGGCAGGAGGCATCCTTAGGGCATAGAGATTCCATTTTTGTTCAAATGAAGCTGATCGGCCAAATTGGCTGGTGGCCATCTTGGATTTTGACCGATTTTTAGAAATGTCTTTAAAAATCTTCTCCGAAACCGTTTGAGGGATCAATTCAGACCTCATGAAATATGATCTAGGGCAAGAGCTGACCTAAGTTTGTTCAAGGGGACCTGATTGACCAAATGGTTTGGTGGCCATCTTGGATGACCTAGTTTTCCCGAAAACGACTTCTCCAAAACCGCTGAAGGGATCAGGCCGAAATTTGGGAGATAGGATTAGAGACTAAGGGCTGTTAAAGTTTGTTCAAGAGAAGTTGATCAATCAAAAAACATGGCCGCCGTTGGCCAATCAAAATGTAGCGTGTTCGGCGGCCATATTCATATTTTTTATTTGATGGATTTTGAGGCCGAAATTGGTTTTATATATGTTTTTGGGTATTCTGAGCTCAAATTCGACATGTTTGAAACTGTCGGATAAACGGCTTGGTGTCCATCTTTTTTTTCCTGCCATGGACTCATACTAAAGCAATAGGAAATTTTAAATATCTTCTCGAGAACTACTAGGCTGATTTCAATTACATTTGGAAGGAAGCATCCTTAGCGAATAGGGATCCAAGTTTGTTCAAATGAAGCCGATCAGCCAATTTGGCCAGTGGCCATCTTGAATTTTGGCTGATTTTAGGAAACGTCTTTAAAAATCTCCGAAACGGCTTGGGGAATCGATTCAAAACTCATGTAACATCATCTAGGGAAAGAGGCAAGCCAAGTTTGTTCAAGAGGACTTGGGTGACCAACTGGTTCGGTGGCCATCTTGGATGACTTAGTTTTCCAGAAAACGACTTCTCCAGAACCGCTGAAGGGATCAGGCCGAAATTTGGGAGATATGATTAGAGCCTAAAGGCTGTTAAAGTTTGTTCAAGGGAAGTTGATCCATCAAAAAACATGGCCGCCATGGGCCAGTCAAAATGTAGCGTGTTTGGTGGCCATATTGGATTTTTTTATTTCATGGATTTTAAGGCCAAAATTGGTTTTATATGTGTTTTTGGGCATTCTGATCTCAAATTTGCAATTTTCGAAACTGTTGGATGAATGGGTTGCCGGACATCTTGGATAATTTTCCCGCAAAAAGCTCCAATACTAAAGCAATGAGAAATTTAAAATGTCTTCTCGAGAACTTCTGGGTCAATTTCAATTATATTTGGCAGGAAACATCCTTAGTGCATGGAGATTTAAATTTGTTCAAACAAAGCCGATCGGCCAATTTGGCCGGCGGCCATCATGGATTTTGTCGATTTTTAGAAATGTCTTTAAAAATCTTCGCTGAAACTGTTTGAGCAATTGATTCAAAACTCATAAAATATCAATTAGGGCACGAACTGAACCAGGTTTGTTCAAGGGAACTTCATTTGTCAAATGGTTGGATGGCCATCTTGGATGGCCTGGGTTTCGTGAAAACAACTTCGTCTCCAGAGCCACTGAACAGATTGGCCTGAAATTTGTGAGATACGATATTGATGACTACGGGCCATTGAAGTTTGTTCAAAAGAAGTTGATACATAAAGAAAGATGGCCTCTGTTTTCCTTGTCAAGTCTGCTCAACTCATTAGAGTTCTAATTATTGTTAATGACCATTCTAGTTGAAATGCCTATGGTCCAGGTGAGCGATACAGGCCCCTTGGGCCTCTTGTTTCTACCTATGTCCTGCCCATTTCCAGCTATGCCCCGCTCATTTGTAACTATGCCCTGCTCATTTTTAAGTATGTCCCAGTGATTTATATCTATTTCCTGCTCATTTCTAGCTATGCTCCGCTCATTTCTAACTATGCCCCACTGATATCTAGCTATACCCCGCTCATTTCTAACTATTCCCCGCTCATTTCTAGCTATTTCCCGCTCATTTCTAACTGCCCCACTCATTTCTAGCTATTTCCTGCTCATTTCTAGCTATGCCCCGCTGATTTCTAACTATGCCCCACTGATATCTAGCTATACCCCGCTCATTTCTAACTATTCCCCGCTCATTTCTAGCTATTTCCCGCTCATTTCTAACTGCCTCGCTCATTTCTAACTACACCCCGCTCATTTCTGGCTATGCCCCGCTCATTTTTAGCTATGCCCTGCTCTTTTCTAGCTATGTCCCATTCATTCTAGCTATGCCCCGCTCATTTCTAGCTATTCCCCGGTCATTTCTAACAATGCCCTGCTCATTTATAACTATGCCCTGCTCATTTCTAACTATGCCCCACTCATTTCCAAATTGTCTCCTCCCACTTTGAATGTGCATTTGAATCAGTTTTAACACTGAACTCTGAATTGTCAGAATCTGACTTTCAATGTATCTATACAGGTAAGCTGTTGAATAGTTTGAAACTAATTTGACTGGGAGCTGTTGCTACCATGGGTAAATTAATTTCAAAATATTCAACAAAATATTGACTTCATCAGACCGATTTTGCCATTTCTGGACTGTAAGGATTAATTAAACAGTGAAGAGTATATCAACATGACATAATTTTAATAGTCACTGCTATATTTCTGATACATACCCTAAGATTGTCAACTGTAGACAACAACAGCTCCTAGTCAGATTAGTTTGGAATTATTCAACAGAATGGTTATTAAATTGTAAATTAACCAAAGACACAATTCAGACACTTGCCACTTTTCTGATTTTCCTACGTCATTATCCCCCGCTTTTTTTTATGGTTTCGCGCCCATACATCTGTCTGCACATCCGTGCATGCCGTTACAACTTTACTTTTGCATTGAGTATCATTACGAAACTTCATGGTACGGTTGACTATAGTAGTATGGAAAGGCAAGTTATTTTGTGGTTCAGTCCATCCATCTTTGTGAGTTTGTGTCCATCCATTCGTGCAAATTTGGGGTGTTCATTCGATAACTACTTTTGCTTGCAGTATCATGACGAAAGTTCATAAGACGATTGGCTATGGTAGTAGGGAACTGCACGTTACTTTGTGGGTCAGTCAAACTGTCCGTCCATCCATCTTTCTGAGTTTGTGTCTGTCTATCCATGCAAATTTTGGGTTTTCGTTCGTTAACTTTTGCTTTTGCACGTTATTTTGTGGGTCAGTGAGTACATCCATCCATATTTCTAAATTTGTGTTCACCCATCTGTGCAAATTTTGGTTTCATTTGATAACTTTTGCTTTTGCTTGGCGTATCATAATGAAACATCATGCAGCGGTCATACAAATTTTGGCGTCAGTCCTTGAAAGTGCGTCAATTTGAAATTTGCAGTGAAAAGTACTTGAGAGTGGCAGGAAGGCCTTGAAAAGTACTTGAAAATGTGTCCAAATATAGGCAAAATTTGCATACAATATAAGGCTGCTGATTATCACTCAACACTGCAGGTGCTGAACATCTAATTTGCAAAATTTCCTGTACCCCCTAAAGGTAGCCCAGTTATAGAGTCCTTGAAAAGTGCTTGGATTAACTGGTCAATTTCGTGTATGAGCCATGCCATGTGAAAGTTGGGAATGGGAACTGTGTGGTATTTTGTGCATCAGTGAGTCCATCCATCCATCTGTCCTTTCATCCATCATCTGAGTTTTTCTCCATCCGTCCATGCAAATTTAGCTTTTTCATTCAATAACTTGACATTTGCTTGGAGTATCATGACGAAACTTTATGGGATGGTTGACTATGCTAGTAGGGAACTGCACATTTATTTCGTGGGTCAGTCAGTCAGTCTGTCCATCAAGCTGTCTGTCTCTGAGTTTCATGATGTCAGATACTTGAGTGACATATTGAATCTCTCCATTTCAAAGGTTATCTGATTAATATTCATTCAAAATTAAGATGACTTTGTGTTTGTTGGGTCCAGGGTATCATTCGTGATTCCTTACACCACTGAATGTTGAGTGTTCATATTTTATTTGTTGGCAGAGAATGCTGTGCTCCTAAGTTGCAGAAATTTGGAGGAAAATCTGAAGACTATTCCCCCCGTGCAAGAATACGATCATGGTTAGGGTAAGCAACACCTCAGTAATACGATCATCAGCTCACCTGGCCAAGTGAGCTTATGCCATTGTGACTGTCCATCATCCATCCATCATCTGTCTGTCAACTTTTGCTTTAAAACGCTACTCCTCCTTAACCAACATTCAGATTTTAACCAAATTTGTGTCGGCTCCAGAACTTCAAATCATAATTTTAATTCGTAAATTTTTTGGGTCAAAATCTTAGATTTTATTAAAAGTTAATAGCATTTTGACCGATTTCAACTAGATTTGGCTAAAATTGTCATATGGTGATAGGTTCTAGAACTTCCATTCAGAAATGTGAGTCATCACTTTTTGAGTGAAAATCTTAGATTTTAGAAAAGTTAACTGGAAATTGTCAAATCGCTTTTTGTCCTTAAAAGTCTAACCGTTTTCAACCAGATTTGGCTAGAAGAATCATATGTATGGTGGTAGGCTCTAGAATTTTCATGCAAAATATTGATTCATCAATTGTTAGCTCACCCTAAGTAAGCTTATGCCGTGGCGACCGTCCGTCCGTCGTCCGTCCGTCTGTCAACTTTTCCTTTAAACGACTTCTTCTCAAGAACCACTGGGCCAATTTCAATTATATAGGGCAGGAAGTATCCTTAGGGCATAGGGATCCAAGTTTGTTCAAATGGAGCCAACCCGCCAATTTGGCCAGCGGCCATCTTGGATTTTGGTCGATTTTAGGAAACGTCTTTAAAAATCTTCTCCGAAACCACTTTAGGAATCGATTCAAAACTCATGAAACATCATCTAGGGAAAGAGGTAAGCCAAGTTTGTTCAAGAAGACTTGATTGACCAAATGGTTCGGTGGCCATCTTGGATGACCTAGTTTTCCCAGAAAAAACTTCTCAAGAACCGCTGAAGGGATCAGGCCGAAATTTGGGAGATATGATCAGGGAATAAGGGGCATTAAAGTTTGTTCAAGGGAAGTTGATACGTAAAAAAACATGGCCGCCGTGGGCCAATTAAAATGTAGCGTGTTTGGCGGCCATATTGGATTTTTTTATTTGATGGATTTTGAAGCCGAAATTGGTTCTATTTATGGTTTTGGGTATTCTGAGCTCAAATTTTCCGTTTTCGAAACTCGGATAAACGGTTTGGCGGCAATTTTGGATTATTTTCCCGCCAAAGGCGCCTATACTAAAGCAATGGGGAAATTTAAAATGTCTTCTTGTGGATAACTACTAGGCTGATTTCAATTATATTTAGCAGGAAGCATCCTTAGGGCATATGGATCCAAGTTTGTTCAAATAAAGCCGATCGGCTAATTTGGCCTGTGGCCATCTTGGATTTTGGCCGATTTTAGAAAATGTCTTTAAAAATATTCTTCTCCAAAATCGCTTGGGGAATCGATTCAAAACTTTTGAAACCTCATCTAGGGAAAGATGTAAGCCAAGTTTGCTCAAGACGACTTGATTGACAGAATGGTTCGGCGGCCATCCTGGGTGACCTAGTTTTCCTGAAAACGACTTCTTCTCCAGAACCGCTGTAGGGATCAGGCCGAAATTTGGGAAATATGATCAGGGACTAAGGGCCATTCAAGTTTGTTCAAGGGAAGTTGCTCCATCAAAAAACTTGGCCGCCGTGGGCCAATCAAAATGTAGCCTGTTTGGCAGCCATATTGGGATTTTTTATTCGATGGATTTTGAGGCCAAAATTGGTTCTATATATGTTTTTGGGTATTCTGAGCTCAAATTTGCAATTTTTGAAATTGGCGGATAAACTGTTTGACGGCCATCTTGGATAATTTTCTCGTCAAAAGCTCCCATGCTAAAGCAATGCAAAATTTAAAATGTCTTCTCGAGAACTGCTAGGCCGATTTCAATTATGTTTGGCAGGAAGCATCCTTAGGGTATAAGGGATCCAAGTTTGTTCAAATGAACCCGATCAGCCAATTTCCCCATCAGCCATTTTGGATTTTGGCCAATTTTAGGAAATGTCTTTAAAAATCTTCTACGAAAATGCTTGGGGAATCTTCATCTAGGCAATGAGGTAAGCCAAGTTTGTTCAAGAGGACTTGATTGACCAAATGGGTCGGCCATCATCTTGGATGACCTAGTTTTCCCTAAAACAACAACTCCAGAACCGCTGAAGGGATCAGGCCGAAATTTGGGTGGTATGATTAAGGACTAAAGGCCATTAAAGTTTGTTCAAGGGAAGTTGATCCATCAAAAAAAACCCTGGGCGACGTGGGCCAATCAAAATGTGGCATGTTTGACGGACATATTGCACTTTCAAAAATGTCCACAAACTCATTTAAACGACTACTTAACCACCCACCAACAATTTTGACAAAAATTGATGATGCTCCAGGTGAGCGACACAGGCCCCTTGGGTCTCTTGTTTGGGTTAAAATCTTTTTAAGAAAAATTTAGTGAAAATTGTCATATCGCTAACGGACTATTCCTAAATGCTTTGGCAATTTAAAAAAAAAAGGCTCCTATCATGTTAGGCATCAGAACACGTGTAAATAATTTTGATTGAGCCAAGTTAGCTTATACCGTGGTGGCTGTCCGTCATCTGTCTGTCCATATGTCCGTCATCTGTCTGTCCATATGTCCATCATCTGTCACATATTTGGGTGGAAGGACTATGGTGGTAGAATGATCCAGAATTTCCATTCAGAATTATAATTTGTCCATTTTTCTGGTGATCATCTTGGATTTTTTTTTTAATCTTCCTGAAATTCTTTAAAAACGCTACTTCTTAACCTATGTGAGATGACCATGCTTGTGATGTCGCGACAAAATCTGTTTATATTCCCCAAAATTAGCTCCCCTAAAATTGATCTCCCTTATAAGTTTCTAAAAGTAACTAATTGTTTGATTTGATTGGCAGTTATCTTGGCTTTTGTGCTATTCTTGCAACTAAAATTTGTGCTTTTAAAACTTAGCTTTTTGTATTCCTGACAAAATCTTTACGTCCCTACTTGTAGGCTATGTGAGCAATACAGTTCTCTTGTACCTCTTGTATTCAGATGCTAGAGCTCATTTTCAAATATTAACAAGCATTACATTGATATAGACATTACTTCTAGTCTGGTTGTTTGTTCATCCACCCGCCTGATGTAACCATAATGATCCCTCATTGTGGTAGCAGAATCCTAAAGACAGCTACTAGGTAGCCTGTGTTGTATTGGGTTATACCTAATTAATCCATAATGGCGCCATTTCAGAAAATGATCCCATTTCAGAAAATGATCCGTATGTTCTCAGTGATCAGAATATCAAAACATGGCTGCCATATGCAATGATTTTTTTAGTATGGAAACTACCTATATATATTTTTGTTAAAAGAATTGCAGTCCTGTATGCTATTGTTCAAATATTTTTCTCATGTTGGGACACAGGTCAGTCTGAACTAGTTTATAGAGAATGTATAGGTTAATTTTGTTATTTGAAACAATACAATATTCAGCCAGTACATTTTGTATTATTAGCTCACCTGGCCTTAAAGGCCTAGCCAATTGAGCATATTGCGATAGCCCATCCATCTGTCATCCGTCCATCAGACATCAAGATTTACTTTAAGCATCTCAGGATCTAGGCTGATTTCAACCAAATTTGTCATGAAGCTTCCTTGTGGGATAGTGATCCAAGACTGTTCAAATGAAGCTGATTGTTCCATTTGGGTAATGCGCATCTTGTCCTCTGCGCTATTTTTAGAAACATTTTAAAATCTTCTCCAAAGCTATTGGGCAATTGATTTGAAACTCAACAAACTTTATCTAGGGGGAAGCCTATACCTATATTCGAGAGAAGCGGATTGGTCACATTATCTAGCAAGCTAATTTTCATCAAATATCTCAAGTCCTAAACCGTTGAACAGATCGATCTGAAATTTGGGATATATGATTAGGGTTTAGGCGCCATTAAACTTAGTTCAAGAGAAGTTGATGCATAAAAAACATGGCCGCCATGGTCCAGTCAAAATATAGCATTTGGTGGCGATATTAGTTTTTTCTTTGAAGGATTTTGATGGTGAATATGGCTTTATATAAAAATATATGTTTATGGATATGGTGATGTTAAACTTTACACTTTAACTTTGTCATATGAACGGATCGACAGCCAAGTTGGATTATTTTCCTGCTTAAGATCTCTATAGGAAGATAATGGAAAGCTTTAAATCACTTCTTTATGATGTAAGGAATATTCTATTGAATATTTTGAAACAAATTTAACTGGTAGCTGCTACAGCATATAGCACCAACAGGTTTCAGTCAAATTAGTTTCTCAAATTATTCAACAGCTTTCAGGGTTAGTTATCTTGGATTTGAAATGCTGGAATTTCAACGGTTAAACAGTTAATGTTTGGTTTCTTCCATAGATATGAGTTACCATTTGATCGACATGATTGGATCGTGGATCGGTGTGGCAAACCAGTAAGATATATTATTGACTATTATGAAGGTGGTAAAGTTGACCCAGCTACTGGAGAGTTTACGCTTTTGGACGTTAGACCAGCATTTGATTCAGTTAATGCAGTATGGGACAGAAGTAAAGTAGCATGGTGGCGATGGTCTGACCGTTGGATGTCAAACTCGGAGACGCCAATGCCAAGCGGTGCCACAGCCGTTCCACATGGGCCTGAAGAGACTAGTGAGGCCTCTAAGTAGAGTAGTGAAGACTAGTATAGTGATGTGTGTAATTAGTGAGCAAATCATGGGAGTTACCAACTGGAATACACTATTTCCCTCATCTCTTTCAGTGATCAGTTTCCTGGATCTCATTTTCAAGGCAACCATACAGGGAAACTGTTTAATATTTTAAAATTAACGTGACTGGAAGTTAATTGATTTTAAACTATTCAACAGAGTAAGTTTTATATCGTGAAGAATTTACTTTTTCAGGGATTTGTCGGTGAAAGGGTTAAAATGGTGACAAGTAAATTGAACAGGAAATCATATTCATGTCATATAATGGTGTTGGATATGGTGAGAGGTTCCATGTTTCCTTGCATGATCTCTATTCTTAATCCTTTGATGGTGAAGCGTGATATACCGGTAACCGGCCTCTGCAATGGTTTTGAGAAATGAGCATTTGCACACGAGAAGACTATTTTTGAAATTTTATCATTGAAATGACTGGCACACCTTTACAACCCCTGTGTTAGCTGATCTATGTAAGCATCTCTTTAAAGTAATGTTAAATATTCAACCTTCAATGATTGGCTTATATGTGTCACCAGTTTTTGTCTCGCCTGCGAAACAGAAAGCGAGACATATGTGTCACTTCTCCGACGGTGTCAACAATGTTAAGTTTTTGCATCTAGCAAAACTTCTCAGCTTATATTTCAGGATCAGTTAATACTATTGCAACTAAACTTGGCTATGTGGTTGCCTATGCTGTCAGGAAGCAGCATGATGATACTGAGGTCACATGATCAAAGGTCAAGATCACTGTGACCTTGATACAAAACTTTCAATGTTAAGTTTTTCCGTTTAGCAAAACCTCTCAGTTTATCTTTCAGGATTGATTAATCTTATTGGAACTAAGCTTGGATACATTGTTACGTATGATGTTAGGAAGCAGCATGTTGACACTGAAGTCACAATGTCGAAGGTCAAGGTCATTCTGACCTACAAAACTGTGTTATTTTTCAATGTTAAGTTTTTAGGCTTAGCAGATCTTATTATGTTATATTTCGGGATTGCTTAACACTAATGGAACACAACTTGGGTACATGGTTGCTGACACCAAGAGAATACAGGATGTTTTTCCATTTATCAAATTATATACATTTATAGTTCAGAATTACTTAATATTTCCAGAACAAATCTTGGGCACATGGTCCCTTATAAAATAATGACGCTACGTGCTGATAGTGACATCACTAGATCAAAGGTGAAGGTCCTCATAGCCTTGATAATTCACTTCTGTCATGTCTGTATTTCCATTCAGCAAATCATTTATATTTCAGGATTGGATAATCCTATTGGAACTAAACTTGAATGCATGGTTACTTATAATGTTAGGAAGCAGCATGATAACACAGAGGTAAGATCAAAGGTCAATGCCACTGACAAGCAGGAGACAGGCGAAACATTTAATTTCGCGGAATTCTTGTTGTCTACATGTATTGTTGCTCAAAATATGTGATAGCATTCCTTTAGATAAATTAGTAATTTGGCTTAAGCCATTTGATTTAACCCTGTAATGATCACACCTGTCAAAACTGGCCGATAACCGAGCCAGTCATTCCAGTGACAAATTTACAAATACAGTTTTCTCTTAGTATGTAAGTTGACATTGACTAAGCCAAAATTTTAATTTTCTTGTCTAGTCTTGACCATTACAGGGTTAACATAAATCACAATTTAACCAATTCAAGCCTGCAAAAACAGCTTGTGCAGTGGTCTTGTGAAATGCTCATTTGCAGACCAAGAGAAGACTATTTTTAATATTTACCACTAGAATGACTGGCAAAAAAAATCTTCTCTTGGTCTACAAATTGGACATTTCCCAATACCACTACAGAAGCCTTTTTTTGGCCGACTTGAGTCTTAAATGGTTAAATCAAATTTGAGTGTCAAAGGTTTAACGTTAAGCATAGACTATTATAATCAGTCTTGCTTGCAGTATACTAATTACACCATTGCAGAATCTCTACTCCATTAGTGATCAGGATTGGTCAAGAAAATTACAGTTTTTGCCTAGGGAATGGCCATTTGCAGGTCAAGAGAATACTATTTTTATAATATAACACTGGAATGATTGACGCGGTTATTGTGCCAGTCATTTCAGTAGTAAAATTTCAAAAATAGTCTTCCTTTCCTGCAAATGGACTTTCCACATGACCAATGAAAAAGCTAGTTTTAGCCATCTTGATAGTCAGTCATTCCAGTGCTTAGTATTTTCATGACTAAATCTGCCCATTAAGGAGTTACTTAACTGAGCAATCCTCATGATAGAATGGATTCAATACTCTTATACGAATGTTCCCTCAGTAAACGTCTCCAAACCAGCCAAATTCTTCAGGCTCTTTGCTGTTCATTTTGGAGACGTTTTGCTGTATTATTATCCTAGCATATTACATAATACTATATAATCAAGTTTATTCACCATGTAACCCTTAAATTTGTTCAAGAAAATTTTCTCATAGAAAACGTCCATTTGCAGACCGAGAGATTATTTTTTTTAATTTACCAGAGCCAGTCATTCCAGTGATAATGTTTCAAAAATAGCTCTTGGTCTGCAACTAGACATTTCTCTAGACCACGACAGCTGGGTTTCTGCCAAATAGAGGATTCCAGTTTTTCAGTCAATAA
The DNA here is from genome assembly GCA_034401795.1 of Chaetoderma sp. LZ-2023a. Classification (NCBI taxonomy): domain Eukaryota; kingdom Metazoa; phylum Mollusca; class Caudofoveata; order Chaetodermatida; family Chaetodermatidae; genus Chaetoderma; species Chaetoderma sp. LZ-2023a. The sequence goes on along the minus strand of CM067369.1, from coordinate 69,820,221 downwards.
TATGATGTCATAGTCAAGTGTGACATGTAGGATGACGTCATAATCAATTAAGTCATGAATGACATAGCTAAGTCACAAACGCTTAATTTATGATGGACTAAGCGTTGCTGTATGAGTTGTATGTGTTTACTATTTAATAAACATGCTGTTGAATATTTTGAAACTACCGTAGTCCTATTAGAATAGGATTATTAGGATAGTGATGGAGAAATTTTACGAGCAGATTGTTTGAAAAAGGGTGTAGGCTTATAGTAGGGAGTTTTCCACCAAAAAAATGTAGTCAACCCCTAAACTGGCTTCTAATAAGCTCATGTTAGGCGTCTACATGTGTTTCCAGGATTCTATAAAAATTACATGGGAAAAGCAGCACATGCGTGTAGCAGACTAATTATAGGTACCGAGTTATGAGTTCATCACACGATCATCTATTTAGAAAAGAATTCTGAGATATAGTGTTTGATCAGGCATTGATTTCAATCGTATTCCATTGACTATTCACAATTCGAAACACACAAACTAAAAATAGAAGCCTGGTTTTGCGAATTTTCGATCCCATTTCGAAGGGGATCTCGCGAGACACGAATGCAAAATGATGTAAAGTGATCTCAACTTCCTTGTATGACAGGATTCGTATCAATGCGCAGTTATCAAATGGGTACACGTTATGTGGATCTGATCTAGTGTACAGGTTTTCAAAGTGCTAAGAAAATCTACGGACTGACATTGCTGAGTTTGGCGTAGGCTTCTATTAAGGCATAGGCTTCTAATAGGAGGAATACGGGTAATCTGACTGGGTTCTGTTTCTGCCATACACAGTAACAGCACCCAGTCAAATTAGTTTTTAATATTCAACAGCTTACCTGTATAGTTTACTGGAAATTGATAGTCAGGGATCGATCGATCCCAACTGCAGCGATGTGTGGGTGGAGCTTAGCTAAAGATGGGCGGGGCATAGCTAAACCTGGATTCCTCCATTGAGTTAAAGGGTTGAGCCATCATTTGTCAATTTAGATGGATCCATTTCTAGATAAGCTCCGCCCAGAGTTTATGTATGTTGGAATCAACTTATATACTGAATGCTGATTTACCAAAGTCCTAATTTCAAAGTAACTATACAGGTAAGCTGTTGAATATTTTTAACCTAATTTGACTGGGAGGGGTGAGGGGTTTGCAGAAACAGCTCCCAGTCAAATTAATTTCAAAATATTCAGCAGAATGTTTAATAAATTGTAAATCCATCAATGACGTAGAATTTGTACACTTTTTGATCTTCCTGACAGAGTTATATTAAGTAACGAGAGCAATCAGAGATTGCAGACACTAGCCCTCCCCTTTTCTGTCACACTGAAATGTTTTCAGATATTTCTGAATTTCCGGATTTCTTTTTCTCATCACACCAAAAGTTGTGGAAACCTGGTGTATGGTCCGTAGTTTCTGAGATTTTCACTGATTCAAAATTTGATCCTATCCGGATCCAGGTTCTTTTACCCGGATCATCGCCAAAGTCTGGAAGCCCTCTTGCACGGCAAGTTCCTTCATTGTGTTTAAGTTTGAGTGAAATCGGATCAGCAGTTTTCAAGATACACCGGATAAATGCACGCGCGCACGCAGGTGTGTATGTGCGCACGCATACACACATGCACATACGCACATGCATGCACACACGCACGCACAATTGCAAAACCCTCTTCCCCGGGGCAAGTGGAATTATGATTGTGACATCGGCCTACATTATCATAATTGATTATCAGGCCATATGCTTAAGTGGCAGATCAAATCCCTCTATTACCTAACAATGTAGAAATTGCTGTATGGCTGAAGCAGTCAATATCAATGTTTCTCACCTTATTGTACACCCATGTGTCACACTCTCATGAACCTTGCTGCAGTGGTACATATCAGGAAAAAAATGACAAACAAATACAGATTATGGTGCAATATCCTTCACGTTGTGTTATGGCTTAACCCATTCACGGGTGAATTCCCCATATCCAGTTTTCAGTGCCATCATACAGGAAAACAGTTAAATATTTTGAAATTAATTTGATTGGAAGCTGTTGCTGCCTTAGGCAGCAATGGCTTCCAGTCAAATTAATTTCAAAGTATTCAACAGAATAAGTTTTATCCAGTAAGCAATTTACTGTTTTCAGAAATTTGTCAGTGAAAGGGTTAAAACAAAAACGAGTCCACTGTGTAGTTCCAGAAGCTTCCAGGAATAGCCAAATTCTCATGCACTTTTAGCCATTTAACCGTTGAAATTCATGAGTCTCAAATTCAAGCCAACTATACATGAAAGCTGCTGAATTTTTTGAAAATAATTTGACTTGAATCTGTTGCTGCCATTGTTCCAGGGAAATTAGATTCAAAATATCCTATAGAATATTCCTTGCGTCTTAAAGAATTTGTCCTTTATGAGCTGTGATGGTTAAAGAGTTAATCTACACTGAAGAATTGTGCTGCTAGACCCTGTTTAAAATTTAGTTTCAAAATATTCAGCAGTTTATTTGGTTAGTTAGTTAGTTAGTTGGTTGGTTGGTTGGTTGGTTGGTTGGTTGGTTGGTTGGTTGGTTGGTTGGTTGGTTAGTTAGTTAGTTAGTTAGTTAGTTAGTTAGTTGTTGGTTAGTTAGTTAGTTAGTTAGTTAGTTAGTTAGTTAGTTAGTTCAAAGTGTATAAATTGATTCCAACTCACGAAACGATGGGCGGTGCATAGCTAGAAATATGACTCGAAATGGGCGAGGCATAGCTAGAACTGGATCCATGTATTTAATGAGATCAACTAAATCCACATCAGATCTATTTTGTGGAATGAACTGAACACCACATGTGTTGCATTGTAGTGAAAGTTGGGAAATGAAACTATGTACCATAATCTATCAGCGCAATGCAATGGAGGATTCCAGTTTCTCAGCGAGTCATATGACTTCATAATCAACTACATGTGAACTTTTGCTTATAAATAAATACTGGATCTCAAATGAGTTGAAATTTAATAAATATAATTTTGAATGAGCTTTGAGCTTCAACGTGATATTTATCAAATGAGGTTGCTAAGTTACATGTTAACCATTTAATGGTCCAGCTGAACAAATCCTGGCTTTGTAGTCGTGTTGACAAATGTCAAGACCAAGAGATGACTATATTTGAAAATTTACCTCCAGGAAGAGTGGTTCGATAACCGAGCCAGTCATTTCAGTGGTAATTTAAAAAAAAAATTGTCTTGTCTTGCAGATGGACATTGATCAAGAACAAATTTGAATTTTTTACCATTTTATTTACAGTCCTCCCATGAATCAGGAAGAGATTTTACTGTCAGTATTACACTCGTGTATCACTGTGAACTGTCTGCCTGCAGAATTTCTGCCAACTACATTTTCCACGTAGTGTAACTCTGAATATGACGAATATTTTGAAAGTAATTTGACTGAAAGTTGTTGGTCAGTCAAATTGTTTTCAAAATATTCCGCATATCCAAAGCTATTGTACATTGATATTGTTGTCTGGTGGCTTGCAGCGGACAGACAGTTAAAGAAAAACACCATGTCAGGTGATACAATATGTCGCACATAAACTATGCATTTTTATGAAAGAAATGAATCATATACCTAATGTTGATAGATTTCTCAAATCTATGAAGGATTCCATGCTTTACTTTTCAACCAATCAGAAAAATAGGGTAGTAGTGTGGATGGAGCTTAGCTAAATATGGGTGGAGCAAAGCTAAAACTGGATTCTTCTATTAATATGAGACTATTATCCCTTAACCCTTACCACACTGATGTCAAAGTTTTTAATTTTCAAATTAAATTAAAGGATGAACTGGTATCCATTTTTAAACAAATTTCGTGGAGATTGCACTGTAGAGAATATTGACATCAGAGTGGTGGGTTAACTACTAAATGGGAACAAAGGCGTGTTTATGTGATACATGTGACTAGTTATAGGTGGTCCATTTAAATAGTTAGAACATTGTCATGACAATATGGTGTTGTGTTGATTGTCAATATATTTATCCATGCACCTGTTAACATTTCATTAGCTCACCTGGCCTAAAAGGCCAAGTGAGCTTATGTCGTGGCGACCGTCCGTCGTCCATCCATCGTCCGTCCATCTGTAAACTTTTCCTTTAAACGACGACTTCTCAAGAACCGCTGGGCCAATTTCAATTATATATGGCAGGAAGAATCCTTACGGCATAGGGATCCAACTTTGTTCAAATGGAGCCGTTCGGCCAATTAGGCCGACGGCCATCTTGGATTTTGGCCGATTTTTAGAAACGTCTTTAAAAATCTTCTCCGAAACCGCTTGAGGGATTGAAGGAAACCTCATGAAATATGATCTAGGGCTCGAGCTCAACCAAATTTGTTCAAGGGAACTTAATTGGTCAAATAGTTTGGCGGCCATCTTGGTTGACCTAGTTTTAGCAAAAATAACTTCCCAGAACTGCTGAAGGGATCAGGCCAAAATTTAGCAGATATGATTAGGGACTAAGGGCCAGTAAAGTTTGTTCAAGAGAAGTTGAATTGTCAAAAAATATGGCGGCCGTGGGCCAATCAAAATATAGCATGTTTGGTGGCCATATTGGATTTTTTTATTTGATGGATTTTGAGGCCGAAATTGGTTTTATATAGGTTCTTGGGTATTCTGATCTCAAATTTGCAACTTTCTAAACTGTTGGATAAATGGTTTGGTGACCATCTTGGATCATTTTCCCACCAAAGCTCCCATACTAAAGCAATGGGAAATTTAAAATGTCTTCTCGAGAACTACTGGGCCGATTTAAATTATATTTGGCAGGAAGCATCCTTATGGCATAGAGATTTCATTTTGTTCAAATGAAGCCGATTGGCCAATTTGGCCGGTGGCCATCTTGGATTTCGGCCAATTTTTAGAAATGTCTTTAAAAATCTCGTTCTCCGAAATGGCTTGGGGAATTGATTCAAAACTTATGAAACCTCATCTGGGCAAAGAGGTAAGCCAAGTTTGTTCAAGACGACTTGATTGACGAAATGGTTCGGCAGCCATCTTGGATGACCTAGTTTTCCTGAAAACAACGTCTCCAGAACCGCTGAATGGATCAGGCCAAAATTTGGGCGAATATGATTAGGGACTAAGGGCCATTAAAGTTTGTTCAAGGGGAGTTTCTCCGTCAAAAAACATGGCCGCCGTGGGCCAATCAAAATGTAGCGTGTTGAGCGGACATATTGGATTTTTTTATTTATGGATTTTGAGGCCAAAATTGGTTCTATATATGTTTTTGGGTATTCTGAGCTCAAATTTGCAATTTTTGAATTTGACGGATAAACGGTTTGGCGGGCATCTTGGATAATTTTCTCATCAAAAGCTCCCATGCTAAAGAAATGGGAAATTTAAAATGTCTTCTCAAGAACTACCAGGCCGATTTCAATTATATTTGGCAGGAAGCATCCTTAGGGCATAAGGATCCAAGTTTGTTCAAATGAACCCGATCGGCCAATTTGCCCAGCGGCCATTTTGGATTTCGGCCAATTTCAGGAAATCTCTTTAAAAATCTTCTCCGAAACCACTTGGGGAATCTTCATCTAGGCCAAGAGGTAAGCCAAGTTTGTTCAAGAGGACTTGATTGACCAAATGTTTCGGTGACCATCTTGGATGACCTGGTTTTCATGAAAATTACTCCTCCAGAACTGCTGAAGGGATCAGGCCGAACTTTGGGCCATTAAAATTTGTTCAAGGGAAGTTGGTCCATCAAAAAAACATGGTCGCCGGGGGCAATCAAATTGTAATGTGTTTGGCGGCCATATTGCACTTGCAAAAATGTCCACAAACTCATTTAAAAGACTGCTAAACCACCCACCAACATTTTTGACAAAAATTGATGGTGCTCCAGGTGAGCGACACAGGCCCCTTGGGCCTCTTGTTTTGCTCATTATTCGTTGCAAAATTTTATGCAAAATTTTTATTATTAATTACTCTATTTATTATATTGAATTAAATAATGCTGTATATTATGATTTGTTTTGTTGAAATATTATCTCTAGCATCATGATGCCTGTTTCTGGTCTTCTCTTCTTAGAATAGCTCTCATTATTATGGAAGATAATTGACAAATGAAATCATGTAACAGTTCTTCTGAAATGAGAAAAACAAAGAAAGTGCCTTTTAGAGATAAAAACTGGTCTGAATAAGCAAGCAGGTTGATTGGCATTGACATAGCTATTGCTCGCTATAATAATTCAAATTTGCAAAAGTTTGTGATCATTTACAAAAATCATGCAAAATTACTTCTCTTTCTTCGCATTGTGAGTGACTGTAGGTAGGCCTGGCACTTGCTTGAGTGTTCACCGAATCTGTGCTGCCAGTTGCATGCTGGTCATATTTAGTGGGTTTGAGACCAGTAAACCGCAATTGCATGGACGTTACATAATACCCCCCCAAAAAAAAAAAAATATATATATATATATATATATATATATATATATGTTATTGCTCACTTCAGTACTAGTTTTTTTCGGAATTTTTTTTTTTAATGGCCGCAAGATCGCACAGTTTTGTCAAAACTACCAGTTTTCATTTTTTTTGCAAAGTGAAACAAGCTATTGTGATATCCTGCACGTTGTCCGGCGGCCACGGTGCCAGCGTCGGCGGCGTCCAATTTGCGTTTAGCTCAGCTTTTCTGTTTATATCTCATGTTTGGTTAATCATACTGGACACATGCTTCCTTATAATGACCCAGCATAACACGATGACATTGGGGTCAAAGGTCATTGTCACTGTGACCTTGTTAAGAACATTGGGTTTTTTCAACATTAACGTCTTCCATTTAGCTCAACTTAAGCTTTATCTCAGCTTTGCTTAGTCATATTGGACCCAAACTTGGACACATGCTTCATTATAATGACACAGCATCACACAATGACTGTGGGTCAAAGGGTCAAAAGGGCAAGGTCACTTTAACCTGGATAAAAACTTTGTTTTTCCACCATTTACATTTGCAGTATGGCTCAACTTTTCAGTTCATATTTCAACTTCGGTTAATCATACTGCACCCTAACTTGGACACATACTTACATATAATGAGAGGACATCATATAATGACCTTGGGGTCAAAAGATCAAGGTCACTGTGACATTGATAAAAACTATTTTTTCAATATTAACATTTTGCATTTAGCTCAACTTAACAGTTCAAAAAGATCACGGTCACTGTGACATTGATAAAAACTATTTTTTCAATATTAACATTTTGCATTTAGCTCAACTTAACATTTCATATCTTGTCTTTGGATATGTATACTGGATCCAACCTTGGACACATTTTTCCGTGCAATTGCAGCGTATCATACAATGATGTTGGGATCAAAATGGCAAAGGTCAAGTTTATTGTGACATGGGTAAAAACCTTTTTGTTTCAGCATTAACATTTTGAATTTGGCTCAACTTAGAAGTTTATATCGTATGTGTGGTTAAGCATACATGTGCCACATTCGGACACATCCTTTCTTATAATGAGTTGGCATGACATAAACACCTTGGCATCAAAAGGTCAAGTTCAGTTTGATAATGACAAAACTCAAGGGTCTTCTCAACCATAACATTTGGCTTTTACGTCAACTTAGCAGTCATTTCTCATATTGTGTTAATCATAATGCACCCAAACTTGGACACTTGCTAATGAGATGGGATGAGACAATTACTATGGGGGTCAAAAGGTCAAAGGTCATGGTCATTGATAAGTGTGTCGATAAGCCTTCTATATTTGCTTTATGGGTGAAGTCACGCTTCATTGTTCATTGTAAAGTCGAGCTTCATGGTTGCACTGCAATCACATTTCTGGTTGTATAAATTAACTTAATGCGAAAAATGCAGATCAAAAAAATTATTTTTTCAAGGGGTGGGTTTAAAAATTACTGCCGGAACCTTTTTTGCTCTGAGCGACTTGAAACCTGGTGAACTTCTAGGTGCTATATAGACTTGATTTAATATCAACTTTGAAGTGGTTCGATCCAATGGTTTTCGAGAAAACAGCTTTTCCATGACCAATGTGTTCCCATAGTAAAGGAAATGTCAAGTATGGATCTTTGAACTGCAACTACACCTAGAGTTTTCATCGGATCATGAAGCAGCAGATATGTTAAATGGTCATATAAGAAGTGACCTTATAATATTCCTTAATGGACAGATATCGCAGATGTACAGTTACTTCGGTAAAGGGGTTCTCGTTATGTATTATTATTATTATTATTAGCTCACCTGGCCTGAAATGCCAAGTGAGCTTATGCCATGGCGACCGTCCGTCGTGTGTCCGTCCATCCATCCGTCAACTTTTCCTTTAAACGACTTCTCAAGAACCACTGGGCCAATTTCAACTATTTTTGGCAGGAAGCATCCAAGTTCAACTCATTAGTGTTCTACTTATTGTTAATGACCATTCTAGTTGAGATACCTATGGTCGAGGTGAGCGATCTTGTTATTATTATTATTATTATTATTATTATCCCCCCCCCCGCTTTAGCGAAAATCAGGGGGGATTATGTTTTCGCTTCCGTCCGTGCGTGCGTCCGTCACACACACAGGTTTTCTTTCGATAACTACTTTTGCTTGGAATATTGTGACAACACTTCATGGGAAGGTTGTCTGTGGTAGTAGGCAAATGCACCGTAGTTTGAGGGTCAGTCAGCCCGTCCCTCCAGCCGTCCATCCCTTTGTCTCTGAATTTGTGTCCGTCCGTCCGGGCAAATTTGGGGTTTTCATTCAATAACTTTATCTTTGCTTGGAGTATTTTGACGAAACTTCATGGGAGCATTGACTATGGTACTAGGGAAATGTACATTATTTTGTGGGTCAGTCAGCCCATCCCTACATCCATCCATCCCTTTGTCTCTGAATTTGTGTCCGTCCGTCGGTGCAAATTTTGGGCTTTCATTCAATAACTTTATTTTTTCTTAGAGTATTGTGACGAAACTTCATGGGAACATTGGCTATGTTTCTAGGGAAATGTACATTATTTTGTGGGCAGGTCCCTTCATAAGCCGCTTCTGAATTCTATTTCATTCTAGAATTCCCAAAATGTTATGAATTCTGTGAGCTACAAACAATTTTCTGTTGTGAATTCTCGCTGATACAGCTTTAACCTTGAACTAAGACACTGGTTGGCAATATGGAATGACGTTAGCATTAAGATGCCTGTACTTGCTTCATATTCTTAATGTTTGATTTTTATTTAAAGGACACCGTACATGCCATAGGTGGAGAATATGCTATCTTACATTTATGTAGCCAACTAAACCTGAACAAATTATTAAAAGGCCAAATGAGCTTATGCCATGGCGACCGTCCCTCTATCATCCATCTATCTGTCTGTCATCCATCCATCTGTCATCAACTTTTCATTTAATCATCTCAAGAAGCATTGGACCGATTTCAACCAAATTTGTCAGAAAGCATCCTTTGGGCATAGAGATCCAAGATTGTTCAAATTAAGGTGATTGGCACATTTGACCGATGGCCATCTTGGATTTTCTGCTATTTTTGGAAACATGTTTAAATTTGGGAAATATGATAAGGGTTTGAGGGTCATTAAACTTTGTTCGATAGAAGTTGACACGTAAAAAATGGGCACCATGGATCAAGCAAAATGTAGTGTTTGGTTGCCATATTTGAATTTTTTATTTTGGCGATGAAAATTGATTTATATAGTTTATGGGTATGGCGATGTCAGATTTTGCACTTTAGGAATTGTCGGATAAACAGTTTGGTGACCATCTTGGATTTTTTCCTGCTAAAATTTCTATAAGAAAACAATGGGAAACAAGCTGGATTTCAACCAAATTTTGGCAGGGATCATCATTGTGACAGAGAGAAGCAAAATTATAAAAAGGAATGTAATCAGTCAGTTTCATCAGTGATCATCTTGGATTTCTTCCCCATCAAAACTCCCATAGGAAAAGATTAAAAAGCTTCAAATAACTTCTCATGAACCACTAGGCCAATTTGAACCACATTTTTCAGGAAGCATCCTTGGCTCATAGATTGCTTTATACATGTGTTTCTGGGTATGTATGATTACTGTATTCTGTGGCAGCAGTAGTAGAAACATCCTACAGCTGTAGTCAGTCCTTCTTCGCTTCTGACCACTGTGTCTTGTTCTTGGCCAATATCTTTACCTTCCTCAGGTCTATTCTTTATCTGAGTGTACTGAGTTCCTTCTTGATCACCTCATAGCACGCTTAACATAATTGTGCAATGATGTCTTCGAGGGAGGAAGGGGGAGAGAGAGGGGGGGGTGAGATAGAGAGAGTGAGGGGAGAAAGAGAGGTGGGCGAGAGAGGGAGGGACAGAGAGGATGGGAGGGAGAGAGTGAGCGAGGGATGGTGATGAATTAGTTTTATTAAAATGTCTGTAAATAAATGCTGAAAAAAGGAGTCAATGGATGTTTTAAATCAAAGAGAGATATGTGATTGAAACTGAAATTTTATTAACCTGAACATTTATGTAAACTAAAGATTGAAAATGAACATAGCTAACGCCTAGAACAAGAGTCAGCCACACGCAAACTCCTCGCATGAAGATGAACTTTGAAAACTCGCCATCAGAAGTGCAGCGAATACGACATGCCAGCAGTAACGAGGCCAATACATCTAAACTTGTGTTTCGATAATGTGTGAGCCTATAGAGAACGAATGTCTTCTGATGATACCATGTACTTGGTTGTTCCATGACTCGAGGCTATCCGCTCGCCACCGAGCAAAGCCCCTCCTTGGCCGAGGAGAAGGCTCCCATTATAGTTGCATACTAACTTCTTCTTCTTCTTTTCGATCGCTGGTATCACACTTGGAGAGCCGTTCTCAAGATGAAACCTGTGGTTTTCTGCAGTTCTTCCACAGGCCCATACAGCTTTTCAAGAAAAGAGGTTGACAAAGGCCAGCTCTCTTCTCTCAGCAGCTGATACGTACTGCAACATTGAAGTATGTGCTCTGTGGTCTGTTCTGCTTCTCCACAAGGACAAGCGGGCGATGTCGTAAGGTGGAACCGCCTGTACATGTGTTGGTTTAGTCTGTTATATCCAGTTCTGAGACGAAAAATGGTCACTTGCTCTGGCCTCGAGAGACGATGGTAGGCATCTTCTGATTGAGGTGTTCTATAGAGTGACTTGATGATAGTCTTCATCTCTGTAGGCGTAACCATGTTTTCTGTCTGATTCTCTTCTGCACCCACCTTTGCCATCTTGTCTGCTTCCTCATTTCCTTGGACCCCACAGTGTGAGGGGAGCCACTGCAATGCTATCCGAAAGCATTTGATGGTTTGTAGTGCTTCTTCAAGTTGTGGCAGCTTACCTTTGGTGATAGCCTCAAGGATGGAGCGGGCATCAGATAAAAAGACAATCTGTGCAATAGGGTTTGCTGTTCTGCTGATGGTATTAGCTGCATGGGCCAGTGCTTCGACTTCAGCTCTGTAGTTTGTGCAGTGTTTGCCTGTCGGTATTGCAGGTGACTCATGTTGTCCGTTTGGATACTGTATGTGCAGTCCGGCACCTCCGCTCCTAATTGCATCTTTGGCTGATCCATCTGTGTAGATCCTTATCCATGTCTCCTGAGGGTACATTTCTTCCAGCATGGCTAGGGTCCGGGCCTTCTTGCTCACATCACTGTGTTCATCTTTGGTTGTGAGATGAGATACTGTGGTGCGAATAGCTATGCTCTCTAGTTTGTTTTCCCAGGGTGGAGGATCAAGGGTGTGGTTTGGGTCTTCTATTTGTGCTGGCAACATTTCTTGGTGTTTCCTTTGAAGTGCTTTTGTCTCTTTCACAAAACTTGATCTTTTAAGTCTTCCTGATGACAGCTGTGCTTGCCTGATCTTCATCGGGTGGTTGTTGAACGATTTGAACTTTGCTGCTTGGATCAGTGCTTTGCATTCCCTTCCTTTACTAAGTGGGGGGAAGCCTGCTGTCTGCTCCATTTTTTCTATTGGTGTTGATCTCATTCCACCAGTGATGATGCGCAGTGCCTGGTTTTGTACTCTGTCGAGGTTCTGTTGATGAGATTTAGCTGCTGTCATCCATGAGCTGGATCCATACTCAAGGTGTGGTCGTACGGCACCTAGGTAGATGGTCTTGAGGATCCTTTCATTGGCACCCCACTTTGTTCCTGCCAGCTTCCTCATGATGTTTAGCTTTCTTATGGCCTTTGCCTCTGCATTCTGGATGTGCTCCTTCCATGTTAATCTTCTGTCATAGTTGACTCCCAGGTATGTCTGCTGGTCCTCATACTCGAGTGGCGTACCGCCCAGTGTCAGATTGCCAACCTTGGTTTTGGTGGACAGTGAGAATAGCATGGCTGATGATTTTTCTTTGTTGATGGTAATACACCAGCGATTGGCCCAAGCTGTAATTCTGTCCAAGGTGAGCCGCATTCTGTACGTGGCAGTCGTTGTGTACTCCTCGGTGCACCAGAGTACGAGGTCATCTGCATAGAGGGCTGCTTGGATCCCATTGGGCAGCTCTCCTACAATGTCATTAATGAAGAGTATGAACAGAGTTGGTGATAATACTCCGCCTTGTGGTACCCCTTGTCTCAGCAATACATTCTGTCCAGATTGTCCATCCACCAGCACCCTAGCTCTGCGATTGTGTAGGTATGACTTGGTCCATCGGAACATGTTGCCACCGATGCCTGTGCGCCAGAGCTTCACGAGGAGGCCATCCTTCCACACCTTGTCAAATGCCTTCTGCAGATCAATAAAGGCAGCTAGCATCACCTTCTTGGCTTGAAAAGTGTCCTCTATGACCTGTGCAAGATGTGTTGTTTGATCTTCTGTGCTCCTGTACCTTCTGAAGCCAGCCTGCTCTGAAACTATAGTGTTCTCTGACTCCAGGTACCACTGCAAATGCTGGTTGACGATGCGCTCCATGGTCTTGCATATGCAGCTTGTAAGACTGATAGGACGGTAGCTCAGCACTTTCGTCTTGTTCTTCCCTTTTTTCAGAATAGGAGTCATTCTGGCTTCCTTCCAGCACTGAGGAACCTCTCCATTGGTCCAACTGAGATTAAAGATATCTAGCAACTTGCGGAGAGATGCATTACCAAGGTGTTGGATCATTTCATTCGTAATGCCATCTGGCCCGGGAGATTTCTTCTTCTTCAGTTGGCGGATAGACTTCTTCAGTTCTGCTAAACTAATGTCAACTTTCATTGCATCGTGAGTGTTGGTGTCTGTTCTTTCCTTTTGCTCTTTTCTAACCTCTTTTTGACGCATTCGTGGTATAGAAATGTTGCTTTCTTTTGCATATGCCTTCGCAAAGGCATCTGCAGCCATCTTTCCTGACAGTGTTTGTCCATCTTCTTCATGAGTAATCTTCTCTCCCCCGACACCCTCATCATTCAGTGCTTTAGTCAGTCTCCATAGCTTTGTGGTGTCTCTCTCTAACTTAAACCCTGCCGTCTTTTCCCTCCAGCTTCTTCTTTTGGCCTCCAGCTTGGTCTTTAGATACCTGGCTTTAGTTTGTTGTAGTGTGAAGTGGTTTTCATGACAGGGATTACCCTCTGCATCTTCTCTGGCCTTGTCTAGTTTATCATGTGCTGCTTGCAGTTCTGTTGTCCAACAGGGGCAGTAGTTTTTCCTGAACCCTCGAGGAATCGCTTCATTGGCAGCATTGAGGATACTTGAATTAAATTCCTTGACCGCATTGTTGATGTTTCTCCCTTCTACTGCTATATTTTGGGTAAGCTCATTGGAACGAATGCCGAACAGACTCCAATTTGCCTTTTTGTAGTTCCACCTTGGATGCTGAGGTGAACTTGTTGAAATACTTCCAGAAAGAGAGAGGAGGACTGGGCGGTGGTTGCTTCCTCCTAACTGTGATCCGACCACTCTACTGAGGTTTCTGTGAATGTCTTCTGTACAAAATGCCAAGTCCGGCGTTGTTGTGGAGTGCCACCGGCGCGAGTAGAAGGTAGGCTGATCTGTGGGATCGTTGACAAGTAAAAGGCGCTTTTCATTTTGCCATGCTTCAATGTCTTCCCCTTGTTTATCAAGTGTTCTGTATCCCCAGCTCTGAGACTGGCTATTAAAGTCTCCCGCAATGAGGAAGTGGCAGTCCGGGACCTGGATTGTGTTAAGTGAGAGATTCTTGTCATTAGGGCAGTAATAATTGACAATGTCAATCACAGAGTTGCTGGTTGTTACCTTGATCTTGATATATTCTGCCTCTTCCATAAAGGTTTTAATCTGGCTGGCGTTCACGCTGTTACGGACCAAGGTGATCACCCCGCCTTTCTTTCTTCCTCTTCGATCACACCGGAAAATCTGGTAACCTCTGATCTTAAATGGTTTTCCTTCTTGCAGGTGTGTCTCTTGGATACAGCAGATATCAATGTTGTTTTCGTACAGGAACTGTTCGAGCTCTGATTTCTTGTTGGTAACCCCTTCTGCGTTCCAGTGCATGATGTTGATACTGGGGTTCTCTTTGGGTTTGGTCTTCTCTTTCAGTTGGCCAGTAGCTCTCCATCCTCGTCTCCTGGCTCCACAAGACAAGTTGATGGGACCTCCAGTAGCTGAGGGTGGGCTCCTTCGAGGCGTGGAGCCCGGTGCTGCACCTGCCTGGCAGATCCTCACAGGGCGAGCACCATTTCGTTTGATTTGATCGCCAAGTGTCATTCATTTGCGTTGTGCATAATGCTCTGGTTAGCCCCTCCAAATGTCTGGATTGACACCCAGTGGGTTACACCCCTGCGGCACGTTGAGGCCGAGCATATAGTCTTAAACAGGGGATATACTAACTTATACTAGCTTAATAAGTTAGGATAGTGTAAGGCCCACAGGGACATAAGCCACTATGCATTCATAAATCACTGCCACCTAGGACTCACCTCTCTGCCTTTCCAGATATGGGTTCTCACCTATCCATAATCATAAATTTTCAAAAATATGTCAAATTATTTTTACATTTAGAAATGTCCGCTCATTCTCCGACCCAGTCTTACGACTTGGGGATAGTGATGTTCCAGACTAACGAGGCCATCGAAGATAGTCATCACAACCACATCCGCAACATACGCTCAGAATCATGTAAAACCATACTAGAAATACACTGGGTCTGGCAACTATGTGGCGGTGGGTGCCACAGCCGGATGCGCGCTCCCGTCATGAGCGACCTGGCAGGCACAACCTGCCCAGCTACAACAACTAAGCCACCAAGTATCAAACATCAAGTTGTACATAGTCGTACTAACCTACACCCACACACAGCTCCGCTTTATGTGGCCGTACTTACAGTCCTTTGATCTGCCATAAGAAGCAACATTACAGCGTGGTGTTCAGTCCGCCAATTAGATTTACTTTATTTCTTATCGAGCAATTTCATTGGAGATAAGCCCCAGCTAATTTATATTCATGAAGTTTCGTGAACTTAGCGCAGACATACGGGAGCGATGCGGGAGGGCGAGGCCTGTGCATTAGGAGGATGTAACTTGAAGAAATTTTCACTTATAGGAGAACCGCAAAATGCATAATCAATGTCTATCCTATATATCCTATCATTGGCACCACCAGAATAACTATATATGATTGTTTTTATTTACACCACGACTAAACGTAATATGAGAAAGGAATATAATGAACCCTTTTCATTTGCTACAAGCATATACATCAATAACTGGAATGGAAGCAGAACACCCAAGCTCAACTATACATAGATGATGGCAACTATATACCACAAGAAAGGGATGTCATATAATATTTACAGTTGCAAGAGCGAGTGTTACCTACAGGACAAACTTCATTGTACACAAGAGTTGAAGAGACTGTACAAGCATAGGAGAAATATATCGTCATATAAACTGATTTTTCACTAAGTAGTATGTGTGTAAGTGTTTGAATTGTTATTTATGTTCAGAGTGTTAATATGTAAGAACAGTATGTAATGTTATAATGGTCAGGGTTTGTTGTACAGTTCCTTGACACCTTCACAGAGATTCGATAGTAGCTTAAATCGGTGTGTATGTAGGAGATAGAGTAGGCATCTATTATTAGTTTCTAGTTAATCCAATACACCCCTAATGTAGCCGAAGTGGCGTCCGATGGGCTCGTGCTGCCCCGAGCTGTTATAATATGAAGTTCGGTGAGTGGCCTCTCTTGGTCTATGGCCGGCTCTATCCCCATGAGTGGACAATGGCTAAAGCTGGTGGCAACGCAGTTGGGCCTCGAAAGGTCTGTACTAGCAACACTGTGAGATGGGTCATGGCGTCATGTGTAGAATTGTCCCCAGCTGACAAAGACGGTGTTGGGAGTTTATCTATGCCACTGGCGGGATGGCTGGTCTCTTCCGATCACGGGAAGGCAGTGGTGGATCAACATCAGCCCTTGGCGAGTGGTATGACGAGAGTGTTGAAAATGTAGAATATAACAGGGCTGGTAAGGTAAGGATAGGTATGAAGTGTGCATGCCAGTGTTTTTGTTCCAAGCATCATTTTTAAGTACCTTTATCGGTCTACCATGATTTTACGTCTGTAAATTCTTCCCTAATCTAATGGTTCAGGCAGCCCTTTCTATGTTGGAGGGAGCCTTAGGCAGCTCTCTCTACATTGGAGGGATTCAATCTGTAGGTATGCTTCCAGGCGAAAGTGTGAGAGAGTTTGTGGCGGTCTTGCTCTAAGGCGGGCCCTAAACTATTGTTCTTTAGCTGACTTTGTAGTCTTGAAGTGTTTTAGAGGTGCATCCCAGCCTAACTCTTGAAGAGAAGAAAGAAAAAGGGAAGGAAATCCTTTCACATAGCCTTCCTCTTTTAATCTGACCGTTATGGCACTGCTCTGGATGTGCCTAATTTGTGAATGGTTGTTGCTGGGTCAAGGATCCGAAAGGTGTAAAGGAAAGAGATGGACAGATCATCTGATGGTCCCGATGTTCTAGCCGGGATTTGGACTGGTGGTCCGAAAGGTGGTCGAAAGACGAACGTTTGCTACCTAACTATTTGCGTACAGGTCAGTATGTGCGGGCAGAAACAAAATTTGGTAGATGGCACTGTTAATGTCTCAAGGACCGTACTTCTGGGCTACAGTTCGCTGACTGTGTGCATAAACTAGGAAGGTTTTAGTCTGTGTGGCCTAACGGCTAGACAAATTATTAGGTTAGTAGTTAGTAGACAAGACCATAGTGACCTCAGACACCTATTGACAGTCACAATGAAGAGGCGTCAAGCCTCACTGAGCGAAGTTACCTTGGAAGGACTGATACAGATACAGGGGATGCTTGGACAATTACAACTGTCAGTCTTTCTCTGTGATTTAAAATAATGGGGCCGCTATTTCACTAAAATGTTGGATGTTGCGCCGATAATATTGGCAGAGGCCGATGAAGCTGCGGGTGTTAGTGACTGTCGTGGTGGCCACCCACTCAGCTACCACGTAGGGTTTCTCGGGTTGGGGTGGCGCACCATCAGCGGTTATGACATGGCCGAGGAATTCAACCTGTTGCCTAAAGAAATGGCATTTTTTTTGGTTTGAGCTTTAAGTTGGTAGTTCTACAATGCACTAATACCGTGGCAAGATTGGCCAAGGTTTTCTCAAACGATGGACCAAATACAATGACATCGTCCAAGTAGCACAAGCAGATTTTCCACTGGAGTTTAGAAAGCACCTGTTCCATTAGACTCTCAAATGTGCCAGAGGTGTTACCCAGGTGTTACCTAGACCATAGAGCCTTTTTCGAAACTGGAACAGGTTGACCCTGCATGTAAAGGCTGTTTTTCGTGGTCTGCGCCTTCCATGTATTCTGTGGCTACAGCTGCAATCAGTCCTTCTTCGCTTTTGCCCACTGTGGCTTGTCCTCAGCCGAAATCTTTAGCTTCTGCAGGTCCATTCTTGACTTGAGTGTACCGAGTCCTGCTTTCTTGAGGTCACTTCGTAGCGTGCTTAGCAGATTTATGCAATGATGTTCCTCTCCTGACTTTGTATTTGCTGGCTCCTAGTAGAGCAAATTCCAAGGCTCTGTGCTGGTGTCTCTTCTGGCATCCTTAACACATGGCCAAACATGGACAATCTTTGCTGGGTGACTTTTACAGACAGCGGCGCCGTATTGCTCATCTTGTATAGTGCATCGTTGGAAATTATGCTGTCTGATCATCGGTGTCCAGTGATTGTGCATATGTGTTTGTGGTGGCAGGCATCAAGCTTGTCTAGCGCTGCCTTTGGAGCTACCCAGCTGTTACAGTTATACAGCATCAAGGACACACAGGTTGCATTGTATAAACGTAGCCTTTTTATCAAGGACAGAGAGAGAGAGAGAGAGAGAGGGAGGGAGGGAGGGAGAGAGAGAGAGAGAGAGAGAGAGAGGGAGGGAGGGAGGGGGGGGGAGGAAGGGAGAGAGAGAGGGAGTTAGAGAGAGAGAGAGGGAGAGAGAGAGACAACTGACCATAATCATGCGGGAAAGAATGGGGAACCAATACCACTTTATGCCAAGGATGACTGCATCTTTGCCATTTGTTTGAGAGGAAATTGTTGATGGTACCACACTGTGGCACCTTGTGAGAAGACAACTGGTGGGAAGCTGACTATAAAAATGCAAGGGAAGGGTGGATGTACTCTCACCGTTTGTGTGCAGACGGCAAGAGAGGCATCCCACGGTAACAAAAATGAGGACGAAAATTATGTTATCCTTAACATCTACAAAACTGGGAATATAAAATTTTGCGAGAGGAAAATGCCTTGCGCAGGCCTCCGTCGAAAAGAAAACTGCCTTCAACTCTGAAGCGGAAGAGGAGAGTGGTAAAAATGGCCGCCCTCCTATCCTACAAAGAGAAAGAAAAATTATTATGTGTATTTATCCTAATGTAGTTATTTTAATATTGCTGTGTACGGTGCGGTACCTAAGTGAAGATGGGGTGGCTGACTCTTATGGAATTCAGCACCATCATCTTGTGTGAGTTAAAGAGCTATTTTAGTAGGTACCATTCTTAGTTTTGTGTACCTTGTGTGAGCCTAAGCTTACATTTAAGTTTTGAGTCCAAACACATATTTTTAGGCCGCAAATGGCGTAGCACCAATTGTCTTTAACGAATATATCTCCTGGTGAGGATGCTCGGTACCATTGCCGATACCCCACGGAGCATCTCTCCTCAGACAGACAGCATGCAACATGTTGTGTGGTGGTAATTTCAGAGCCGCAGAGAGATCCCTCCACATACCGCATAACAGCCACAAATAACAACACATGGACAAATCACATTGTCTCGATTGGCGCTCATGCGAGATACATGTATGCTTTCACGGACTTAGTTATTTTCATGTGTTCTTCCATAGGCCAAGTACGCGGGTTGTTAGTACCCATTTGTGTGTGCGTGCGTGTGTGCGCGTGCGCGTGCAGGTGTGTTCGTGTGCATGCATGCGTGTGTGCATGCGTGCATGCGCGTGTGTGTGCCTGGGATGGCTCGACCTGGTCTGATTCGACCTGGTGTTAGCGATCCATGCTATAGGGGCTGAAGGCGAGTGCACAAGTTATCAAATTGTGTGCATGAATTATTAAGTTGTAACTTGTGCACATGCCTCAATAACGTGTGCGCCTGAGTTAATAACTCGTGCACATGCGTAGTAACTCGCTGTTCCAGAACGTCAAAATATGTTAGGGAATTCAGCAAATCAAAATATTTTCAAAATATTCGCCAGCAGACGTATTAAATAGCCAATACATTTGCTTGTATATGCGTTTTCCTATTTCTCGCAAAGTTATAAAACCTGCATTTGAGCTATACCTGGGCATGTGGGTCAAGTTACTCCTGGTAAAAGGTTGGAGTCGCTACCAGGTGAGCTTCCTGAAACTATTTTGGCTCAAATTGTGACGTACATCTACGGGTAACGACTCAAACTAAGTAAAGATCTAGCAAAATGTCTGAGGGCTAATTTCTAGAGGTCAAAAGCTGTCCTCACCCTCCTCCTGTCATCATCCCCCTCCTTGATGCTTAGATATACTGTAACTATACATATCACAGGGTCAGCATACAATGGGGGGTGGGGGAATCTCAACAGGTTCTATAGCCTAATCCCTGCCAAACTTGGATATACTGATTCATTACCACCACCAACCCCCCCCCCCCCACTCCCAGTCAAATTAGTTTCAAATATTCAACAGCATGCTATATTACATAGCAAAGGATATATAATTTGCACAACTGGCGATCTATTAATCTAGCTTCATGATGAAGTGATCTTCCTCATTTATGATTGTGAAATCTGCCTGCATGTGACGTAATTAATTATGACATCATAGCGGGCGGGCATGTGTGCGTGCATACGTATGTGGGTGCATGCATGCGTGCATGGATCCGTGCATACGTGTGAGTGTACACCACCACCACACCACCATCAACAACAAAAATGTGGATTCCAGTATGGTCTTTATATGACCCCGGACCGAGATATTTGATTTATTTTTTTGGCCTAAAATTCATAAATCTGCTCGCATCCATAATATAAATATGGATGTGTAAAAAATTTGGTGACTACTATATCTATTTGCGTTCACGATTTATGGCTAAAGATGATTATTTCGGGATTCACTTACTGACCCTGAGACCTACATATTTGGGGCTTTGTCCTAAACTCATGTAACTTCTAGACCCCAATATTAGGAATGGATATATAGTGATTGCTACCTCCCAAATCATTCATATGACTGTAATATTACCACATATGTAGGATATGTTGGAGATAAAATTGTCTGTCTGTCTGCATGCATACGTGCATATATAAGTGTGTACGTGCATGTGTGCATCTGTGTGGGCGTGCATGCTGGCGTGCGAGTGCGTCTGCGCGCATACATATGCACGCGAACCATAACCCTAACCCTGCAGGGAAGTACCTCAAAGAGAGCCATGGGTCAAATGCATCTAGGTATAAGCGGCCAACACAACTACGCTGGAGATTTCCTTATAACACAAATAATGATGTCATCGGGAGATCCTTGTTTACTGGTTTGGAATAACATGGTGTCCCAATGTACCCACTGTCCCAATGAGCCCCGCTCTCCCCTACAGTACAGTTCCGAAAATAAACCAACATGTCTCCAAGATTTAAAAATGCAAAAGTAATATAGGCGGCTGACCGAAATAACGGCCGAAATTGCTAGCGGCTCAGAAGACCCGTGTACTATGATATACATTCTAGCGGTCCAGAAGATAAGCATTAACTTTCAGCTTTAAATGAACCGGAAGTAGTGTAATCCTCGTGCAGGTTGCCGCCATTTTGAAAGTTGACAAGACAAACAGTTAGTGTTTACGTACGAACAACTTTCAATATTAAAGAAATCATTGACTATTATGGACAGGTGAGAACCCAGATTGGTTTCGATGGCAATCCACTACCGATATAAAAGAACTTGAACTTGATTACTTCATAGAAATTGTACTTCTTTCATGTGACAGAGTTCGAATATCTAAGTCATTCTTGATCATGTTAACTTGAGATTGAAGGTTAAGATCAAGATTATTTATCTTGCACTAAGAATGATTTTACAAGGCATTATCTATACTTGTCCGACACAATGCCAGGGATGTCGCTGAAACCCTCACGAAAACTGGTAACTGGTTTATTTCTCGCCTTGTGTATGGTCATGGGCAAGTTCAATATTATTTATTTCACGATTTATGTTTACTCTAGTGCTAACGAAGCATTTGAAATTACCCACCTCAATGTCGTTGAAATAGCGGTGGTCTCAAATTTCGTCGATTGATGAAAAGGTTTTTTTAGAGCCGGAGTCACAAAGTATCGCGAATTTCAAAAGTTTATATCGTAGAGTATCCGGTTTCGGGGAGGCTCTAGTTTCGGTGAGCTTTCGTTACGCATGCGCTGTGTATCAGCACAAGTTCTCATGACGTCATAATTTTGTACTCGCCCAGTACGGTAATTATCGGTAACGCTTACCGCGTTTCCGCTCAAAATCCCCTTAAAATGTGAGTCGGCACTAAATGTGGATGTATCACTGGAATGACTTGTCCGAGAATCGAGCCAGGCATTCCAGTGATACAATTCCAAAAATAGTATTCTATTGGCCTCCCAAATGCCCTTCACTGGGCTGTAAATGGTAAACAATCTAATTTTCTTGCTCATCTGGGTTCATGAAGTTTATTCCTGGTAATCCGCCACAGTAACCGCTGGCTCGACTAGTTGATTCAGTTGTTGATTTTCAGAGATGACCTCCACCGGACTACTAATGGATACTTTAAGATGACCATAGACCACTATTATTAGCATTCGTCATTATTATTAACCCTTTGACACCCATACCAGCAGCTTCTGTAGTAATTTAGATTTTCTTGAACAAATTCATGGCTTAAAGGGTTAATTATCATTACCTATCCCAACCAATGATCAGCTCTCATCATTTCAATTTTCAGTTGTGTACATGTAACAGCAACGTAGAATATTTTTGCCTGATTAAAACTAAGCCGTGTATAATCTTGCCAAGACAAGGAAAATATCTCTGGTGTCTTCCTCCCCTAAACTCTTTCCAACCATAGATAGGTGTTTCGTCTTTTTTCTTCTATCCTTACCATGCCAACCAAATTCCCCTGCTCATCCTGTAAGAGACCTGTTAGAACTAATCAAAAAGCCTTATTATGTGACTTGTGTTCGGAGTGGGTTCACTTAAGATGTTCTAAACTCACTGCTTCTGATTATCTCCATCTTGAGTTAGATGACCAACCATGGTGGTGCCTAAACGGCAACAAATCTTTATTCCCTTTCAATCACATTAATGATGATGCTGACTACACACTTGCAATCATGAATCCACATGTTGAATATAACTACATAGAGCACATACAAGACCTAATTCTAAATCCCTTCAAACTTAACACCCACTCATATAGAGAAATCAACTCAAAAGATGCTAGAACTGACTTATCCATACCTCCACAAACTTGTAACTATACGCTTCTAAGCAAATTTAATGACTATAACAAATAGTAAAGAAAGCATTGCACTCTCACTCATGCACGCAAACACTCGATCGATACTGAAGAACAATGACAAGTTAAATAATTTCCTAGATATGAGTGCACATGAGTTTGGAATTATTGGAATTACAGAGACTTGGCTAAAAGTAAACTCACCTACTACTCTAGTTAACAAGAATAACTATACATTTATCGAAAAGCACAGATCGGACAAAATTAACAAGGATGGTGGAAGTGGTGTAGGCATGTACATAAAAGACAATATTCAATTTATTTTGCGTGAAAACTTTTCCATAATGGAAGAATACATTGAAACAATATTTATCGAAATTCTGATTCAAAAAGGTAGAAATAAAATTGTGGGTACAATCTACAGGCCTCCTGACAGTGACAACAAACAATTCATTGAAGCTTTGAGCAGAATTCTGGATACAATACAAAAGGAAAATAAAACAGCCTACCTTATGGGTGATTTCAATATTGATCTGCAGCAACAGAAATGTTGTCATACCAAAGACTTCATTAACTTATTAAATACCTACTTTTACTATCCGACAATAACTAAACCAACTAGAATAACAGAATCTACGGCGACCGTCATTGACAACATATTCTGCAATAATATTAATCGCAATATCAGTAAAACTCATGTCGGAATTTTGTAACTGATATCTCGGATCATTTACCTATATTTCTCCTACAAAAACAACAAACATACCAGAAACAATTCGAACAGGAAAAATTTAAATGCAGAGATTACTGTCAGGTCAACATTGAAACATTCAAAAGACCTATGTCAGAGGTTGATTGGAGCATAGTAACAGACATTCAGTCATGTGAGCATGCCTACAACAAATTTCATGACATCTGCACGACTATTTTTGAACAAATCCTTCCAATGAAAGATAGTAAAAAATATAAGCATAACCCAACTAAACCATGGCTTACAAGTGGATTAATAGCTGCCTGTCATACAAAACATCAGCTCTACTTAACATTTATCAAGTGTCAAACTAACTACAATGAAATTCAGTTTAAAAAATATAGAAATAAATTAGATCAAATAATAAAAATGGCTAAGAAAACATATTATCACAAGAAATTTGAACAGTCTAAAAATGACATAAAAGAGACATGGAAAACCATTAAATCACTTTTAAACAAGACCAATACGGCACAAGAGACACAATTTCTTCACAAGAATAAGGTCATTACCGATAAATTCGAAATTGCCAATGCATTCAATGATTATTTCGTAAATATAGGACCAGAGCTTTCGAACATAATCCAATCAACATCCAAGAACAAATTTTCTGATTACCTTACCGGCAGCTATCAATCATCATTCTTCGTTAACCCTACTAACACTGAAGAGATCTTTAGCATTCTAAACAAACTCAACCCAGCCAAAATTGCCGGAATCGATGGTTTTAAGTGGCGCATTTATAAAACCTGTGTTATGGATATCCTTATCCCACTTAGTCACATTTGCAACTTATCCCTAGCATAAGGCATTTTCCCATCAAAACTAAAAATAGGACATGTTACACCAATTTATAAAGCCAAGGATTCTACTAACTTCTCAAACTATAGACCAGTGTCCATACTTCCACTTTTCTCCAAGTTACTAGAGCGCCTTATGTACAATCGACTGACAAATTACCTGGACAAAAAGTCCATTTTATACAAATCGCAATATGGATTTCGTGAGAAACATTCAACAATGCATGCAATAGCCGAAATGACAGAAAAGATTATTGAACCACTGGAAAAAAACCCAAAGTATAATAAGGCATCTTCTTGGACCTTTCAAAAGCTTTCGACACTATCAACCACCAGATCTTACTAGAAAAACTTGCCTATTATGGTACAAGAGGCAGTGCACTCACCTGGTTCCAGAACTACCTAAGTAAAAGAACACAATGCGTACAATATAATGAGATATGCTCTGAAAACAGGCAATCAACTTGTGGTGTTCCTCAGGGATCTATTCTTGGCCCATTGCTGTTCCTTCATTACATGAATGATCTACCTAACATATGCAAGCACATGTCATTAATACTGTTCGCTGATGACACAAATGGTTTTTGCTGCGATGACAACATAGACACCTTATACAGAAAAACAAATAAGGAAATGGAAGAAATTACTGATTGGGTTTCAATAAACAAATTGTCGTTGAATGTTGACAAAACAAATTATTTGTTATTTACAAATCTCAAACTAAAAAAAGATGAAATTCCAAAAATCTACATAAACAAAAAAGAAATTGAGGAGGCCCTATTTGCCAAATTCGTGGGAGTATATTTGGATAAACATTTGACCTGGGCTAAACAAATCGAGATGGTAACAGCAAAGGTGGCAAGAGGCATTGGTGTCATACAAAGACTAAAACCTTACATGACACCAGCTACAATTAAAACTCTATACTGCACCCTTGTTCTTCCGCATCTCACCTACTGTAACGCTACCTGGACGAATACACACAAAAGCAACCTAACAAAACTACAAAGTCTACAGAAAAAGGCACTAAAACTCTTTTCTAAACCAGCAAAGGGCCAGAATATATTCAAGTCAGAAAAGCTATTAAAACTAAAGGACATAGGCAAACTACTGTACACCATTGTAAAGGAGTTTCACCACAATCCATAGCCTCCAATTTCACACTAAGCACCAACATCCACAAACACAACACTAGGACAAAACAACAATTTACAATAGCAGCCACAAAACTTTGGAACAGCACCAGTACAAAAATACGCGATAGTATATTAAACCTGAAATCCTTTAAGAAGATTGCCAGGGACTCTATGATCGACAAATACTAAATTAATATATTTATACCTGATGGTCCCAGATTCTCTGCTAATTAGTAATAATACAAGCCTAAGACATTCCACCACCACCACTATAGATAAACTAATCTAACCTAATAATTGAAGTAAGAAGTCTAAACACAAACATACTTCACAGTTTACTTTCACTACTACTACACCTAAATAGCCCACATACGAGCAACGCATCTATCGATTCTTAACAACTCTAACTATCTCAACTTTATATTACAGTGATGAGCTCTTCCCTGCCGCCCACCCCACCCCACCCTCGGTAGCATACAAAAGTGTTATATAATAATAAACCACTCCAAACTAAATTTAAATAAAATGAGATAATGATGTAATTAGGGAGTATATGTATAATATGTGTTTAATTAAGTCAGTAAATATGTATGAGTGTATTTAAATATCAATGCCATAAATATGTGTTTGAATGTCGTGTGTTTTATGTTTGTGCGCATAGTGGCATATATCTATGTAAACATCAAAGAAGGGAGAGCCCTACCCACCCACCGCTTAATGGAAGACATATGTATTAAATACATGTATATATGACATATATCAAAGTTTATGTCCGAACTCCACAAAACAAACCAAAATAGTCCTGGACTTTCATATCAAGGTAGCTTTTCAGCATTCTGTCACTGTGCCACTGTTTTGTGTGTCATATATATGTTAATGTATAAATGTTTTGTAATGTGTGTAAGGAGTCCATCACTCAATAGGCCATGCCTTTGATGGACTGCCTATTTAGATTATATTTACATGTATAGAAAAAACCATGAAATAAAGCAACTTTGAACTTTGAAATCGACTTTAGCATGTAAAAAATTGCTGATTTTCTTATTACTTTTTATTATATGCCTTTAAAGCATTGTATTTTATATAAAAAACATACATTTTTTGTTTCAGATATTGGAAATTCTTCCCTGTCATCTGTTATTTATACCACATGACCAATGTCAAAATCCATACTGGACAGGGATGTTCAAAAGTCAACAGCGCAGTGCCTGTTCTTAGCGCATTATCAAAATCAAGGAGTATACGCATAGTATATTATTCAATATCTTTTGCATATTTCCATTTGATGCTTTGGTCAAGCCCTCACAACTAGCTCCAGTCTGAGGAAAATGTCCACCACCATCACCCAAGAAAAAACAAGAAAATGACAATAAAACACGTTCCCCATTATGACAACTTCAAACGTTCAACATTTTTGGCTCCATATGGTAGCTGTGTTGTCTAAAAACAGAAATTTGGGCGAGCCTGTACGGGTATCACCGAAACAGGATACCATCATTTTTGTTTGTTTTGAAGTACGTCATCGCCTAATGGCGCTGTGTTTTGACATTTCGTTTTCAGGAATATTCTTCTAACTTGGCGCTGGATAAGGGATAAAGTCACTAACAAATTAAGCCAGTTTATTAAAAAATATTTATGGTATTTATTAAATTATTAGCAATTTCTGTTTAGGCGCCCCGAAACTGGATACACCACGCTAATATGAAAATAGGCATTACCTTTAAGCGAACGCAGACACCATTTATTGCTTAAATATTTAGGACAAATTTCTATGGGGTCGAATGTCCTAAATGCATATGCCCATATATAGTACATTTGAAGCTAATTTTTCATCATGCTTCGAGGGCATCCCGGTAAATCCAGTCCTAAGATATTCACAACAATGCATATGCCCATTGTCAGTGATATCCGCCAGCATTGTTGCATCTTTTACCATTAAATATTTGCACCAGTCCAATGACGTTATAAAATTTGTACCGACATATCGCGCTACTCCTCGCTATTTGGGGAAATACATTTCAAGTTCATAGTAACTATGACGTCATAAGGAAATGTCGTCCGCTAGAATTTTTAGATCACGTTTATCCAGACATAAGCTACAAAAAAATGGGAATTAATGCATGTCTGCGCGTAAATACATAAATGTACATTCCATCCGGGTGCGAATGACGTGGTATGGGGCCTTAAATTTCCTGCTATCAGCGCTAAATACATACAGCTTTGACAACAACAACTTTCCAGGCCATGGGTGTTAAAAATAATACGAGACAGTCAACCAAACATCATATTGCATTTACAGATGCATAAATAGGAATATAAATGAAGCTTGTATCTGGTCTGCGTCAAACTATTTAATCGTTTTACATTCTGAAGTAAATGTACGTGATTTCGTGATAACGATATCACACAAACTTTGGACATTGAAAATGCGCAGTAGGTTGCCCTAAAACAGTTAGAGGAAGATACGCATAATGAATAACCATATCCCATAATGCTATGGGGCCCATGAAGAAACCACAAAAGCTATATCATAAGCCGAAACCGGAGCCAAAAAAGCTCAGGACCGGAAACGAAGCTTTCTCAGTCGCATGGTATATGTATTTTAGCCTCGTTCCCTGTCTCATTTTCTATTGGTTTTTCCTCATTACACGTACATGCATGTTATCAATATATGCTCACTTCGTTCGCGATGTTCACTCACTGCGTTCGTTATTAAAGTGGCTTATATGTCCTTTCATCCCCAGAAATGCAAGTTCATGAGACTAGACTCTGGTCATCCTCCATTTACCTATGTGATGATAGACTCCAATGGACATGATGTCCTGCTTGAGGAAACACCCCTTGAAAAGGACCTAGGTGTGTATGTTGACAAGGACTTAATGTTCCATGAACACATTGGCAAGGTTGTCAGTAAGGCAAACCAACAGGTCAGCTTCGTTAGACACACTTTCAAGTACCTAGATAAGGACACCTTCCCCCTGCTCTTTAAGTCACGGGTAAGACCGCTGCTGGAGTATGCCAACTCAATATGGAGTCCTCATCTCAGAGGAGATATAGCGATCGAAAAGGTACAAAGAAGAGCCGGCAAACTTGTTCCAGGGCTCTGTAACTTGCCCTATCATGAGCGGCGGCCTATCCTTAAACTACCTACGCTTGCATACCGCAGACTGCGTGGTGACATGATAGAAACCTACAAGTACATGCATATACAACACGAGCTCTCATGGTTTTGGGACTAAGTAAAAGTGGTCTTTATATATAATAGATGATGCCTTTCTATATAAGAGGGGACTAGTCCCAATAGATCATGTTTGACGGTGTATACCTTTACGTAATGAGCCTTTGTAAACACAGTAGTGTCTCATAATAGAGTGTAGCATGAGCTTGGTAACAGTGAGTTTCAGACAAATCGATTGTGAGTGCATTGTAAGTGTATGTGCTGATTTTCTATGGTAAGGCCTCTGTTAAAGCTAATACTACAGTTATATGTAGGCAGCACATCAGATTAGGCAGCAAGTCAGATTGTGTTCTCTATTTATATGTACATGCATATGTGTGGATGTTTTTAATATATCTCCGGAGTTGGAAGCTTGACGATTCAATTGGCATGTGCTGTAGCAATGTTGACAATTCTGAGCACAAATCTGATTCTGTTATCTATCTTGTGGTGGGAGACGGGTGTCTTGAAAATGTGAAAGACAAAAATCTTTGCACGTTAAGTTTTCAACTAGGGCCAGCTCTTGAGTATGAAGCTAGGCACTGATACTGTGATGCAGACGGCTGGTCAGCATTTCAAATAGCAGACAAAAGCTAACTCCATTGCAGTGGTTCTCATAAGGGTCCTTTTGAGGGTATATAACCCAAAAATTCAGCCGGGCACCCTAAAAAATAATGACTGGGTCCCGTGGGACCCCTGAAAATCTTGTATGATTGTTAAATATTAAGTAGTTTTATAGACTTTTGCATACAAATACCTACCAAAGCTAGCATGGGACATACATCATTCATAGTTGTGGGTCCATGGTACCCTCTAATGTTGGCGTGGATGAGATAATACTGTTTGGGAACTTCAACTTTGAATTTTGGGATTCCAAGCTGGGGACCCTCAGATTTCAGGGTGTGGGTTCCCTGGGACATCCAAAATTTAGATGCCATGAGAAACACTGTTGCATTGTCTATCCATCTTCCAGTATTATGAAAAAATTTATAATTGCCAATTTTTGTCGATAAAAGAGGAAAATACATGTTTAATTTTTATATGACTGCAAAAACATTTTTTCAGCGTATCCAGTAGTTATAGACAAAATGTCATGATTTTGTTTCGTTGATATCTGGTCATAATCTCTAAAGTTACATGTACATGTATCTCGCTTGACAAACTTAACTCATTGAAAATATTGTTTCTCCATGATAGCGGTAACTTGAAAATGCCTCGAGACACTTTGTTAAAAGTTGGTAGATAGATAAAGATGTTACAAGACATCATCAGTTGCAATGACGTTTCAGCGAGATCCATTATGTGTTATCTCCCCTTAAAAAAACCCCAAGATTCATGCTGGATAAATATTTATATTTATCATTCCTCAAACAAGTATGTTTGTGAGCGTATGCTAATTTTCACTAAGCCTCTTGCTAAATCTTGAAGCAACTGCTGAAAAGTCTTATGGCTGGGCTGAAAACTGTCTTGTGGCTGGAATCTACTGAGTGTAGTTTGGACTCAAAATTGATTTTTATTACTTGACATGATTTTGATAGTGTACGGACCGTATTGAAGATCGGCGGCTACCGTTGTCATTACAACTAATAAACAGCTATTTATGTGTGCTCGGTAATATTTGGCCTTTGAACTGTACGGTTAAAAACACTATCTGACATTTTAATTTCTCTCGCTGGAGGAGGGGTGAGCCTATCGCGGCTGGCGTTCCAAATACACATATAGGCGGGTACCCGAGAGCTTATTCTCAATCACATCTTTCATGGTTTTAGAGATTTTGACATTTCCATGGCCCATTTTACATGTTTTGAATGGAAACGATGAGGCTATCACGCAATGCAAACGGCCTGGAATGCAATCTAAATTAATGATTAGTAATTAATTCTCTATTTGTCATGGTTGCCCAATGTACCGACGATAGCAAATGTATAGTTGCTCGTTCAAACAGATATTTCGAACCCATATATATATATATATATGTGCGGGTTAGGGGTGCAACGATACAATATGCATCACGATACTCCTGTCACGATGCGATACGTATCGCAATACTTCATGTCAGCTATGACTGACAAAGTAAAATATTTTTAGCAGGCGTTGTAAAATCAGCGATTGTATTGGCCAAGACCATCCAATTGGTAGCTCTGTGAAATCTGCTTTATATTTTTTATATCCGGGTGACTAGGCTAATGTCGTAAGATGGCTGATTCCAGCGGTTCTGAATGCCATATTTACGAATATTTACGGCAATTCGAGACACTGTTTAAGTACAGGCATTTTATATTTTACTTACCAGCTCTTAAAATTCCACGCAAATGTGCAGCAATTACGAGTCAAAATAAAATTAGTTCAACTAACCCACAAACAGTTGGCAATTCCCGGGAAAATAGCCAGCTAATGTCTAATGACGTAGTAGTCAGCGTTTTAATCTGATTGGATGCTGTTGGAATCACCCTTTATGGAACTCCCAATTAGTGCGCATTTATGAATGAAATTCCTCTCGTGTATATTACGTGCGTCAGGCGCTTCTTCTTCTTCTTTTCGATCGCTGGTATCACACTTGGAGAGCCGTTCTCAAGATGAGATCTGTAGTTTTCTGCAGTTCTTCCACAGGCCCATACAGCTTTTCAAGAAAGGAGGTTGACAAAGGCCAGATCTCTTCTCTCAGCAGCTGATATGTACTGCAACATTGAAGTATGTGCTCTGTGGTCTGTTATGGTTCTCCACAAGGACAAGCGGGCGATGTCGTAAGGTGGAACCGCCTGTACATGTGTTGGTTTAGTCTGTTGTGTCCAGTTCTGAGATGAAAAATGGTCACTTGCTCTGGCCTCGAGAGATGATGGTAGGCATCTTCTGATTGAGGTGTTCTATAGAGTGACTTGATGATAGTCTTCATCTCTGTATGAGTAACCATGTTTTCTGTCTGATTCTCTTCTGCACCCACCTTTGCCATCTTGTCTGCTTCGTCATTTCCCTGGACTCCACAGTGTGAGGGGATCCACTGCAATGCTATCCGAAAGCATTTGATGGTTTGTAGTGCTTCTTCAAGTTGTGGCAGCTTACCTTTGGTGATAGCCTCAAGGATGGGAGCGGGCATCAGATAAAAAGACAATCTGTGCAATATGGTCTGCTGTTTTGCTGACGGTATTAGCTGCATGAACCAGTGCTTCGACTTCAGTTCTGTAGTTTGTGCAGTGTTTGCCTGTCGGTATTGCAGCTGACTCATGTTGTCCGTTTGGATACTGTATGTGCGGTCCAGCACCTCCGCTCCTAATTGCATCTTTGGCTGATCCATATGTGTAGATCCTTATCCATGTCTCCTGAGGGTACATTTCTTCCAGCAAGGCTGGGGTCAGGGCCTTCTTGCTCACATCACTGTGTTCATCTTTGGTTGTGAGATGAGGTACTGCGGTGCGAATGGCTATGCTCTCTAGTTTGTTTTCCCATGGTGAAGGATCAAGTGTGTGGTTTGGGTCTTCTATTTGTGCTGGAAACATTTCTTGGTGTTTCCTTTGAAGTGCTTTTGTCTCTCACAAAACTTGATCTTTTACGTCTTCCTGATGACAGCTGTGCTTGCCTCATCTTCATCAGGCGGTTGTTGAATGATTTGAACTTTGCAGCTTGGATCAGTGCTTTGCATTTCCTTTGCTAAGTGGGGGGGATGCCTGCTGTCTGCTCCATTTTTTCTATTGGTGTTGATCTCATTCCACCAGTGATGATGCGCAGTGCCTGGTTTTGTACTCTGTCGAGGTTCTGTTGATGAGATTTAGCTGCTGTCATCCATGATTTGGATCCTTACTCAAGGTGTGGTCGTACGGCACCTAGGTAGATGGTCATGAGGATCCTTTCATTGGCATCCCACTTTGTTCCTGCCGGCTTCCTCATGATGTTTAGCTTTCTTCTGGCCTTTGCCTCTGCATTCTGGATGTGCTCCTTCCATGTTAATCTTCTGTCATAGGTGACTCCCAGGTATGTCTGCTGGTCCTCATACTCGAGTGGAGTACCGCCCATTGTCAGATTGCCAACCTTGGTTTTGGTGGACAGTGAGAATAGCATGGCTGATGATTTTTCTTTGTTGATGGTAATACACCAGCGATTGGCCTAAGCTGTAATTCTGTCCAAGGCGAGCTGCATTCTGTACGTGGCAGTCGTTGTGTACTCCTCGGTGCACCAGAGTACGAGGTCATCTGCAGAGGGCTGCATGGATCCCATTGGGCAGCTCTGCTACAATGTCATTAATGAAGAGTATGAACAGAGTTGTTGATAATACTCCGCCTTGTGGCACCCCTTGTCCCAGCAATACATTCTGTCCAGATTGTCCATCCACCAGCACCCTAGCTCTGCGATTGTGTAGGTATGACTTGGTCCATCGGAACATGTTGTCACCGATGCCTGTGCGCCGGAGCTTCACGAGGAGGCCATCCTTCCACACCTTGTCAAATGCCTTCTGCAGATCGATAAAGGCAGCTAGCATCACCTTCTTGGCTTGAAAAGTGTCCTCTATGACCTGTGCAAGATGTGTTGTTTGATCTTCTGTGCTCCTGTATCTTCTGAAGCTGGCCTGCTGTGAAACTATAATGTTCTCCGACTCCAGGTACCACTGCAACCGCTGGTTGACGATGCGCTCCATGGTCTTGCATATGCAGCTTGTAAGACTGATAGGACGATAGCTCAGGACTCGTCTTGTTCTTCCCTTTTTTCAGAATAGGGGTCATTCTGGCTTCCTTCCAGGACTGAGGAACCTCTCCATCGGTCCAACTGAGATTAAAGATGTCTAGCAACTTGCGGAGAGATGCATTACCAAGGTGTTGGATCATTTCATTTGTAATGCCATGTGGCCCGGGAGATTTCTTCTTCTTCAATTGGAGGATAGCCTTCTTCAGTTATGCTAAACTAATGTCAACTTTCATTGCATCATGAGTGTTGGTGTTTGTTCTTTCCTTTTGCTCTTTTCTAACCTCTTTTTGACGCATTCGTGGTATAGAAATGTTGCTTTCTTTTGCATATGCCTTCGCAAAGGCATCTGCAGCCATCTTTCCTGTTAGTGTTTGTCCATCTTCTTCAAGAGTACACCCTCATCATTCAGTGCTTTAGTCAGTCTCCATAGCTTTGTGGTGTCTCTCTCTAAATTAAACCCTGCCGTCTTTTCCCTCCAGCTTCTTCTTTTGGCCTCCAGCTTGGTCTTTAGATACCTGGCTTTAGTTTGTTGTAGCGTGAAGTGGTTTTCATGACAGGGATTACCCTCTGCATCTTCTCTGGTCTTGTCTAGTTTTGTGCAGTTCTGTTGTCCAGTAGGCGTTCATTTGATGCCTCATTTTCGTATCTCACTCGCTCTTATTTTCGTATTTCACGCTGATCCCCTAGACACCCTCCGCATCGTACAAAAGCAAGCGATTTTTCTTCTATAGTACATAAACAGTAAAAGCTGTTTCATTGCCTCCCACCGCGGTTCTTTATCGCGAGAAATTTTGATTCAATTTAAGGAATTTTCATTGCCGGCGTCATTGTAGAAATGTTTAAAGACCGAACTAAATATGTTTGTGACAATTTATTGAAAATATTGCGAGAATTGACCAAGAACGAAGGTGTAAAATTTACGTGGCGTTACCAGATTTCGTAACTAACAGTCGTGACTTGTCCCTAAATTTTCTGCACTAGATTCCCTCCTCGAGGTAAAGTTACATCGTAGTTTAAAAAGGGTATTGTATCCGCATGTTATTTAGAGTATTTAACGTCTAAAATCAATGGTCATATCCAATTTTAATGAATTAATCTCACTGGAAATTTTTTTTTTGCCGTGTCGCAATTCGGAAAACAAGTATCGTGTATCATATCGTGGGGGAAAGTATCGCGATGAATCGTAGCAGCCCTATTAAACCCTTTAGTCCAAAAAGGGCTTTGTGATTGGGCTTTTAAAAGCACATTGAAAATACCATGTGCTTTCAAGCCCTTTTTAAATTGTCACCTTAGAATCAATACTTATAGTGATCAAATCATTGTTCATAACCATGCTACACATGGTGATGCTACATATTACAGATACACTTTTGCTGCTTATTTTAAAAGTAATTTGACTGAAAGTAAGGCAACAAAATTTTTAGATAAATCATTAGATAGCCCGTAAAAGCTTTTACAAACCAACCTGTAAACATATTTTGGGTGAATTCAGAATGAAATGGCCTAATCTTTTTATTATTTTATGAGACAAACATGTATGTATTATGGGCCACAAAACCAGTTAAATATCTGAAAACTAATTTGACTAGATTAACCCTTTTATGCCGAACCTGACCTCTAGTGGTCTTGACGAAAGTCTATTTGCAGGCCAAAAGAACACAATTTTTGGAGATTTTCTTCTTGGCCTGCCAATGTACATTGAGTAAGCAAATATTTGGATTTTCTTGACCAAATTTAGCCATTAAAGGTTTAAGCTGTTGATTCCTTAACCAAATTATTAACAAAATGCTCAGCATGATATTTTGTACATCTTATATAATTTGTTTTAGCTTGCCTGTAGAGTTGCAAACCATTAACCCATTTTACTCCATATCCACTTTGCTTAAACATTTGTTACCGGTACATGTTATATATCTCAAAAAGCTGGTTACAGGGGAGACAAATACAGACATCTCTGAATAGTTTGAAAGCAAGTTACATCTGTTACAGTCAATTTCCCTTCAAATTGTTCAACATGGCAAAGATTTAGCTTCATTGAAATCAACATTCTGACAATTCAGTAACAGACAATGATTTGCAGTGTTAACTAATAATTCTAGCTGCTTTGCTTATCTGGTTAATACAAAAGAATTAATTTCACACCTCCCTGCCACCCCTCATCTAGTATAGCAAAAAATACCCCAATGTCTGTCTTGTAACTACACACATGTATTTAATACTGCTGAATAGGAATGTTATTTTAATGTAAGCTCCCACCAGTCAGCACAATGCCCCTCACACAATGCCCCTCGCTTGATATATCTCTGCCACTAGGTAACGTAGCAAGTTAATCATACAGGCCTGATAAAATAACTTCTTTGCAATGTAAGTTATATTCTGTCAAATATTTTGAAATTATTAGCGCAGATGATGTTGCTGTAAGCAGCAAATGGATTCCTGTCAAATTACTTTTGAAATGTTCTGCAACTTTCCTGTATGGCTGCTTTCAAAGTAAGATATTTTTCAAAGAAATACTTAACCATTTAATTGTAAAATATGGTCAGAAAATGCAGATGTGCCGACCAAGAGAAGACAATTTTTTGGGAATTACCAATAGAACCGATCCAGTCATTCCAGTAGTAAACTTTAAAAAATATCCTCTTTGTCTTTAAATGGACGTATGGAATATTTTGTCAAACAATTTTAAACTAGCTTCATTGTGAGCTATTGATCAATGCCAGCAACATATTTCAGGAAAGTTAATTTCAACATATACAACAGCTTATCGATCGATCTGTATACTTGATCTGAAAAAGAGAAACCGAAATCTCACAGGTTAAATGGATAATATTTGAAACTTGTAAGTGTACACCTAGATTTGACACTTCCTTTTACCTGCTGGTTGCTAATTGCTGTTTATTCTATATAATAGTATAGAATGTTGCTGAGAAACATTTCAACAGTACTATTCTCAAAATTAATAAACTGATGTGATAATCATTTTGCTTATTCTCTACTTAGTTAGTATGCATAAAGTTTTGACCAACCCTTAAATGAAACAGAATTATCAGTTGACTCAGCAGTGAGGGCTTGCGCTTGTACTTAAGGCCTTTATTACCTGAAAGGGCTTATGCTTTAAAAACACTTAAACGGCTTTTACCCTATGCCTGATTTAGGTGGTCCCATTTCATAATTTCACTCCCATGATGATGGATATATGGTATACATTAAGCCAGTGTTGCCCACAACATCTGATTTTTTGGGGTCCCAAGGACCCCACATTCTCAGATTTGGGGGTCTCTGTAAAATCTGGGGGTCCCATGGGGTCCTCATCTGAAATATGGGGGTCCCATGTTTTTTCTTAAAATAAACACAACACATTGATATAATTATAAAGCATTTTATTAAACACGTTGAAAGCACTAGTTATGACATTGTGTAAATACTGTTAATGTATACATAGAGGATATTAACTATGTATAGTTATTAACCTTTAGCACTTAACATTTTTGGCCACTATTATAGATCACCAAAATATCTATTTTTGAAAGTTTAACACTGGAATGACTGGCTCTAAACAGTGCCCGTCATTCCAGTGGTAAATTTTAAAAAATATGTATTCTGTGATCTACAGTGGTGGCTAAAATTTATCTATTGAAATGGCCATTGCATATTATATTGTATATATATATATATTATATATATGTCAATAAACAATAACCTAAAGCACTGTACTTGTTTGTTGTCTGATAAACCAACCAACCTACATTGACAACCTTGTATGATTAACATTTCCAAAGATCACTACATTAGTAATTAGCAAAGACCACCGCATTAGTTTTTTATAAAACCCTAACTTGACTTTGGACGAATTGAAAAATTATGAGTACCTGGGGCGAGTTTGCTCAAGGACGACTTGACCTACTTCGATATAATGCGCGCATATTTTTTATAATGTAACTGGAATGACTAAATATAGTGGAATACATAGGCTAAGATCAGACAAAACAATTATTTATCAAAAATAATCTGTATAAATCAGATTAAAATGTGTAATTAGTGAAAATATATCAGCCAATAACCGGATATGTATAATTCATAGGGAGTAACTATGTAACGCGATTGCTGATTGGTTGAAGCATAGATAATGCATTAGCGTGTATCCAATAAGGACGCTTGTATCGGGGAGCTTTTGAGCTATACACTGTTTGGAAAAAAATCAATATTTTAACGTATGCCTACCTGCAGATCGACGATATCGTTGAACATCGCTGCTGGGATGAGCTTTTTAGTTGAGAAATTGGGAACACCTAACGATCGAGTATTGTTAAACATTATAAACACTAATCCATCAGTCAATCAATCAGCCGCTATTGCTAAATAAAAGACGGCTTATAGTGCGTATTGATACCGTTATTCAAACAGCAATACAAAGACACTGCCGCTAATCCGTCAAATGACCATTCAAATGTATATATATATTCCTTCAACCATTTAGATATTTTGATAAGTAAATGGAAACAAATATTTTGCCTGTAAGTCGTTGCTGCTTTAGGCAAGTAGGCATGCGCAAATTAATTTCAAAATATTCAGCATATTAGTGATAACAACTTTGTGATCTGTCCAATGTTCTGAGCTGTGAAAGGGTTAAGACGGCCAGACACGTTTGTATACGCTTGATCAGTTGTATTGGATTTCTCAAGCGTGAGTTCCTCGAGAGGGAGATTCCGATGTTATCCAATCAAATACTGACACGTCACACTGACGTTTAGCACAACAGACAGAAACATGGCAGGTATTTTTGCATTTTGTAGGCCAAACAAGGCGACTAACATTAGGCTTGTAAACTCATTATTTATAAATAAAAAAATTAGATCAAATGGAATACTAAGGATGATTTGTGGATTGTGTTTACAATTAAATGTGGTGGTTGAATCTGATTTATGGGTATTAACAACTTTGAGTTGTGCAAGAAAACATACAACAAATCATAGTCTTAAACAACGCAGTAAGTTCGTTTTTATTGAACACACAATACATTAGGTATATTTTTTAAAGTAAAAACATGCACAAATAAATACACACATACGATAATATAATCGATAATTAAGCACACGCAAAGTTACCAGTTTCCGTTAAACTTTTTCGCTGCGTCCCTCGTGCGTTCTCGGGGACGCAGAGGGTTAATTTTTCTGCGTCCCTCTGCCATTTTTATGCATATATACGTGCAAAAGGACGCATAAGGGCAACTGCATTAAGCATAGTTGTAAGATGGTAAGAACTTGTTCCGTGAAATTGTGTTCTATTTTCGTGCTATTTTATCATTTTAGAGAAGCGATTTCTCAATTTTTTTCTTGAAATATACCTAATTGTCACCCCCCCCCATCCTTTGCTTAGAGATTTAGATTTAAAGAATTTACAGGCATTGTCCTATTAGAAGCCAACACATGACTTCCATTCTGGTGAGTGATGTCATTCTGTGAGAGCCATTATGCCACACGCAGAAATCAGAATGACCACAGTGCATTAATCTCTGATATCCCATGGCCATCATGGCATATTACCAACCTACATGTACTAACTGCGGGCCTCAAAATTTGATAAATTTGTGCTGCCTAAAAATAAGTGAGGATAATTTTCTCCGCGTAACCTATTGTTCGGTTACACAAATTTGTTAGACCAATTTCACTAGGCATAATTCATGCAATAAAAATATATGTACTTTGTGTGTTGTTGGGTGGTGTAGAAACAACATGAATGGACTCATCAAGCAGTTTAGATGTCAAGATTCAGGTAAAATTGATTCATGAATGCCTGGTATGTGCTTTAAAATCAATTCAGAATTGTATTACATCCCCCTACATATACCGCACCTACTTCCCCCCCCTCCCCCCCCTCTATGGTATTTCTTAAAGCCAGCACTCAAAATTAGCCAATGTTACAGTTACATGTCATGTTTGTGGCAGGTCTTCTGCCGCATGCGTGTGGGATTTATTGCTTTTCGTCAACTATCTGATTAGTCAGTCATGCCAACCAGATTTTAGTTCTGAATAAAAATTGATTTTTATATCAAAATTTGTTTATCTTAAACCTAGGTGTGTTATATAGTGCGGTCACGAATAGCCTATAGACACAGACTATCATTCTAAAGACTATATTGTCTGTCAAATGAATAAATATTATTGCTGTAATAATACATGTCATTCTGAATTCTGAGATTTGTTTTAACCCTTTAATGTCTAAATTTGGTCAAGAAAGTCAAAATATTTCCTTATTGAATTTTCATTTGCAGGCCAAGAGAATATTTTTGAAAATTTATGACGAATGGCTGGCTCGGTTACAGAGCCAGTCATTTCAGTGGTAAAATTTAAAAATTTCTCTTCTCGGCCTGCAAGTGGACATTCCTCAAGACCACTGCAGTGGCCGGTTTTAGGCCGCTTTCGTCATGAAAGGGTTAAAGGAGGTAAATTTAGAAGCTAGTTTGACTGAAAGAAATTTCAGACAGCAATTAATCACTTACAGAAGTTACAGTCAAATTGTTTTCAAAATAATTAGCATAGCTTCAGCTATAACATACATGTATCATTGACATATATAACAGATGGAAAAGTGTTAACACCACATTTTCACAGTGCATTTCTTTATTTAGAAGAGAAATTCCTGTTTTTTGCTTCCTGTTTGATTAAAATGGGACTAGACTAAGGTATAGAAGCATTGACAAGATAGGTTATTGCAATTAGAATATTGTTCATTTAATCTTGGCAAGTGTTTTACTTAAATATAATCCCAGTTGTTATTGCACCACAAAAACATCTGGGAAGACTGGAAGGAGACGAGGGAAGTCTACCAGGAGATCAAGAAGGTCTACGAACCAGATCCGCTTTGGCCAAAGTGGAACGATTAGAATTTCGCAGAACTGGTCCCTGACCTTCTTCAAGACCAAAGGAATCAGGATCATTGGAGGGAATGCATATGCAAACATTCCTGGCCAGGACTGAGACAGGGCGTCCACCGCCAGCGCCTGACTGTCCGGAAAAGGAGACATGAAAGAGGAGATCTGGACATTCAGACTGGTCGCAAATAGCTCTACGTGGGGACGATCCATGAGCTTGAACATCGCTCTGGCAACCGACCTCTTTAACTGCCACTCTGTTTGGGTGAATTTGCTGTGACGTGACAGCTGGCCCGTAAGAAAATTCAGACTGCCTGGGACACGAGTGGACACTAGAAAAATCTGATTGTTGTGGCACCACAAGAGAAGGTTCCAAACCGCCATACAAAGGAGGGATGATCTCGTTACCCGGTCCCCAGTCTGTTGATGTAAGAAACCACCGTCGAATTGTCCGATCGAATCAAGATTTTGAAGCCCTTTACTCGATCCGACCATGATAGGAGAGCCTTCTTGACAGCCCACAATTACAAGATGTTGATGTAAGCTGTCGACTCCTCCAGAGACCTGAGACTGACATGGAATCCCAGACTGCTCCCCATCCCTCCTGGAAAGCGTCTGTGAAGATAATCACCTGAGGGAGGACTTGACCAAAGGAACACCCCCTCAGAAGCAGAGAACGATCTTTCCAAAATTCTAGATGGGGAATTAAGTGATATCTTATGGGAATCTGATGATAAATAGAATGAATTGACTGCTTCCAAAGGGACATCAAGTACAATTGAAAGGGTCTTCTCATCAGCGCCGCCTAAGGAATGACATTCTCTACGCTGACCATCAAGCCTATCATTCTGGGGAAGAATTTTGCTCTGACTGTGGAAGAAGTTGACAGAATGTCCATTGCCACTGACATAGCCTCTACCCTTGGATCTGAAGGAAAGACTAGCCCCAGAGCCAGATCGAAAGAAAGCCTAGGTGCGTGAAGACTTGAGAGGGAATTAGACTTGATTTCTTGAGATTTAAAATCCAACCTAGGCTGCATGCCAGACTGCAAACGTCTGGAATGACTTCTGAAAGAATTGAGGAAGACTGATTTTATTAACCAATCGTCTCTATAAACATGAAGATAAATAGAACGACGGTGCAAGATTCTTGCGACGGGTGAAACTAGACGAGTGAAGAGGAAGGGGGCTGTGGTCAGGCCGAAGGGCATGGCTCGAAATTGTCATACCCGATCCTTGTAGGCGAATCTCATGAACATTCAGAAAGACGGGTGAATAAGCACATGGAAGTAGGCATCCTTGAGATTTATGGAGGCAGTCCACCTGCATGGATCTAAACTGGCTATGATCTGGGAGATTGTCTCCATTTTGAACTTTGGGGTTAAAATAAGGTTTAACTTTTTCAGTTTGATGATAGGACGCCACCCTCCTGTTTTCTTGGAAACTAAGAAAATGGTTGAGTAGTAGCTCAGGTCTACACTCCAAAGGGGAGCCTCTTCTATGGCCTCCTTGACAATTTATAGACTTCAACTCCTCCTCTAAGGCCACCAACTTCTCCGGATTGGAATGAACGGGTGTCCATTTGGGAATAAGAGACAGAGAAGGATGATGGCTCCAAGAAGGTACATTCCCCCAGCGAATCTGATTTATTAGCCAGGAGTCCTGAACGAGGGAATGCCAAGTGTCCCAAAACAGATACAGGCGCTCTCCCACTGGCAAGCTGAGCAGAAGGCACTGGATCGACGGATCCGAAGGCACAAGAAGAGGAAGGGAAGAGACTGGAAGAGGAAAGAAAGCTGGACCTACCCGGGCGGTGGCCACACCATCAAACTCTTACTCTGAAAGATGACCAACCTCTGGACCTTGAACTAGGACTACGAAAATAAGCTTGGCCCTAAGAGCAGGGGGCTGCCGAACTTGGGGTCTAGAATGGTGGGAGGAGATTGACTCGAAACGATCCTCCTCCGCGTATCGATCTTTGAGGTTGGAAGAAGATCTGTTAGAGTTAGTAACTATCCTGGAGGGATACGGACCAAACTCATCTGGCCGGAGACTTCCTCCAAAGGGAGGAATTGGGGCTCTTAACAGAGGAAAAGTCTCTTCACTGAAGGTTTAGAAACAGAGATCTGAGCCTGAAGATCTCTAGAAGATCTCAGACTCTAACCGAATGAGACTAGAGGAAGACTGACCAAAAATATCCTGGCCAAAAAGGAGGAGCCGAAATAAGACTACTATTGAAATTACTCGAAATATTCACCTCTA
Source organism: Chaetoderma sp. LZ-2023a (assembly GCA_034401795.1). NCBI lineage: Eukaryota > Metazoa > Mollusca > Caudofoveata > Chaetodermatida > Chaetodermatidae > Chaetoderma > Chaetoderma sp. LZ-2023a. The sequence goes on along the minus strand of CM067369.1, from coordinate 69,777,642 downwards.
CAAGCTTTCTAGACCTTCTCTTTGAGGTAATAAAACCTAAAGATCTAAATGAACCTCTCAAAATATCGGCCATAGTGCGAAAAACCTTAGCAGGGATCTGCTCGTCTCTCTTGGGACTTAAGAACTGCCTCTGAAAGTAATACAAGAAAATGTGCCGACTTGAACTGTGACCTACACACTGACTTCCATTTAAAAAGATCAGAAGAGGCCTCAACTTTCGCGGAATCTGTTAAATTAGAGGAAAGAACTTCCTAAGCGGGAACATTGACCGATTGAGGGGTGGCAACTCGCAAATAATTGTCCGTTGGAATTTGAACAGGAGCATCGAATTTGGGAGTACGAGAAAAGTCCTTAGAATGAACATCGTTCACAAAGAAGTCTAACATGTCAACTACCAAGTTATCAACCGGGAGGACCTGAGGAGACAAAGAGGAGGAGTCAGAGGATGAAAGAGCAGACCCAAAAGAAGGAGGGCCTATAGAGAATTCATCCTTGAGAGGAAGAGAAAGACTAGAAGCAATCCACCTGTGAGTCAGGGACTAGTCGTCCGAAGAGGCCCGGACCGGACAAAACCTCTTCAGATCCCTGGCCCTGACTGATTTGGGAATTGAAGAGAAGAAGATTGATGAGAAGAGTCAGCAGAGACAAAAGAGTCAAGAGTTCTAGAAGCTAGAGGAGAACAAGGCCTCCTAGGCGCTTGAAGAGAAGACACAGGTAAAGATTCGGAAATAGAGAAAAATTGATCAGAAAAAATTGGGTCAACATTACTATGCAGACCAGAAGACAAGGGAAATTGAACTAGACCACTAGCCGAAAACCTAGATAGAATGGAAAACCGAGCCGACACAAAAGAACGATCAAGGGAGGAATCCCTAGCCACAGAAAACAAGATAAAATCCAGACCTGAATCAACAATTTGAAACTCTAACTCAGAGGAGAGCACAGCAGAAACTTTCGGGTCAAGATGATCAGTGGAGGGAGAAGCAGAAGAGGAGGAATGCGGAAGAGAAGATTTAAGATGAAAAGAAAAAGAGGAAGAATGAGCAGAATCCGAAGATCCTTGGAAGGAATTGATAGCAGAACGAAGGCGGGAAAACCCCGGAGGAGGAGGGATAGAAGAGGACTGAAGAAGAGAAGAAGAATTAGAAACATGACTGGAAGAAAAATCTCTAACTGAAAGAGAAGAGGAAGAAGAAAGAGACCTATGACCTTGAACTTGAGAAGAAGAACGAGAAAGCGGCAGCCTAGCATCAGAAGTAGAGCCTAAAATTACATCACGAAAGGAGGAAGCAAAGGGACCTGAAGACGCATCAACATTAACTACTTGGAAAGGAGACTGAGAAGAAGCAAAATCCTGAACCAAATGATCACGAAAATAATAAGAGTCAGAAACATCCCTAAGACGAGGAGAAAAACCAGAGCTAACTAAGTTCTATCAACAGAAACCTGACTCCTATCAACCAAATGGCGAGTGAAAAAATTTACTGACTAGAAGAGGAACCTGTAAGCCCAGGAAACTCTTGACCGGATGCGCAAAATCTAATCCCGGAAGGAGAACTGGAAAGCGGAAGTTGGTGCTGGGATAAGGCCTTAACCGGATCTTGCAGACCCTGGAAATTGACCAAACCGGAAGTCTCATTAAAACCGGAAGCGGAAACCGGATCCTGAAGACCCGGAAGTGCACCCCTCAAACCGGAAGCGGAAGAGAAAACATCGGGATCAGAAATGAAAATGGAAGTGCGCCTACCGGAAGTCGGAAAATTAATCGGGTCCTGAGGACCCAGATATCTGGTAGGACTGGAAGAGCCACTAGAACCGGAAGTACTAATACCTGAAGTGGAAATGGAAGTGGATAAAGTCTTATCAGAAGTCGAAAAAAGAACAGGATCCTGAGGACCCGGATGTCCTGAAAGACCGGAAGTCCAAACATGGCCTCCAAGCTCCACGGAGTGGACTCGATCGCACTTAGTCGACGTGCACTTGACTTTCTCGACTGATTTAACAGACTCCTAAAAATGAAAATAAAAATAGAGAATTAAGCATGCAGCTTCTAAAAACTTAAAAGAACTTCTCTAAAATATTGAGTCTGAGATAAAGCAAACAAACACATTCTTAGAAAAGGTGGGAAACTTCAAAATTCAAATGACAAAAAATCCCTAAGAGAAAATGACAAACTGTGTAAGGGAAATAGAATGTTTTCTTGCTTTTGCACTAAAATATGATTAGAAATAAGTGAATAAAAGGCTCTTAGAGTAATTGAGGGTTAGTAATGATGATGACGACTTAGGCATTTTGATTGATGACCACGAAGACGAGATACATCACGAAAACCGGTAACACATATACAGAGTATAAATAGCAGTAAAACCACGAAATACTCCATAAACATAACCTAGGGAGGATAGACTTCATATTAGGCATAATCCTGGATTGAAGCACTCTCAAATAAGTAAGCTGAACTCAGCACAGTGCTATAAAAACTTAGCTGTAATATTTGCAGACTACTGCTTGCAGAATATTTGAAAAGTGAATCTGTTTCCTATTTGGGCTCCAATGTGCATGCGGTTGAGGGTATATATTAATATGGAATAGGCATATGGAGGAATGTAAAGCATACAAATCTTATTCTGGTGGCTAAATGCAGAGTAGTTGATTTATCAAGTAGTGATTGAACGGTAAGTATGTTTTAGGGTGGTTAATAAAACTACAGATCAACCCGCAAGGGAGGGGGGGGGGTTGTCTGTGTGGGGATTAGAAGCGTTAATATATTGTTTACTGTAATAAGGGAGCATATCTTTTAATATTTGCTGTTTATTAATGTTTGCTGGTAAACTAAGAGAAATTGCAGTTGTTATTGGCCAGGGTTGGGGTCGAGTAAACGCAGCTGTACTGAGGTTGAGTATGAGTACTTTGGCAAAGTACTTTTTAGCAATTGTACTGAAGACGAGTTTAAGTACAACTTGAGTATGAGTACAAGTACATATTAATACCAAACTGGCATCCACGGTGAAACTGGCATCCAAGGTGGCTATGGACAGGGTGGGGCAGAATTACCATGCTATAATGTTCCCCTGTGATTGCTATATGGGGTGGAGTTGCTCTGAAATCTGTAAATATACATAAATTACATATAAATATAAATTACGGTTTCTGTAGTGGTGTTTCCCTCTTTATTTACGAAACAAAGGTACCTTCTTGAATATTTTGTATATAATCAGACTGAATACTGTTGCTACCGTGGGCGGCATTAGCTCTCAGCCAAATTAGTATCAAAACATTTCACAGAATATTTACTAATGCTTTCAACAATACAGACAAAATGACAAATTCATTACAATAAGAAATAACCAGTTGAATATTTTAAAAATACTTTGATTGGCAGTTGCTCCTTTGGCAGCAATACCCCCAGTCAAATTATTTTCTAAATATTTAACAGAATGTTTCTTACTTTAAAAAGAATTTGCTGAATTCCTGGCATAATTGCTATGGATGTATAATATACGGTTTCACCAGTGAAAGGGTTGAATTAGAAATAATTTATTTCAGATAAATAATGTAATGTTGAATATTTTGAATTTAATTTGACTGATAAATATTATTAACTCACCTGGCCTGAAAGGCCAAGTGAGCTTATGTGGTGGCGACTGTCCGTCGTCCATCCGTCCATCAACCTTTCCTTTAAAACGACTTATCAAGAACCGCTGGGACAATTTAAGTTATATTTGTCAGGAAGGATCCTTAGGGCATAGGGATCCAAGTTTGTTCAAACGAAGCCGATCGGTCAATTTGGATTTTAGCCGATTTTTATAAACATCTTTAAAAATCTCCGAAACCGCTTGAGGGATTGAAGGAAACCTCATGAAATATCATCCAGGGGAAGAGCTCAACCAAGTTTGTTCAGGGGAACTTGATTGGTCAAATGGTTCGGTAGCCATCTTGGTTGACCTAGTTTTAGCGAAGATGACTTCTCCAGAACCGCTGAAGGGATCAGGCCAAAATTTGTCAGATATGATTAGGTACTACGGGCCAGTAAAGTTTGTTCCAGAGAAGTTGATCCGTCAAAAAACATGGCTGCCATGGGCCAATCAGAATATAGCATGTTTGGTGGCCATATTGGATTTTTTTATTTGATGGATTTTGAGGCTGAAATTGTTTTTATGTAGGTTTTTGCGTATTCTGATTTGAAATTTGCAATTTTCGAAACTGTCGGATAAATGGTTTGGCGGCCATCTTGTATCATTTTCCCGGCAAAAGCTCCCATACTAAAGCAATGGGAAATTTAAAATGTCTTCGTTTCGAGAACTGCTGGGCTGATTTTAATTATATTTGGCAGGAAGCATCCTTAAGGCATATGGATTCAAGTTTGTTCAAATGAACCAGATCGGCCGTTTGAGGGATCGATTCAGAACTCACAAAATATGATCTAGGGTAAGAGCTGAATCAATTTTGTTCAAGGGAACTTGATTGACCAAATGGTTCAGTAGCCATCTTGGATGACCTAGTTTTCACAAAAACAACTTCCCCTGAACCGCTGAAGCGATCAGGCCGAAATTTGTGATATATGATTAGGGACTAAGGGCCATTAGTGTTTGTTCAAGAGAAGTTAATCCGTCAAAAAACATGGCCACGGTGGGCCAATCAAAATTAGCGTGTTTGACGGCCATATTGAATTTTTTTATTTGATGAATTTTGAGGCCAAAATTGGTTTTATATAGGTTTTTGGGTATTCTGATCTCAAATTTGCAATTTTCGAAACTGTCGGATAAACGGTTTGGGGGCCAGCTTGGATCATTTTCCCGCCAAAAGCTCCCATACTAGAAATGTCTACAAATCTTCTCCAAAACCATTTGACGGATCAATTCAGACCCCATGAAATATGATCTGTGGTAAAAGCTGACCCAAGTTTGTTCAAGGGACCATGGGTGACTAAATGGTTCAGAGGCCATCTTGGATGAGCTTGTTTTCGCAAAAACGACTCCTTCCCCAGAACCGCTGAAGCGATCAAGCCGAAATTTGTGACATGATTAAGGACACAGGACCATTACAGTTTGTTCAAGAGATGTTGATCCATCAAAAAAACTGGCCACGTTAAAATGTCTTTAAAAATCTTCTCCAAAACCGTTTGGGGGATCAATTCAAAACTCATGAAACATCATCTAATGCAGGAGGAGAACTAATTGTTCAAGAAAACCTGATTGGTCCATTGGCTTGGTGGCCATCTTGGATGACCTAGTTTTCGCGAAAACAACTTCGTATCCAGAATCGTTGAACGGATTGGGCCGAAATTTGGGAGATATGATAAGGGACTAAGGGCTGTTAAGTTTTGTTCAAAAGTAGTTGATACATAAAGAAACATGGCTTCTGTTTTCTTGTTATAATTATGCTCAACTCTGTAGGGTTCTACTTATCGTTGATGGCCTTTCTGGTTGAAATGCCTATGATGCAGGTGAGCGATACAGGCCCCTTGGGCCTCTTGTATTCAGGTAGGCTTATGAGGTATACCTGCACACACAGTTGACACACGGCGGAGTGCGAAGCACCAGTGATGTCACTAATTCGCTCGTTAAACACTCCTAGGTATAGTAAATGCTTTTTCTCAAATAATCCTGATTCATTTCCATTTTTAGCTCACCTGGCCAAAATGGCCAAGCGAGCTTTTGGCATGGCGACCATCCGGCATCCGTCCGTCCATCAACTTTTGCTTATAAACACTACTCCTCATTGACCACTTGGCAGATTTCAACCTAATTTGGCTGGAAGGACCCTATGTGGGTAGGCTTCAAAAATTCTATACAGTGTTTTGATTAGAGCTGGGCGGTCTGACGGTAGTACCGTGAGGACACGGTATACCGTGAACCAATACCGTGACCGTTGACATTTCCAAATACCGTGAATACCGTCCATAATGTTTGAGCAATATTTGAGAAATATATTCATAAAATCTGACTTGACCACGGGTAAATAAGTGCTAATAGTGCCAAAAATACAGGCATCCCTAACTATTAGCCGAGTTCAGGTGAAAGGGTTGTTGTAAAAACAAACATCAAGACGTCTTACAAAATAATGACAGGCAGAATTGTATGTCTTGAAAGTCTCACGGTAAAATTGACGTATTTAAAACATCTCAGCTCATTCTCTGGCCGTCCGCCGGTAGTAATTACACTATAATATATTCCCTATTCCCGTTTCTATTATTTGTAATCTATTACTCCAAGCATTTTGTCACTGAACACACACGCTAGAATAACAAAATAACATACAAACTGCGTGCTATTCAAACACAACAGCGATCTCGCAAAGACGTATCTGATTGGTTGTTCATGAACTAGACCGTGGGAAAATACATTACTATGCTGAATTTATCAATGAAAATTTACTAAAACGTAGTATTTGCTCGCGCCGTTTTGATCACGTGCTAATTTATTAACAACGAGCAGCGTTGAAGTCGTTATTTTTTTTTTTTTCTGGCTTGTTTTAAGAAATTTCTTTATGGATTAAATCCAGTTTAAGTAACGACACCTAAAAATTATAGTGTTTTAGTTTTTGTAATTCATTTTTCAACTGGCTACACGTCGGAAGTTCGCGGAAATAGCTTTTTACACGCATTGTTCACGTGAAGCATGGCGAGTAACGAATCTGCACATCGGGTATTCGGTAATTATCAGAAGCTTTGGAATCGGCTATATTCACTGTCGTGTTATATGTATGTGTATAGGCCTGTTTTCGCGATTAACAGAATATACGACTCCAACAGAAATAAAAGCGTACAACACTCGCCCCGTTTAAATACTCGCAGATTTTGTCTGGACTCTGTTTATCAAAGCGCTCGAGTGCCAAAATAAAATTTACCGTTTGCTGGTCGCACGCATTAATAGCAAGAACAATCCAGATTGAAAATAGTGCGCCCCAATGTCTCAAACAGCGGGTTATAGTTAGCGAGTCGGCCACACCCTTTGACCGATATTCCCGTGAATGATATTACGTCAATAACAATAGTGACCTAATAAAATTGTGAAACTAAACAGTCGCAATAGCCATGTTTTTCTTCTCTAAATCAGGAAGCCGATTAATTTATTTTACCTATATTTACCGTTGATTGGAGATGGAAGTGAAAAGGAAATGGAAAAAATTGTTCTAATTTCGTGGCATGCCTCAAGCTCAGATGACGGTATACCGTGTTACTGCGGTATTTTTTCATGGTACCGGTACCGTCATGTAAATATCAATACCGCCCAGCTCTAGTTTTGATTGGTCATTTTTTTTGGAAATTGTTTAAAATGGTACTCCTCATTAACTGCTTGGACAATTTCAACCAGACTTAGCTAGGGGGATAGTACGCTGGTATGTTTCAGAACTTGTATACAGAATTTTGATTGGTCAATTTTTCCGATGATCCTTTTGGATTTTCTGAAAATCACTTCAAAGCCTACTCATTAACCACTGCGACAATTTCAATCAAACTTGGATGACAGAATCCTAGCATGGTATCCTTCAGAAAGTGTATACAGAATTTTGAATGGTCCATTTTTCCGGCTGTCATCTTGAATTTTCCAAAAACTGGCGGGAAATCATTTAAAATACTACTCATTAATTGCTTGAGCAATTTCAACCAGACTTGCCTGGAAGGATACACAGGCTGGTAGGTTTCAAAACTTGTATACAGCATTTTGATTGGTAAATTTTTCCGGTGGCCATCTTGGATTTTCTGAAAACCTTTGGAAATCGCTTAAAAGCCTACTATAACCACTGGGCCGATTTCAATCAAACTTGGATGGAAGAACCCTAGCCTAATATGCTTCAGAACTTATATACAGAATTTTGAGGGGTAAATCTTCCCTGTGGCCATCTTGGATTTTCTGAAATTTTTTGGAAATCACTTAAACGCCTACTATAACCACTGGGCCGATTTCAATCAAACTTAGATGGAAGAACCCTAGGCCGGTACACTTCAGAACTTGTATACAGAATTTTGACAGTTTGATTTTGATGGTGGCCATCTTGATAAATCTCTGATAAATGGGAATTCATATTATTAAATGCTACCTACTCATTAATCGCTTGGGCAATTTCAACCAACTTTGGCTGGAAGGATCCTATTGTCGTAGCTTCTAGAAACTGTATTCAGAATTTTGATAGGTCAGTGTTTTGTCAGAAATCTATGATCTAAAGTTTTCCAGAACTATTTAAAAATGGTACTCCTTCCTTCAATCAATAACCTGATTTCAACAAAACTTGGGTGGAACGATCCTGTAGGCTTCAACATATTATACAAGATTCTTGATTGGGTAGTTTTTTTGAGACCATCTTGGATTTTCTGAAAATCATCCATCATGTATGTCTATTTAAATGCAAATGGTTTAAATGCCAATGGTCCAGGTGAGCGCCACAGGCCCTTTTGCCTCTTATTTACCGATGGTAGTTTATTTAATATTCATTTGTTATTTCCCTTTTCCCTTCCTTTAAGGATGACCTCACTCGGTTAAAATTGACCTATTCTGTGAATTACGTTTTCCATTATCACGGAAAACTAACACTTTAAGCCTCAAATTTATTCAAGATTTGAATTTTCTCATAGAAAATGTTCATTTGCAGACGAAGAGATTACTTTTGAAAAGATATCACTGGAATGATTGGCTCGGTTATAAACTGTTGTGATATAGGCGGTTTGCGTCAGACATGATAGCTAAAAGATTTGGTTGGTATTGACTTGTATTGAATACTAGTTGCAAGTGAATACTACTCAAGGGAAATAACTCTTTACATTAAGAGAAACCATGCAGCATGAGGTAATTCTCTCCCATGATACTATATATTGTTCTCTCAGATTCTATTCAGTGTTATTCAAATTCTAATAATTAACCCCTTAGCACTCATCTCAGCCAAAAACTGGTTTGGTTGTGAGAAATGTCCATTTGCAGAACAAGAGATTATTTTTGAAAATTTACCACTGGAATGACTGGCTCGATAACCAGGCCAGTCATTCCGGTGGTAAATTTTCAAAAATAGTCTTCTTGGTCTGCAAATGGACATTTTCTGACAAAATCAGAATTTTCTCAAGCACATCTGTGGCGTAAATGGTTAAGATACTAGGCGAGCAGGTCATACTAGTTATAGATAGTGATGTTATTTTTCCGGAAAATTTTCCGATATTTTTCCAGAAAATTGTCCTAAAATTGGAAAAATATGTGTATATTTTGAACCATAAAATATATATATATATATATATATATATATATATATATATATATATATATATATATATATATATATATATATATATATACACCTGTGCAAAAGTTAAGCACCACCCTATTTTTACGCACATGCGAGGGTATATTCATGTGCTATGAAGAAAGCAATAGCATAAACATTTATGTACCCATCCATCTTAGTGCAAGAGGTAATAATGCAACTAGAGGAATGCTGATTATGATGGTGGGGAAACACTATGTTTTTGTTTGAACTTGAAAACGAGGCCTGAATATGGTTACGTTGACACAACTGACAACTATTGCCCTACAGTTGACACACGTGGCTAGATTGTCATTAATGGTGTCTGAAAACGAAGTTTAACATCTGTGCACGAGTTTGAGACTGTCATTATTAATACCGGGTATATCCACCTTGTGCCTGGATGACGGCCTGGACACGACGTCTCATGCTCGTCACCAACCGACTGATACGCCATTGTGGTATTCATTGCCATTCAAGATGGAGTGCGTCTGTTAATTCCTGTAGGTTCTGCACAGGAGGATCCCTCCTTCTCACCATGTTTCCCAGAATGTCCCAGATATGCTCAATAGGGTTCATATCAGGGCTCCTCGCTGGCCATGGTAGGGTTTCGATGGCATTCTGGCGGAGGTATTCATGCACAGCTCTAGCACGATGTGGTCGGGCGTTGTCATCCATGAATATAGGGTGGGTTCCAGGTGCATGATTTACAAAATGAGGGACCACAACTCTATCCAGTATGGAATCTTGATATCTTTGTCCATTTAGTGTTCCAGATACAGTCAACAGATCCAGCTTACAATCAAATGAGATGCACCCCCATATCATAACAGAACCTCCACCAAATGGAACTTCTTCCATGATGTTACGTTGGTCGTATGCCGTGCGTCTGGACCTCCATACACGAGTTCGACCATCTGTGGCATGAAGCAGGAACAGACTTTCATCGGACCAGTGTACCCGTCTCCAGGATCTCATGTTCCAGTGTCTTCTTTCGTTGCACCACCTCAGACGCTCCTCTTTGTGGTGTGCAGTGAGGAGAGGACGTCTGACAGGTCTCCTAGCTTTCATGCCAGCAGCATACAGTCTCCTTTTGATGGTAGACATTGACACTCTATTGCGCGTTTCCCATTGCTGGCTGAGCACTCTGCTGTTGGTGAATGGAGATCTCCTAACACGGCGTACTAGGGCTCGATCATCACGGGCAGTAGTCTTCTTCGGTCTTCCAGATCTAGGCCTGTCCTTCACCTCGTTAGTTTGCCCATGTTTTGCAATCAAACGACTGATTACAGTATGGTTAATGTTCAGCTGTCTGCCAATCTCTCTGCATGACATACCAGTGGTATGCATGCCTATGATTTGCCATTTCACACGATCACTTAACCTTCGTCTTGCCATAGCGGTTCACAATCAAGAGCTAATTCTCTCTGTACAAATAAACCACGGTCATGAACACAAAATTCCTAATCTTGTCGCCTAAATCTGTATGTAATGTTCTACACCTCAAACTGGACTTTTACATAACTGAACACGTGTGCTGTTTCCCGCCACGCACAGACATCAAGCGGCGTGAAGTCATGCATGCATGTGCATTTCGTACTTGGAATTATGTCAGCTAACGCGGGGACAAAAAGTATGGCAGCCTAGTTGTACCATCATGTTTCTACGTTCTATTGGTTTTGCTGGTGCTTAACTTTTGCACACGTGTATATATATATATATATATATATATATATATATATATATATATATATATTGTGTGTGTGTGTGCGTGTGTGGCACTGTGGTCTGTGGGTGTGTCACAGTGTATGGGTGTGTGGGTAAGTTGGTGGGTGGGTGGGTGCAGGCACTGCACGGCTGTCTGATTGTTTGTTTGACAGACTGCCTGCTAACTTTTACAAATTTAAGTAAGAAAAAACCAAATGGTTATTTTTAAACAAATTATTTTGAAAGTTTAATGACTAAAGCAACTGTCACATTACATGCCCTTTACACCGGCTGATTTACATGTGACTAACTGAAGTGAGTAAGTTTCATATTTAGCTCAACAGTTCATTTTGGTCATTACAGGCCAATTTTGGTGTCTATCAGAAGTCATCTTTTATATTCCATCAAATATCAGTTGGGATCAAATAAATCATCATCATGAAATATATAATGACTTACATGTACTGTCTGTCATGTATGCAAATTACTTTTCAATTGTCTAATCATCAATCATCATTATCATCATCATGTTACATTCATCATCATCATCATCATCATCATCATCATCATCATCATCATCATCATCATCATCATCATCATCATCATCATCATCGTCGTCATCATCATTCTGAACTATAGTGATAGTGTAAGCTGATGCAAGCCATTTCAGCCATGGCAACAGATGACACAAATCTAAATCTATTAACTTATATTAGTAGCAAAAGCATCGGTATTAATGCAATAGGGAAATAAAAATTTGCAATTGCATCCTTAGATGACCGGAAAATTTTCTGGAAAAATATGTTGGTAAATTTTCCGACTCACAACACTAGTTATAGAATACCATGTTAACCTGTATAACACTGATGTCAAAATGTTGATTGTTTAATACAGAACCAATAGAAGAAAATCTGCTTTTCATTTTGTAACCAGTGTTGCTGAAAGGTGATGTTGTCTTAGGACCAAATAGCTTACAACAATATCGTTTCCAACATTTACATTGTAACTTATAAGATGAAAGGAAATGGAAGTCTGGATTTTCAGCAGTCTATTGGATATGATAGTGTAAATAGCGAGTCAGATTTTGGAGAGCCTGTTAGCTGTTACATCCATTAGTGTCCACTCATGAGTATGACATGCAGGGTAATTGTGAAAATGGCATTAAAACTGAAATATGTCACTGTCAAGACAGCTACACAGTCACTTTTTCACCAATGAATTCCCCATATCTCATTTTCAAGGCAACCATACAGGAAAGCTTGAATATTTTGAAATTAATTTGAATGGAAGGCTTCCAGTTAAATTAATATCAAAATATTCAACAGAATAAGTTTTATATCGATTAAGAATTTTCTTTTTCAGGCAGTTGTCGGTGAAAGGGTTAAGGGTTGTTTCCGTGAAATATGTGCAAATTGGACTCGTGTCCAAAATTGCTAGATCTAAAAAATGAACGCCGACATATCTATTACATTTTTTTTTAATGCTCCATTGGTTCGACATGCGGAGATCTCTGCCTCTAATAGAGGGATTCATTTCTAGCTATGCCGCGCCCATTTCTAGCTATGCCTCGCCCATTTCTAGCTACGCCTCGCCCATTTCTAGCTATGCCTCACATTTCTAGCTAAGCTCCGTCCACATTTTGTACGTTTTTGGATCAATTTAAATATACTTTGAATCATGAATTTCCAGAATCCCAACTTCAAGATAACTATACAAGTAAGCTGTTGAATATTTTGAAACTAACTTGACTGGAGGCTGTTGCTACCACGCAACAGCGCTAGTCAAATTGGTTTCAAAAGATTGAGCCGAATGTTTATTAAATAAAGACATACCATTCGTAACCTTCATGACAGGAGCTAGATATGTCACTAGATGTATTGTGACGTCAACCTACATACTGTGTAATTGAGTATGAAATCAGATACTTGAGTGGCAGATCTTATCCATCCATTAACACGTACCACTCACATGTCAATGTTATGGATGTGCGGTTTGGCTTACAGCCATTTCGGTGTCGATATGACTTCTCATATCGGTTTTAACCGAATATCATTTTATTGGTGGCTTCTGCCATCAGTAATACAAAAATAGAACACTATTTCCCAGTACAAATCTTTGCCACCTTACAAATATGCTTAATGTGGGCAATTCCATGGTTGTGTATGTGACATTTGGACAGATATTCTTTATCATTTTCTGTTAAAGGAAAAGCTGCAATCTAACTTTTTACTATGAATATATCTAGCCATGCTTTCTTCAACAAAGATATGAAAGAACTGGATACTCATACAAAATATTTGTGGCTAAGACATATTTTACATGGTTGCGTATGTGACATTGTACGAGTTAACAAATTTGAAAGGGCTGAATTCATTGGTGAAAGTCTGAACTGTATTGAGGTATAATGAAATCTTGTAGTATAGGGAAACACAACATGTACTCATATCCAAATAGACCATCAACTTTATTGAACATCAATACAGAAAATAATAACAGTGACAAGTTGGTTGTGTATGTGACACATCATGGTTGCGTATGTGACATTGTGTAAAAATGGTTATGACTAGAGTGAAAATATCAATGATTCGCAGCGGCATTTGCTATACATAAATACCTTTATATGTACGTGTATGTATGTGTACAATTACAGTACAGCTCATAAATAAGTTACAGGTAGAATGTGTCCAATACAGAAACATATTAGTTATGAACACACTATAAGAAATTTTCTGTTAAATATTCTGGACTTAATTTGATTCAGTTCTTTTGCTGCCTTAGGCAGCAATGGTTTCCAATCAAAGTCCAAAATCTTCCACAGTACAGTTTGTTTTAGAAACGGGTTAAATTATTTCTGAGCTTTACTGTATATGTATAGCAATTCATTTCTCAGCCGCTACTCAGCATCTAAATTTTTGTCAAATGCATATCTGCCTCTGTTGTTCATTATGCGTGTCTCAAGAATTTTCAAAATTGCTGATTTATCAATCCAACATGTGTGCCATCTAATGGCTGGCATGACAAAATGATTATTTCCACATTTCCTAAAAAAAGCTACCTCAGTCTCATCACCGTCTTGATTAACATCCCTACCGAGAAACTGTTTAACAGACCTTTTGCTAGCGAACTGTGCCAAGACATATTTCCCAATTTGAAGTCTGTCTGCAACCATCAGAAGCTTGTGGCATGACTGTCATAGATAGGGGATTGGACATGATGGATCCTGACCTCAAATCAAGTGTTTGGGTTGTCTGCATCAGAATAGCTTTTGACCTCGACCAGCATTACGTTCTGTAGGTGCAAAAAATAGTTTCAATAGGTCGCTCTGTTAGAGCGCTCTGTAACAAAACTATTCTATGCGGAAGGATAATGGTTGCTAAGAAACCGCTATCGCAGCATCCTTTCTGTGATGCGCTTATGACGTAATATCAGGCATGAGATCGATGTAAATCTGGTTAGTTTTTTTTAAGGGGTTTTGTAGGTATATAATGTGTAACTTTCTATCACATTATTGATTACAATATTCCCGGTTTTAATGCCAAAGCGATGTTGCCGATACAGAAACATTGATAAATTAACGTCGGTAAACATTACAAATTGACATCTTTAGCCGCTTGGTTCCCTGCCCACGTTCGCTAACCTATTTCACTATGTATATAATGTATTAGCACCGGGAACGTATTACAGAATTGTTCGTCCTCATTCGTAATTCAGTGAATACTTAGTTTTGTATTGTGGAACTGGGTCCCGGTCGTATACCAGAGACTAAAAACTCGCGAAATTTTGTTTGAACAAAGCGCTGGGGGTGCCATGTTATACACAAATCTTGAATAAACGTACATAAAATCGAGACAACTATTTGAAATATATCAAGAAATGAGACTACACAAATAGCAATGCTGCGTTAATACTTTCCGATCGCCGTATTATGTTCACATAGATTTAGCTGTATCAAGCTGTTCCAAACTTTGTTCCGGTGTAAAATTTCTTAGCGGGATTACTATTTGTTGTGATTTGATGGTGCTATTTAATTGAAAAATGCCGCGAATAATAGAAAAATCTGAAGCTGATCGTGTTCGGGAAAGTGATAAATTGGAAAAGAATAAATTTCGATGGAACTGGTTAGAAAAGTGTGTAACAGTTAAAATCGACGGAAAATGTGTATGTATGTATGCATTTATATAGCGCCAATTCCAGAATTAACTGCCCAAAGGCGCTTTACAAAAGTTAAAGCTAATTTAAAATAGTGAAATATGCTTTTTGGAACAAATGGGTTTTTAGAAGAGTTTTGAAAGCCTCAACATTTTGAAAAGATGTGGTTACGACTCTAGGTGAATGTATTCGAAAAGTGGACATTGCCGGGAAAGCTATTTGTATTCTTTGCAATGATTTAATTAACTATGCTAGTAGATGATGTAAAACATTGGAGAATCACATGGAAACGAAGAAACATGTTGAGAAAATATGAATTCAGCGCACCAATTATTGCCTATTTAGTGCCAAGAGCAATACTACAACCCATGTAATACATCCTGTTTCAAATGGCTGTATCAGCGAAGCCTGCGGCAGCAGCACCTATCGTTCCGATAAACGAAAGACTAGCCAATGCACAGGTACTCAATATAATTAATTTTATTAACACTCACCGATGAATACTCCATATCCCATTTTCAAGGGAACAATACAGGAATTTGAAAACTTGAATATTTTGAAATAAATGTGACTGGCAACCATTGCTGCCTTAGGCAGCAACGGCTTGCAGTCAAATTAATTTCAAAATATTCAACAGAATAAGTTATGTAGGAAAGAATTTACTCTTTCAGCGATTTGTCAGTGAACGTGTTAAACCATCTTGACTGCAAACAAGTTTTGATGTCTGGAGCTAGACGGCAAGTGTGTGTGAGCCTAATTGTCAAAGTGTGTGCGTGTGTGGTGCGTGTGCGTGGCTCTTCAAACTGCCAAGAACTTATCCGTGAAAATTAGATGGTTTTGGATGGCATCCACTAGGATGACTGAAACATTGCTTCTAAATATTGAAAATAAATTTGTCTTTTAACCCTTTAATGGCCATGCCAGCCAAAACATGCCTCTATTATAATATTAGTATTGTGGAATGTCAGTTTACAGACCAAGATACTACAATTTTTGGAAATTAACCACTGGAATGACTGACGGAGCCAATCATTCCAGTGATAACTTTTCTAAAATTGTATTATCTTGGCCTGTAATGGACATTCAATACTAGGCAGATAATTAAATTTTCTTTATCAAATTTGACCATTAAAGGGTCAAGTTATCGCTCCCCTAGTTAAGTCTTTAACACTCAGGCTGGACAAAAAGGCTAAAACAGTTGTCTTGAAAAATGTGCACTTGCAGGACAAACGAAGACTATTTTTGAAAATTTTCCACTGGAGTTACTGGGTTGGTAACCGAACTAGTCATTCCAGTGATAAATTTTCAGAAATAATCTCTTGGTCTGCAAATGGGCATTTTCTATGAGTAAATTTAAATTTTCTGGAACAGATTTTCTCCTTTTTTCTAGGGAATGGTCCTTGGCGTACTTGCAGAGCATTCTATGCCATTTTCAATCGCACCTGTTTTGATTGACTTGTCGAAGAAACTTGCAAAGGATAGCAAAACATTATCAAAACTTAACTTAGATAGAATGGCTGCCTATAAGCTTAGATTTGGTCTTGTCGAAACCATGCGATCAAGAACTTGAGAGTATTTGAAATGTTCCATTCTCCTTGAACATGGATGAATAACAATTGCTCTATGAAATTCTGTGTGCCATTTAACAATTGTGTTGAGATGCTTCACACTGATGTTTCCAACGACTAAGTGGTCCGCTGATTTACTTGACGTTTTAAAGATTCTCGAGCTTAGTTTCACTTTTTTAGTCATCGGTGGTCATCATGTTATGTTTACAACTTGGATGCATATCTGGTGTTTTATTATTCATTTGTCCCAGAAAAGTCTAAGCCACTACCAGTACTTGATCGTCTCAATTTATCACAGAAGAGCAGTCAGTGACCAGGCAAGAGCGAGAATACGCACCCTTCAGGGAGAACTTTCTCAAAAGACACTCACAGAAGATGGGAGAAGCCAGAAGTTAAGAATAGTGGAGAAGCTTATCTATAAAAGGAAACAGACCGTGATTATTATGCAGTTTTACAGTGCTGTTTTTCCTTTGTTAAAACAGTATGTTTGCTTATTCCAACTAAAAGAGCCTATGATACACAAACTCTACAACCAACAGCAACAATTATTCAGGGATTTCTTGGCATGTTTTGTGAATCCACAAGCCATTAATGACAAGTCTATAAGCCAGCTCCAGGAGATGGATTTGGATACGACAGACCTGCGCAGTCAGAAATCTATGTTTCTTGGATGCTCTACTAGCAAAATGCTGACAGAGCTAGACAGAACAGGATCAGATGAGTTTCTCATTAAGCCTCAGACTTCTTGCAAAGAATGTGCTAAGTACATGCAAAAGAAATTGCCCCTAAGAAACCAAACGTTGCAACGGTTATCGGCCATTGACCCAGCTGCCACAGCTTGACCCTAAAGGACTTGAAGAAGTTACCAATAACACTTCCGACAATACTAACTACTTCAGAAAGAGATGCATATGACAGGGAAGTTCATGCTTTTCAAGTTGACTCCAGTCTTCCAGCTGCATTCCTCCCAGATGAAACACCAGTACGGCTTGATTAATGGTGGAGCCATGTGATGAAAACAGACAGGTACCCCACGCTCTGTAAGATGGCAAAAGCAATTATTAGTTGCTTCCATGGCCCACAAGTGGAGAGTAGCTTCAACCTAATGCAGGATATCATTGACGCTCGATCAGGGAGGATGAAGATTGAAACTTTCAATGCATTTCAAACTTAAGTACAATATTGCTGCTCAGAAGAAAACGGCTATTCAAATTTTTGACCACCAAGACATTCTTCACGATCCAATTGACAGTAATCTATCTAAAAATATGCAAGACTCTTGGAAGCATTACAAAGCAGCGAATGAAAGAAACCGTAAGGACATGGAAGAGAAGAAGGCAAAGTATTCCTTGAAAGCCACAAAACTTCAAAACAAACAGAAAGCGAAAGCGGCGCAGCAACTTCTTGAGAAGAAAGTAAGGTTGGCATTTATTGAGAAGAGACAGATATATCTGAAAAGGAAAACAAAGTTGGAAGCACTGGTTGCAAGGAAGAAAACCAAAACTGCTTAGTGACATTTGTGATTCTAAATTTCTGTGACAGTGTGTAAAGTGATGACTTATTTTCCCCAGTTATAAAGTGACATGAGTGATAGTTTTATGCAAAACATTTGTGAATAGTGTTGACAAAGATGACAGTTGATACAGAAGTGAGGACTTGTCTAATTTCAAGCAACATTTAGTGGCTTATTCAAAACATTGATGATTATAAGGTGTATAATTTAGAGAAATATAGTTGCTGAAACTACATCTATTTCTACATGGATGACACACTGTAAACTGAGGGTAACACTTATTTATAAAATTAATGATGTCATTAAACGGTCATGGAAAGTTAGAACCTTGAACGATGAGGCCCCAGAATCTCAATTTGAAGGAAATCTTGCTGTTGATTATTTTGAAACTAATTTGACTGGAAGCTGTTGCTGCTTCTGCCTTAGCCGGCAACAGCTCCTAGTCAAATTAGTTTTAAAATATTCAATAGATTAATTAATTTAAGTTTTTTCATGAAATTTGTTCAACGGATTAAAAACCTTGTCAGGAGTCCCATTGCTATACAATCTTTAGGTCATGGAATTTTGTATGTCTGTTCATGGAAAAGTCAATGTAGCATTGCAATATGAGTACCAAACTGTGATTACAAGACCGGTACAACTATACCCACAATATGTAATAATAGCCCCTTTGGGAAAAATGTTGATAATTTCACAGCCTATTGAAGGTCTATATTTACCTCTGGAAATACAGGAGATGCCATCTGAGAGCATCTAGATTTCAACATTTTTTCGGGGGAGGACCCCACTTCTGGTGAGTAATATATGTCTCCGTGACATATGATGATGTTTCAAATGCAATTACGTCACAGATTAAAAAAGTTGTATTTTTCACGAGTCACGTCCAGACATGTTTCGCGAAATAGCAGAGTGCTTTCACAAAACGTATCGTTCCATAGGAGAAACGTTTCTGCAGAACTATTCTAGCAGAGTGCTCTGTTAAGTTTTCCTTACGGAACGAGTTCCAGATAAGAACCACTGGCTACAACTTGATGGGCACTCTGTGTCCCTTGCAGCGTTTTGATATCCTCCCATCTCTGGTCAAGGAAGGTTCTGAGACCAGAATAATTTTGATGTTTGTGTGAAGTTGAATTCAATGTCTCATAAAAGGATTTTGCATCAGTAACTAGGGCATCAATATGCGGATAAACACGATCAAGATATATAATAAAGAGATTGTTTTGGACATAGTGGGGCGAAAAAAGATATTCCAGCTTTCAACAGTCTATCAAACGTGTGTTAGATATTTAATGTTAGGGGCCGTATCCACTAA
Source organism: Chaetoderma sp. LZ-2023a (assembly GCA_034401795.1). NCBI lineage: Eukaryota > Metazoa > Mollusca > Caudofoveata > Chaetodermatida > Chaetodermatidae > Chaetoderma > Chaetoderma sp. LZ-2023a. Next base: position 69,758,162 of record CM067369.1, on the reverse strand, counting down.
GGGGGCCATACACCCTAGAAAAGGCATGAAATCGGGCGTAACTTATGCCCTCCAACTACAAGGCGTAAGTCATTATTTACAGCGTTTTTGACATGGTCTCGAATTGTAGTCGAATATCAGATATTACGAATTTTATAAGTTGAATTTGCATTGAGCTGACTTTTTGTAAATATTAAGTGTTGTTTAATGTAGCCATAGCAGCCTTTTTTAAAAACATATTTGAGCTGAATACTTTTCTTATTTCTGTATTCAAAGTACTCGCGGTGTGCTAAATGTGAAGCTGAAACAATATGGTAAATAAATACGGTAGAGCGATACGTCATTGCCTGGCAACAAGCGCGCGTGAACAGACTGAATGATGCACCGCGCTCAAGTCAAATTTTCCCAAAAAGACTTCAGAATGCTAAAGAAAAGTTGTAAGAATATATTAATTACATGTTTTTGCAGCACTTAGTTTTTGTAATGACAAGCATTTTACTAATGAATGGTTATATGCTAGGTTAGTCAGACTCGATAGAACGTCCGAATGAATACTATTTATTTATTTATTTGTCAGTGTTAAGCGTACATACTAAATTTTGAGTCGATGGTAGCTAGCCTGTGGCTGTTCAGCATTCCATGTTGTAGTGAAGGCCTCACATCCATGTTGTAGTGAAGGCCTCACATTTTGATAGCTGTTGACGCATTTGGTACTATGTCAATAAGCGGCCTATATGTGAGCAACGAATTCTGGCCTACATGCATTACAGTGACGCATTTATTTACGCCCCTCTTCGTGAATACGGCCCCAGGTATGTATAACCATTCATTTCGACAACGGTCATAAAGCGTCAGCCACGGCGTGATTAGATCACCAATGTGCGTAGGAACAAATATTATTCTTCATATAGTTGTTGTATAATTTTTGTCAGTGAGAAAACGGGAATGGAATGATCAGAAGAAGCGCCTTAAATGATATAGATATTACCCTGAAAAACATGTCTCCGGCATCGAGCATTATTCATTGAGCATTTCATGAATGGTGCTGTTTAGTATCTTTCATTTTTAACAACATTTTATTTGATGATACGAAAAACCACAAAATATCTTCATATTCAGTTTTTCGGTATTTGTATTATATTGATTTTAAGGAGAAATGGTCAAAGGTCAAGGTCACAGTGACCTAATTAATGATGTAATATTGCGTTTCCAGGTGATAACTCGAGTTCTATATAAGGCATCGTTACCAATCTGGTATGTCGTTGGTGGTTCGAAGAACCTAATCGATTTTGGGGTCAATGGTCAAGGTCACGGTGACCTAAGAAGGGATCATACCAATCTAGCTTAGGAGCTTGTCCTTGGTGGTCCGAAGAATCCTATCGATTTTGGGGTCACGGTCACTGTGACCTAATTAATGATGTAATATTGCGTTTCCGGATGATAACTGGAGTTTGATTGAAATGATTGTTACTAATCTTGGGTGGGAGGTTGTCCTTGCTGTTTCAAAGAACCATATTGATTTTGGTGTCAACGGTCAAGGTCACGGTAACCAATCTTGGGTGGGAGTTTGTGCTTGGCGGAAAGGAGGGGTGGGGGCATACTTGAGCAATTTCTGATTGTCGTTCTTGTTTTCTGTGTCAATGGAAAGGAAACTGGGGTCCATTTTTCAACAACTTTGCTGAATGATGTTCCTCTCACCAAATTTGTTGAAAAATGAACACGTAATTTAATTCTTTTTTATTAAAAAAATTTTGACATCAGAAAGGTAAGGGTTAACACAAGTGTGACCATACACTGAGATTCCACAACTGCGGTCATGATCTCGAAATTGTGAAAAATTTTAGGCCAAAAATGTATAATGTGCCATTCAGAGAAAAACAGGAGGGCTCTGCAATTCCTGATTGCTCTTTTTCTAACTTAGCAAATGAAATCAACAACGGATGAATTCAATTTTAGCTATGCTCTGCCCATTCCTAGCTAAGCTCTGCCCAAGCTTTGTCTATGTTGGCATCGATTGAACCTTGTACTCCCTGTATCTCAATTTCCAGAAAACTACACAGGTAAGCTGTTGAATAGTTTGAAAACAAATTAGTTTCAAAATATTCAACAGAATATTTAATAATTTATAAAGACATCTTGACAGACTAGTAAGCATTTAGGACAGACTTAGATATGCCATTCATGACGTATTTGATTGTGAAGTCCGCCTACCTGTGACATAATTTATTATGACGTCATATACTCGACTGAGAGACTGGATTCCTGTATTCTGTAATCTTTGCAGATCAAAATACTGGGTAATAAAAGGTGGTCAAACAAACATATTTTGTGACACACCTTTCAGAGTAACAGGTACGACATGCTCTAGCTGGTCTCTAGGAGGCTTTGTCAGAAATGTTGCCGGTTTGGCCAATCAGTCAGAGAAATATGTAGATATGTGCGAGTGCACTATTCTTATAACATAGCCAGCTCTGCCAAAAATTTTAGCAATTTAATAGATACTAGTTGCAACTGTTTTGATGTTAAATGCCAAGTGAACTTGTAGCAACCTTCTCTGTGATAAACCTTTCATTTGAACAACTTCTCAAGAACAACGGGCCGATTTCAAAGAAATTTGGTTAGAACTAAGGGTCATAGAAATCTTGTTAAAATAGTTAATACATGTAGCGCAAAGACTTCATTAAGTGGCTTGATAATGTTCATTCATTCACCCCAGAGTAAAAGCAACCGATACTGAATCTCTAAATGATTAAGTAACCTCAGGTTGTTGGCGATTAATAGTTAGTTGCAGATAGACAGATGTCATTGTTCTTCTTGGCCATTTCTCTCACACGATTGCATCCAGTGAACTATAGATGTCTGCTGGAGCCAGAACAAAGACAATGCATACCAGTATACATGTATTACTTCACAGAGATGTATCTGATCAATGATGTGCGCAACATTTTGCAGGATTTCACTAATTTTCAGGCTGACACCAGAAGCCAGTCTCTTGGGTATGGCAGTAAGAAGGCCTGATCTATGTCTCAAGCCGGCCAAAAACTGCTTCTGCAGAAATGCCAATTTTCAGACCTGTTTTGAAATTTTACCACTGAAATCACTGACTCGATAACATATCCGGTTGGTCCAGTTATATAGAAATATAGATATGCTCTTTGAGCGGACATATTTACCAAGTCATGGAGGATGTACTAGACCTTCATTTCTCAAAGCCAGCATTTGATATTCTTTAACAGTCCCTAGACACGAGCCTCTTAAAGCATGTTAGGGTGGGATTAGGGTACTAATAGACGTGAACCACAATGGCCAGTTAATTATCCTGTTCCAAACACATGTCCTGAATAGTTTAAAACTTGTAAATTAAACAAATTACAATAGAAGACTGGGATGTGTACTTGTCAAAGATGATGTTGGGTATTGAATTTTACATATGTTATGGCAATATTTGTAACAGCCCAATGAAGCTCATCTGATAAAGATTCAGAGTAGATTATAAACTGTTCATTTGTATTGTTTTGCATTGCGCATTTTCTCTGTACTTACTGCAAAGCAAAAGTGTGTCTAGTACTGTGTTTCACATATTATGTAAATAAATGTTGTTTTGAAAAACAATATCTTTACAATGAATAACATTTTACAGGATATCTCACACTGACATTTGTTACGAAAAATGATTTGTTCAGATCCTACTCGCTAAAAGATATTTAGCATAAAAAAATTATTTAACTTGCAATGAAAATCTGTTTTACACAAACTGCTGAAATTTGGATACAACTTCTCTCAGAAAATATTTTTGCTATTTTGAAGGTGGTAAGAAATGGATCAAGCTAAAAACTGGTTTGTGACTTCTATCATGAATGCGACTATAAGTCTAATTTTTGTTCAAGAGAAGTTGATATGTGAAATAAACATGGCCACGATTGACCAATTTGAATTTTTATTAGTTGATTAGCTTTGACTGAAAATTGGGATATATACCCTAGGCTTTGGGGTGTACTGAATAGGAATTTGACAATTTTCATAGTGCTTGGTGGATTGAGTCCGTGCCCAGCATTCATGATTGCATTCAGTTCAGATACATATTAACTCTGAAACGGAATTCTTTCACACCTGACCTAAATGTTCATGTTTCATTTTCACATTTGGAACTTGCCACGCTTCCTAATTTTTGTCAGTCCATCAGTCTTGCCATCCACTATAATAGCTTCTGTCCTGGGGGAGGGGGGAGGGGTTGCTATGTGATTTTGTCTAGTTATATATCATCCTATCATTGGGTAAGCCGGATAGCCGGTGATCAGTAGAGTTTTGACTGAATGACTCTCCTAGGTCATGTGCGCATTTCCTGAAATGAATGTGCTGTGTTCTTCATCTGTTTCTGTTTATTAGTGTTGTGCTGACCTTTCTTGTGTTTATAAATGTGTTATTCTAACTTGTGTGTCATATGCAATTAGTGCATTCCAATACACCAGATGACTATATCTGTTTGGCCATTTAAACCTGTATTTGTTTGGATAAGATAGTGTGATATGAATTGTCAGCTCTACAATTTTAACACATTCATCAAATAATATGTACTTATATTTCCATGACAGTTCTATTATTAGGAATTAATTCTTATTTAAGGAACAAAGCCATTGTAGTCTGCTTTCTGCATGCATATCAAAGCAATATGTACATTCGATTCAAACCACCATTAATGACAAATGGATGGCGCTAAGTTTTAAGCAAATTGGATAGTTTTTCTGATTTTTGTGACTTCATCCAAGCTGAAAATGCACAAATCTTGTAAATAAAAATAATATTGATTTGAAATTTGTTTAATTATTAATAAATATCAATAAATATCCATAGAGGATCTAATCAGATACATTGACTTTATATATGTTCAAGGGATATGTCTCTTAACCATTGAAAAACATGCTCGGTAATGTTTATTTGCATGCCATCATCTACTGTGTTATCAATGGAGGAATCCAGTTTTAGCTATGCACCGTCCATCTTTACCTAAGCTCCATCCATGCTATCATGTTGGGATTGATTGATCGATCCCTGAACTGCCAGACTATCAATTTCCAGAAAACTATACAGGTAAACTGTTGAATATTTTGAAACTAATTTGACTGGTTAATGGACAGCACCCAGTCAAATTAGTTTCAAAATATTCAACAGCATTGTTATTAAATAGTAAAGACATACAATTTGTACAACGACGCTTAGTCCATCCTCAATTATGCGTTTGTGACGACCTTATCTGCGTCATTCATCATGACGTGATTCTACACATCACATAGTTGATTATGACATGATTGTTGGATAAACTGGAAAGATCCATTAATCTGTAATTTAAGAATATATATATATATATATATATATATATATATATATATTGTTAAGCATTTTATAATCAAATTTGATCAAGAATGTTATTTAAACAATTGTTTATTGAATGTCTATTTCTAGGCAAGAGAAGACCTATTGTTGAAAACTTAAGATTGCCCCGAATGACTGGCTCAGTTATTAAGCCATGCAGTGCAGCGTTAAATTTTCAAAAATAGTCTTCTCTTGCCCCGCAAGTGGACGGACATCTTCAAGACCAGTGAAGAGGCCGGTTTGGGCCGTCTTGACCATTAAAGGTGCTATACCTGATAGAGCTATAAATTTAATTTATGGAACCATGACCATAAAAAGTTTCCAGTGGGCCAATGCTCTCATTTTAGTCAGAATTTATGCATGAAAATTAGTATGTGTTAATAATACACTGGGACCATTATATTACAGCAAAAATACTAAAAGTTGCCAAATTTATTTTATATCTCGGAGGTAATGTATCTTTAAAGTGTTGCTAAAGTGCAGTTGAACCTTTAATTTTCAAATTGTTCAGAAATATTAAAAATTTTCTCATAAAGAAATGTCCATTTGCAGAACAAGAGATGACAAAAAGTCTTAATGGACATTGCTCATGGCCTGCTTAGGCCATTTTGGCTGGCTTGAGTGTGAAAGGGTTAAACTTGCTTATACTTGTTAGTATAGCGCTGTGGGTACCTGGCTTTAGGAAATCACCATCAATTGGTGCCAAAAGCCAATGAGTTGTTTTAAGTGACCAGCTGTATTGAGTTACCACTTAGTGTCTATTACAGAATGGTTTGGCTGTATTTTGCCAACCAGATATACAGAAATTGTGTTAAGATAAAGCTAGGATTCAGTGATTGTAAGGGATCCTTGGGATAGTTAGCCTGACAATCATAGCTGTATTTCTGAACCTGGATGCAGAATATTAATATGTTAGCATTCACATGAAAATAATGGCTTCATGGCCCATTTAGACAATGTGATAAAAGTGCTGGCACTTCCTTAAACAGGAAATATGATGGTCTAGTCTGGATGCCTCTTCCCTTCTAGCAATTCAGCATTTTATAGGAAAACTAATTAATCAGCACAGAACTTCCCAGAACATATATGCTGAATTTTATGTTTTTCTCACAAAGTACGCGAAGGATGTGGAAATTTAAAATTACTTGTAAGTTACACGATGTTGTTTGAAATTGCTTTATGTGCCTGCTTTAATGAAGAGAAATAGCTCTACTTAGGTCAGTTTGCAAATTCATGAGGAAATCTATTTTAGACATGCAATTGACTTGCTGTGCAGAGCTGTTTTTTACTGACATAATGATCGAAGAGTTAATTATTAGGTTACAAGTTTGTTCAAGCGTATCTGATTGGTCAACTTGATTGCGTCCCAACTATGATTTTTTTTCTCTAACTGCTGGGATGATTAAAGTAAAAGGATATAAGCAACATCAACAGCTGTATTGTGTCTCTTAAAGGCCCATGTTGTAATAGAAGCATTTGACTTTGACACATAAGCTCCAATGATATCTTAGCAGTTGTAAAACGGCAAAACTGTTTGAGAAGCCCACCCCTTAACTCAGCTGTCTGTCTCAGGAAAAACTTTAAGACCAAATTTGATGAATTTTGTAAGAATAGTGTTTGCATGTAGCAGGATAATAATGGCAATTGTGTTATGGGATCGTTCTACTTTACACCAATCTCGGATTTGTAGATCTCGGCCACCTATTAGTTTGCTACTAATAGTATTCATGGTAGTAGGCCACACATATTCTAGATATAATAAAGTTTATTGCACAGTTTTGTGGTCAAAATACACGTAAAACAGTGTTGGCGTGATAAATTCCTTCCTTATAAAGATATTTTAAGTCCCAATTTATGTCCCACCCAAGTACTCATGTATTGCGCATCCATTTTGTAGGTAATTATGCACTTGAAGTGAAATAAAGAGTCTAGGATTTTTCTTTGGTTTATTTTTTAAGTTGATACTTACCATCTCCACACAACCCGTCTCGCCTTGGTCGTTTCGCAGTTGCTAATTGTAAGCCTATTAATAACTTCTATTTATTGACATGGGTTGCGCAGGTGGGCCACCACCCACCGGTACGACTGAAAGCTGATCAACTACAGCCTATCTGGGGCAGCTTTGTTAAAATGTTTAAATTCTGTGTATTATAGAGCAAGTAGGATATAATTCCTTATATCAACAGTAGTAGGGATGGTAAGTATCAAATCTCTGGTGAAAATAAGAAATCCTAGATTTTTAGAAATCCTTTAAAGCCTTACGCCTAGATTTCAATGGACCTTGGGTGGAAAGATCCTCTGGTGGTAGGATTCAAGTCTTCTTGTCAGTCAGCTGAACTATATAGCGATGACCCGGCATTTGTTGTCCATCATTCCATCGATCAGCTGTTAATAATGGTACTTTTTGGTATTCCTGAACGGATTAACACCAAACCTGGTCAATATGTTATTATTTGCATCTAATATCTATCTTGTGAAAATGGAGCCGATTCAATCTTAACTCCAGAGTTACCATCCCTGGAAATTTATATGTAATAGTGACTTAAGGGAGGTAACACGATGTATTCATTATCTTCAGAGCTACCCCTCCCCCTCATTCATATTTAAGCAGTTTAATGTAGTTACTTTGCTTAGATACAGCAAACAATCTCTTTGTGTGTGGTGGCATTATAGGCTGGAGATGTGTTATATATCAAGTGTGTCATTATAACATACTTTTCAGAGTTCGCTGAACATCATACAAAATTCTTGTCAACTGTAGTTTCAAAACTTCACATATAGTCAGCCAAACTTGTTGTATGGCTGCATCATAGCCTAAATAGTCTAAATATTTCAACTTCACCCACTTTTCACATTTCACTGAACGAAGTAAAACAAGCTGTTGTGATGCCTACACGTTGTCCAGTGGCGGCCAATTTGCGTTTAGCTCAACTTTTCTGTTTATATCTCATGTTTGGTTAATCATACTGGACCCAAACTTGGACACATGCATCCTTATAATGACACGGCATCACACAACGATGTTGGGGTCAAAAGGTCAGAGGCCAAGGTCGCTGATATGCATGGCGTCGACTCATCAGTTGTCCATCCGTCAACCTTTGTTTAAAAACATAACTCCTCATTAACCGCTTGGCAGATTTCAACCTAATTTGGTTGGATGGACCCTATGTGGCTAGGCTTCATAATATGAATTCAGAATTTTGATTGGTCAATTTTTTGGGAGAAAGTCTCATTCTATGCAAAATTTACTGGAAATTGTGTCAAAATGCATATCCATAAAACCGTTTGGAGGATTTTCTCCAAATTAGCCTGGAAGGACTCTATGGTGGTAGGCTCTAGAACCTCTACTCATAATTATCCCACCACTTGGGAAGGTTGGTTTTGGTAGTAGGGAAATGCACCTTAGTTTGATGGTCAGTCAGCCCGTCCTTCCATCCATCTATCCCTTTGTCTTTGAATTTGTGTCCGTCCGTCCATGCAAATTATGGGTTTTCGTACAATAACTATCTTTGCTTGGAGTATTGTGAGGAAACTTCATGGGAACATTGGCTATGGTATTAGGGAAATGTACATTATTTTGTGGGTCAGTCAGCCTTATTTTGTGGGTCAGTCAGCCCATCCCTGTCTGTCCATCCATCCCTTTGTCTCTGAATTTGTGTCCGTCCGTCCGTGCAAATTTTGGGTTTTCGTTCAATAACTTTATCTTTGCTTGGAGTATTGTGAGGAAACTTCATGGGAACATTGGCTATGGTACTAGGGAACTGTACATTATTTTGTGGGTCAGTCAGCCCATTCCTCCATCCCTTTGTCTCTGAATTTGGAACATTGCCTATGGTACTAGGGAAATTTCATTAGTTTGTGTGTCAGTCAGCCTGTCCCTCCCTCCATCCATCCCTTTGCCTCTGAATTTGTGTATGTCCATCCGTGCAAATTTAGGGTTTTAATTCAATAACTTTATCTTTGCTTGGAGTATTGTGAGGAAACTTCATGGGAACATTGGCTATGGTACTAGGGAACTGTACATTATTTTGTGGGTCAGTCAGCCCATCCCTTTGTTTCTGAATTTGGAACATTGCCTATGGTACTAGGGAAATGTACATTATTTTGTGGGTCAGTCAGCATGTACCTCCCTCCATCCATCCCTTTGCCTCTGAATTTGTGTATGTCCATCCGTGCAAATTTAGGGTTTTCATTCAATAACTTTATCTTTGCTTGGAGTATTGTGACGAAACTTCATGGGAACGTTGGCGATGGTACCTGGGAAATGTACATTATTTTGTGGGTCAGTCAGCCTTTCATTCAATAACTTTATTTTTTCTTGGAGTATTGTGACGAAACGGGGACTTTGATTTATATCATCTAGTATTGACTTGCTTTGTTCGGTAAATTTTTTTGTGGCTATTTGATTTTTTTTCCCAGAAACATTTAAAACGCTGCTCCTTAATTGGTAGCCCGATTTCAACAAAACTTGGGTGGAATGATCCGATGGCGGTAGGCTCCAATATATATCAAACGAGAGTTTTGATTGCTCAATTTCTTTGGTCATGTTAGTGACCATCTTTGATTTTTCGAAAATTATCCATTATGTCTGCTGGTATTCCCTTGGGCCTCTTGTTGATAAAGGCAGGGGTTCTCATAGGGGTCCTTTTGGTGGTATATACCTCCAAAATGCAAGTTGTGACCCAGTCTTTCCATCCATCCGTTCGTCCACTACAAGCTTGTCCGGGCCATTGTTTCAAGACTTAGATGTACGATTATGAAACTTGGTATGTGGATGCATCTTACGGAGATGATGTGCAGTATATAAAAAGTAGGTCAGTGTAACCTACTTTTGACCTACTTTTCATGTTTTATTGAACATTACCGACAATTTTTGGCCAGGATGTAGCTTCAAGAGTTGTTGGTATACGGGACCTAAACTTGATATGTGAATGCATCTTAGGGAGGAGGTGTACAGTGTATGAAAAGTAGGTCAGCATAAAACTTGTCTCGGTGATAGTTTCTACAGTGTCCCTACAGAGTATGTCTTTCGGGAGCATACATCAGTTTACTGATATGCCGTGTTAAATATTAATTAATTTTATAGGTTTTTACACAAAAATACCCACAAAATCTAGCATCTGATCTCCATATTTCATAGCTGTGACTTCCTGCTACTTTCTAATTTTAACATCGATGAGAAACACTTCATTGAAACCTCAGTTGTTATTACACCACAAAAACATCCATTACCATTCAGTCAATACTTGCTAAATCAAATGTCTGCATTTTGCTATCAGAATAAAATTTTATGCTCGCTTACATACTCCCTAATGGCAATACCATCACCATGTAGACCCTCAACCAGGCTTCTGATAGAGGGACCCCCCCCCCTGCATTAGCCATACAATAGACTGGCACCAGTCTGTACTCACTCCTTGATGCCTGTCACTAAGCACGCTCGCGCATGCGCAGTAGGTCCCAAACGTGAAAACTGATTCACTTTTCAAATATTCTGCTAGCAGATCAGACGCCTGCTATCAAATTAAGGATTAAAGTTTATAGCTTTGCATTGAAAAGTTTGGCTACATTTAATTCTCTGACTCATGAAAACATGCCTACCATGAAATCTATCTTGCCTAAGTTATGTTTAACTTTCATGTCATGGTGTTTTAGAGGTTTTTGTAACTAGTTTTGAGTTACCAGTTTTCGTGTCAGTACTCCCATTTTCGAGGTTTGAGAAACCATGCCTATTATATACTATCAAATATACCATGTTATAAAATAGTCAATACCACTCTTTTTACGTAGATCCTATATAGTGCTTTCAAACAATTTTATTCAGGAATCATTGTGATTCCAGTCTTCAGTCAGAATTGTTACGTTCGTGTTTGACGTCTCCTCGGTAAGCTTTTCTCATTAGTTTTAATGAAGCTAGTGCTTTATTTCCTATCCTTTTATTTATAGGATGTGGTTTTAACTTTTAAGTGGGGCAAGCCGATTTCACTCACTTCTAGACAAGAGATGAAATCTCCGAAATCAAAGTCTGGTGATTCAAAGAAAAAGTCTGGTAAATCATCCTCAGGTAGGAGCCAGACAAAAGACCATATACTTCTTGAGGGTCCGCATAACCCTCATGCGATGGCATCGGTGGCAGAAGCTTCCGATCCTTCATGTCATGCAAAAGTTCATTTTTCCGTAATTCCTATTGCCAGAAATGTTTTAAGATCTCCGATCACCTCTGCTCACGTCTCTGCTCCTGGCTTGTCGGGCAAGCAGATTTGCATTCCGGTTTGTCTTCTGGTTTGACCGGGCATCCGGAAATGGGCACTGTGATTATCATGATAATCGGGCTTTTCCGTCCACTTCCGTTTCCGGTTTTTCCGTTTCCGGTAGGAAGAATGCATATCCGGGTCTGTTGGACCCGGCATTGCTTCATTCATCTATTTCTGGTTCCGGTTTTCAGCATCCTCTTCCGGTAGTAGTGTTGCTACTTGCGTTAGGAAGAATGAATGCACATCCGGGTCTGTTGGACCCAACTTTGCATACATCCTCTCTTTCCGGTCCCGGTTTTTCAACTTCCGCTTCCGGCAGCATTGTAGCTACTTCCAGTAGGAATTATGCATTTCCGGGTCTGTTGGATCCGTCCTTGCATTCCGCTTCCAGTTCCGGTTCCGGTTTTTCCGTTTTCGCTTCCGGTAGCAATGTTTCTGCTTCCGGTTCAAGAGATGCTTCCCGAGGTCAGTTAGATCCGGAGAAACATTCTATTTCCGGTTCCGGTGTACCAGTTTCTTCTGGAAGTAATTTTTGCGCATCAGATTATGAGCTGTTGATTAACTCTAATCCCCATTATAGTAATATTTCTGCTCCTTCTGATTCTAACTTTTTGCGCTGCCCCTGCTCAAGTTTTATATAGGCAAGATCCTGTTCCTTCTTCTTCGCTTCTCTCAGTCTGTTCATTCTTCTGATTTTGTTCATCCTTCCTTTCGTGAGGTGGTGTCTCAATCTCATTCTTCTTCTAACATGTCTCATGTAGCTTCTAAGTTCTAAGAAAGTGTAGCTCGCCAGGTAGTGTCGGGCCATTCCGGTGTAGTATGTCGACTCGCCGCGCCACAAGTGCACGACGAGTGATGACGCTGGTTAGCATCCAGTCTCGGGGTGATGGACCTTGTACAAGACTGCCCTGCGGGAAACAAAAACGGCTCCTAAGGCCGGTGGAACTCAATCGTTCCGGTGGGGCTGTGCGACCATTGTCGCAAACAGTAAACACAACGGTCTCATCCCACGAGTTTATGTCACCAGTATGCCTGTCCATAGCAATTGCATGATCTATGGACTTACAAGATTTGATTTGGTGATCTAAAAATATACGTCTATACAATGAGTTTACCTAAATAATTATAAATATGCTAGATAACACTACAGTGAGAGCATACAAAAATACGAGACATAGAAACAGGTAGATGACCTTTTAAACATGGGACTCCAAGAGGTACCACACAGACTCGTAGGTCCGCAGAGGTATCCCCGCAAGTGAGGCTCCCGTACACGAGACTTAACTATTTAACTTAATATAAGTTATTATACCTCTAAGTTGAAAGAAAGAAGGTTATCTCGGATGAAAAGTGATGTACCTCACGCTGGCACTACTCCTAGTGCAAGTTTTGGGTGAGGAGTATTATCCTGGCGTGGACCATCGTCGATGAATCCTTGCGAGAGGCGCGCGGGCCTCCGTCTCGGGAAGGTGTCGCCACTGCTTAAAGCGGGAGAAGAATAGTAGGCAAAAATGGGCCTACTCTAATATTTCAATCAAAAATGCTTTAGAAAGACGAGACCATACCTAGTGAGATTATGACTATAGGGGTGCGTACTGTTTTACGTGAAGACGGGACGGGGGATTCCAGATGGATTCCCTTGTCACCGTCTTATGTAGTTCTTAGTTTGCTGTATTAGTAGTTGCCGCTTTATTTCTGCGGGCCTTCTGCTTTGCTTAATTCCGTTTAGTTGTTTTCAGAACAAGAATTATTTTAGGCCGCAACTGGCTGATATCCACCTAGCTATTAGACATGGCTGTCACGGAGAACGGATGCCCCAAGACATCAATTACTAGAGACAGCGCTCATACATGTTACGTAGCAAGATCTCCGATCTGGATAAGAATCCGGACATCCCGCCCCGCAACCACATAAAACATTACAAGACATGGGTTACATTTCACAAAAGCATTATTAGACCATTTCTCTTATCGTTATGGTGGGGGTAAGAGAGACGAATACCCACCGTAAATGTCCTTCCCGCAAGGGCGTGGCAGATCTAAATATCATGCCCAGACATTTTAACGGAATTCGGTGAGAATACGTATCTCGCCCGTCACCGGGTCCTATGGAACTAACCGTTTTACCTGTCATTAGGTTTATATGCAAGTTGCCAGTTTTGCACTGCAGTGCGGGAGGATTGTCAGTAAATAAAATAATAATTAATACATGTGTGTTCGCAGTGCTTTCCTACATTGGCTTAAAATGCTAACTACTAAGTAGCCAAAGATACACGGGATTGTGTGTGATACTGCACCCTGGCCATCACCACTCGGAAACCCCAACAGTTTCGCAGAGTCGGATCAGCCCATGGTGTGGACGGGGACATCCAAACAATTAAGAATCCACAAGGCTGAGTGGAGCATGAAGAGAGACAAAATCTTACTTATGAGTCTTACCGGAGTGCGGGGCTAGATTATCGCACTACCGGAAGAGAAGAATATATTACACAGTATGTAATGAAGAAAGTGTCTAATCATTTTGAACCTATCCTATTGAGCTGAATAGAAAAGGTTTAGTCGGTAGCATGCCGGGCTAAACAGAGTTATAGCACGGACAGCGACCTCAGTGAAAAATTGTTGGTGGCGGGAGAAAGTGTTGCATATAAAAAGCTTGCTGTATAGTGTTTCCTACGTGCACTGCAGTCCTATATTTTCTATCCATAAACAAAACATATGAACAGATGGCCACTGGCCATATATATACATAATTTAACCAGAACAAACAATACAGTGTCAAATGATTAAGATATAGATATCAGTACAGGTTAACGAACCTATTATAGTGCGGTTAGCAACACATTGAGGAAAATGAGAATAATTATCAACAAAGACAGAAATTATAACTATTGGTCCTAGGACCGTTACGGTTCCTTTTAGTCATCGGAACCGTTATTGCGGATACAATATAATTAACAAAACCTATATAGGGAAATAATTAAACTGTGAAGTATAGTTACTTGAATACCTGGTAGGCATTCCTATGTTAGGCTACCGTGTTACTGAAATTGAGACGTCAATCCGTAGTCGACGTGAGATGATGCGCTCTCCGGAAGCTGGAAAGTTCCCGCAGTTCGGTTCCCGCAAGCTGTTTTCCGCAAACAAGACTTCCGCAAGAACACTCATGGCGGGAGTACATTGCTCAGTGTTGTAGGCCTAATAGAATGTCTAACGAGCAGTCAATAAAAGATATGATAGTACTACGTGGTGAAGAAAGTTCCCGTACACCGATGGCACAGATGGAAGGTGTAAACAACCCATCACTAGTGGGGGGGGGGGGGGTTGTCAGAGGCAAACGAAGATACAAAACAAAGCTTCACGGTGCTGGGTACGTCAGCCAGCTCCGAAGACGCACCGGGCAGAGTTTACTTGCTGCGGTCGAAAGTAGAAAGAACCTGCACGATCAATGCGGCGGTGATTGAAATACCACTTTTAGGCGTGGCCGGCAGATCCGGCAAGTCATCCATCAAAACATCCTGCCTCTACATCTGTAGACTCACATATTCAGGCCGTAAAGGCCTCACCGCAAATTTGTGTTCCGAATGTAGATGCTAGTATTCGTGAACAATTATCAGAAGTTCCAAATTACTCCCGTAAATGGGGAGTTACAAAATTGTTTTATTGCGGTGGGTTGGAGAACTGCACGCTACGGGATAAAAACCCGACACATAGCGAAGGAAGATGCGTATTGTCTGTCGTGCTTGTTAGTAGCTGGTACAGATCCAACCTCGATCACTGGATCGCTTCTCCTTTTATACTCCTCGTGACGTCACAAGCGCAGGCTCCATCCAATCATCGTTCGAGCAACAGCCAATCAGCGCGTAGCTAATAATAGCGCAGTCAAACATTCTAGAAGTTTTGCGTCCACGTGGTTATGACGTCACGGCAATGTTTTGAAGATAATCATGAAGAGTTTTCCCTGGATAACTTGGCCATTTCTCAACCGATTTTGAAATGGTTTACAGATTTGAAAAGCCCGCTGATTTCTGGTCTTGTTTAATGCCAGATTTAACGGGAACAGGCAATCAATAAGGATTACAGGGTGCCATCTCGGTACACTAAAAGCGCCATCCTATCTAGGTCATAACTACGCGCTCCATATAAACAGCGTCCCGGCGCTTTAACGAACTTAGTCGTTTTTCGACACGCTATCTCCCCCATAGGCCTTTTCTACGCTTATGGCTCTACCCAGAGGGGCGTGTTCAGGAAACGAATCCAGGACGGGCGGCTCGTACCCAGATTAACTGGCACGGCCGCATCCGACCGGTCGATCCGAACTACAAAAGGTAGTAATCATCCTTCTTCCTCATCTGCTATGTCGGCTAGAGATTTTTCGTCTAGTCATGTTTCTAAATCCTCTTCTCTCTTTCATTCTTCAACTATCTCCTCCTCCAGGTTTTCTTCATATCCCTGCTTCTGTTCATCAGAACTCTTCTTCTCATGTCCCTTCTTCCTCTTCTTCTCCTCAGTCTGCTCTTCCTTCTTATTCTTTGTCTTCTCCTTCTTTTGATCATCTGGATCCTATTGTTTCTGTCGTTCTTTCTCCAGAATTGGAATTCCAGATAGTTGATTCGGGTTTAGATTTTTCATTGTTTTCAGTAGGTCGCGATTCCTCTCCACCGCTCTTTTATTTCTGCTAGATTTTCGATCCTATCTAGATTTTCTGCCATATTCGTTGCTTTCTAATCAGGGAGAGGAACGTGATGTTAGTCCTTCTGATCAGGCTTCCTTGGTTTTGGATTCTTGCTCGGGCTCTGCCTCTATAGATTTAACCTCTCTTTCCTCTTTAAGAAACTTTGGTTCTTCTGTTTCTTTAGATTCTGATCTTTGTCCTCCTCCTTCTCCATCTCGGGCTTCTGCTAATACTATCCCAAGATCAGTCAGGGCCAGGGATCTTAGGAGGTTTTACCCGGTTAGGGCCTCCGCAGATGTTTGGTCTTCGACTCATCGATGGATAGCTTCCTCTCTTTCTCTTCCTCTTCAGGATGAGTTTTCAATTGATCCTCCTTCTGGATCCGCTCTGTCCTCTTCTGATCCTTCTTCTAGTGTTCCTTGTGTCCTTCCAGTGGATAATTTGGTTGTAGATATGCTTGATTTTTACTGATGTTCAATCCAAAGAGTTCTCTCTTACTCCCAAGTTAGATGCTCTGGTTCAGGTTCCGAAAGTTGATTTTATTAGATTGGCCGCTACTCAATCTCTCAATGGTCCAACTTGGAACGTTCTATCTTCAAATCTCAAGGAGTCCTCTAAGGTCGAGTTATCTTCTGATCTTTTTAAATGAGAATCGGTTTGTCGTGCTCAAATAAAATCAGCAAATTTTATGGCCCTTCTTTCAGAGGCTCTTCTCAAGGCTCAGGAGAAGGGTGATCAGATTCCTCCTGAAATTTTTCTTTAGGCGATGTTTCAAGGTGTTCCTTGAACATGGTTTGCCATTCCTTGGGTTTCATTACCTCTAAAAGAAGATCAAGGAAACTTGCAGAGGTTAATATTTTGAATTCACTCAGGAGTAACCTTATTTCAGCTCCTTTTGGATTGGACATCTTTGGCCAGGCTTCTACCAATATTCTTAGAGCTGAGTCTGATCGCCTTAGATCAGCTAAGGATCTGCGAGATCAGATCTCTGTTTTGAAACCGTCAGTCAAGAGAAGTCTGGATTCCTCTTCCAGGAGGAAGAGTCTCAAACCGGATGAGTATGGTGCCTATCCTTCTAGGGTATTCACAAACTCAAACCGGTCCTCTGTTTCTCAATCCAGATCCGCGGAGGAGGATCGTTTCGAATCTATTTCGTCTCATAGACCTAGATGCCAAGTCTGTCAAGCCCCTTCTCAGGTAAGAAGGGGTCAGGTATTTTCATGAGGTTCTAGATCTAATTCTAGAGGTCGCTCCACTAGAGGTTTTCAGACTAGATGGGTTTGAAGTGATGGCCATAACCCGGGTAGGCGTTTCCCTTTCGTCTTTCCCAGTCTTTCTTCCTCCTCTTCTACCATCTTTGAATCTATCGGTGCAGTCCCTTCTTCCCAGTGTGCCAGTAGGAGGGTGCCTGTCTCTGTTTTGGGGGACTTGGCAAGTCCTCGTTCAGGACTCCTGGCTTTTTGAACAAATCCGTTGGTGTTATGCACCGTCATGGATAGATCTTCCTCCTCCTCTGTCTTGCCAGCCCAAATGGACTCTGGTCCCTTCCAATCCGGAGAAGTTGGAAGCACTGGAAGACGAATTGGAGTCTATGTTTCTAAAGAAGGCTATAGAAGAGTCCTTTATGGTGAGTAAACCCGGGCTACTACTCAGCTCTTTTTCTAGTCCCCAAGAAAACAGGTGGATGGCATCCAATTATAAATCTAAAAAGGTTAAACCTAATTTCTACTCCCAAATTCAAAATGGAGACTATCTCAGATTATTGCCAGTCTGAGTCCAGGTATGTGGACGTCTTCCATAGACCTGAAGGACACCTATTTTCATATTCTCATCTGGCCTTTCAGAAAGTTCATGAGATTCGCTTTCAAGGGCCGAGTATAGCAATTCAGAGCCATGCCTTTCGGCCGGACCACGGCCCCCTTTTTCTTCACCCGCCTAGTGTCAGCCGTAGCAGGAATTCTGCACCGTCGTTCTATTCCCCTTCACATTTATATAGACGATTGGTTACTAAAAGCAGAATCTTCCTCAATTCTGTCGAGTATCGTTCCAGAGGTCTGCAGTCTGGCTTGCAGTCTAGTATGGGTCATAAATCTTGAAAAATCATGCTTGGCTCCGTCTCAGGTTTTCACCCACCTAGGCGTTTCTTTCGACCTAATTCGAGGCTTAGTCTTCCCTTCAGATCTAAGAGTAGAAGCCATCTTAGTGGCCATGGAAATTCTGTCCTCTGCCGTGGGCAGAGCAATCTTCTTTCTCAGGGTGATAGGCTTGATGGTCAGCGTCGAGAACATCATTCCGTGGCCGGCGCAGATGAGAAGACCTTTCCAAATGTATCTTATGACCCGGTGGAAACAGTCGGTTCATTCGATTTACCATCAGATCTCTGTCAGAGAGCATTTAAATCCCCACCTAGAATTTTGGAAGGATCGCTCTCTGCTTCTCATGGTTGTTCCTCTGGTCAAGTCTTCTCCTCAAGCAATTATCTTCACAGACGCTTCCCCGTAGGGATGGGGAGCGGTCTGGGATTCGCTGTCTGTTTCAGGCCTGTGGTCCCTGGAGGAGTCTTCAGCCCACATCAACATTCTGGAATTGTTGGCTTTCAAGAAGGCTCTCCTTTCTTGGTCCGATCGAGTAAAGGGTCTCAAGATGTCAATTCGATCGGACAATTCAACAGTAGTCTCTTATATCGACAGGCAGGGGGGCACAAAGTCGTCTCCTGTGCTTGGAGGTGTGGAATCTCCTCATGTGGTGTCGCATGAATCAAATTTTCCTAGTGTCCACTCATGTCCCAGGCTGTCTGAATTTTCTCGCGGACCAATTGTCTCGCCCCCTCCAAGTTCGCCCACACAGAGTGGCAGTTAACGAGGTCGGTTGTCAAAGCAATCTTCAACCTCTTGGATCGTCCCCACGTAGATCTGTTCATGACCTCTCTGAATGCCGAGATCTCTTTCATGTCTCCTTTTCCGGACAATCAGGCGTTGGCTGTGGACGCCCTGTCTCAGTCCTGGACAGGAATCTTTGCTTATGCATTCCCTCCAACAATCTTGATTCCTTTGGTTCTGAAGAAAGTCGGGGACCAGATCTGCGAGATCTTGTTGATAGCTCCCTTTTGGCCAAAGAGGATTTGGTTTGTAGACCTCGATCTTCTAGTAGCCTTCCCTCGTCTGCTTCTGCAAGACGATCCGAAATCGAAATGCTTTTTCCGCTGAAAAGGATATGTTTATCGAATCTGGGGACGGTTTGGTCTTATGTCCTAGAAGGGATTTTTACTCAATCAAACCGTTGTCCAGCTAAGCCGATTATTTTAAAATCTTTAACCTCCCTTTCTCCGTCTGACAGATTTTGGTGTCCTGTCAGAGCTCTAAAAGTTTACAGGCGTCGTACTGATTTTAAGAGATCCGATCCGTCCCGTTTCTGGTTTCCGTATGCGGAATGGGTAGCCAGACCAGTCTCTAAGGCAACTATTGCCAGATGGATTTATGAGACCATTCGCCTTTGCTATCAATCTTTGTAACATTAAAGCTCACGACGTTAGAGGGATGGCTGCCTCTTTTGCCCTTTTTGCTGGCTCTTCTGTAGTCGAAGTTATGCAAGTTGCAGGATGGAAATCCGAGTCTACTTTTACTACTTTTTATTTAAAAGATTCCTTTTTTAGGAACATTATGATTTTAACTATAAAGGCTGAAGACCATTTACCAAGCACATCCCACCATTTTCGTTAGGACCGTGCGTCTGCGTGTATTGGTGAGAGTTGTTCTTTGGTTTTTATTTATTTCTTTAAGTTTCAAGCTTTATTTGGTTGATAATCACTGTGTGATTGATTAAGATGCACCATTATGTTATGTTATTAACATTGGGTTATGTTTTGTTTGATTTTTATCCTTGCTTATGGATTCTCAAATCTCCTCCCACCAAAGTTTCGTTGTGGGACACTAACCAAATCTATGGGTTTAGCAAGTAGTGATTGAACGCTAATGGATGTTTTTGTGGTGTAATAACAACCCCCAACAGACCCCCCTTTAGTGGGTTGGTCTGTAGTTTTATTAACCACTATAAAAACATACTTAGCGTTCAATCACTACAGCCCGGTCTCAGCCACCCCGCTGGGTATTGATTTGAGAATCTATTCTGGATATATGGCACTTAAATTTAGAAAAGTGAATCAGTTTTCACGTTTGGGACCTACTGCGCATGCGCGAGCGTGCTTAGTGACAAGCGTCACCAAGGAGTGAGTACAGAATGGTGCCAGTCTATTGTATGTCTAATGCAGAAGCCTGGTTGAGGGTCTACATGGTGATGGTATTGGCATTAGGGAGTATGTAAGCGAGCATACAAATTTTATTCTGATAGCTAAATGCAGATATTTGATTTAGCAAGTAGTGATTGAACGGTAAGTATGTTTTTATAGTGGTTAATAAAACTACATCCAACCCACTAAAGGGGGGGTCTGTTGGGGGATTTTCACTTTTGGACCCCCTGATTTCAGCAAAGGGACCCCCCCCCTGACTTTAAGGTGTGGGGTCCCCGGGACTACCAAAATTTAGATGCCATGTGAATTAGGGTATTGATAGGCCGACCCTTGTAGTTACCTTTGAAGAATTATTTTTATTTTCTGATGTGAGTTCATTGGGAGATTAAATTGACTCCTCAAAATGGGCTCATATAAGCTTTGGAAACCATTTGCTGTATAGTTTCTGTTTCAAGTT
The DNA here is from genome assembly GCA_034401795.1 of Chaetoderma sp. LZ-2023a. Taxonomy (NCBI): domain Eukaryota; kingdom Metazoa; phylum Mollusca; class Caudofoveata; order Chaetodermatida; family Chaetodermatidae; genus Chaetoderma; species Chaetoderma sp. LZ-2023a. The sequence goes on along the minus strand of CM067369.1, from coordinate 69,737,185 downwards.
CAAATAAAAACCTTCAAATTTTGTTTTTTAAATTCAGTTTCGTAGTGTTATATTTCAGAAGGTAAAAAAAGGAATTTCACTACCTACCTACCTACCCTACTCCAACCACCAGGGTCGGAGAACCAAAAAATGTTTAAGGATGTTTTAAGCTTTCTATATTTAATTTACATTTGAATTTAAGCTTCATAATTCATTGCAAAGTCAGAGTCGAGCTTCATGGTTGCATTGCAACCACATTCCTGGTTATAACTTAAATTTCTATTTCTGGTGGAACTGTTGAATTTCTGATAAAAACATACTAGTGCTCTACATTTAGAATATGACCTTTCTGCTTGAGATGTTGATATTCCAGTAGGTTTGCGCGATTTTTGCTTTGAAACATCGCGATCGATTTTATAAAAAAAATTGCGATTTTCGATTAAATCGTAAGTCCAAATTCCCACAAATATAAACCGGGGTAATGTGAGAAGTCACCAAAACTTCTAGAAAAAGTTTAAATAAATGGTACAAAAATAGCACGAAATTAGAACACAATTTCATGCGACAAATTCTTACCATCCTACGTCTATGCTTAATTAGGGTTGCACGATTTGATTATTCGATTAATCGCGATTATATAATTCAAAATGATCGTGGAGGATTATAAAATGAAATAATCGTATAATCGCCATGTTGAAATTTTTGTCAAGACACTTTTACGCTTGTGAAACTCTGCTCGCGTTACCAATCATGGAAACAAACATCCGGCTATCAGCCGAATGTGTGAATGATTAAATAAACTAAATAAATAACTGATTTGTTTGTATTGACTCATGATTAGTTTTAGATGAATAAAGATTGTTCACTTGGTCGCTATTTGTCATTGTTGTTGTAATCACACATGCTTATCCCGCGTTCCCCATTCTCTGAATAGTTATGCGCTAAAGGTTTTCCCAAAAAAGTTCTAAAACTGATACCACAGAAATTCAACGCATTTTCTCCTGTAAAAATTCTCACCGCTTACGCTTATGTTTAATGTATACCTCAAAACATCACTGGGGAAGTGAAATTATTTGATTTGAGCGCCTAAATATTGCGTAACTTTTAATAAAGGTCGTTTATTACATAAAAATTAATCCACAATTTGATATAAAATGGTGTCACGAAAAAATACAAATCATGTGATTCGCCTCCAGTTGAAGAGTTTATTTTAGAGCGAGTACTCGGATATAAATATTCTGGAATCGAGGACTCGGAACTCAGGAATTTCTATGTATTATCATTGCGCAATAGGAACTGAGTATTATACTGATCTGAATAATGGGTACCCGTTTGATAAACTCCCGTTAGCGTATAATATCTTGCAAGAACACGCCGCCTCCCATTGCAAAAGAGCCGCTGACTCACCAACTTAAGAAGCCGGCTATATTGTCGTTCGTAATAATTCAATTTGGATCATGTAATGTTGATCGGGGTTACAAAATTGATGCACATTTTCTCCCGTACTTGTTTGGTACATAAATTTGGTCTTAAAATATATTTATAAGGAAGGTATTTAATCACGCCAAGACTGTTTTAAGCGCATTTTGACTACAAAAGTGTGGATAAACTTTATTATATCTTGGCCTACTATTAGTATTAATCTAATAGGTGGTCGAGATTTACAAATCCGAGGCCTGTATTGACTTCTAGAGGGGCCGGAAATGTATCAGGGCAGAGATCGGTCTGAAGTAGACACATCTTGGGACATGATTGTTATTATTATACACGCTATTCTTACAAATTTGCTCTTAAAAATTTTCCTATATAATCTGCTGAGTTAGGGGGTGGGCTTCTAATACAGAGTTTTGCCGTTTTGAAACTGCTAAGAAATCATTGGAGCTCATATGTCAAAGTTAGGGGGTGGGCTTCTATTAGAGCATAGGCTACAATTAAGCGAAATACGGTAACTTCCGTGTTCCGTCTAGAAAAATCTTGATACATTCCTTTGTTTGCAATCAGCAACTGGCGTATTCTGTCCATGTATGTATACCCAAGTGCCTAATCCATAATCTTACAATCTGCAGTAGCATAATAACGTCCTCTAAGCAGCATTGATGTAGTTAATATAGTTCATGATTAATTGTATGATCACGATTATTTTTTTTAAATGATCGCGATTATGAAAAGTGAATAATCGTGTAACCCTATGCTTAATGTATACCGTATATCCATCATCGCAGGAGTGAAATTATTAATTGGGACCGCCTAAATATTGAATGTAGTTTAATACCATCATTTATTTCATCAAAATTTGATATAAATGTCATCGAGTAAAAATATAAATCATGCTTCCGCTTATAGCCTCCCTTTGTAGGAGGAGTTTAGGTCATTACCCGAGTAGCGCAAAAACACTAATATTAGTACCCGGGGAGATACTGCGCAATCCATATACATAAGACGGTAGCTTTGAGTAACTACGATAGTAACGATGTAAACTCCTCCTATAGTGCAGTTTATAGTTGCTTTCAGAATGTACGATGTACGTTTAAGAATAATCAGCAGAACGCACAGTTCAAAATACAACAATCTGGAATGTTGTTGCGTTATTTTCTTTAATTAGGCATGACAACCAAATCAAAAAGGACAAATTAGTACACAGCCTGAAATTGCTAAAAGAATTAAAAAGAATTATGTTCGGTGATTATTGCCTAACACTCTGCAACTAAGTATATACTCGGTATTTTACGACAGACTCAGGGTCTGCAGCGAAAGAAAGAAAATTATATGGCGATTCGACGGAGTAACTAGCTGGTTTTTTGAATGACAAAGGTGTTACCTCGCTATTGTTAGCTGGTTTACCATAGAGCTTTGTGTTTTGATTAGGACTTAGTGAACACATACGTGAAGCGATCAAGAAAAAACACAATGGATACATGCACTATTGGATTATAACTGTATTCTTTTACTGCTTGAATGATGAGTTTTAAAATCTTAGTCTGCTCAATTTTTTCATGATTTTTCGATTTTTCTTCAATTACATCGTAGAAAATTGCGATTTTTTCAAAATCGTGATTTCCGATTAAATCGTGAAATCGTGCAACCCTATATTCCAGGTGAGCGATACAGGCCTCTTGGTTTTTTTTGTATTTTATTTTTTGTCAGATGGTTTATCTCCTAATGTGATATAACTTTGTATCATTGATAAAACTTCATGCCAGGAATAATGTGATGACGAAGATCATTCATCTTAGGGTATAATAAAATCCACCAATGAAATTAGCAGTGCAACTGTTTTATAGCACCAGCTTGCCAGACTAACCACTCGAAGCGGTAAAAGCAAAACCAAGCTGAAACTAACCAAGAGGTGGTAATCACTATAATCCTTTAACCCTCAATTTTGTTCAAGAAAATTTCAATTTTCTCAAACAAAATGTCTCTGCAGACCAAGAGAAGACTATCTTTGAAAATTTACCACCGGAATGACTGGCTCGGTTATCGAGCCAGTCATTCCAGTGGTAAATTAAAAAAAAAGTCTTCTCTTGGTCAACAAATGGACATTTCTCAAGACCGCTGCAGAAGCCGTTTTTGGCTGATATGAGTGTTACAAGGATAAACTATAAAATGTTGGCAGCTGATCAGTGACACGCACTAACAATGAAACTTTATCTCCACTCTGATAGATTTTTATATCACAGTTGATTCTAGCTTCCCACAGAACAGATGCGCTGAATTAACCCTATAGCGCTCAAGCTGGACAAAAATGGCTTCCCCTGTGTTCTTGAAAAATGTCCAGACCAAGAGGACTTTTTGAAATACTGGAATAACTGGCTCGATAACCGAGACGAAAAGGGAAACATCTGACAGTAACCGTCTGAATTGTATGCCTTTGGCGAATTTGCGGATTCATAAACATTCTGTTGAATATTTTGAAAATAATTTCACTGGAAGCAGATTTTCTTATATATATATATATAATTTGTACGAATTGTATGTCTATTGTGTAATGAACATTCTGTTGAATATTTTGAAAGTAATTTGACTGGGCGCTGTTGCTGACTATGGCAGCAACTGCAGCCAGTCAAATTACTTTCAAAATATTCAACAGATTACCAGTAGTTTTCTGGAAATTGAGATTCAAACGTGGACAAAGCGTGGGTGGAGCTTAGATAGAGATGAGTGGGGCATAGCTAAAACTGGATTCATCCATTCCTTATAGCGCAAGACTAATATCTGTTGATTCAGACCTCACCTTGTAATCAAATTCACAGCTGCTAACCATTTAATGGTCAAAATTAGTCATAAATATATAAATGTTCTCATAGAAAATGACGCAGAGAAGACAATTTTAGAAAACCTATGACTGGAATGTCTGGCTTAATGGGTCCGTCATTGCATTGATCAATGTTCTAATTGGCATTTCTCAGGACCACGCATGCATATTCTTATTGTCCACCCCACCCCTTCCCTTTGCATCCATTACACACACATTTACAGTAAAGTTCAGAAACATCCATTACACACATTTACAGTAAAGTTCAGAAAAAACGTGACGTCTTTCCAAAATAAAATATACAGTTGAATATTTTGAACATATAGACCTTTCCCACATTAGTGTATTTTTGGAAAATACCTTCAGAAAGTATGGCGCATACCACTTCTGACTGATAACCGTGACAGCCGACACGCAAACAGCATTACTTTACTATTAGAATCAGATACAAAGCACAAGAACTAATTTCATAATATTACTGAAGTCATATATCATTGGAAAGTTAACCCAATTTTCTATACATATCTCTATTAGTTTTTATAGTTTTCTAAAATTTAATACAGTTGATTGTAATTTTAAAATACATTAACCCCTATTGTCCACTTGTTTTAATGAGTCTAGGTATAGTGGACTTTTTTAGTGGTTTGGTGGTGTATTTTATATACACAAATAACTTCGTGAAAATGTTACAAAAATATAAACAATAATGCACGAATGTTTCTAGGTAATTGAAAGTGCTTTCCAATGATGTATGACTTAAATAATAGTGATTTTAAAAACAAATCATCAATTTACATCTTTGGTCCCTATGATCTGGCGTGTGGAGTGGGTGTATCCCGTACTTCACTTGTTCTTTCTGACATAAGTTTTGTCAGGATGTTCAGGGTATGAGGAAGAACATGTATAATTTTAAAGGACGCGTTCTTGATTGGGCAGATTAAACTGTTGAACAGCAGGAATATCTTAATGACAGACGGCCGCCATGGCATAAGCTTATGAGATAAAAACACAAAGAATCTTTGTGTTTTTAAATCATAAGCTTATGCCATGGCAGCCGTCTGTCGTCCATCCATCTGTCTGTCCTATTTGGCTAGAAGGATCCTATGGTGGTATGCTCCAGAACTTCTATACAGAATTTTGATTGGTAAATTTTTCTGTTGACCATCTTTGATTTTCCGAAAATATTCCGGAAATCATTTAAAATGCTACTTGGCCCGACTTCAACGAAACTTGGGTAGACTAATTCTATCCTGGTAGGCTTCAACATTTCTAACGAGAATTCTGATTGGTCAATATTTCCGGTGGCCATCTTGGATTTTCTGAAAATTTATGGAAATCAGTTAAAAACCTACTCATTAACCACATGGCCGATTTCAAGCAAACTCTGTTGGGAGGACCCTAGATTGGTATGCTTCAGAGCTTGTACACAGAGTTTGCATTGATCAATTTTATTTTGCGGCCATCTGGAATTTTTCAAAAAATAGGAAATTGTTTAAAATGCTACTCCTCATTAACTTCTTGGGCAAGTTCAAACAGACTTGGCTGAAAGGATACTAGGCTGGTAGGTTTCAGGACTTGTATGCAGAGTTTTAATTGGTCAAGTTTCCCGGTGTTCATCTTGTATTTTCTGAAAATGTCAAGAAATCAGTTAAAATGCTACTCCTCATTAACAGCTTGAGCGATTTCAAGCAAACTCGGGTGGGAGGACGCTAGACTGGTATGCTTCAGAACTGATCTACTGAATTTTGATTGATCAATTTCAACCAGACTTGGCTGAGGCTGGTAGGTTTCAGAACTTGTATACACAATTTTTAATGGTCAATTTTTCTGGTGGCCATTTTACATTTTCTGAAAACTTCTGTAAATCAGTTAAAAGTCTAGTCATTAACCACTTGGCTGATTTCAAGTGTTCATCATTAATTTCACACTAAATATTGTTTGTACTGAATTCCAATTTATTTTATTTCTTGTTACTGCTAAATTTGAAATATTATGTCTGTTCAAATGCTAATGGTTCCAAATGCTATTAGTCTAGGTGAGCGTTAAGGCCCTTGGGCCTCTTTTTTAATATCCGTTTGATATACTTCCGCCCATATCTGTAACTCACGTATGGTGTCCTCCACACACTGTTTGTGACATGTGCATGTGAGTAAGGATATGACATTGCATGTGACAGTAGGTCTTGACGTTACACCCATATAGTGATTTTAGTTTATCATAAGAACGGTTTAAATTGTGGGGTATTTTAGTGCAATATTAACTCAATGCCGGTCAGTTGTTATTACATCACAAACCTCCATTACCGTTCAATCACTACCTGCTAAATCAAACTATCTGCATTTAGCACCAGAAAAAGATTTATGCTTGCTTTCATGCCCCCATATGCCTATACCAACTCATTGTACCCTCAACCAGGCTTCTGGTAGAGTACACTCTCACCATACAGCCTGCATTAGACTGGCACCAGTCTATACTCACTCCTCTAAGACCTAGGTCAAAGTGCATGCGCAGAGGAGACTAAGAGTAACATAGAATCACTCTCAAATTCTTCTGCTAACAGAAAGGTTTGTTTTGCGCCGGTCAAAGTTTTTTGTGCTTGCCATCTGTGTCAGATATTTATTTAAGAGGATTACTTCTTAATATCATGCCTGCAATGAAGTCCCTATTATCTAAGTTATGTGGTAGAGTAACTTTATGGTTTTATATGTATTATTTGTACTTTTGTTTCTTTGTTACTGGTTTTCGTGGTAGTCAACTATGCCTTACCATTTATACACTCATAAACACGCTAAGTCGGATTGCTATAAATATCAAACATGAAGAGTTCAAAGTTTTTTTCTAAAAGGTAACCTTTTACTTATACAGATCTATGATTTGAATTTATGTTTTCCCGCCTTTTCTAGCATGCGCTTTCTCTGCCTTTGTTAGGCGTTTGTTAAAGTTGGCTAGAGATTTCAGAAGCTGTGTGCTTCATCTTTTCCTATTTTTTTGTGTATAGGATTCTCTGAAATCAGCTGAAAAGGTGAAATGTTCCTCATCTATGTGTGATCGCCATCACCTCTCTGAATTCGCTGGGCACGTGTGCCTTAAGTGTACTTCATGTACACCTAATGTTATGTGCGGTATTTGCAAGAGGTGGTCGCCTGCTTTACAAAAGATTTTCTGCAAAGATTTTGTTTCAAAAACGCAGGTGGCCTCTAATCGCTACCCTCTTATTGCTGCAAAGGGCAAACAATCTAGCCCTCCTAAATTAGAAAAAGAAAGAACTCCTGCGCCAGTGGAAGGGGGGGGGGGGGTGGCCCCTCCATCTTCTACTCAGAATAGCGACGCAGTTTTAGCTCTTCGCCCGTTTTGAGTCATTTGCCACTATCTAAACTCAGTCTTTTGACAAAGGTATTTCTTCGGCAATTCGAGCAGCGAAAGCGGACAGTGACTCAGATGGAACCGTTCCGAATCCTAAAGGCCATGTCCGTAAGTGGGGGAAACCTGTGTCACTCACCACGAGACAGGTGGCGTCGTCCTAAGGCCAAGAAAAAGGATAGCAGGAAGAGAATGGTGGGCTCATGCAGATCACCAAATTCTCAAACCCATGTAAATCTTGGGGCCAGGCAAGCCCCTCAAGTGGTGGTGCCGGACATGTCCGGTTCACAGATTGACAATGTCAAAGTCTCGATCTTTCCAGTCATGCGCAACTTTGCTAGGTCGCCTGTTTTATTTTCTGCTGGTTGCGAGGATAGTCTGATTATTTCTTACAGTCCATGTTCTTCCTGTGAATAAGTCATTGGCTAGGTTCCCAAAACAATTAGCGTCTAGGACTTCACGAGCATCAAAATAATTAAGATATATTTGCATGATTAAGTAATAGTGACATTAGACGGGAAACAATAAGAGGACTGGCAGGAATATAGTCAGATAGTATGAGAATGTGGAGCGAGTTAGTGTTTAAGTTGAATAAGAGCGTGTGTGTATAATAGTGTTTATATGGAATAATAAACTGGTGATTCGAAAGGAATAATTCAAGCGAGACGTGGAATATCAAAGGAGTGAACAATAAGGTATGTCATAACCATTAACACTTCCGGTTCCGCCGTTTCCGGGTATTCTGTTGGCCTGGATCTGCAGGACCTGGGTCAACTGCCGACTTCCATTTCCGGTTCCAGCTCGTCCACTTCCTATCCGACTTCCAGTGTGGCTGCGCTTCCGGGTATTAATGATCTTGGTCAGTTTCCGTTTGGTGCTTCTGGGGTAAGTAGTTCCGTTTCCGGTCTGGCTACCGGTTTTGCTGTTCATTCCCGCTCTTTATGATCCTAGTCGGCTTCCGGTGTCCGCTTCCGCTTCCTGCTCTTCCACTTCCCGCTTGACTTCCGGTTTTATTGATCATTCGGGTCGGTATGATCCTGGTCAATTTCCGGTTCCAACTTCCGGTCTTTGCACTATTGTCTCCGATGCAACTTCCGGTCCGACTGATCTACAGGGTCTGCAGGATCCTGGTCAGTTTCCGACTTCCGCTTCCGGTTCACGTATTTCCGGTCTTTACATGTCTTCCGGTTCACGTATTCAGGGACCGACCTACTCATTTGAAATCATTAGCCAGTGAATTAACCTATTTTGTGATATCATTAACCAAATCTGGACTTTCTTAGCCTGGCCTATCAATCTAATCCTTTATGATGCCGCTAGATCTTAAGGCTAATAAGCAAGTAAGAGATGACCAGCAGGTCATGTAAGAAATAAAATATTTGATAGAATTAGATGTGTCATGCTTTAAGAGGAACTGACCTACCAACATACATGTAAAATCATTAGCCAGTAAATTATTCTATTTTGACATTTTATTAGCCAACCATGAAAATTATTCTCAAAAGCGAATTGCCGAATGGGTAGGTCTGTCCCTGCGTATTTCTGGTTCCAAGATTTTTTCCACTTACGTTTTTCATTCATCGGGGGATAGTCGCTTACAGTTTCAGGGACATCAATTTCCGTGTTCGTTTTCTTAGGTCCTAGTCATCATCTGGCCTAAGAGTCAGTATTATTTTCGCAATTGCTTTAAGGAATCAGAATATTCAATGGTTGAAAATCTTTATACAGAGACATTGACAGTCTTTTGAATTTATACAGACATTCAGCATTTATTCTTTATCAATAACAGTATTTCAACGTAATTAAAGACTTCCGACTGGTTCCCGTATGGGTTTTTTGGTTTAGCTTATTTTCATATGCGCCTATCGTAGGTTTATACAATATTCTACCATCAAGCGTGCATTTTCAGTTAGTCTTAATGTTCCCATGTTTCGTTATTTAATATTTTCTTTCGGATTTAGTTGATTTTTTGATTTATTTATTTCTCTTTCTGTCTAAGTTTCTACACATCATCTCTAGATACGTAATTTTTTCTTTCATCCGCCTTTAGATGGCCAGTTGTCTTCGGGCTGTTCAGCCTTCTCTCGCTCCTTTCTCTGCTTATGTTGGCAGGTTGACATATTTGTTTTAACCTAAGGGAGTTAATTTATTGCACTTATTCTAACATATTTTTTATCTCTGTCTTTATTCCTTCTTCATTTCCTTTTATGGGTTATTTCTCCTTTCCTCATGGCTTTTTGTTCTTGTGGACATTATTATTGGTTCCATTCTCTTCTTGGGGTTCCCTCTCTTGATTCTATTCCTTTTCAGTGACTGTCAGTTTTTCTTCTCTGGTGTCCTGTCTGGGCCTTAAAAGTCCATAAATGTCGTACCAATTTTAAAAGATCTGATTCTTCGCACTTATGGGTCCCGTACGTGGAAGACCAGTTTCTAAGGAGTTTGCTGCTCCCAGGAAGCGTCTATTTGCTAAATCCAGAAAAATAAATAAATTACCACTTACTGAGATTCTTTGTTTCAGAAGTACCACAAAAACTTGAAAGAACAAAAGTATTAAGATTCAGGTTTCTTCTTGTTCGTCACCTATTACTAAGTCAGTTAAGCCGTGCTCAGATTCAGCAGATCCATGCACTTCTTTGATCAACATTCCTCAGCATGCGCCCATGTGGTCCGAATTCGGTTTAACCTCTCGGGGCCCAAGCGGGTTATAAGTCGATCGTGTTTGTCACCACTTTGTATTTCTACGGGTGCTCTAGTGAATTCGGAGGACAGTCTCGTCTTCATATATTGTATTTGCCACCTCCCCGGCTCGACTTCCGGCCCCGGGTCCAAGTATTTTCCCGACCCCAGGTGTGGATCTTGGGTGGCTTAATTTAGAGTTCTTGTCATCCCCGGTTTTGTTCCGGGTCCGGGCCCATGTCCACACCTCTCAGGTCCGGCCTATGGCTTCCCCGCTTTGGCTTCGGTCTGGGCCGGGCATTCTGGCATTTCAGATTCAATTTGATTTTTTTTTTCCCAACTAATTTTGACCAGTATCCATGTGATTTTCACTTTCCCCAGGGGCCAGTTGGGCTCCAGAGCCGGGTGCATTGCAGAATTCTTCATCTTCCATCTTTTTCTCTAGAGATTTGAGGTCCCCGGCCCGGGGCAGGAACCGGACCCTGGAGTGTCAGAATTTAATTTCATTTACATTTTTTCTGCTAATTTTGGCTTTTTTTTTTATGTTTCCCTGGTCCTGAACAGCTTACGGTTGGGGACCGGGTACAATGGAGCCGTGCCCTGGTCCCTTTTGCGGACCCGAGTTCGGCTCAGTTCTTTGCATCGGGGTTTGGGCATACTATCATATTTTTTGTTTCGAATATTAATATTTCTTAGCTAGATAATTTTTTTCCAATGAGATCTTTTTTCACCTTATTACATATGTGCATATCATTATCTTATCTAGCAGTATTTTCTCCTGCGATATCTTAGTGGTTTAGGTCACGTTCTCCCCTTTTTCTGTATGTTATCTCTCCTTGCCTTCTCCCAATTTAAGTTATAGTAATTATTATTCGTTCTCAGTTTTTTCTCCCTGCACTCTTTTCTATATGTCAGATTACTTCGCAATTGTAATTAGCTATGTTTTGGTCATTATTTGTCCCACGTTAGAGGCGCAATTCTATTGGGGTCATTCATCTTTTTGTATAGTACACATCCTCCCTTCTATGTTGGCAGGTTGACATACTTTCATAACTTTAGGAGAATTCACTTGTTATGCTATCTTTATCGTGAATATTTCGCTCTTTTAAGGCTATTTCTCGCTATTTATCATCCTTTTGTTTTAAATATTAATTTCCTAAAATCAGATTACACTTGCCCTCATGGTGTTTTGTGACTTTCTTTAGTATAAGTATCTTTCACAAATTTTTCTCTCTCAGTATCTGTCACTTTTATCGTCAGCCCTCGTAATTTACGGCAGTCTATTCGTCCTAGTCTCATTTCGTCTCAGTGACAGTATCGCTTTTTCCTCCACTATATACCCATTTTTCAAGGCTATTTTCTTATTTTTAGCTAAAACCTTTTATTTAGAGTCATATTCTTTCCTGCCATCGCAGGATTGCTGATTTTGGGCTTGAAATTTATCCTTTTCATTCCCTTATCTACTTCCGGTAGCTGTCAGATTGTCATCATCGTTCCTGTCACTTTTTATATAGGTCGTTGATAATTCACCCCGTATATATTTCATTCCCTTTTTTGTTTTCATGGGGTGTATGTTTTGGATATGATATAGATCTTAAACAAAGATGAGTATAGGTTTAGGTAATTCTAGCTGGCTATATTTGAACTCTCACCCCTCTCAGGTTTACTATGGGATTTCTATTTGCCACGAAATCTGGTTAAAAGACTATAAATAAATTTATCTATGATGTTTCAATGTCTACAACTTTTAATAAGCAAGGCAATACTTCTATGATGCTTTTTCTCCATATGAAGAAAGTGGTAAGATTAAATAGCAGAAATAAACGCAAGTTAGCTCTCTCATGAGGGGTTAAGAATAAGGATATAGCTCTTATAACTAAGAAACATCGCCTTTCACTCGATTTCAGGAAACATTACTTTCCAATAGAATAAATCGATGTTTGAAAGTCTCTATGTGATCTCATTGTAACATCCTAAATTATTTAAACAGACTCAAGAACAGTTTGGACTAATACTGAGATAGTCAAGAAATAACTTAACTATCAAACATCCTAACTATTATCAGCCTGGCCCTAATTGGAATATTGAGGCTTTTTACCCTTTATTCTTCATTTATAGCTATCTTTATTCAGATATTAGGTATAATACAAGTATATCTTCCGTTGGTAGGCCTCTTATCTCCTTTGTTATTAGATCTTGATTTATTTTTAATGTGTTATGTGTATAACTGATGTGTACATTTCATTTTGTAATCAGGATTGATTTATAAGCGTCCTTTAATGGGTGGTCTTTCCATAGTTTGCCTTATTTGTTGCAAAAGATTGCTTTTTTATACAATAATCATATTATGGTAAGGTTCCTCTGATCTGTGCATTTTGTGAGTTTTGAGATTTTTCTAATATCCAAGTTTGTTCTGGAGGTGGATTTCTTGCAATCCTTACCGTAGTTATAGATTTCTCCTTACAAATGCTCTCAGTTTTGCCTTCTATTCTTGGAGGAAGTCAGTTATCCGTCTTCTAAGCCCAATAGGTTTCTTTGATTTTGATCAGTGTATTGTTAATACATTTTCTTACAGTCATTACCCTATCTGTCAGAGGATCCACCCTCTTTTTTCTCTTATTCCTCATTGGATCACAGTTCCCTCATTCCCAGTGAATCTTCAGGCACGGGATCTAATTGTTTCTTTACAGGTAGGCTTATGGACCTTTCTCTAGTCCTGAAGGACTCTTATTTCTAGTTCCTTTTCACCCTTCCTTTCAAAATTTCTCTTCGTATCCTGCCACTTCCTAACTGTCAGCCTTTCCTTTTCCCCATTTTGTGTTCACCCATATCTTTCTTCATGTCTGCTTGTCTTAATTTTTAACCCCTTTTTCAGTTCAGGTCTACATAGACGATTAACTCTTCAAGGCTTAATTCCCTATGTCTCTGTTCTCGGACGTCTCAGTAGCTATCCGAATATGTCTTCATCTAGGCTGGATTGTCAACATGGGAAATCTCGTCTATCCAAATCAGATATTCACTCACTTAGAGATCCTTTTCGATCTTGTCCAAAGGAAGCTTTTGCCTTCCCTCACCATTGTTACGGCCTTTATATCTACTATCCAGTGTTTTCAGTGCGGGCCAGTTGATTTCGGCCAGGTCTTTCTTCATATTATAGCCCTGATGGTATCGGTGGAAAAGGTGTTTTCTTGAGCCTATTTCAGGAGAAGGCCTTTCAGCTTTTCCTCATGTCCCTTGGGATCTATTATGTGGACCCTCTAATTCCTTGTTTCCTCATTAAATTCCATCTTATGAGTATCAGTTTTGGAAAGACATCCAATCTTTGCTGCTAAGTGGTCCAATTCATTCCCCTTTCCTCAGGTTATTTGTTTACACAAACTCATCACTGTGACACATTCCATCTCCTCAAGCCATCTTTTCGGATGCATCCCTGGAAGGATGTGGATCAATCTGGGATTCCAGGAACATTTCAGGCACTTGGTCCCCTCTGGAAGCCTCTTACCACATCAACCTTTTCGAGTTGTGGACAGTTTTTCCATGGCCTAGTCCTTTGGGATCCCATGATACGCGGTTTATAAATTATCAGCTCGGACATTTTCACAGTAGTCTAGGTCATCAATCATCAGGGATGGATCAGGTCGGTCTCTCTTCCAAGAGTCCTTGATAATGCTTCACTAGTGCAGAGCCCGCAACATTTCTCGGCGTGCAGCCCACGTCCCAGACAAGTTAAATTTTCTGGCCAACCAATTATCTCGTCCTTCCGGGATCCCAGAAACGGAATAGGAATTGAAAGAGGCTGTAGTCAAGTAAATTTTTCTTCAATTCGGTTGTCCCCACATAGATCTTTTGGCTACTCTCAAGAACCGAGGGATATCCATCTTCATATCTCCCTTTCCGGAAGAGATGGCCGTTTCAGTCGACGCTCCAACCCAATCTTGGGACAACATGTTCGCTTATGCTATTTCCCCAACGATTCTCATTCTTCTGGTCCTGAGAAAGATCTGGCAACATCTTTGTGTGGTCCTGTTAATAGCTCCGTTTCGGCCGACAAAGTCTTGGTTTCCGGATCTCCTGGACCTTCTTTTAGATCTCCCTCTTCTATTACCTGTTTCCAACAATCTCTTCTTGTCCCAGAACAGAGGCAGGATTCTCCATCAGAACCCAGAAATTTTTCACCTGTCAGTATTCGAAGCTGTCGAGTTGCCCTGTCCTTCGTCAATCTTTTCAGTCAGATCTCAAGAACTTTTGAAAAATCTCTCAGAGTCTCCACTCGGAACATTTAAAGGCTCGATTTGAGTTTTTTAAGAAATGATGTGCAGACCATTCTATCCTGCCCTCTGAGGCCTCTGTGATTCAGGTCATAGATTTTCTGGTTTTCCTTTTTGATCAGAAGAAGCTCTCAGTTAACACTGTCAGATCCTATCGGTTTGGTCTGAACTCTTTCGTCAAATGCCTTATTGACGCTTTGGTCCAAGTGCAAAAACATTTTCTTGATCTCATTAAAGGTAGGGGAAATTCTCGTCTTCCCTTTAAGAAACCCCTTCCTTCTTGGAACATTCTGAACCCTTAGGTTCTGTTTGTTTAAAACATCTCACTCTCAAAGCTGTCTTTATTAGCAGTAGCATCAGCTAGCCGACGCTCAAAAATTCATGCCTTATCTGCTGAATTGGATAGATTTCAAATTACGGGTAATAGCATTATTCTCTATCCGAGGGCAGAATTTGTCCAAAACTCAGTTAAATTCTTGGGTAAACCCATTATAATTCATAAACTTTCTTCCTTATCGCCAGATGACTCTGTCTGGTGCCCTGTTATGGCGCTTAAAGATGTTATGAGGACTAGATACCCGATCGCTCTGATTAACTTGACAATCACATTACAGAGTCTCCTTTACTAGAAGAACAAAATGCTTTTAAAATTTTTGTAATCAGCCCAGCCAAAGCTGAGATAAGCATATAGCAACCACCTTGACAACCAAACGTTTTTAGCTATCGCGCTAGAGTTGTGACGTCACACCGGGATGACACCAATTCCTATTAGTCTAGATTATTATCTCGGGGAGCATAGCTAGGCTCTCTACTGCTGCGCGTATTAGGCACCTATTCTTTGACAATTCATTGTTCACACAGGGACACTACATTGTTCGAGATGCACAAAGGTTCAATAATATCGAAGTTGATGATATTTTTGTTGATTAAAATTTAAAGGACAGACCTAATGGTCACGGTGCTTCACATCACAATTCTAACGTATAGGCCTGTTAGAGGTGACAGTAACATCAGATTTCGTGTACATGAATTAGGCTATATTTAATCAAACCCACACACACACTTCTTGGAATACAATTCTACAAATGCATATATATGTTATCTTTCTGGATTGACTGCAGAGATTTTGCATATATGATAGGCATGCATGTACACAACTTTTTAAATGATATAGTTAAGTAGGCCTACACCGCTCAGTGCACGTACGATCGCAATTTACCATTGTGTAGGCTTATGAATAAATTTATGATTGCACTATAGCAGTTACTCCAGTTATGTGTTTAAAGTTAACTAAAATGTCGGGTAAATATAAATCTAATCAAAACCAATCTATTTGTGTCTACATTGACGGTACATGGTTTGTTTACAATTTAGGCAGCGGTCGAGGTGCTTAGTGATGCTTTCACTGCCGTCCGCACGCTTATAGTACAACTTAAATAACATACTGTTGAATGTTTTGAACGTAACAGGGTTGGATTTCAACCCAAATTTTGTTCAAAATATTCAACATAACGTTTCTTGTATCATGTTCATATGGTTCTAACTACCATATTTGTGTTTTTGCTTTGGAAGCATTTAAACTTATTTATGAGCTGCACTGTAAGTAAAGATAATACGCTAGCGACCTCTGAACATCTGTCAGTTCACCTACCTATTTAAAATTTGTTCATCCGCTACAGTTTTGCTTTTTCATAACATTGAAATATGAGTGTATGCTACTTCAATACGATATAGTTCATATGGTTGTCGCAGGCGTGACCCCCCCCCCCCCCCCACACCCACACACACACCAACGTACATGTTGACCCGTACATGCATCTACATTATTATTATACAAACACATTGCCAAAAGCTTATAGGTAAACAATTATATTCTAATCATTAATCACGGGAAATTTCACATAGATCACACTGACACACTTATTGTAGATTCGTAATCTTCAGAAAAAGTTGTAACTGCACTCTGTAGCCTATACATTTAGATTTGAATAATAGTACACGTCAACCTCTCCCACCAACCTCGATCATCACGCTCACATCCATCCATCCCAGACAGTACATAATACACCCAGTCCTTTCAAGAATGGTAATGGATCCACAATTAGGCCTACTAGATTACAGAGCATTTGTCACATGCATTGAAATATTGCCGATTTTCAGCACTGCCCATGGTTTACCGTAGTTATAGGCCTATTATTATGCGAATATAGCTACCCATGAAACCATTAAAAATGAGTAAATATCATAATAGATTTTAAAAAATCATGATTTTTTTTAATTTCTTGAAGACTTAGCTTCAACCTGACATAATTTATGTTATGGTAGGTGAAGTCTATCCTGTTAAACGCACGTTTTAAAATATGTTACCTTTGTACTGCAGACAGAAAAATATTGACCCAGCTCACAGCGCCGTTCCCGGTGTGACGTCACAGCGAGTGGTGATTTGATTCAGATTGAGGCGTCATTTAATCTCGTTATTTGGGCTGCCTAACATATTTTTCTCACTCCAAAGTGACGCTATTGTGTTTAAATAGTGTAGTAGACCATAAAATTAATTAAAACTCGTTATCGACCGCAAGTCCTCACAAGACCTTTAATATATACAAACTTCGTACTGCCTCCAAACGATCCGACGATAGTCATCATTGGGTTACATTTGCAGAAGGCGTTGATCATCCTGCCTCTTTAAGTACTATTTCATGTTGGATCGTTGATAACATCAAAATTTGCCATGAATTAGCTTCTCTTGGGGACTATTCATTAGTAGGGGTTAAGGCCCATGATGTTAGGGGCCTTGCCACCTCTTGTGCTCTTTTTAATGGATCCTCTTGATTTCATCATGCAAGTAGCTAACTGAAAATCAGATAATCCCTTTATTAATTTCTATCTCAAAGATTCTGGCCCTTCCTCCTTTTTCTATAAGAATATTCAGAAGGTGGCTTCGGGGGCCATGACTCGTATTCCTTTTCCATCTTCTCATTCTTCATCATCTTCATTCTTTATAAGACATTTATTTGGGGTTAGTGTAAGATCATTACTTCTTTCTCATGTGTGTATTTCACCTCATTCATATCATCTCTTTCATCACCATTTATATTTATTTATATCATTCTTGCATGATCATCTCTTCTTTCCTGCCTTCTTAGGGTTGTTTAAAGTCCCGCTTTTCTATTCTGTTCCTCCTTTCTTTCTGAACCCTTTCTATTAGGGTTCTTTATGGTAGTAATTCTGAGGAATTATTGTTATTCGTATTATCTTTCTCTACTTGTTATTACAAACTTCTTGTTCATTCTTTACCATTTTTTTACATCACGTTTGCTAAAAAATGTGCCTCCCTCCAGGCTTTGTTCAATGTTGAAATCTGTATTTGAGGAATAGTAATGCAAGGAGGTAGGTTGTAATGTAGTAACAACGACCAGACGACCTGTAGGGTCTGGTCTTATGTTTTACTAATATTACATATACTTGCCTCCTTGCATATTTTTTTGAGGGTGTGTGGGTGTGTGCGTGCGTGCGTGCGTGCGTGTGTGTGTGCATGCGCTTGAGGCTTCATTTAAATGAACATATCGTGTTACAATAGACGTATTCAAGAAAGATATTCATTGTATATTTCAGCCTATATGTTATACCCAGATATGTCAGAATTCAACATATTTGGGTATTTCTGAAAGAAAATCTTTTTTGTCATATAATGTAGAGAAACTGCGATTATATGACTGGATTTCGTCAAATGAATGAAGTCTTGGTTGCTATCAACAGGGTCATGTGATAGCTATCAGCCAATGAGGTTGTGATTGTGCTTAATGACCTGCGTAGTGGCACTGGGTATTAGATTAACCCTCTTCTTGCCTCATTCTGAGATATAGCATTCAAGTGAATTACTATGGATCTCATCATTAGAGAGAGCCTTCAGTCACTCTGTAACCACAATACCCAGCAAACAATGGCTGTAAAAAATTCATCCTACTACGCTTCCCTTCAGAGAAGGAAAGAGCAATAGTAATGCAATGAGGTAGGTATATGTAATTAGTAAAACATAAGACCAGACCCTACGGGTCGTCTGGTCGATTTGTTCTATGCCATCATGGCATCCAGACTCCATCATAATGAACACGATTATCAAATTGTTTCCATATTTTAATGTGGTTTGGGCGTAGTTTATTGTGGACCAAGAATTAGAAAGATATAAAAGTTTTTCAATGTTCTTTTAGTTTCTCAATGGCTTATCCAATCCCATCAAAACTTTAGAGAATTGTTCTATATCATCATTGCATTCAGTTTGGAGCAAAATTAAAATGAGTAAGTTTTTTTCCATGCTTTTACACGGTTTACACGTAGTTTATTTCTGTGTGATTTGTGTCGTATAAAAAATTAGAAGAATGTTAAAGGTTTCAATAGACATCTGATTTATCAAGGGGTATACTACTGAACGAAATCCTTATTTTGTGACACTGCCACACATGATGTCTGATATGCGGAAAAACTAAAGGCCTCGACACGCGGTACACAGTCCATCTAGTCTCAGTTAGGGTTTTGGTTTAGTGCAAACTATCGTCATGTATCTCGGCATGGTTTCACCATATTGGTACTAAGCATGGACACATGCTTCCTTATATAAAGCGAATTGAACACAATAATATTGAGGTCATGAGGTCAACGTTCAAGGTCATTGAGTAGAAAACAATTTTTTACTGTTACGTTTTTGATTTAGCTCAACATGTTATCTTATATCTCGGCATGGCTTCACCCTATTGGGAATAACTTAGACACATGATTCCTTATGTCAACGGGATGAAACACAATGGTATTACGGTAGAAGTTCACGGTCACTGTCACATTGGTATGAAAGTCTTTATGGTTAAGTTTTTGGCTTAGCTCAACATATCATCTTATACACGTGTCTTGGCATGGCTTCACCCTATTGGGACTAAACATGGACACATGCTTCCTTGTATCAATGGCATGAAACACTGATAATGAGGTCGAAGGTCAAGATTATTGTAACATTTAATTTGTATGAAATGCAGGTGTAAACAGTTAGGTTTTTCTGCTTGGCTCATTTTGATTTTGTTTCAGAATTAGTTAAATTGTTGGAACTAAGCATGGTCATAGAGTTACCTCCACCAGTAGGAGCAGCACAATGACGTTCAGATCTTTTAGGTCAATGAAAAATGCCAAAGTCTTTTGTCAAGACCCTGTCAGTGTAACACAGAATCTTATCTTATTTATAAGGTGTACTGTATGTATGTAAAATGTTATAAAGGAAACTGTACCCTTTGAAGCAAAGTTTTAATAACAAATTTCTTTTGTTTTTACAGCGAATTTGGCCTGAACCTTAAGGTAAGTGTTTAATATAAAAGGTTTTTATGGTAAAGTGTGTGTCTAATCTTGTGTTTGAACATTAACCATAAATAACACTCATATCAGCCTGCATCGGCTTCTTCAGTGGTCTTGAGAAATGTCCATTTGCAGACCAAGAGAAGGCTATTTTTGAAGATTTGCCACTGGAATGACTGGCTCCAGTGGTAAAATAAAAAAAGAAATAGTCCTCTTGGTCCGCAATTGGATATTTTCTAAGAAAAAATTGAAATTTTCTTGAATAAATTTGAGGGTTAAAGCGCTTGTAAGCCTATAAGAGCACCAAATTAGACTATGAAAAGTCTTAGAGATCTGGTGCTAACAGCAATTCTACAATCATTTAGCGAGCTGTGACATCAAAATTTCTCTTATATACCCACCCGACTAGCTAGAAAATAAACTTGTCAAACCGTGTATTAGCTCACCTGACCTTCATTGTCAATCAATACGTAATTATACCATTTCTAATTAGTGCATGCCAGATCGTGAATGCACTAACTGACTTGTCTATATAATCTCACCTAATACGTATATCACGTCGGCCTAATTACTTTTCATACATTGCTAGCTAAAAATATTCAAAGTTCCCTAATTATTCCGAGAACAATTTGAGAAAGTCGGTACTAACAAGTGTCTGAAATCAAATTTGTTCGAAATATCATGGCGAGTCTTACTAACTTGCTATTTTGAGAGCAATTTGAAAGTTGTTGCAGCAGTGATTTGCAGTCAAATCGATAAATCAAAACCTTAGGCGTTGACACAGGTGAATGTCCATTTGTAGGCAAAGTGAAAACTGATTATGGGGAGCCATACACAAAATGGAGGGTGACTTAACCCTTTAACACACAAACTGGCCAAAACCGGCTTCTGTAGTGAGCTTAGCATTGTGAGGGCCACCTACCTGTATGATGAACCGTGGCAAGTTTGCTAAAAGGCAATCCACACTGTCCATGTATTTACAGCCCTTTACAGGCTAGACATTGCACACTTCAGCATTCTTGTTCCTTAAAAGCCTATTGCTTGGCAGATTTCAACCTAATTTGGCTGGATGAACTATGGGGGTAGGCTTCAGAACTTGTATACAGAATTTTGATTAGTGTACTGTTTTGGTGAAAATGTTAGATTTTATGAAAAATTTATTGGAAATTGTCAAAACGCGATTCCTCATTGATCGCTTAGCGAATTTCAAGCTAATTTGGTTGGAAGGACCCTAGAACTTGTATACAGAGTTTTGATTGGTACATTTTTTCAGTGAAAATCTGAGATTTTATGAAATATGAAAGATTTACCATAAATTCTCAAAGCAGCACTACTCATTAACCGCTTGACGGATTTGAACTTAATTTTGCTGGAAAGACCCTATGGGGGTAAGCTTCAGAATTTTTTAATTTTGGCGGACATATTGAATTTTCTGAAAATGAGTAACATTTTATGCTACTCATTAACTGCTTGGCCGATTTCAACAAGACTAGGTTGGAAGTACCGTTGGCCGGTAGGTTGTATCTGTTATACAGAATTTTGATTGGTCAATTTTTCTGGTGGCCATCTTGGATTTTCCGTAAATTTTGGGAAATCAACTAAAAGGCTACTCATTAACGGCTTGGCCGATTCATCCAAACTCGGGTCGAAGGACCCTAGGCGGGTAGGCTTCAGAAGTTGGATACAGAATTTTGATTTTTTAATTTTTCCGGTGGCCATCTTGGATTTTCCAGAAATCCTTTAAAACGCTAATCAATGGCCAGATATCAAAGAAACCTGGGTGGAATGATCCTATGGTCACCTTCAAAAGTTCTAATGAGAATTTTGATTGCTCAACTTCTTTGGAGGCCCATCTTGGATTTTTCACAAATTATCCATCATCTATTTAAATGCAAATGGTTCAAATGCTAATGGTCCAGATGAGCGTCACAGGTCCCGTGGGTTCTTGTTCAATATGCTCCAGGCAATGGCTCGAGTCTCGACATGTTCTGGCCCTGGCTACTAGGCCATCCTTAAATGGCTTAAAACATTGTTGGTTTGAGGTAACCAGCCTGACCAATATTGCAGCCAGCTGATGAGAAAACGAGTCAGATTTTTGTTCAAATCTTTTATAGGTTTCTGTGAAGATTCCTGGCATTATTTCACGAAATGACTGATGCAAATTAGTTTTACATTTTTAGCCCACTTATTGTGAAGGGCCGAGTAAGTTTATGGCTTGGCGACCATCCATCTGTTGTCTGTTATCCAACTTTTGGTTGAGATTTTAGTATAATTTGGTTGGCTGGATCCTATTGTGGTAGGCTTTGAGATTTGTAATGAAAAATTTGATTGGTCAAATTTCCTGGTGACCATCTGGGATTTTCCAAGAATGTCCAGAAATCGCTTAAGAGACTGACGCGTAAAAAAAACTTGACTGATAATTCTTTTAAAGTGAACATCTTGTGTTTTCCGAAGCTTTTCCAAAGCTACTGCTCTAACCAATGGCACAATTTCAGTGAAAGTTGGATGAGAGCATATCCTGTACATAGGTTTCAAGATTTCTAGCAAGAAATGTAGCAGTCATTTTTAGCGCACCTGACCTGAAAGGCCAAGTGAGCTTATGCCGTGGAGACCATCCGTCGTGTGTCCGTCTGTCTTCCGTCATCCGTCCAACGACTTCTTCTCAAGATGCACTGGGCTGATTTGAATTATATTTGGCAGGAAGGATCCCTAGGCCATAGGAATCCAAGTTTGTTCAAACGAAGCCGATCAGCCAATTTGGCCGGCGGCCATCTTGGATTTCAGCCGATTTTTAGGAAACGTCTTTAAAAATCTCAGAAACCGCTGCGGGGACTGATGCAAAACTCATGAAATATGATTTGGGGCAAGAGCTGAACCAAGTTTGTTCATGGGAACTTGATTGGTCAAATGGTTCGGCGGCCATCTTGGTTGACCTAGTTTTACCGAAAACGACATGAACCGCTGTATGAATCGGGCAGAATATGATTAGGGACTAAGGGCCATTAAAGTTTGTTAAAGGGAAGTGAAACTGTGAATAAAACATGGCCGCCGTGGGCCAATCAAAATATAGCGTTCTTGGTGGCCATATTGGATTTTTTTTATTTGATGGATTTTGAGGCCGAAATTGGTTTTATGTGTTTTTTGGTATTCTGATCTCAAATTTATAATTTTCAAAAGGGTTGGATAAACGGATTGGCGGCCATCTTGGATCATTTTCCCGCCATAAACTCGCATAGTAAAGCAATGGGAAACTTAAAATGTCTTCTCGAGAACTACTGCGACAATTTCAATTATATTTGGCTGGAAGCATCCTTCTTCTTTTCGATCGCTGGTATCACACTTGGAGTGCCGTTCTCAAGATGAAATCTGTGGTTTTCTGCAGTTCTTCCACATGCCCATACAGCTTTTCAAGAAAAGAGGTTGACAAAGGCCAGATCTCTTCTCTCAGCAGCTGATACGTACTGCAACATTGAAGTATGTACTCTGTGGTCTGTTCTGCTTCTCCACAAGGACAAGCGGGCGATGTCGTAAGGTGGAACCGCCTGTACATGTGTTGGTTTAGTCTGTTGTGTCCAGTTCTGAGACGAAGAATGGTCACTTGCTCTGGCCTCGAGAGATGATGGTGGGCATCTTCTGATTGAGGTGTTCTATAGAGTGACTTGATGATAGTCTTCATCTGTGTATGGGTAACCATGTTTTCTGTCTGCTTCTCTTCTGCACCCACCTTTGCCAGCTTGTCTGCTTCCTTATTTCCTTGGACTCCACAGTGTGAGGGGATCCACTGCAATGCTATCCAAAAGCATTTGATGGTTTGTAGTGCTTCTTCAAGTTGTGGTAGCTTACCTTTGGTGATGGCCTCAAGGACGGAGCGGGCATCAGATAAAAAGACAATCTGTGCAATACGGTCTGCTGTTCTGCTGGTGGTATTAGCTGCATGAACCAGTGCTTCGACTTCAGCTCTGTAGTTTGTGCAGTGTTTGCCTGTCGGTATTGCAGCTGACTCAAGTTGTCCGTTTGGATACTGTATGTGCAGTCCAGCACCTCCGCTCCTAATTACATCTTTGGCTGATCCATCTGTGTAGATCCTTATCCATGTCTCCTGAGGGTACATTTCTTCCAGCATGGCTAGGGTCTGGGCCTTCTTGCTCACATCACTGTGCTCATCTTTGGTTGTGAGATGAGGTACTGCGGTGCGAATAGCTATGCTCTCTAGTTTGTTTTCCCAGGGTGGAGGATCAAGTGTGTGGTTTGGGTCTTCTATTTGTGCTGGCAACATTTCTTGGTGTTTCCTTTGAAGTGCTTTTGTCTCTTTCACAAAACTTGATCTTTTAAGTCTTCCTGATGACAGCTGTGCTTGCCTGATCTTCATCGGGTGGTTGTTGAACGATTTGAACTTTGCAGCTTGGATCAGTGCTTTGCATTCCCTTCCTTTGCTAAGTGGGGGGATGCCTGCTGTCTGCTCCATTTTTTCTATTGGTGTTGATCTCATTCCACCAGTGATGATGCGCAGTGCCTGCTTTTGTCCTCTGTCGAGGTTCTGTTGATGAGATTTAGCTGCTGTCATCCATGAGCTAGATCAATACTCAAGGTGTGGTCGTACGGCACCTAGGTAGATGGTCTTTAGGATCCTTTCATTGGCACCCCACTTTGTTCCTGCCAGCTTCCTCATGATGTTTAGCTTTCTTCTGGCCTTTGCCTCTGCATTCTGGATGTGCTCCTTCCATGTTAATCTTCTGTCATAGTTGACTCCCAGGTATGTCTGCTGGTCCTCATACTCGATTGGAGTACCGCCCAGTGTCAGATTGCCAACCTTGGTTTTGGTGGACAGTGAGAATAGCATGGCTGATGATTTTTCTTTGTTGATGGTAATACACCAGCGATTGGCCTAAGCTGTAGTTCTGTCCAAGGCGAGCTGCATTCTGTACGTGGCAGTCGTTGTGTACTCCTCGGTGCACCAGAGTATGAGGTCATCTGCATAGAAGGCTGCTTGGATCCCATTGGGCAGCTCTGCTACAATGTCATTAATGAAGAGTATGAACAGAGTTAGTGATAATACTCTGCCTTGTGGCACCCCTTGTCTCAGCAATACATTCTGTCCAGATTGTCCATCCACCAGCACCCTAACTCTGCGATTGTGTAGGTATGACTTGGTCCATCGGAACATGTTGCCACCGATGCCGGAGCTTCAAGAGGAGGCCATCCTTCCACACCTTGTCAAAAGCCTTCTGCAGATCGATAAAGGCAGCTAGCATCACCTTCTTGGCTTGAAAAGTGTTCTCTATGACCTGTGCAAGATGTGTTGTTTGATCTTCTGTGCTCCTGTATCTGTTGAAGCCGGTCTGCTCTGAAACTATAATGTTCTCCGACTCCAGGTACCACTGCAACCGCTGGTTGACGATGCGCTCCATGGTCTTGCATATGCAGCTTGTAAGACTTATAGGACGGTAGCTCAGCACTTTCGTCTTGTTCTTCCCTTTTTTTCAGAATAGGTGTCATTCTGGCTTCCTTCCAGCACTGAGGAACCTCTCCATTGGTCCAACTGAGATTAAAAATGTCTAGCAACTTGCGGAGAGATGCATTACCCAGGTGTTGGATCATTTCATTCGTAATGCCATGTGGCCCGGGAGATTTCTTCTTCTTCAATTGGTGGATAACCTTCAGTTCTGCTAAACTAATGTCAACTTTCATTGCATCATTGTTGGTGTCTGTTCTTTCCTTTTGCTCTTTTCTAACCTCGTTTTGACGCATTCGTGGTATAGAAATGTTGCTTTGTTTTGCATATGCCTTCGCAAAGGCATCTGCAGCCATCTTTCCTGTCAGTGTTTGTCCATCTTCTTCGAGAGTGATCTTCTATCCCCCGACACCCTCATCATTCAGTGCTTTAGTCAGTCTCCATGGCTTTGTGGTGTCTCTCTGAATTAAACCCTGCCGTCTTTTCCCTCCAGCTTCTTCTTTTGGCCTCCAGCTTGGTCTTTAGATACCTGGCTTTAGTTTGTTGTAGTGTGAAGTGGTTTTCATGACAGGGATTACCCTCTGCATCTTCTCTGGCCTTGTCTAGTTTATCATGTGCTGCTTGCAGTTCTGTTGTCCAGTAGGGGCGGTAGTTTTTCCTGACCCCTCGAGGAATCGCTTCGTTGGCAGCCTTGAGGATACTTGAATTAAATTCCTTGACCGCATTGTTAATGTTTCTCCCTTCTACTGCTAAATTTTGGGTAAGCTCATTGGAACGAATGCCGAACAGACTCCAATTTGCCTTTTTGTAGTTCCACCTTGGATGTTGAGGTGAACTTGTTGAAATACTTCCAGAATGAGAGAGGAGGACTGGGCGGTGGTCGCTTCCTCCTAACTGCGATCCGACCACTCTACTGAGATGTCTGTGAATGTCTTCTGTACAAAATGCCAAGTCCGGCGTTGTTGTCGAGTGCCACCGGCGCGAGTAGAAGGTAGGCTGATCTGTGGGATCGTTGACAAGTAAAAGGTGCTTTTCATCTTGCCATGCTTCAATGTCTTCTCGTTTATCAAGTGTTCTGTATCTCCAGCTCTGAGACTGGCTATTAAAGTCTCCCGCAATGAGGAAGTGGCAGTCTGGGACCTGAATTGTGTCAAGTGAGAGATTCTTGTCATTAGGGCAGTAATAATTGACAATGTCAATCACAGAGTTGCTGGTTGTTACCTTGATCTTGATATATTCAGCCTCTTCCATAAAGGTTTTGATCTGGCTGTCGTTCACGCTGTTTCGGACCAAGGTGATCACCCCGCCTTTCTTTCTTCGTCTTCAATCACACCGGAAAATCTGGTAACCTCTGATCTTAAATGGTTTTCCTTCTTGCAGGTGTGTCTCTTGGATGCAGCAGATATCAATGTTGTTTTCATACAGGAAATCTGATTTCTTGTTGGTAACCCCTTCTGCGTTCCAATGCATGATGTTGATACTGAGGTTCTCTTTAGGTTTGGTCTTCTCTTTCGATTGGCCAGTAGCTCTCCATCCTCGTCCCCTGGCTCCACAAGACGAGTTGATGGGACCTCCAGTAGCTGAGGGTGGGCTCCTTCGAGGCGTGGAGCCCGGCGCTGCACCTGCCTGGTGGATCCTCACAGGGCGAGCACCATTTCGGTTGATTCGATCTCCAAGTATCATTTCATTAGCGTTGTGCATAATGCTCTGGTTAGCCCCTCCAAATGTCTGGATTGACACCCAGTGGGTTACACCCCTGCGCCACGTTGAGGCCGAGCATATAGTCTTAAACAGGGGGAAGCATCCTTAGGGCATAGAGATTGAAGTTTGTTCAAACGAAGCCGATCGGCCAATTGGATCGGTGGCCATCTTGGACATCTTTAAAAATCTTCTCCAAAACCACTTGTGGGATTGATGCAATCCCCATGAAATATGATCTAGGGAAAGATCTGAACCAAGTTTGGTTCAAGCGAACTTGATTGGTCAAATGATTGGGCAGCCATCTTGGTTGATCTAGTTTTAGTGAAAACGACTTCTCCAGAACCGCTGAACAGATCGGGTCGAAATATGGCAGCTATGATTAGGGACATAAGGGCCAGTAAAGTTTGTTCAAGGGAAGTTGAACCACCAAAAAACATGGGCGCCGTGGGCCAATCAAAATATAGCATGCTGGCAGCCATAGTGGATTTTTTTATTTGATGGATTTTGAGGCTGAAATTGGTTTTATGTGTTTTAGAGTATTCTGATCTCAAATTTGCAATTTTCGAAATGGTCGGATAAACGGTTTGGTGGCCATCTTGGATCATTTTCCTGCCAAAAGCTCCCAGACTAAAGCAATGGGAAATTTAAAATGTCTTCTCGATAACTAATGGGACACATTCAATTTTATTTGGCAGGAAGCATCATTAGGGCATAGAGATTCAAGTTTGTTCAAATTTTAAAAATCCTCTTCTCGGAAACTGAGGGATCGATTCAGAATTCATGAAATATCATCGAGGGCAAGCGTTCAACAAAATTTGTTCACGTGTGAACTTGAGTGGCCGAATCTGTCGGTGGCCATCTTGGATGACCTATTTTTCGAGAAAACGACCTCCAGAACTGCTGAAGTGATCGGGCCGAAATTTGGGAGATGATATTGATGACTAAGGGCCATTAAAGTTTGTTCAAGAGAAGTTGATACATAAAGAAACATGGCCTCTGTTTTCTTGTTACAAGTCTGATCAACTCATTAGAGTTCTACTTATTAGCTCACCTGGCCTGAAAGGCCAAGTGAGCTTATGCCGTGGCGACTGTCCGTCCATCCGTCGTCCGTCAACTTTTGCTTTAAAATGCTACTCCTTAACCAATAGCCGAATCTTAACAAAATTTTGGTCAAAGGATGCTATTGTGCTCGGATCCGGAACTTCCATTTGGAATTTTGATTCATAAATTTTTTGGGTCAAAATATTAGATTTTATTTTAAAATGTACCGGAAATTGTTAAATTGCTTCTCCTTACCATTTTGACCGATTTCAATAAAATTTTGCTGAAAGGATCCTATGGTCATAGGTTATAGAATTTCCATTCAGAATTTTGATTCATAAATATTTTGGGTGAAAAACAAATTACAAATTTACCGGAAATTGTAAAATTGCTTCTTCTCCTTAGAATTTTGACCGATTTCAACCAAATTGGGATGAAAAATCATATGGTCATAGGCTCTAGAACATCCATTCAGAATTTTTTTGCGTAAATATTTTGAGTGAAAATCCTAGATTTTATTAAAATTTTAACAGAAATTGTCAAATTTTCTCTTCTTACCTGTTTGACCGATTCCAATCAAATTTGGCTGAAAGGATCCTATGGTCATAGGTTATAGAACTTGTTTTATTAAAAATATACCAAAAATTGTCAACTTGCTTCTTCTCCGTACCATTTTGACCAATTTGAACAAAATTGGGCTGAAAGAATCCTATGGTTATAGGCTCTAGATCTTCCATTCAGAATCTTGTTGCGTAAATATTTTGGGTGAAAATCCTAGATTTTATTAAAAATTCAAATCTCTACTTCTTACCATTTACCAAATTGGACTGAAAGGATTCTATTGTGATAGGCTCTAGTACTTCTATTCAGAATTTTGATTCATGAATTCTTTGCGTGAAAATCTTAGATTTTATTAAAAGAAATTCCAAAAATTTGCCACACTGCTTCTTACCAGTTTGACTGATTGTAATGAAACTTGGCTGTGAGAATCCTATGGTGGTAGGTATGGTGAGAAATCGTTTACAATGTTACTCTTCATTCACTGCTTGGGTGATTTCAACCAGATTGGGCTGGAAGGCCTCTATGGTAGAAGGCTTCAGATCTTCTATTCAGAATTTTGATTCGTCAATTTTTTCGTTGGCCAAAAAAGTCTAATCATTAACCCCTAGGCTGATTTCAACAGAACATGGATGAAATGACCCGAGGCTAGGAGTGTTCAGAACTCCTATACAAAAGTTTCGTTGGTATATTTTCCCAGTGGCCATCTTGGATTTTTTTTAAATGTCCAGGAAATCGCTTACATGACTACTCATTAACCACTTGCCCGATTTCAACCAAATTTGGCTGGAAGGACCCTATGGTCGTATGCTCCAGAACTTCCATTCAGAATATTGATTCCTCAATTTTTTTTGGGTCAAAATCCTAGATTTTATTTTAAAATTTACCGGAAATTGTCAAAATGCTTTTTCTCCTTACCATTTTGACTGATTTCAACCAAATTTGTCTGAAAGGGCCTTATGGTCATAGGCTCCAGAACCTCCATTCAGAATTTTGATTTATCAAATCCTTTGGTGAAAATCTTAGATTTTATGAAAAATGTACCGGAAATTGTCAAAATGCTTCTCCTTACCATTTTGACCAATTTCAACCAAATTGGGCTGAAAGGACCCAATGGTCGTAGGCTCCAGAATTTCATTAGGAATTTTGATTCATCAAATTGCTAATCCTCCTTAGCTGCTTGACATATTTCAACCAAATTTCACTAACGGGTTCTATGGTGGTAGGCTCTAGAAATTCTAATCAGAATTTTGATTGATCAATTTGTTGGGTGAAAATCTTAGATTTTATGAAAAATTTACCAGAAATTGTCAAAACGCTGCTTCTCCTTAGTTGCTTGACATATTTCGTTAGACTAGAATTTCTATTCAGAATTTTGATTGGGCAATTTTTTGGGTTGCCATCTTGGATTTTCCGAAAATTATCCATCAATTATCTACACGTATTTAAATGCAAATGGTTCAAATGTTAATGGTCCAGGTGAGAGCCACAGGCCCTTGGGCCTCTTGTTGTTAATGAACATTCTAGTTGAAAAGCCTATGGTCCAGGTGAGCGATACAGGCCCCTCCAGCCTCTTGTTTTTCAGCCAGCAGTCATCTTGAATTTTCCCAAAAAAAATTCAGAAATCTGTTAACACTGCTCCTCATTAGCAATTTCCCTGAGTTTAACTAAATTTATCTGGAAGGATGTTAATGTGGTCGACTTATGAAAACTTGTACAGAAATTTCTGATTGGTCAGTTTTTCTGGTGGCTATCTTGGATTTTCAAGTATGGTCAGAAATTGGTTAAAAGATGACTCCTCATTTACTTTTTGAACTCATTTCCAACAAAATGAAATTTGATTGATCAAGTTATTAGTGGTCATGTCTGGAAATCGTTTTAAATATCACTCCTCATTAACCGTTTAGACGATTTTAACAAAATTTAGATGACAGAACGCTATGGGGTGTAGCCTTTAGACAACATATACAGAAATTTGATTGGTAAATGTTTAGGGTGACCATCTTGAAGTTTCTGAAAGTTTTTAAGTCATTTTAACAGAATTGGGATGCTGAAACCTAAGGTTACAGACTTTGAATTCACTGTGTTAGTGTTCATCTTTGATTTTCCACTACATGTACAATGCAACCAATCGAGTTCTATGAACTGAATTCTAATTTTGTATTTGATGTCTTATGTCTAAATTCAAAGTATTATGACTTAGAACTTGTTGAAATCATTCAAATGCTAATGGTCCTGGTGAGTGTCGCAGGCATTTAGGCCTCTTAGAAATTTTAATTTGTGTGTTTCCGGCCAGACATTGCATTTCTGACAGAAATTTTTCTGGCTCTATACATACAAATGCATGACATGGGGTTTAGACTTGAAATATTGATGTTCCAGGTGAGAGATACATACCCCTCCGGTCCCTATTATTGGAAAGAATGTCATCTTGTGGATAAAAGCTATTTAGTATAAATAGTAACTAACTTGCATAGAGACCACCTACATGGTATCTTTCCTGATCGCTTTCTAGTGCTCTGTAATGTTATTGTTTGACTGTATTTCTTAACTGACTTACTGCTGCAAGCCACCAGACAATAATTTCAATTGTCAATAACTCTGGACCTGCTGAATATTTTGAAAATAATTTGACTGAAAGTTGTTGGTGCCTTAGCCATCAAAAACTTTCAGTCAAATTGTTTTCAAAATATTTAGTAGGTCCAGAGATATAACCCCTGGAATGTCATCTGCAAAAACTCAGCAGCCAGACAGTTGAAATAATAATTTTGTTTCTCACTGATGTGTTTGTTTCTTATCTTTCAGTATTAACATTTCACAATTGTTTTGTTATTTTCTGAACACTCCTTTATTTATGTTTTCTCTACATTATCAAGACTGCTTTATTCTACTATTAGCACTGTAGTTCCAGCTAGTCCTTGACAAGCTGCACCTGTCAAGGTAAGAACACCTGTACATACCCTAATGATAATAGAATTCTTGCATATTGTTGTCTTTGGGAGTGCATTCAATTCAGCCATTGAGTCAATGTGATACTGTCAGGCTGATACAATGATGATAAGTTGCATTGAAATATAATTGTGTATAGTCAGTTTGAGGATACAATGGTGTATGTAGATTGGAGTTCCAAGTATTCTTACTTTACCAGCTCCAGGTACTGACATGACTGATCTTTGAAGGGAAAAAACGTACCCAACATTATGAAATAGCCATTCAAAATCATTTGTATCTAAAATTTGACATTTCCCCTGATTTTGGGTGATTTTTACATCGTTACTGTTAGACGGTCATTCATGTTGCATTATGTGAAATCTGTTTTCCAAAGTTGCTGCTCTTTTAATATGCTAACCATTAGGGGGTGTCACAATGCGCAATACGTATCGTGTATCGTGATACTCAAGCTTGGTAATATATGTATCGTATCGACACCTCTGTATTGCAATACAGAGGTACACCATGATTAGCCATTAGATTTTAAAATTAAGCACTGACATGACTTAAAAGCATACATTAGGGCATCATTTTCATCTTATTTTAGCACAAATTTTAGTTTACACCAAAATATCTTGGCAAATACATGGAGATTGAGATTTTTGCTTGCCAGTACTTTATCACACTGTTAAATATGCCAAAATATTGACAAAATTGGTTTGGTGTCACATTTTCCTTTGCTGGAAGCGATTACAGTTATAACCTTTACTATGCAAATATTTTGTATATATAAATAATACAAGTCATCACCATATCATTTTTATCAGGACAGACAATATGTAGGGCATCACTGCTCACTAGTTTGTGTCATTCTAGTCATTTGATGATATGTATCGTGATAGGTATTATATCGGGATGGGTGTATCATGATACGTATTGTATCACGAGGTCCTTGGCAATACACACCCCTACTAATCATCATGGTGATAAGAAGAATAGAGGGATCCATTTCCAGCCATGTTTTACTCATTCTCCCCAACCCCCATAGGGGAGTTACCACCTCCCAGACACACACCTACAGGACACCTCTATAAAAATTTCTAGATCCAATAATATTCCATCAAAAAATGAAACGAACATCTCACAATTGTTGATTATGTACAAACAGAAGACTTACAGACAGAGAGACAGCTGTACAGGATGATTGCTACAGATCAATTTCCGACCACTCAGTTTCACTCAAACATCTTTAGTGAAAGGATTGTTTGATGTATGTTGATAGGTTGCAGAAAACTATAAGAACAATTGTAATTCAAGATTGCAAAATAAAATTCAGAATTTCCAGTTTGCAATCCTATAGAGAGACATTGGTTAACCGTTTAACACTCATATCAGCCAAAAACGGCTTCTGCAGTGGTCTTGAGAAGACTGTTTTTGAAAACATACCACTGGAATGACTGGCTCAATATCCGAGCCAGTAATTCCAATAGTAAATTTTCTAAAATAAAATGGACATTTTCTAGGAGAAAATTTTCCTGAATAATTTTGAGGGTTAAAGGGTTAATGTATAACAAGGAATTCTTTCAGGAAACTCAGAATAGAATGGTGGATCGAGTGTGAAAAGGACAAACCCATTAGTTATTGTCAATTTGCTTTGCATTTTGATTGGTAATTTGTCATAAGAACTAATGGAGCGCGATGAGCTCATGATTAATACGGATTGACACAATATTAATCTAACTCTGGACGCCTGAACATCATTTACATTAATAATGAACCTGACAAAGAGGACAACAATGTTGAAAACATAATAAACATAAATCTAGATTATGAGTTTGGTGCCATGAGACCGTAAACTACAGCAGTGCTATAGATACTATTCCCAGCTCATCATTTCACCATTGGATAAAGTAAATATTTATTGTGAGCTAAAACTCTATGTGGAATAGTAGTTTCCTGATCTGGGTAGCGTACAATGTTCATGCTGATAAATTATATGTCATCCATACAAGATAACAATTATCTTAAAGCGATTCCATTAGGCACATGACACCGAAGCAATTTAGAAATAACAGAGGGAGGTTCTATCAATAATTTAGTGAGTGAATCTCTGGGCACAGGTTCATGATGCTTCGCTTTCAATTCGATTTTGTGACGCTGTCAGATGAGAATTAATACTGTCACCTGTACTGGAGACTCGGGGTTACATTTTGTAGCTCTTAATGCTATCAGTGGCTGGTGCAGTTCCATTTAGGAAACAATAATGTTTTACACAAATTGCTGAAATTTTAACGCAACTTCTATTAGATACATGTTTTGAAGCTGGTAAGAAATCAAAATGGCTCAACCTTGAAAATTGACCTGTGACTTCTATCAAGGATGCGACTTTAAATCGGAAATATACATTATAAATAAAGCAGATCACCAAACTGATGCTCATCTGCCTAACAGTTCTATACATTATCTATAACTTAATTAAGAGAATTTCTAAAAAGCTTAAAGTAATAGAAAATTTGCTTGTTGAATATATTTATATACGCCCGCGCAAAGTATTATGTGATAGCGCTCGCCACCCATCCGTGCGTCCGTCTGTCCATCTGATTCTTGTCCGGAGCAGATCTCGAAGAGTTTTGAACCTACAGTCACAATTTTTTTTCAGCAGCTATATTACCTATAGACGAAGTGTCATGATTTCGTTTCGGCAAAATCCTCCTATGTTCGCTAAAGTTATCTCCCTTGAAAGCTTAAAATTTGTCAAAATTTTCTTTTCCGGGACAGATCTCAGAGTTTCGAACCTACACTCACAGGTTATTTTCAGAAGATGTGTTATGTATAGGGGAAGTGTCATGATTTCGGGTCGGCAAGATCTGTCCATATTTGCCAGAGTTCTCTCCCTTGAAAGATTAAAATTGGTCAAAATTGTCTTGTCCAGGCCAAATCTCAGAGTTTTGAACCCACACTCACAAATTTTTTTTCAAAAGATGTACATATAGCCGAAGTGCCATGATTTTAATTTGGCATGGTCCGCCCATATTTGCGGGAGTCATGATCCAAATCTCGACGAGTTTTAAACCCACATTCACAATTTTTTTCCCAAGAGATGTACGTATAGCCGAAGTGTCATGATTTTGTTTTGGCATGATCCGCCCATATTCGCGGGAGTCATGATTTCATTTCGTCAAAATCCTCGTATATTCGCGGGAATAATCTCCCGTGTTCTTTCCCTGGCAGATGTGTTAGGTATAGACGAAATCTCATGATTTCCTTTCAACAAAATCCTTGCATATTTGTGAGAGTTATCTCCCTTGAAAGATTAAAATTCATCAAAATTTTCTTGTCCGGGCCAGATCTTGTAGACTTTTTGAACCTATACATTTACAATTTTTATTTCAGCAGATGTGTTAGGTATAGATGAAGTGTCATGATTTCCTTTCTGCAAAATTCTCTTCCCCCCCCCCCCCCCCATAATTGCCAGAGTTATATCCCTTGAAATACAAAATTTGTCAGTTTTCATTAGATCTAATGAATAGATGAAGGGCAAAATCTGCCCATATTTGCCAAAGTTATCTTTCTTGAAAGATTAAAATTTGTCAACAATTTCTTGTCCGGTCCAGATCTCGAACAGTTTTGAACCTACACTCACAATTAGAGTTATCTTCCTTGAAAGATTAAATTTCATCAAAATTGTCTTGTAATTGTATTGATCAATGCGGCTGTTAAGACTCTCATGATTTTTAGTGATGTCTTTGCAGTGAATTCCAAATGTGTGCCTAATAGACCACCCCCACCCCCCAGTATGCCTGCGGGCGTAAATTGAGTTTCACTAAAACTCTTGTTTTTCTTGATTCTATTAAGAAAATTAATGTTTGCCTTACATTCTCAAGAATCTAGATCAGATGGACCTCCAGTTCTCTTATGGTTGGAAGCTTATGGCTACCAATTCACCAATGCTGCATTTACAAGTCATCAGATGGCTCTGTATGGCAAGACATGCCAAAAAGTATTTATTATCATTTCCCATTGGCTTCATTGTGCTAGAAAAATTGTACGGTCTACAACCATATCGGTTGAGATCAAATATACATCATTTTCATAATGCCTATGCGATCACTTTGATGTGATTTCATATAAATAATCCAAAATATGTTGTCACCCTGTGGCTTTCTTCTTGTCAAACATCCCTAGCAGAGAAACTCGGCCACCTATCGTTTACTTAAATTAGGAATGGCCTGGAAAGATATCTCCATCAAAGGCCTCATAAGTTTCTTTAGATTAGTCCTAGAAAGAACCAATGTGAAATTCAACAGAGAACACTCCAAATTGGGAAGAGCCATGAGGCACAAGGCAGCATGCACATGCATCTACAGTTTTATGGCTTACCTACCAGGGAAGCTTATATGAATGGAAATCAAGTTTAACCATTAAGTCCACAGATGTATACCTTTTGGATGTCTTCATTACACCTCGGGCCACACAGAATGTTGCAAAAAATGTATTGCCTGATGGACAGATGTTGGGAATACGTTTAACCTGCTTACAATTTATGTATTTTCCCAAGAAGCAGATTTGCTAAATTTGTTTTTAATTCATCAATAAATGACAAAACGTGCCACTATTATAGTTTTCTCATATGTTTCAATACATTTAAAACTTAGAAAGGGAAAATAATTGTGTTTTTAAAGCTCAAATAGATATTGCCGAACAGTACATATCTGCCAAATTTCTTTGTCAACCCACCACCAAATGGCAAAACATAGTACAATTGTTTACAGATGACTGGTGAGATAGATAGACAAACAGACAAATCACCAATATTGCATAATTGCATAAGCTCATCTATGTGAGCTAAAAATTGGCATAAATTTTGGAAACATAATCATAACCAAAAGCTGTTGCACGCTTAGACATAGGCTGCCAGATTAAAGGGAATGGATTTAATGAATTTGAAATTCCAATACATTGGATATAAATTACAATCATACTGAGCAGTCCAACAATAATATTATTGAATGGATTTATCATGGCCAGTTTGCTACATGTATTGAGCGTGGCATATTTTATGTAAGTGCCGGTTCACTTTGTTCTTCATCATCTCCCTGGTACGGATCAATATCATAGAATTCATAATTATTTCATGTTTGATTTACACACCAAAGTGCTTTCGTATAGGCTGATCAACCACTGTTCACCATTATTGAGATTTGATGACAATGCTTACCATATTGTGAGACTCGGGCAAAGCCGTTGATAATGCAAAGGACAGTAAATGAGCTCTGCATTGATTCCAGATTTTTCAGCCATTATTTTGTATTGTCACCAAGACAGTATGTGGATAACACATTTAATTATGATTAAGTGACAGAAACCCCAATAACAGTCTCGCTAACACAAATATCTCATTTGGCTATTAACCACGGGTTGCAGTTAACCTTTTAACCCTCAAATCTTTTTCAAGAATACATGTATTTTAATTTTCTCATAGAAACTGTCCATTTGCAGACCAAGCGAAGAATATTTTTAAAATTTATTACTGGAATGACTGGCTCATTTATCGAGTCAGTCATTCCAGGGGCAACTTTTGTAATATAGGCTTTCTCCGTAAATGGTCATTTCCCAAGATCACTGTAGAAGCTGATTTTGGCTGACTTGAGGATGAAAGATTTAATGTGAGATAATAGCCAGTGGGGCTAATGAGAGTAAATTATGTTTAGCCAGTGGGGCTAATGAGAGTAAATTATGTTTAGCCTTAATGATTATATACTAGCCGTTAACCCTTTAGCGCTTTCAGCGACAAATCCCTGAAAAAGTACATTCTTTATGATGCATTCTGTTGAATATTTTGAAATTAATATGATTAAAAACATAAGGCATAAGGCAGCAATGGCCTCCAGTTATATTAATTTCAAGATATTCAGTAGCTTTCTTTTTTGTTTGCCCCAAATTGAGATTCGGGGAATTTACCAGTGAAAATTGTTAATCATCACATATGCCAGAAACGACAAATTCTTTATGATGAACAGTAGGTAATATTATTTGGAATATTAAAAAAAAAAAATTTGATTTGAAACTTCTGCTGCCCGCATCGTGATCCAATCAAATTAGTTTCAAAATAGTCAACAGGCTTCCTGTATAGTTTTCTTGAAATTAAGCCACGGAAATTCGAAGGGTGAATGAGTTCAGTGTTCCAGCACCCGATAGGCAGTGCATAAGGTGAACTTACACGACTGACAGGCGACCTTGTCCAGATATTCATGG
This sequence comes from Chaetoderma sp. LZ-2023a, assembly GCA_034401795.1. NCBI lineage: Eukaryota > Metazoa > Mollusca > Caudofoveata > Chaetodermatida > Chaetodermatidae > Chaetoderma > Chaetoderma sp. LZ-2023a. The sequence goes on along the minus strand of CM067369.1, from coordinate 69,699,375 downwards.
ACAAAAAATAGTCACTGTAGCTCTAAAATGGCTAACGTCAGGCGACATTTTATAAAGAATGAGAAGAGGCCCTACAGATTAAATTTAGAATGGCTACTGATCCTATTGGCAAATGGACCTTTCCAGTTTTAGCTATTCCCCACCCATCCCTAGTTAAGCTCCGCCCACACGGCACTCGTGTTGGGATCAATCGATCCCTGAACTTCTTAACTATCAATTTTCAGAAAACTGTACAGAGAAACCTGTTGAATGTTTTGAAACTAATTTGTCAGGGTGCTTATGCTGCCTCGGGCAGCAACAGCACCCAGTTAAATTAGTTTCAAAATATTCAATATAATTTCTATTAAGTGGGAAAGACATACAATTCGTACAACGTGTCGGATTATTAACCCTTTAACCCTCAAATTTGTTTAAAAAGTCGAGTCAGTCATTCCAGTGGTAAATTTCCAAAAAAAATTCTCTGTCTTCAAATGAACATTTCTCAAGACCACTGCAGAAGCCATTTTTGGGTGATATGAGTGTTAAAGGATTAACCCTTTAAGAACGAAGCCAGCCAAAACTGGCCTCGGCAGTGGTCTTGGAGAATGTCCATTTGCAGCCAAGAGGAGACAATTTTTTTAAATTTACCACTGAAATTACTGGCTCGATAACTGAGCTAGTCATTCCAATGGTAAATTGTCAAAAATTATGACGTCATATGATTGAGTGAGGAAATGGATTCGCCAATTGTGGTAGAAATGCAAAAGTGTGAAATGTGTATTGAGCAGTACCAAAAATATTTTTCGCCATTTTGACTGAAAAAACATCAAAAAATAAGTGGTGACCATGATTTTTCAGCTTGCCTTGAACAATCTTGAATTAGCCATTCGTCTGTCCATAATCATAGTTCCCAAATTTCTATGATTCCAGAACTTAAATTGTTTTTGAAAAATGTGGAAAATAGGTCATCCAAGATGATCATCGGACCAATTGACCAGTCCAATTTTCTTAAGCAAACTAAGTTTGATTGTTGACATATAATGTTTCACATCAGTTGGCCATGTGGTTTCTGAGGTTTTTAAATCCTTTCTGAAAATACAACACAATGCAAGATTGCTGATGACCAATACATCTTCCCTTTGGCAATCTTGTATTTGTATGATCTAAGTACATATATGTTTCCTGTCATTATCCCCACGTTATGAAAAAAATTGTGATAATATAATCTCCATTCCATCTGCCCATCAGGCTATCACTTCCCAAACCACTGGGTGGAATTCAACCAAATTTGGTGTGGGTTACCCATAGGCTTGTGCGATTATTACTTTGGGAGATCGCGATTAAGATTACTTAAGAAGAATCGTGATTACTTGATTAATCAGCCTGATTACAAATTACCGTGACATAACAATAAAGGCATCAATGACAAAACATGCAATTGTGTTGAGAAATGTCCATTTTCAGGACAAGAGAAGACTATTTTTGAAAACGTATCACTGGAATGCCTGGTGCAATGCTCAAGCCAATCATTCCAACAATATATATTAAATTATTTTCATAAATAGTCTTGATACATTAAAAAAAAAATATGGTTCTTGGTCTGCAAATGGGCATACATTTGCTGAACAAAATGTCAATTTTCGTAGCCTATTATATTAACTAAAAGACAGGCTTTGCATTATTAGTCCCCTACCGGTAAAACCGGGGGACTATAGGTTTGCACTCCGTCTGTCCATCTGTCGCAGTTGGTTTCCGCACTTTTTTCCGCAGTCCTTCAAGGTATTCAACTGAGAATTGGTTTATTGCTTTGTTATGAGAAGTTACAGACCAAGTTCGAGTTTCAGGCGTATGCATCAATTTTGGATGGAGTTATGCCCCCTTTTGAGTTAAGAAATACGAAAAATATCAGCTTTCCGCACTTTTTCGCACTCCTTCAAGATATTTAAGTAAAAATCGGTGCATTACTTTAGTATAAGGACTTACTGAGCACGTTCGAGGTGTGACAAAGTCCAGGAAGCAGATGGTCCTTGACCATATGCGTCCAGCTACGGCCGTCAGGGAGCGTCTTCTTGGGACGCCCCTTACAGGCCCTAGCATCTTTGGTGGCCAAGCGAGGGCCATCTTAGAGGACATGGCCAGCATTGCGCAGAATCGGTTGGCGGTTAATCTGCAGCTAGAGCTAGTGCATCAAGCGCACGCACTAGGGGCTGTAGCCAAGCCGCTTGCCGGACAACCTTCTTAGAAGCAGAAAAAGCACAAAAGCAAGGCGAAAGCTAAGCCGAGTGCTGCTTCTACTGGGTTTTCTCAGCTGCCTCCAGCGAAGAAGTCCAAGTAGGGTGTGGAGGCCCCTACCCTCCCCAATGTTGCTCCTGATCGCCCGAGAGGCGGGAAGGGGAAGGGTAAGTCCTCAAAGGGCAGAAAGAAGGGAGCGGATCGTACCTGAGGGTACGAGGGCTCCCTTCGTATCTGCCTGGGCCGCACCTGTGCGACAGGAACAGCGGTGCCAGTTAGACTGGCCAAGCCAAGACCAAAATGGTTCTCACTCTCTCTCTCATCAAGAGAGGGGTGAGGGGGGCACGGATCGCGAGCCAGACACCCCCCATTAGGCGTCGATGCATCTATAGTGGGTGGATTTTCCAGAATCTGTCTTTGGCACCTGTCTGGACACCCGTACCAAGGGAGCCAGACAAGTTAGAAGCCATTCAAAACAAAGTGTCAGGTTTGCTTCTGAAGGGAGCAATAAAACGAGCAAACCGGAACACTCCAGGCTTCTATCCAAACATGTTCCTTGTCCCCAAGAGCACAGGGGGATGGATACCCATACTCAATCTCAGGCCATTAAATTGGTTTATCCATGCGCCTCGGTTTCAGATGGAAACTCCGAGGTCGGTAATGGCAGGATTGAGGAAGGGAATGTGGTGTGTATCGATCGATCTGAAAGATGCATATTTCCACATTCCAATGAACAGGAGTTGTCACAGGTTTCTGAGATTTGCATTTCAGAATCAAGTATGGGAGTTTATAGTCCTCCCATTCGGCCTGTTGACAGCTCTACGGGTTTTTACCAAAGTGGTCCTTGCGGTGACAGCATTTCTCAGAAAAGAGAACGTGGCGCTTCACACCTACATAGACGATTGGCTGATCAAAGCAGACACATCAGCCAGGTTAGAGGTGGATACTGCTCTGACTCTGAAGTTGCTTTCAGATCTAGGCTGGATAGTCAACAAGGAGAAATCCGAGTTGACACCCACTCGACATTTCGTTTATTTAGGGATGCGATTCGATCTCGAGGAGGGCAGGGTTTACCCGTCAGAGCCCAGAGTGGTGTCTGTTAGCCATCCTCAAGAGTTTTCGATTGGGAAACCACATTCAGGCGAGGCGGTTTCTTCAGATGCTGGGCATGATGGTCTCCATAGAGCAGGTAATCCCGTACGCTGCTCTAATGCGAAGACCTATCCAGTTGTATCTGATGTCTCTGTGGAAACAGAACAGAACCCCTGTCAAAACTGGTGCCAGTTTTGGAGCCAATAATGTCGCATCTTGTATGGTGGAAAAAGCGTCAGAATCTCCTAGTAGGAGTTTTTCGCTGCACCTACCACACCCCCAGCTGTCCGTGTACACGGATGCATCGCTGGAGGGATGGGGGGGGGGGAGCCTGCCTGGGAGAACACCAGGTCTCGGGCACATGGACTCTCCAAGAGAGCCAGCCGCATATCAATCTGTTGGAAATGATGGCAGTGGAACTGGCATTGGAAACGTTTCTTCCAAAACTCAGGGACAAGGCGATATTGATACGGTCGGACAACTCGACAGTAGTATCATACATAACTCGCCAAGGCGGGACCAAGTCACCCACACTATGTATCAAAGTGTGGCACTTGATTCAATTGTGCAGGAATTACTCGGTTGTTTTGAAAGCAGCTCACATTCCTGGGCGATTGAACATTCTGGCGGATGCTTTGTCTCCGTGACAGAGAATTCTGCCAACAGAATGGTCTCTCAACCCTCCAGTTCTTCACAGGATCTTCGAGCATTGGGGCAAACCCAACGTGGACTTGTTCGTCACAAGGGAAAATGCTCAAACCATGACTTATGTCTCGCCGATTCCAGATCCAAATGCTGTCGATACAGATGCTCTGGCGATAAGCTGGAGAGGGATGCACGCTTACGCGTACCCACCCACCATTCTTCTACCGAAGAAGTTGGTGAGGATCAGGGAGGAACCGTGCCTGGTCCTGCTAATAGCGCCATTTTGGCCCAGCATGGTGTGGTTCACGGATCTTCTAGATCTGCTGGTGGAAAATCCAGTGCAGTTACCCGATATTCCGAACATAATCTCCCAGGCCAAGGGACGCTTCCTACACGAGCGTCCCGAAATGTTCAAATTGACTGCGTGGATGTTATCAAACAACGTTCCACGTCGGAAGGCTTTTCTCGACAAGCTGCAAATTTCATCGCAGCTGCGACAAGGAGGTCAACGTTCAAGTCATATAACAACAAGGTTAACAGATTTGCAGACTGGTGTGAAGAAAAGGTATTGATACCTTTCAATCCACTATTCAGCAAATAGCAGACTTTCACTGTGAGCTGTTCTTTTCAGGACTAGCTCCTGTCACAATTGCTGGATACAAGTCAGCTTTGGCATCAAATATCCCTTGTCTAGCCAACAGGGATAGTCCAGAGGTGGCCCAGTTGAATGTGATGGTGAAGGGAATGAGCAATCTCCGACTGAGACAACCGGTGGTCATTCCAGCCTGGAGTCTATCTTTAGTGCTTAATGTACTGGCCAAGCACCCTTTCGAACCGTTGCGTTCGGCTAGTCTAAAGCATTTGACTCTAAAGGCGGTCTTTTTATTGGCAGCTTCCTCAGCTAGAAGGCGCGGTGAGATCCATGCACTTTCAGCAGAGAGGGACCGATTTATTGTCTCCGGAGAGAGTCTAGGTCTACTGCCAAGAGCAGAGTTTATGTCAAAGAATCAATCTTTGTGATATCCCGGCAAACCGATCATTATACCGAAACTAACTATGTTTGATCGTGATGCCAGTGTCTGGTGCCCAGTCCGTGCTTTGACTAAGTACAAAAAACGGACAGACTCGTTACGGTCGAATGATAGACATCTGTGGATCTGCCATAAGAAGCCATATGGCGCCGCATCCATGGATTCTATCTCTCGTTGGGTAGTCGAATGCATTGAGACTACCCATAAGATTGCGACTGGGCACCAGGTGCAATGCGCAAGGGCACACAATGTTAGAGGAATAGCCGCCTCGACCGCCCTTTACAATGGTGTTCCGTTAGAGGACATCATGGCTGTTGCACAATGGCACTGTGAGTCCTCTTTCACGGATTACTATATGAGGGATGTGTCAGACTCCGCCAATCCACTCGCTTTAGCTGTTTTGAAACGATAGTTATACGACCACACTGCTCTTCTCCCTTTTTTGGCATTTGTAAGAAAGAATTAAGAAGCAGACATGGTCGAGCGAGAGTATGTCAACCAGATTGTGTCACTGATGGCCGGACAATTGAATGGTTGGAGGCTCCACGTCTGAAATCCAAATATCATGAGGTAATTCAAGATTGAGTTTTTTGTATTATGTCTATATATCATGCTCATTCCCAGGCTAATATATGCAAAGAGCAGTTAACCCTCTTGGCATATTTGTGTTTCAGGCGAGATGCATGTTCGTGAGTTCTCACCCTTTTCTTAGGAGAAAAAATGGGTGGGGTGGGGGGTGGGCAGTGATGCGAATGTGATTCGGTTCCGTTAACTTGATGGTCCTTTTAGGTCTCCATTAATCAAGTTTAAGTCAAGCTGTTTCTCCAAGGGGCAAAAGTAGCAATTGATGGCTTGCCCCTTCCCACCAGGTTACTGTCTAAATCTGGCGTATATCAGAAGTAATAGAATGGTTAGTATTGATCAATGGAGAATGCAGGAAATTTCAATTTCCCTTTCTCCGAGATCTAACAATACTCACCATTCTATTACGGACCCAGCCTCCCAGCCCCACGGAGGCAAGCCATGGGTATCTCTTGTTTGGTGGCTATGCAAACAATATGAGCTTCATGGCAAACGGGTACTCAGCAGTTGGGAGCCGAGTACCCGGTTCCAGGAGTCGGTAAAGCTTACTAAGTCTATAGTCCTAGGGCCCCGCTATCCAGGTTAGCTGTATCAGAAGTAATATAATGGTGAGTAATGTTAGATCTCGGAGGAAGGGAAATTGAAATTTCCTGCATTCCATGAGGTGGCGGCGGAACCGTGCGGTACCGGAGCTCCTGGCATATCAGCAATGGCTCCTAGCCGGGATGCCATTGCTGGTAGGGCCGTGAGCATGTCAACGGGTGCGTGTTCACGAGAGTGTCGTCTTCGGAGACAGACTAGTCTGAGGCTCTGGCTTGGCTGACCAGGGTGGCCCCATCTGTGGTTTCGACCACGGCTGAAGAGGATGCACCCCGTCCACCGGTTGCATCGATTAGGACGGGGATCTTGCCCTCAGCCCTGATCCAGTCTATTGGAATGGATCCAAGGTTTATGGAGTTGTTAGATGCTATTTATAGCAAGCAGCTCCTGACCAAGGGCCAGCTCCCTGTGGCCTCCAGGGAGGTGCGGGCGAGATGTATCCCACGGAAGGAATACGACAAATATGGTGTTGTACCAGCGCTCACTGATGATGATCGCTGGGTGCTGGGAGTCCAGAGTGCTGGAGCGAGTGGCCCCACCCCGGTGCTGGTGGACAAGTCCCATGTGCACCATGATGAAGTCCTGTACTGAGTGCTGTCAATCACTCGTATCGCCTTCTTCAGTCTGTGTGGGCTGAAGCGGGGGCAGGCCATTATTCCCCCTTTCGACTTATGAAATACAAAATATATTAGTTTGTCGCATTTTTTTCGCAGTCTTTCAAGATGTTATACTGAGAATTGCTACATTGCTTTGTTATGAGAAGTTACAGACCAAGTTGGAGTTTCAGGCGTATGCGTAAATTTTTGATGGCGTTATGCCCCCTTTCGACCTATGAAATACGAAATATATTAGTTTTTCTCGCAGTCTCAAGATATTCAACTGAGAATTGCTACATTACTTTATTATGAGAAATTACAGTCCACGGTTCGGGTTTCAGGCGTTTGCGTAATTTTTTTTTTTTGATGGAGTTATGTCCCCTTTCGACATGAAATACAAACATATCAGCTTTCAAGACTCATTCTCCTTCACCATGTATAACTGATACTTGGTTTATTGCTATGTTATGAGAAGCTACAGATCAAGTTCGAGCTTCAGCTGCTTTTGACAATTTTTAATGAAATTTTTGACTGTCAATCTGTAAAGATTTATACCACCAGGTAGGGGACATGTATTGCAAAGCAATACTTACAGAATGCTTGTTTTATGAAGAAATTGTTCACGATTATTTAAATTTTAATCATATAAATTCATGATTTAAAAAATAATAATGATTCTCGATTTAATCACGTAATCACGCAAGCCTAGTTACCCATATGATTGCGCTTGTAAAGATGACATTTAGATTTGACTCCTCCCCCTGGTGTTAGGGGGAGGGGTCAAAACCTAAAATATCCTAAAAACTCCATTACACTATCTTCTCCCAAATTGTGTGGATTTCAACAAAAAAATTTATGTGGGTTACCCATATAATTGCGGATTGCGAGATGATTTATGTTTGGCTCCTCCACCAGGGAGTGGGCAAATATCAAGAAATTGATTGTAACTCCTCTGAAACCAGTACATGCAATCCAACCAACATTGGTAGGTGAGTTGCCCATATAATTGTGGAGTGCTGGAGGACATCTACATTTGCCTCCGCCACCAGGGGTGGGGTGGGTCAAGCAGTCAAAACGGTGAACGTGGAAGTTTGCACTGACGAGTCATCAACCAAGCAATCTAGTATTTAGTTGAAATCAGCTTAGTGGTACTTCAGAAGTGGTTTAAAGGAAAAAGTTGACAAGCGATCAAAATAGAGATGGGCGACAGATGGCTCACTTGGCATTTCAAGTAAGGTGAACTAGAACACAACGGTAATGGATACACAGACATATATTAACAGATGGAAGAGAAAAGACGATCCTCAGGGCTTTCGCAAAGTGGCCCGATAATGAATTAGTGAATGTTTGTCCACGCTACCTTATGACAGGCACAAAACCTGACATAAAAAAATAGAATGCGCAGTCGATGGTATGCCATCGCAAATCCACACACTTGCCAACTTTGATGTTCTGCTCTCCCCCCCCCCCCCCTCCCCTCCTCCCTGATGGCAGAGCCTAATGCAAACATTGTTTCCGCAATCCCCTATTATATGGTTAACTAACATAACAAATTAGGTTGAATTCTGCCAACTTTGACTTTCTCTGCACACCTTGACCCTGCACCTCATCCCCACCCTCGGGCAGAGCCTAATGTAAATGTTGTCATGCAGTCTGGCATATGGGTAAGTCCCATAACAAATATGATTGAATTCCACCATATACTTTCAGACATAAGCGACCAAGCAGATGGTCGGCTGGCTAGCCAGAAGGATAAACAGGTGGGTGGGCAGACTGGCGGGCCAATGGATGCAGGCGATTGCAATATCTCCTCCGTGTGCATAGCTATTATACCAAAGTTCCCACCAGCTGTAATGCTTCTATGATTAAAACCTGGATTGTGTGTGTGGGGGTGGGGGTGGGGGGCTGTGTGTGTGAGGAGGTGAGTGTATGCATATGTCTCTGTCCATCGTCTATGACTTGAGTTCTTACAGATTTTCAACAAACTGGATGGAAAGTTGCTCTTGTTTCTGAAAGACTCTATTGAATTTAGGTTGAAAAATCAGTGGAGGAAGGTCATTGAAAATTGCGGGCAGGCGAGGCGTACAATTCTCGAAATACTTGCTTATTATTGGTTCTAATAGGGTAGTTAACCGTTGACATATATTCTCAAGAAATGAGATCAATTAACCTAGTTTTTAGGTCGAAGTAGCCTAATTCTTGTAACAGGTATAAAAAAAAGCCTTTGCCCAAATATAAAAATCGTCACCTAATTATGATCAAAGACCAGAAGAGTTCATACAACTTCGTGACATCTATTACCTCCTTTTTGATGAACTTACTATGCTTGTTATGTCAGCTAAAACAAGTGACATATTTGATTATGACCCCATATGCTTTAGTGACATATTGAATTCCTCCATTTTCAAACAGCTGTTTTTCTGGTAGGGGTAGGTAATTTCAAACCTTTTCAGAATATAATTTAAGACTCAGGAGAGTCTATTTTCATGCCTTTAATTTTTATACGGCCGTTTGAAAAATGGGTCGTATTATGTGATGGCGCATGGCATCTGTCCATCCATTTGTTAGCTTACCTGGCCTGAAAGGCCAAGTGAGCTTATATCATGGTGGCCGTCCATCGTCCGTCCACCCTCCGTCTGTCAAATCACGTCTTCCCCTTAACGGTTTGACCGATTTCCACCAAATTTGGCTGGAATGATTCAAAGCTGGTACCCTCCAGTCGTTTTTGTCAGAATTGTAATTGATCAATTTTTTGGGTGAAAATCGGTTTTATGAAAAATGTACCGGAAATGGTCAAAATGCTACTCCTCCTTAGCTACTTGACATAATTCAACCAAATTTGACTAGATGCATTCTATGGTGGTAGGCTCTAGAAGTTCTTCAGAATTTTGATTTATCAATTTTTTGGGTGAAAATCTGAGATTTTATGAAAAATCTACCGGAAATGGTCAAAATGCTACTCCTTAGCTACATGACATATTTCAACCAAATTTGACTAGATGCATTCCTTGGTGATAGGCTCTCTTCAGAATTTTGAGTTATCAATATTTTGGTTGAAAATCTTAGATTTTATGAAAAATCTACCGGAAATGGTCAAACTGCTACTCCTCCTTAGCTACTTGACATATTTCAACCAAATTTGACTAGATGCATTCTATGGTGGTAGGCTCTAGAACTTCTTCAGAATTTTGATTTATCAATTTTTTGGGTGAAAATCTTAGATTTTATGAAAAATCTACCGGAAATGGTCAAACTGCCACTCCTCCTTAGCTACTTGACATATTTCAACCAAATTTGACTAGATGCATTCTTTGGTGGTAGGCTCTCTCTTCAGAATTTTGAGTTATCAATATTTTGGGTGAAAATCTTAGATTTTATGAAAAATCTACCGGAAATGGTCAAACTGCTACTCCTTAGCTACTTGACATATTTCAACCAAATTTGACTAGATGCATTCTATGGCTCTAGAACTTGTTTTTAAAATTTTGATTGATCAAATCACGTCTTCCCCTTAACGATTAGACCGATTTCAACCAAATTTGGCTGGAATGATTCAATGCTGGTACCCTCCAGTCGTTTTTGTCAGAATTTTAATTGATACATTTTTTTTAGTGAAAATCTGAGATTTTATGAAAAATCAACCGGAAATGGTCAAAATGTTACTCTTACATAGCTGCTTGACATATTTCAACCAAATTTGACTAGATGCATTCTATCGTGGTAAGCTCTATAAGATTGATCAAATTTTGGGTGAAAATCTGAGATTTTATGAAAAAACTTACGGAAATGGTCAAAAGGCTATTTAGTCCAAAGCTGCTTGACATATTTCAACCAAATTTGACTAAGATACATTCTATGGTGGTAGGCTCTAGAACAACTTTTCAGAATTTTAATTTATCAATTTTTTGGTTGAAAATCTGATATTTTATGAAAAATCAACCGGAAATGGTCAAAATGCTACTCTTACTTAGCTGCTTGACATATTTCAACCAAATTTGACTAGATACATTCTATGGTTGTAGACTCTAGATCTTCTATTCAGAATTTTGATTGATCAATCCTTTTTTGCAAAAATTTGAGATTTTATGAAAAATCTAACAGAAATGGTCAAAATGCCACTCCTCAGCTGCTTGACATATTTCAACCAAATTTGACTAGATGCATTCTATCGTGGTAAGCGCTATAAGATTAATCAAATTTTGGGTGAAAATCAGATTTTATGAAAAATCTTACGGAAATGGTCAAAAGGCTATTTAGTCCAAAGCTGCTTGACATATTTCAACCAAATTTGACTAAGATGCATTCTATGGTGGTAGGCTCTAGAACAACTTTTCAGAATTTCAATTTATCAATTTTTTGGTTGAAAATCTGAGATTTTATGAAAAATCTACTGGAAATGGTCAAAATGGTACTCCTCCTTAGCTGCTGGACATATTTCAACCAAATTTGATTGGATGCATTCTATGAGGGTAGGCTCTAGAACATTTATTCAGAATTTTGATTGATCAATTTTTTAGGTGAAAAATCTGAGATTTTATGAAAAATTAACCGGAAATTGTCAAAACGCATCTCTTTCTTAACCGCTTCAAGGTTTTCAACAAAATTGTGCTGAAATGATCCTATGTCAGTAGGTTCCAAATGTTGTATTCAAAATTTTGATTGGCCAATCTTTTGGGTGAAAATCTTAACAGCTTTGCAAATTTTAACTGAATTCATAATTTTGATTGGTCAGTTTTTCCGGTGGCCATCTGTTTTAATGTAAAGAATCATGTATATTTAAATGCAAATGTTTCAAATGCTAACGGTCCAGGTGAGTGTCACAGGTCCTTGAGCATCTTGTTATATATCTCAGCGAATATATTATATATAGACGAAGTGTCATGATTTTATTTCGTTGAGATCTGCCAATATTTGCGCGAGTTATCCACACCCCACCGGCACACACCCGAAATGCCTAAAATGCATAACATTTTTTGCCTTGGGCCATGTCTCGAAAGGATCTCTCAAAAGGTTTTGAATCTACATATTAGGACGAGACGACGTGTTATTTCGTCGCTCTATCAACATTTGCGAGAGTTATCCCCTCTGAAATGCGTAAATTTTGTGTCCGAGCAATATCTATAAAAGTTTTGAATCTACATTTGAACCGTTTCCCTCCATTTTCCTAGTTTTCATACGGTCATTTGAAAAATGTGTCGTATTATGTGATGGCGCGTGGTCTTTGTCTGTCCAGGCCATATCTCGAAATCTACATTTGAAATTTATGTTTCAGTGGACATATTAGGGGGAGGCGCAGTGTCATGATTCCATTTGGTGAAGTCTGTCGATATTTGTAAGAGTTACCCCCCCCCCCCCCCCGAAATGCTTAAAATGTGTCAAAAATTTTGTGTCCGAGCCATATCTCAAACAGTTTTGAATCGACATTTAAAATATTTTCTCGAGTGGACATATTAGGGCGAGTTAAAGTATTTCCAGTGGAGATATTACAGGGAAATGAAGTATCTTGAAAATTTCAGCGAGATCTGTCCATATTTACCAGAGTTATCCTCCCTGAAAAGCTTAAAATTCATCAAAAATGGATGTATTAAGCCCTGCTAGGTGGCGCTCTTGTTTCCAATTACATTAATCTGAGATTGCATTGCAAATTCTGCTAAAGTCCTATAATTTCATTCATGGGTGGAATTTTTTGACATGGTATTATTTTATATAAGTTACATTCTTTTTGTCTCGCCTGCGAAACAGAAAGCGAGACATAGGGATCACTAATTCCGGCGGCATTGGTGTCGGCGGCGGCGGCGTCGTCGCCCGTCATTTGTGCAGTTTTGTTTAAGGTTTGTTGATCAACTTATTTTTCAACACTGCCTCATCCGATCTCAGTGAAACTTTGCAGAAATGATCTATACTATACAAGGATGTGATCTACATAGCAACACATTTAATTTTGGGGCATTTTAACTATTTTTTCACGGTTTTGGACGTGGACTTCTTTCATGTATTTTGCAAGTGCAGTTTTGGTTACGGTTTTCTAATCAACTTATTTTTCAACACTGGCTCATCTGATCACATTGAAACTAGAAAAACGATCTATACTATACAGGGATGTGATCTACATAACAATAGATTTAATTTTGGGGCATTTTAACAACTTTTTTCACGGTGGGGACTGAGTTTTTTAATGTGTTTTGCAAGTGCAGTTTTGGCCTGTAATTATCGATTGTATGCTTGTCATGTTGCATATCATTTTCAAGCCAATGATAAGTAGACTACAGTACAGGGAATTATTTTGATCTTGGGTCAAACTGAGGGGTGGGGGTGGATGGGGTGGAAACGGGGTCAAAAGTTGGCACCAATCGATTGTAATGAAACTGCCCTTAGACCATTTGACATAGAAACTTGAAACTTTCGGTATGATTACATGTGGCCCGGGCCCAGGGATGTGCATGGCACTTTTGAAATTTTGTTATAACCCCCAGGGGGTTGAGACAGTGGGTAAAAAATTAAATTTATCCAAAGGTGGTCAAGTCACATATCATTTTCATGCCAATGATGAATAGACTACAGTACAAGGTCAAACTGAGGGTAGGGGGCCGGGTCAAAAGTGGGCACCAATCGATTGTAACCCAACTCCTAAACCATTTCACATAGAAACTTGAAACCTTTGGTATGATTGCACATATGGCCAGGGATGTGCAGAAAATAAATTTGACCAAACATGGTCATGTCACATCATTTTAAAGCTTGTAGTTAGTAGACTACAGTACAACAAATTATTTTGTTCTTGAGTCAGTCTGAGGGCAGAGGCCAGGGGTCAAATGGGCAATCTAATTCTATATATGTACATGGCTTGGACATTATTTTTTTGCAGAATATTTAGTCCCGGGCAGACCGGGTCCTGTACTACTTTTTTCATAGTTTTGGACGTTGAATTTGAATCATGTTTTTTGGGAGATAGTCTTTGATGGACCACTGATTTTCAACAATGTCTCACCAGATATTAACCCAATGTTAATGGTGGGTTATATACTATGCAGGGGCCACTATCTGCAGCATTACTAGTTTCAAGATCAGACTCAACAGTTTGGTAAAATTGTCCATGTTTGGTTCTTTACACTGATTTGTTGGTGCCTTACTGAATATGTGTATTACGAACCAATCCAAGTTTGCTTTGGCAATCCACACTATCCATGCCTTTACAGGCGTGACATTGTACACTTCAGCGTTCTTGTTTCATCTTGAAAATAATGGGTGAGTTTCAGAATTACCCAATTTTATCCTATGGCGGTATATAATAGGCAATTTTCTGGGTGCTTTTGCTATTATTCTGATGTAAAATTTTAAGAGTCTTGCCAATTCTTTCAGCAGCAAGGAGTTTTCATCAAATTATTATAAAATTTTTCTGCATGGTGAATCTTTACAGAAGGAGATATCTGAGCTAGATGAAAAGAACTCGCGTAATCACCAGTTTCCTTTCATTGTCTAATCCTCCGGGCATGAAATCATGGAGACATGCTATCAGGATTTTACCATCTGCGTTCTCCCATTCGTCATAATAAATCATAGCCATATATAGCTGTTGAGTCCTCATATTACATTTTCCACAGAAAATTATCCTTGCAAATAGCCTTTATCATTTCATATATGCATTCATATTTAATGTCTCGTATTGATTTGGGATGAAAATTTCCACTGATATATGCATTGAATGATAGATTGGTTTTCAGGTAATGTAAAACCAGCTACTTTTATTGTCAGCGTGCTAGTGGCATCCGCTAACTATTTTTAGCTCACCTGGCCAAGTGAGCTTATGCCATGGTGACCATCCATCGTCCGGCAAGTTTTCCTATAAAAAGCTTCTCCAGAACTGCTGGGCCGATTTCAATCATGTTTGGCAGGAAGCATCCTTAGGGCATAGAGATTCAAGTTTATTCAAACGAGGCTGATCGGTTAATTTGGCCCGTGGCCATCTTGGATTTTGGCCAATTTTTAGCTCACTTGACCAGACGGGCTAAGTGAGCATATGCCATCATGGTCGTCCATCCGTCAAATCGCTTCTTCAGCTTAATGGTTTTGACTGATTTCAACCAAATTTGGGTGGAAGGATCCTATGGTGGTAAGTTATAGAAAGAAAAATTTTAATTGAGCAATTCTTTTGGCGTCCATCTTGAACTTTCCAAAGATTTTCCAGAGACCCTTTGAAACGCTAATCCTCCAATATCAATGGCCCGATTTTGCCGAAACTTGACTGCAATAATCCTGTGGTGGTGCGCTTCAAGATAAGAATTTTGATTGGTCAGTTGTTCATGCGGCCATCTTATTTTCTGACAATTTTTGGAAATCAGTTGAAAGCCTACTCCTCCATGAACCACTTGGCCGATTTCAAGTAAACTCGGTTGAAGGGTATGCTTCAGAAATTGTATACAGAATCTTGATTGGTCCATTTTTTCGCAGCCCATCTTGAATTTTCCAAAAAAAATTGCGGGAAATCATTTAAAACACTACTCATTACACCTGCATGGGCAATTTCAACCAGACTTGGCTGGAAGGATACTAGGCTGGTAGGTTTCCAAACTTTTATACAGAATTATGATTGGTCAATTGTTCAGGCAGCCATCTTGAATTTTTTACAATTTCTGGAAACCTTTGAAAGCCTACCCCTCATTAACTATTTAGCCAATTTCAAGCAAACTCGGTTGGACGGACCCTAGAGTGGTATGCTTCGGAACTTGTATACACAATTTTGATTGGTCCATTTTTTGGGGGCCATTTTTAAATTTCCTAAAACTGGCTGAAAACTTTTTTTAATGCTACTCCTCATTAACTACTTGGGCAATTTCAGCCAGACTTGGCTGGAAGGATACTAGGCTGGTAAGTTTCAGAACATATATCCAAAATTTTAATTGGTAAATTTTTCTGACAGCCATTGTAGATTTTTTTTAAACTCCTCATTAACCGCCTTAACGATTTCAAGCAAACCCGTGCTTCAGAGCATGTATACAGAATTTTGATTGGTCAGTTTGCTCGGCGCCATCTTGATTTTTCCGGAAAATGGCTGGAAATCGTTTAAAATGCTACTCATTAACTGCTTAGGTGATATTAACCAGACTTGGCTCGAATGACCCTAGGGCTGTAGGCTTCAGAAATTGTATACAGAATTTATATTGGTAAATTTTTAGCCCACCTGGCCCGAAGGCCGTCAACATTTGCTTTAAAACACTACTCATTAACAACATGGCTGATTTCAACCAAATTTGGCTAGAAGGACCCTATGGTCGTAGGCTCCAGAACTTATATTCGGAATCTTCATTCATCAATTCTTTGGGTGAAAATCTTAGATTTTATGAGAAATGTACCGGAAATTGTCAAATTGCTTCTCGTTATCATTCTGAGCGATATCAACCAAATTTATTTGAGAGGATCCTGCCTGTGGTGATGGCCTCAAGAGCTTCCATTCAGAATTTTGATTCATCAATCTTTTGTGTGAAAATCTTAGATTTTATGAAAAATGTACCGGAAATTGTCAAATTGCTTCCCCTTAGCATTCTTAACGATTTTAACAAAAGTTGTAGGTTTTATATGAGTTTTAACCATTTTAGAGAATGGATTGAAATTTCTAGAAATTTTTCAGAAAATGGCAATTCGTTGAAAACGCTACTCATTAACCGTTTAGGAAATTTCAACGAGACTTCGGTTGCTATATTTGGTTATAAGGATCCTATAGTGGTAGCCTCTAGAAAATTTATTCAGATTTTTGACAGGTCAATGATTTGGCAGCCGTCTGATTTTCTGAAAATTTTGCGAAACCATTTAAAAATGGTATTCCTTAATCAATGACCCGCTTTCAATAAAACTGGTGGAATAATCATATAACGGTAAGGTTTCAACATTTCAAAAGAGAATCTTGATTGGTCAATTATTTTGGGTGGCCATCTTGGATTTTCCGAAAATTATCCATGTTTGTTTAATGGTTCAAATACTAATTGTCCAGGTGAGCGTCCCATGCCCGTAGGACTCTTGTTAGAAATGTCTTAAAAATTGTCTCAAACTGCTTGGGGATCGATTCAAAAGTCATGAAACATCATCTAGGACAAGAGCTGAACCAAGTTTGTTCAAGGGAACCTGATTGGCTAAATAGTTTAGCAGGCATCTTGGATGACCTAGTTTTTATGAGAACAACTCCAAGATGATCGGACTGAAATTTGGTAGATATGATTATGGACTAAGGGCCATAAAGTTTGGTCACGGGAAGTTGATGCGTCAAAAAACATGCCTGCCATAGGCCAATCAAACTGTAGCATGTTTGGCAGCCATATTGGATTATTAGCTCACATGGCCAGAATGACCATCCGTCTGTCCATCCATCCTCCGGCATCAAGAAGGCTGCTCCTCATTAACCGCATTGCGAATTTCAACCTAATTTGGCTGGAAGGACCCTATAGGGGTAGGCTTTTTTTCGGTGGCCACTTTGAAATTTTCTTAAAATGGCGGGAAATCGCTTAAATTGCTACTCATTAACTACTTGGGAAATTTCAACTAGACTTAGCTGGAAGGATAAGTACGCTGGTATGGTACAGAACTTGTAAGCAGACTTGATTGGTCAATTTTTCCGCCGTTCATCTTGGATTTTCGGCCTATTTCTGGAAATCACTTAGAAGCCTGCTCTTTGATAACCTCCTGGGCTTTTTCAATCAAACTCGTCTGGAAGAACCCTAGCGTAGTATGCTTCAGAACATTTTTTCGGTGGCCAGCTTGAAATTTCCTAAAAAATGGCAGGAAATTGTTTAAAATGCTACTCCTCATTAACTGCCAGGGCAATTTCAACCAGACTTGGCTGGAAGGATACTACGCTGGTATGGTTCAGACCTTGTATACAGAATTTTGATTGGTCCATTCTTTCGGCGGGCATCTTAAATTTTCCGAAAAATTGCAAAAAATTGTTTAAAACTAATTTTCATTAACTGCTTGAGCAATATCAACCAGACTTGGATGGAACGATACTAGGCTGGTAAGTTTCAGAATTTGTGTACAGAATTTTAATTGGTAAATTTTCCAGGCGGCCATCTTGGAATTTCTGTAAATCAGTTAAGACTACTTATTAACAAGCAAGTTCGGCTGGAACGACCCTAAAGTGGTATGCTTTAGATTTTGTATACAGAATTTTGATTGGTCATTTTCTTTGGTGGCCATCTAGAATTTTCAGGGAAAAAAGGCGGAAAACCATTTAAAACGCTCCTCTACATTAACTGCTTGGGCGATTTCAACCAGACTGGCTGGAATAAGCCTCTGGCGGTAGGCTTCAGAACTTGTATACAGAATTTTGGTTGGTCAAATTTTCTGGCAGCCATCTTGGATTCTCTTAACATTTTTGGAAATCAGTTAAACGGCTACTTCTCATTAACATCTTGGCCGTTTTCAACCAAACTAGAAGAACCCTAGGCCGGTAGGTTTCAGAAGTTGTGTACAGAATTTTGACAGCTTGATTTTGATGGAGGCCATCTTGGATTGTTCGAAAAATGGGAATTTGTATAGAATGCTACTCATTAATCGCTTGTGCAATTTCAACCAAATTTAGCCGGAAGGATCCTATTTGTCATAGCCTCTAGAAATTCTATTCAGAATTTTGATAGGTCAATGTTATAGCAGCCATCTCTGATTTTCTGAAAGTTTTCCGGAACCATTTAAAATCAATAGCCCGATTTCAACAAAACTTGGGTAAAATGATCGTATGACTGTAGGCGTCAACCATATTAAATGAGAATCTTGATTGGTCAATTATTTTTGGTGGCCATCTTGGATTTTCCAAAAATCATCCATATCTATTTAAATGCAAATGGTTTAAATGCCAATGGTCCAGGTGAGCACCACAGGCTCTTGGCCCTCTTGTTTTATTTGATATTTTTGAAGCTGTCAGATAAACTGGCAGCCATCTTGTATCATTTTCACGCCACAAGCTCCCATACTAGTGCAATTAAGCTTGCACGATTGTGCAGGTAAGTTAAATATGAAGCCTGCTGAACAAATGCATAAGGCAGCAATGAATTTCAGTCAAACTTCTTTCAAAATGCCTAGTAGAAGATATTCTACAACTGAGATTAAATGTCAATGTCCTCATTAACCTGCTACTGGAGTATGTGTTTTAGTAAAACTATATGTTTGACTCAGCAGGATGTAACGATACATGTACACCACGATAGATCTAGACACAATAAACGGATTCATTTCTAGCTATGACCTGCACATTTCTAGCTAAGCTCCGCCCACTTTGTATGCGAATTTGAATCAGTTTTAACACTGATCCATAAATTCCAAAACTTTCCTTTTCAAGATAACTATACAAGTAAGTTGTGGAATATTTTGAAACTCATTTGACACAGAGAACTGTTGCTGCTGATGCCAGCAATAGCTCCCAGTCAGATTGAATTGTAAATTCACAAAAGACATACTATTCAGACCCTATGTGACAAACCTTTGCCACTTTCTTGATGTACCTACACCTGTTTGATTGTGACATCAGCTAACAAGTGATGTGTTTGGCTCATGACATTAGCAGTGATGAAGCTTTAACTTTTTAACCATGTCGCCACCTGGGCCCCTAAAAGCAAAACTTAAGAGGCCCAGTCAATTATGATGCATCAGCACACAAGATCCCACATTTAGAAACGGGATACAATAATTTAGGATTTAATAATGTAGAATGCAGTAAATATGTTGCTTTCCGGTTTAACCATTTCAATGATAAATTACATGTGTCTCAATTTCATGGCAAACAAACAGAAAATCTGTTGAATATTTTGAAATGAATATGATTGGAAGGCAGCAATGCCTTCCAGTCATATTAATTTCAAAATACTCAACAGGATATCCTATTCATCGTAAATTTTTTTAAATGTTGAAACAGTTAATGAAACTGGATCAACGTACTGTAGCGTCGTCAGATATATAAAATGATTAGGTGTTCACAAATTTAATGTATGAATGAAAAAATTTAAGCCGCCACCTGGATTAGTAAGTTTGAAATTGTGGTGGCTACAGGGCTGCTGCTAGTCTTCATCACTAGACAACAGATACTTGAGTGACAGATCATCACATCTATTGAATTCACCTTTCCAGAGTACCCAGCCATCATATGACGTCATAATGAACTGCGTGGCGTGTACAATGACATCATAATGAATGACATCATGAATGACTTCGATAAGTACGTCACGAACGCATATTTGATGACAGTCTATGGGCTGTTGTACAAATTGTTTGCTTTTACTATTTAATAATTTCTATGGCAACTAGATCTATATTTTAAAGTGGGTTTTACAAACTAGGTTATAGCTTCATAGAACAGAATGTGCCTGATACAACAAAATGTATCTTGATCTGGATAAATGGGTTTTTTTTCTTTATCTCTACTTTTGAAATATTGAAAGATGTTTGCTAAAAAATGAGTTAGTAATGGACTTTGCAAATGTTGAACGCTCAAGCTTGAGCTATCGATTGAGATGATCACTACTGATACAAACGGTGCCGACTGTTTCTGATTTCTATCCACGGACGGACTGGGTGTATCTGGTGCGGGTGATGGTGGCGTTCTGATGAGAATTCTGGGGTAGATTACATACTGTGATATGTTTTTGAGTATGATGTTGGGTTATACCAATGTGTGCTTTTGTGTACTTATGATTATTATGATAGATCCACATTTCACAGCAAAGTTTATAGTCAAGTGACCTAATTGAGGAGTCCAGTCCTAGCTGTGTCCCGTCGATTTTTAGCTCAGATCCACCCACACTTCGCCCGTGTTGGGATGGATCGATCCCAGAGCTCCCTATCAATTTCTAGAAAACTGTACAGATAAGATGTTGAATATTTTAAAACTAATTTGATAGGGTGCTGTTGCTGCCATAGCGCCCAGTCAAATTAGTTTCAAAATATTCAACATCATGTTTATTAAATAGTTAAGACATACAATTCGTACAACGCTGCTTAGTCTGTCATTAATTAAGCGTTCGTGACGAACTTATATCTACATCTTTTATGACGTCATTGATTATGATGTCATCCTAGACGTCACGTAGCTGATTATGACATCATATGATTGATGGATAAACTGGAAAGGCCCATTAGGTTGTTGTACGTCATTGGCTTTGTTTTAAGGATATGTATGTTTCATCAATCAGCAAAATGTCTCTTGCCCCTCTATGACAGGAAGCAACATTTTAAAGTTAACCGCTAGCACTCTGATGTCAATATTCTATATTTTACTGCATCAATATCAAAGAAACTGGTGTACATTTTTCAACAATTTTGCTGGAAGATGTTGCTGTCTACGACAGCAACATCTCCCACCAAATTTGGTGAAAAATTTACACCAGCTCATCTTTTAATTTAATTTGAAAATTAAAAATTTTGACATGAGTATTAAGGGTTAAAGCAGCATTTCCAGCATAATTGCCACAAGTTATCATATGAAAGAAACGGATCGGTTAGGAATATGACATTTAACTGTTCTAGGGGAATCGAGAAAGACTTCCCATGTTTCTTTTTTGCTCCCCGAGGCATTTCCTACATGTATTAATAAACAAGTTTAACCTACAAAAATGGCTTCTGCAATGGTCATGGAAAATGTCCATTTAGAGCCAAAGAGAAGTAACGGAGCCAGTCACTCCAGTGGTAAATTTTCAAACTTAATCTCTTAATCTGCAAATGGAAATTTTGTCGCTTTACTAAATTTGATCATTAAATTGGTTAAGCATTCCCATTTTCACAATGTCTACCAGTCTTGCTTCGAAAAACATTTGTGAAATTTAACTTTCATTTACAGGTTAGGAAAACTGTTTTACTAAAAAATGTTATCACTCCCAGCTGATCTAGAGATATGGAAGATAAATCTGATAATCTATAAAAAAAATGATTTGAAGGAAGAGAAAATGCATTTCTGAAAGCTTTCCTTGATATGGATTTAACTGTTGTTACACTTGATTCAATGGTTGTGGTAATTTTGGAAACAATGTTGCTGAAAGCTGTTGATGTCTCCGAGAGCAACACATTCCATCAACATTTTAAAGAAACTTAATATCAGTTATCTTACCAAAAAAATGGAATTATGATTCTGATGTTTTAGTCATATCTAGTAGCCTTTAACCCGCATATCGTCCAAAACGGCTTCTGTAATGGTCGTGAGAAATGTCCATTTGCAGACAAGATAAGACTATTTTTGAAAATTTACAACTAGAGTAATTGGCTCGGTAACCGAGCCAGTCGTTCCAGTGGTAAATCTTCAAAAATAATATCTTTGTCTGAAGATAGACATTTTCAAAGAAAAAACGAATGAATAGATTTTTATGAATAGATTTAAGGGTTAAAGGGTCTTTCCTGTTTTAGCTATGCTTCACCCATGTTGGGATCAATCGATCCCAGCACTGAATCTCAATTTCCAGAAAACTATACAAGATAGTTGTTCAGTATTTTGAAACTAATTTGACTTGGCGGTGTTGTTGCCTATTAAGACAGACTAAATCATGTCATTCATTCTGTAATTGATTATGATGTCATCCTCCAGGTCACGTAGTTGATTATGACATCATATGATGAATGGATAAACTGGAAAGGTTCATTAACCCTTTAGCACACAAGCTGGCCAAAAACAACTTCTAGCAGCTTTGAGAAATGTATATTTGCAGACCAAGAGAAGTGTTTTTGAAAATTTTCCACAGTTATGACTGGCTCGATAACCAAGCCAGTGATTCCAATGTTTGATTTCTATGAAATATTCTGGAACAAATTTGATGATTAAAGGCTTAAGCTATCCTAAAATAAATGGGTTGACTTCAAGTTCTGGCAACATGGCTTTTGCCACGTTGTGAGTTTGCCTCCATGCCACATGGTTGGGTGGTTACAGTTCAGATAAATCTAGCACTCTGTCTGATTCTATCTGATGCCTGCAATTTGTCATGTTTTCTATAGAGCTTTGTAAATCTACCTTTGCAAATTATGAACCTCACTGAACCTGACAATATGATATTTGACTGGCTGTGCAGAATGAGATGCCATTAGTTTGCAAGATCTTATTAACTCTAATGGTCAGATTTGTCTGGAAAATAAAAAAATTTGCCTAGTGATTGTCTATTTGCAGGGCAAGAGTTTACTATTTTTTAAATTTGACTGATGTGCATAAGTTCAGTGAAAAAATTCTTGATGTGTAAATCGACATTCGCCAAGGCCACTCACTGCAAATGCCAGTTTTTCCCAGGTTGGACATAAAAAGGGTTAAGTGCCTGACGTCATGTAATATTGGTGATGTTTCTCAGCTTAGACAAACATGATTCATAGATGTCTTTGACCATAACCTGCTAAACAGAGGTTTTGTAATCTTTTTATCCAACTGTGTGCTCCACCATCCATGTTTCCATTACTTCCTGCTTGCTTGCTCACTTCCATTCATACACAATTTAATTGTGGCAGTTGCTTTTGCCACTGTCTTGGCATTGTCAACAATGGATATTTTATGTTTCATGACTCAATCTTCTAAACCATTGGAGCTGATGGGGCAGATAATATTTTGGTCGCAAATATCAGTTTAGACCGTTTGACATTTAACTTGTTTGGTACCGACCTTTTTGCCAATGTCAGCTTGACCTTTAGGCAATCGTAAACTAGTAACCATAATGTGATCTTTCTAGAATATATGGTAAACTTTCCCTTTACATTAATACTAGTCAATTGGCTGATCGGATAAGTGGTCTTTGCCCGTCAGCCATCAAATTTCTTCAAGAAAATTTGAAAAGAGGAATGTTTTTGAAAATTTATCAGTGGAATGACTGGCTCGGTTATCGAGCCAGTCTTAGTTTGTTATAAAATTGTCACATCTGAAAGCTAAATCACAATGTATTTCCTCCACAAATACTGATAGTTTTCTCTTTGAAATACCGATGTTGCTGGTGAGTGATAAATGGCCTCTTGATTTTTATGCCTCCTATTATGGCGTCATTGTTACTGAATGAGTTAATCTGTGTAAAATTAACTGCAACTCATGAACACTAACTTCATAATGTACATTGTTGTGTATGCCAGTGATCACATTGCTGGGAGCTCCTGCTAAATGTTTGTGGTTAGGATAACATGAACTATAAACCTTTGCTTATGTCACTCTATGCACATTATGTGCACTCAGATTTAACTGTTGACAACTGAATAGAAAATTGTTTCTATCAAGTTGAAGCAATGGAGGAATCCAGTTTATCCATCACTCAAAAGACGTCCTAATAAAAAAAACCGTGATGCATAAGCTGACATCAGAATGAATCAATTAATCATGGATGATTCAAATTAGTCCGTCTTAAGCGCTTTATAGTCTGTCAGGTTGTATGAATTGTATGTCTGTACTAATTAATAAACATGCTGTTGGATATTGTGAAGCTAATTTGATTGTGCGATGTAGCTGCCTATGGCATCAACAGCACCCAGTCAAATTAGTTTCAAAATACACACAAAGAGCTAAATTTCCTGTATAGTTTTCTGGAAATTGAGATTCAGAGGATGCGTGGATCAATCGATCCCAACACGTAAAAATTGTGGCTGGAGCTTAGCTAGAGAGGGGTTGGGCCATAGCTAAAATTGCTAACCACTCGGCATCAGTTCGTTGTCCAAGACTGTTCCCAGAGTAAGTTGATCACATGGTATAGACAGAATTGTGGTGCTCAGTTGCAAGGTGGGATTGTAAAATTGTGTCTACAACTGATTGCAGCCTTATGTTCCGTAGGACGTGCAAAAAATAGCTTCACCAATAGTTCGCTCGGTTAGAGCGCTCTGTAACAAAACTATTCTATGCGGAACGATAATGGTTGCTAAGAAAACGCTATCCCAGCATACTTTGCGCAATAAGCTTATGACATAATATATGTCTCTGTGACGTATGACGTTGTTTCGCGTGCAATTACGTCACAGATTAAAAACATGTTGTTTTTAGCGAGTCACCTCCAAACATGTTTCGCGAAATAGCAGAGCGTTCTTTCAAAACGTATCGTTCCATATGAGAAACGTGTTTCTGCAGAGCTATTCTAGCAGAGCACTCTGTTAACTTTTCCTTACTGAATGAGCTCCAGGTGCACTTATGTCTCTACAGTTATTTGCAACTGATCCATTCCTTGAGAAATTGCTTCAGATCTATGGTAAAACCTAATTAAGTTAGACTCTGATGACTGGGGATTTCTCAATCAGCCATTTATGGTGATTGACATGAGGAGGTTGATCACAGACCTGTGCACTCATGTCAACCAGGTCAGAGATAAAATCAATTGTTTGGATCTGATGTAAATTACTGAAATCCAATGAGCAACAAGTTGAGTCAAGTCCTTGCATGGGTGACAAAATGAAGGCTTTAGAGTTGTATAACCTTCACAGATTTATGACATGTTTTTCTGAATTAATCTCAATTAGCAAGTATAGCAATCCTTATAGCATGAATGTCAAATGTTAAACCTTTACTGGTCACATTTGGTCAAGAAAATCACAACATTTTCTTATTGAATGCCCATCTGCAGGCACTGAGAAGAGTATTTTTGAAAATTTACCACGAATGACTGGCTCGATATTCTCTTTACCGGCAGATGGACATTCGTCAAGACTACTCCAGAGGCCGGTTTTGGCCGGCTTGACAATTAAAGGGTTAATTGTTAGTCGGAAGAAGAAATGTTGATGTACATTTTGGAAACAATGTCGCTGAAAGATGTTTGTGTGTTAGACAGGTTGTAGTAACATTATCAGCATACTCAACCTGATATTATCATGGGAAAGTGAAATGTGAATTCTCAATGTAAAATGTCATTGAGTCTGTTGTGGGTTAAAGCTTAGTTGCTTAGCCACAGCTGCTTAAGAGAATGTTTGAACAGTTCCATGTACACAATCCACATTAATGACAGGCCTTATCTGACCTGATTTCGCTTTGAGTGTTTGTCTTTAGTTAGGAGCCTACTTAGCCAGTTCCACATAAGTTGTACCTGTCCATGCAGGTGATTAGAGTAACAGATATGCACTTTCAAACCTGTCTATTATAAACACCTGCTTTTTCGACCAAGTGAAGGTTGTTATTTTAAATGGAAACAACCATTTACTCACTTACCATAGGGGCACAAAATGGTGGTTATATACGGTGGTTTTCCTTTACGGGTTTAGCATTGCCCATCCCTGGCATTATCAAACGATGTACACGTCAGCAAGAAACAATGATGTCATAATCAAGACCACATACCGATACAGGTATGAGAGCAGTGTCCAAATATAAACTAACAAAAGGTCTATGCCCACATTTTGCAAGTTTTGGCAAAATAGCCTACAAATTTCACAACACCAGCATGTTGAGGAAGCACAACAGGCCAAAGCATACAATTTTATCTAAAGTGCAAGCAACTATCTGAGTGAAATATACTAAAAAAACAATCGTGATTACATGCACTGTGCTCCAAGAGTGTTCACTGCCTGCGCAGATTCCTGTCTCCATCCACTGGATAGCAACCACATGCGCTTACGTACATTGTACATAATCTTACACCTCTATTTTATTTCACTTAGTGTTTCACATAACATGCATACTTTGATTAAGTGATTCCATTAAAGAAAATTATCAGACAATTGGTACAAACCTACTCTACTAATCTGTAACATTGCCATGCTGAAAGAGATAAATACACAGATGTATTAGCCCTAATAAACAGACAAACAGTAAACCAAACAGAAAACCGACCTTCCCCAGAAGGTTCTACAAAGGTGAAATCAACCCAGCACTTGTTTGCAAACCATACTACGCCTCTGAGGAGTTGTGCATATGAACAAAGCACTATAAGCCTGAATCACAGTGATGTTTAAATCATCTTTTATACAACATCACCGGACAATATCACATACGTCTCTTCCCTTTTAAAACCTCCCTCTAAGCCTCCCCCATGCAAAATGGTCACCAAATGCTATAGCACTCAGATATTGTATACCCAAGAATGACAATCCCTAAAATAGGAGACATAAAAGAGCACTTACTCCATAAAACATGGTCAAAAGAATCTCGGTAGCTGTGGGTGAAGCGTAAAAAGTAGGTCACACTGACATACTTGTGTTACGTTACCTACGTTAAGCCTACAATGCATGCTTCTGGACAGCCTGGATTAAGAGTTTGTGACGGACTGACTGACGAACTAACTAATTAAGAGACATCGGAGTTTATTGAGCTGATATTCCTGTGGCCAGTCAAACACCTGTCTAATGCAGTCAGCAACTGCTCAACTTATGTATGTATGTAAAAAAGCACAGGGAAAAGCGGAGGCGATCCGAGAATGGTTCAAGGAACAGTTCACTGACAATGATGATGAGCCCTTGCACTCGTTCTCAGGAGAACCCAGGCCATTACTAACACCAATTAAAATATCAGAAGTTGAGAAGGCACTTAAAGCCCTGAAAAATGGACGTGCATCTGGACTTGATGGCATAAGTAATGAACTATTCAAATATGCAAGTTACATTATCTCAAAACCGATCACGCACCTAATCAATTCAACTTTTATGCACCACCTTCCCATCGACGCTGTAGGCCAAGGCACCCTTATCGCACTACCCAAGCCCAAGAAGCCACCTGGGCCCCCAGCCAATCTGCGGCCCATTGTGCTCCTTAACAGCATACGGAAAATCCTATACAATGTTACTCTGTGCCGCATCCGAGACAAGATCGATTACTTCACCGGATCATGTCAAAGTGGATTCAAACATGGACACAGCTGCGCAGACATTGTATTGGCTCAACGTATGCTACATGTCACACGCCTTCGACACAATTAAACGCTCAAAGATCCTAGATGTACTACGCCAGGCCAGTTGCAATGAAGATGAGCTACGACTAGTGAGTCTACTACTTGCAGACACCAAGCTGAGAGTACGAGTCAAGTCAGTGAAGTCTGTAGAGTTTGAGACATCAATTGGCTCCCCACAGGGAGATGGTCTATCTCCGGTGTTTTTCACCTGCTACCTTGCTGCTGCATTGATATCTGTGGGAAAATTCCACAAGACCAAACCCACCAGTATCAATACTGGGTGGGCATGCCGCTAGAGATGGAATATGCCGACGATGTGGACTTCATAGATGAGGAAAAGAAACCCCTTTACGAACTTCTCCCAATAGCTGCAAGCAAACTAAAAATTGAGAATCTCTATGAATGAATCCAAAACAGAGTTCACCCACATATAACTATCGACAAAGCATGAAACTATAGAAAATGATGACCCACTTTGTGGCAGCGAACCATGGAGGAAAAGTACAATCCTGGGCTCAATGCTTTAATGTACTGCTGAGATTTCTGCATGCTGCGTCATGGGGAACATAGCTTTCCAGTCCTTCTGGAAGCTATGGATTCATAGATCAAAGATGCCCTTGATACAAGGCTACGTTTATACAATGCAACCTGCGTATCCTTGATGCTGTATAACTGTAACAGATGGGCAACTCCAAAGGCAGCTCTAGACAAACTCAATGCCTGTCACCGCAAACACCTACACACCATCACTGGACACTGATGGCCAGACAGCATAATTTCCAACGATGCACTACAAGATGTGTAATACGTCGCCGCTGTCTGTAAAAGTTGCCCAGTAAAGATGGTCCATGTTTGGCCATGTGCTAAGCATCCCAGAAGAGACACCAGCACAGAGAGTCTTGGAGTTCGCTCTACTCGGAGCCAGCAAATACAAAGCCAGGAGAGGACGTCATTGCATAAATCTGCTAAGCGTGCTATGAGGTGACCTCAAGAAAGCAGGACTCGAGACACTCAAGTCAAGAATGGACCTGAGGAAGCTAAGGATTTCGGCTGAGGACAAGACACAGTGGGCAAAAGCGAAGAAGGACTGATTGCAGCTGTAGGATGTTTCTACTACTACAGCTGCAGAATACAGTAAACATACATAAAAAAACACACTTCTGTGCAATGTTTGCGTCATTCGTGTTTGGAAGAAATTTTAATTGTCACTATGACGTTGAAGTATGTATGACCTTTTAACCACAAATTTATCACACTTCGGAAATCTACGGGCAATCTTCCACCCAAGTTTGGTCATGATATTTCTAATAGAACCAGAGTTATGAAAAAATTATAATAATATTGTAATTAATCTGGTCTCCGTGTCGTTAATGTTTGACTGTTTGACAGAAATTTATCACACTTCGGGATACCATGGGCAACCTTCCATCCAAATTTGGTCAGGATATCTCTAGTAGAACAAAGCGCAATTCCACTAGAACCAGTGTTATCGACAAATTACTTTTCACAATAATGATATTTTAATTAATCTGGTTACTGTGACCATGACCTTTGACCCTAAATTTATCACACCTGTTCTGGACCTGATATTTCAGATAGAACCAGAGTTATTGACAAATAAGTTTTTGGGACTGACTAACCAAGAGACAGCTTGGATCATTCAGGTTTATGGAGCTGCTACCCATGGCTAAAAATTCACTTCACGACCAAAATGTGATGGGACACCTTGCCAACTCTAAACACCCCTTAAAATCCTTCAACCAAAATATTTGGAACAACCACCAAAAAATTACCAACCTTCAACCACTGCATAAACTGCCAATAAGGCCCAAACCACAAGTTAAAGGCTAGCTTCTTGAAACAGCCAAAAATTCCAACAACTGCCACACCTACCACCAGACACCTCCAGCTGCCATCCTGAGTGTCATGGTCATGTGACCTACTGGGACCAAACATGCCCATATACAAGTATTTGGTCATGCCTTATCCTACATTCAGGCAACCTAGCCCAAAAAGTGTAAAAGGAGCCGACAAGGGCTTGAATCATTCAGATTATTTATCTGATAAGATCAGCAGCAGACCAAGTGCCAAGCTAAAGATCAATCAAGCCAGATCATTGACTACATTGTTATTTGCGGGCTTTATATGCAAGAGGCATGCCAAAGTTAACTTGCATGCCTAACTATATAGTTACAATTTTCCTATCTGATTGTTGCTAATCTGTTAACTTTGAGTTGTTAAGCAAGCATAAACTTCTTGAGTGAAATTACTCTGAGACGCTGGTGATATTGTTTAGATTCAGATTAAACAAGTGCTGTACAGATAATGGAATACAGGTGAATAAATACACAACCGCAAAACTGAATTCCAAGAAGCATTGCTTCAATGGTGCAACACATGAAGCATAATGAATATCTAAACAACAACTTGACTGAAAGCCATTTTCACCTTAAGCAACAGCGGATTTCAGTCCTGTTGTTTTGAAAAAAAATAAACAGGCTTGGAATCTGTAGCACATGTCATCATTGGCGTATAGAATGAAATGGATTTATCCAGTGGAAGCTGGAGCAGCTGTATAACCATATGCGTAAACTGTATACCCAATGATACACAAAGCCAGTGCACAATGTAAGTCTAGTTTTCTTCATGTAGTATTGGAGGGGGAACCTTTGTACATCTTGCTTGAGTGAAGTTCTAATATACATATTGTAGCCGTAGGTATGGTTAACCATTTAATCATCAATGTTGGTCAAGAAAAGAGGAGTTTCTGCTCGGTGAATGAACATCTGCAGGGCTGGAGAAAAGTAGTAGTGAATAGAATGATTATTCATTTCAATAAAGAGTCAATCATTTTATAATGGTAAATTTTCAAAAATAGTCTTGGCCTGCATACAAATGGACATTCAGCTGAAATAAAATTTTTTTTTTACCAATCTTGAGCCTCCATGGGTTAATGACTATGTTCTCTTGACAAATCTACATGAACTCACACATGCAGTCAGGCATATGTGTGCTAATGTGAAGAATTGATCATCATTGCCCCGCTGTCTTGATGACTGCATTGATAAGTGGAATGATATCTTCATGCTATGCTATATATTACCAGTTTCCGAGTCACTGCGTGTCAGCTCTTCATTTCCACTAGAGTAAGACATTAATACAAATTCCAGGTGAAACATTTCTTCTAAAATAGAAATCTATAGAAATAGAAATAGGAATGATTGCGCGTGTGTGCGTGCATGTATTCGTGAGACGTGTAGGTATATCCCTGTCGCTGACCCTGCCTATCCAGAACTGTTTCTCGAAAACTATTGATCCAATTTGAATCAAATTTGAACCATTTTACCTTATAGACCAGAAGCAACAAATATTTTATAATGTAAGGTATATTCTAATTGAATATTTCCAAATTAATTTGACTACCATAGGAGCTGTTGCTGCAGAAATTGGTTCCAGGTGAATTAGTTTTAAAATATTTAGCAGCTTATCTGTAGTCATTTTGAAATTGAGATATACATTTCAAGGGTTAAATGTTTAACACATGAACTAGGATTCAATAAGCTCGATCCTGGTCCAAAAATAAAATAAAATACAAATCTAATCATTTAAAAATGGAAGATCGAGAGTCTGCAATCTGATCAATCTTGTGTAAAAACTGTCTGTTATGTAATGGTTTGATATTACTGGTAACATTAATCCTGAATTGTGTGCTCCTATAGGTATATGGAACTCTCTTTTTATAAGGATTTAAAAAATTAGTTTTCAATGAAGAAGATGGTTCTTCAATTTGTTGTTGCTGTCACTAGCAGGCAATAGTAACTTGCAGCGGACTGACGCTTTCATTCACAGCTGCTACATTACACACACGCACCCACACACTTGCTCACACCATTATGGTTTTTGTCTCGCCTGAGAAGCAGGATCGAGACATAGGTATCACTTTTCCGATGGCGGCGACGACGACGACGGAGTAAACTTTTAAGTTAAGTTTATATCTCAGCAATGCCTGATCCGATTGGAACCAAACTTGGGTGCATGGTAATATACATCAAAAGGAAGGAGCCCACCGATAAAAGGGCCATGAGGTCAAGGTTAGAGGGGTCAAAGGTTACAGTATGAACTTTGTTAATATTTCACGTTAAGTTTTTGCGTTAAACAAATGTTATGGTTACCTATAATGATAGGAAGCAGCATGATGATGTTGGGGTCACAATGTCATAGGTCACTGTGACCTTGATACAGAAATCTGTTATTTCAACATTATGTTTTTGCGGTTAGCAAAAGTTTTCAGCTTATATTTCAGTATTGGTTAAGCCTATTGCAACTAAATTGGATACATGGTTACCTATAATAATAGGAAGCAACATGATGATGTTGTTGTCACAAGGTTACCTTTAGGTCACTGTGACCTTGATACAGAACTCTGTTATTTCAACATTACGGTTTTTGCGTTTAGCAAAACTTCTCGGCTTATATTTCAGGATTGGTTGTAGCCTATTGTAACTGAACTTGGACACATGGTGACCTATGATATTAGGAAGCAGCATGATGATGTTGGGGGCACAAGGTCAAAGGTTACGGTCACTTTGATACAGAACTCTGCTTTTTCAACATTAAGTTTTTGCGTTTAGCAAAACCTCTCAGCTTATATTTCAGGATTCGTTAAGCCTATTGCAACTAAACGTGGATACATGGTTACCTATAATGATAGGAAGCAACATAATAACATTGAAGGCAGAAGGTTAAAGGTAAAGGTAACTGTGACAAACAGGAGACAGGCGAGACATTTTATTCCGCGGAATTCTTGTTGTTAGATTTTAGTTTTATGTGTAAAACATTCTTAATACTAGAATGTGCAGTCGATGATCCACCATCGCAAATCACCATTCTTTCGCCAACTTTGCCGTTTACAACCCCTCCACCCCCAACCAACCCCAGCAGTGGAACGGTTTCAGTAGAGATAGACAGATGGAGGTGATTGCAATATCCCCTCCATTTTTTCAAAATGTCCGTGGATAAAAGTATATTCATTATTCAATGTCAGCTATTGACAGCTAAGAGTTCTAGTTGTAATTCTGTTCATGTTTG
The DNA here is from genome assembly GCA_034401795.1 of Chaetoderma sp. LZ-2023a. Classification (NCBI taxonomy): domain Eukaryota; kingdom Metazoa; phylum Mollusca; class Caudofoveata; order Chaetodermatida; family Chaetodermatidae; genus Chaetoderma; species Chaetoderma sp. LZ-2023a. The sequence goes on along the minus strand of CM067369.1, from coordinate 69,666,747 downwards.
TATGGCATTGTTTTTACTACCTCACCCTTTACCTAGTTATATAACACCCACTGACAAACAGAATCATGTATTGTTAGTATAAACAGTCATAAAATAAAAATAAATCTTATGCTAATCAATAACGGTATCCATTTCTAGCTATGCCTCACCCATCCCAGCTAATCTTCACCCACTTTGTACGACCATTTTGTATGTGCAATCCACCTTTCCAGAGTATCCATCTATCATCTGACCTCGTATGACATCATAATCAGCTCAGCATGTGTATGATGATGTCACAATCATTACATCACAAAGGGTTCCATATAGGCTGTCATCAAATCTCTAATAGTCCAACACGTTGTATGAATTGTATGTCTTTGTAATTCTTTGCTATTTAATAAACATGCTGTTGAATATTTTGAAACTAATTTGACTCCTATGGTAGCAACAGCAGTCAAATTAGTTTCAAAATATTCAACAGCTTACCTGTACAGTTTTATGGAAATTGGTAGTCGGGAAGTTCAGAGATCGATCGATCCCAACATGAGCGAGGTGTGGGTGGAGCTTAGATAGAGATGGGCGGGGCATAGCTAAAAAAGGAAAGGACCATTGAATCGATTTTCGTACTTTGAACTTTGAATTCCCAGAATCCCAATTCTTAGGTGACTTAAGTAGAGCTAAACTGTTGAATATTTTGAAATTAGTTTGTCCCACCAGGTCAAATTAGTTTCAACAGAATGTTTATTAAATTATAAATTCACCAAAGATACAATTCAGACAATTTTCTGACAAGCCTCTGCCGCTTTCGTGATCGATCTATGTCATGCGATTGTGACATCAGCTAACAAGTGACGTATTTTGATTATTAAGTCGGATACATGATTGACAGATTGACTCCTCCATTCTCTTTCAATACCCATGCAATTCAGCTTTAACAGTTTCATAGTGTCAGAGCTGACAGTTAGTACCTCTTTAGCATGACCACTTAGGGCTTGTACATCAATGGAGCTCTATAAAAGAGATGAGATGAATTCTTAATGGCTTCAGATCAAGGGCATTACTTTAGAGCTCTTAAAACATTTCTTGTGGAATTAATATAATGATATCTGACTGATGGTGTCTGCATCACCAGGAATTTGCAATCATGGGCAGTCAGAGCAAAAAGAATCTTAATGGCCCCTGACCCCAGCTGTGGTCCTTGATATTTGCTCAAACCAGAACTGCCTTCTTCAGGGAGCATGCGTTTTAAGTACACATTTATAATCTATAACCGTCTTGGATACATGTCAGTTTTCAAGTTCATAAACTGCATTGTTGATTATTTTCCATTTAATCTTTCAATCTCAAACATTGAGCACATATGTTGCTTGCTCAATATATATTCTCTCAGAGTTATTGATAGCATACATATGATTTTGTCAGCTATATCAGTACATATGTGCCAGAATTATGATCTGTATGTAGAAAGTAGTCATATCTCGGAATACTCACATATAGGTCTTATCTCGACTGTTAATGCGTTACCAGGTAACTGTGGATTTTAATGAACAATTGGCTCGTGTTATATCTTCTGGAACTAGTATGTTTACGGTAGTGTAGCATGTTTACGGTAGTGTAGCATGTTTACGGTAGTGTAGCTTCATGATTATATATGTATATATATATATATATATATATATATAGGCTAGGTTCATTTGCTGTGACCATTTATATTATTAGCTCACCTGGCCAAGTGAGCTTATACCATGGCGACCGTACGTCATCCGTTAATTTCTTTTTAAGCATCTCAAGAAACATGGCTGATTTCAATTATATTTAACAGGACGCATCCTTCGGGCATAGTAATCCAAGTTTATTGAAACGTAGCCGGTGGCGATCTTGGATTTTGGCTGATTTTTAGAAACAAATGAAACCGCTTGGGGGAATCATTCGAAATTCATAAGATATCATCTAGAGCAAGAGCTGAGCCAAGTGTCTTCGAGGGAACTTGATTGGCCAAATGCTGTGTCAGCCATCTTGTATGAGCTAGTTTTTGCGAAAACTACTTCTCCAGAACTGCGGAATAGATCATTGGGTCGAAATTTGAGAAATATCCTTAGGCACTACATGTTGCAAGTGCCATTAAAGTTTGTGCAAAGGAAGTTTATACGTAAAGAAACATGGCTGGTGTGTTGTTACAATCCTGGTCACCTCCTTAGGGATCCACTTATAGCCTATGGCCTTTCGAGTTGAAATGCTTGTGTTCCAGGTGAGCGATACAGACCCCTTGGGCCTCTTGTTCAGATTCAGCACTGATCAGATAGTGAATGTAATAATTAACCCTTTCACCAACAAATCCCTGAAAGTCAATTCTTTTCGATATAAAACTTACTCTGTTGAATATTTTAAAATTAATTTGACTGAACGCCATTGTTTTAAGCATCAAAGGCTTCCAGTCAAATTAATTTCAAAATATTCAACAATTTTCCTTTATGGTTGGTTGCCTTGAAATGAGATATGCGGAATTCATTGGTGAAAGGGTTAATAAGCGAGCTAAGAATGATCAAAATTCATATCATTGTTTAATCTTTTAGTGGTCAAGCCGGCCAAAACCAGCTAGAGGAATGTCCATTCGCAGGTCATGAGAGGTGTAATTCTGAAAATGTACTTTTGGAGTGACTGCCTCGAGCCAGTAATTCAAGTGGCAAATTTTCAAAAAAAGCTTTCTTGGCCTTCAGTAAGAAAATATTTTGATCTTGACTAAATTTTCCCATTAACGGGTTTAATACAGTGCAGCTCATAAATTGGTTACCGTGTTTCCAAGACAAAAACATGTTAGTACAATTTTGAACACGATGTAAGAAATGTCTTTCTTTTGAATATTTTAAACATGATTGGATTGGAAGGTATTATTGCATAAAGCTAGGATGCTATTAACATGTATGCGTATTGCAAATAGATTATGATTCCATATGTGTGTAGGCGTAAGCATAGCCACTACGTATCCAAATCCGATCGCGTCATGATTCCATTTAGATATTGACATCATTCGGATGTGAGATTCCTTGAAAATGATGTTATTATTGACTTGTGTCATTCATGGCTTTCCCCTAATCCTTATGTGATTATTCTCTACACAAGTTCCGAAAATGAGAGGTAAATTCATAGTAACCACGCTGAAATGGGGGAGTCTGATAGAATTAGTTAGAAGATATTCATGCTTCTTTGATGCCAGCAATCCTGATCATAATGATGGCAATTACAAACTGACATATTGAACATTTTTGCTAAAATACTAGGATGTGAAGACATAGATGGTAAGTTTATTGTAATGATTGCTCTCCCTGATTGATAGGTGAACCGAAGCTCGTTTTTGTGGCCTCCAGCATTCATATTTCAGCATAGATAAGATGCATAGCCAGTGGTGGGATTTGTGTGGGGTGATGATGCCGATGGGTTGGTTAGTTGGTGGGCAGTAGAAGTAGTAGTAATAACAGAAGCAACAGCAAAAACAACAGCGGTGGCAGCAGCAGCAATCCACTTCACAGGACTAGAATTGAATAAAATGACTGCTATCGTACACGTCATATGTAATGACGCATAAGAACTAATGGACTCATTCATTCTGATAGGCATATGCATTAATGAAATCCGTGCTTTGTATCCAATACGATTATGATCAAAATATTCAACAGTACCGACTGCCTTTTATTTTGTTTTGTAAACGTGATAAGTTATTTCTCAGTTGTACAGTATTAATCTCGCCTGTCAATAAATTTTATATATATATATATATATATATATATATATATATATATATATATATATATATATATATATATATATATATATATAATAAAATGTATGTTCATTTAACACATTTCTTCATGGATTCTCAGAAACTATAGCGTATTTCTTCAAACTAGAAACTGTGTTAGACATCCTCAGATGACACAATCCTCCCAGGAGCTTATCATAGCGACGTGGAATTATGTGGTCTGATTGCAACACCAATTAGCAAACCGTATATTACTTGCATTCAAGAGACTAAAGGAGCTACCCACTCAGAGCAGCAACTTTAGGCAGGCCACAAGCTAGTACTCAAGGTACAAAAACAGGCCATGTCTACCTGGGTTTAGGGTTCGTAATCGAACCAAGGCTCTTGGACCATGTAATTTGCTTTTTGGACATGTCATTACATTCATTGACCTGGCTATATCAATGTGAAAACGTACAACCACTAGGTGTCGCATAGTCAATGCATGTAGCCCAACTAGTGTGAAAGCCAAAGAGAATCCAGCAATATTAGATTCCTTCTATGCAGAACTGCGCTCCACCATTACAGTCCCAGCCAAATGGCAGTTGTTCATATGTGGAAATTTCAACTCCAAGCTGGGTGAACTCAGCAATGCAGACAAGAATTCAGGACTTGCCTTATTCATGGGGTTGTACGCACCAGCAATGGAGATGCACTGGTGGCATTCCTTAGTTCCAATAACCTATTTGCCACCTAAATGGTTTTCAAACACCCATGCAATCACCGGACAACATGGACATGACACATTGCTGATCACAAAGCCCCAACAGGCTCTTAAGGCTTACAACAGCAGTCTTCAACCAAATAGACTTCAATCTATGCAAAATAGAAGTAAAGCGTCTACCTTGGAAAGTCTATCAGCGACACTGACACTCAAATTTCATACAAAAAGGCCCTCGGAGAGCAGATAGCTAACATCCACATCAGCTCTGATCCAAACAAAGCCATAGCCAAAAATATTCAAATGTATGGAATCATCAGCTACCAGCATCATAGAAATTCCCAAATACAACAACTGAACTAGATATACTGATGATCCAGTAGTAATCTATCAAAGTGGCCAAAGTAGAGTGAAGACCACACCAAACTACGCAGGGAACGTAATAACATATTGCACAACATCAGCGAACGCTTAAAAGATCTTGCTATTCAACAAGCAGACTCCCTAGTAGATGAAATCACTGCCACGGATGACTGTCACAAAATGTTTCTAGCAGCTCGAATCCTTCGAGAGTTACTGACTACACGACCCCAGTAGCTGTAAACAACTGTGTAGGACACTGTCGAAATTGACCACGGCAAAGCCGACGCAATTCGAGAATGGATCAAAGAACACTCAAAGCCCTGAAAATGGACGTACATGCGGAACTGATGGCATGAGCAATGAACTATTCAAATACAAGTGATATCTCAAAACCGTTCATGCACCTAATCAAGTCAGAATTTATGCACCACCTTCCCATCGATGCTGTAGACCAAGGCACCCTTATCGCGCTACCCAAGCTCAAGAAGCTAAGGATGCCAGAAGACACACCAGCATAGAGAGCTTTGGAATTCGCCCTACAGGGAGCCAGTGAATATAAAGCCAGGAAGGCCATTGCATAAATATGTTAAGCATGCTGAGAGGTGACCCCAAGAGAGCTGGACTCGGTACACTCAGATCAAGAATGGGCCAGTCACCTGATGAAGCTAAAGATTTTTGCTGAGTACAAAACACAATGGTCAAAAGGGAAGGACTGGTTGCAGCTGTGGGCTATTTCTACTACTACAGGCTCAGAATACAGTAATCATACATAGTGCAATTAACCTTATCAGATCAGAAACGCTAAATTCTTTCTAATGTGAGCAATATACTGTTTATTATTTTGAAAATAATTTAAGTTGGAGCTGTTTCTGCCTATGGCTTATACAAACTTCAGTCAAAGTAGTTAAAAATAGTCAATAGCTTTCTTGTATAGTTGTTTAGAAATTGAAATTGAAATTTCAAATGTAAATGAGTTAGAAATGAACCCTCGAATATGGTAAAAAAATATTCAGTTTTCTCATAGAAAGTGACAATTTTCAGACAAAGAGAAGACTATTTTTGAAAATTTACCACTGGAATGACTGACTCGGTTATCGAGCCAGTCATTCCAGTGGGAAATTCCCATAGATAGTCTTCGCTTGGTTTCAAAATGGACACTTCTCAAGACCACTGCAGAAGCCATTTTTGGCTGATATTAGTGTGAATGTCCGTTTGCCGACCAAGAGAAGACTATTTGAAAATGTATCACTGAAATGCCTGGCTCGATAACCGATCGAATCATAAGGCTACAGGGTTAAAATACTGAATACCATTATAAGACTGATGTCAAATCATTAATTTTCAATATAAAAATTCTAAAATACTATGCATACAGTTCATAGCTATATGTCTTCAAGTCTAAAATCTCATCTGCAATGCAGATTGAAATTTTCTTCATTCCAATCCTTTGGTTAGCTAAGTGTATTTTTAATTGAGTCCATAATTTTCTATAAGTGATAAATGTGATGTTTATTTATTTAAAATTTAGTGTTTTCAAATGAAAAGAAATAATTATTCACTCATTTGTTCTAAAGAGACAAATGAGCTTATTGGGTATTCATCGACCTCCACATCCACTGTCCATCTCTCATCATTTTCTATAAATTATGTCATTTTTATTTCTGATTTGCAAGTGGTACTGTCTGCCTGCCTCTGTCTATCTGTCTCTGCCTACCTACCTGCATGCCTGTCTGTCTGTCTGTCTGTCTGTCTGTCTGTCTGTCTGTCAGTTAAATTCTTTACATTTTTTAACAAAGTGAGATATGTTGCAATGATTGTGAGTTACTCACTTGGTCAAAAACAATTAGGCCAGTTTGAACCAAATTAACAGATTGTTTGAGCTAGAGTTGTTATTTGTGGCTCTATTTGTTATGATGATGTCAAATTCCATATAATTGGATTACTTATGTCAGCTAAATGGATCAGAGGCATTAATTCATGGTTTTCTATCTCTCACCTGGCCTGTGAGTCTGTTGTTTCCTGCTAAATAAGGGGAGTAGAATTCGGCAGGGCTATTTCTTAATATTTTAATGGTCAAGATTTTTCAAGACTTAAAATTTACTATTGGAATGACTGGCTCAATAATCAGTTCAGTCATTCCAGAGGTGTAAAATTTGGGGAAAAAAATTCTTTTCTTGGTCTGCAAATTAATGGACACTCACTGGGCAGAAGTATGCACAAAGGGAACTGAATAGTAGAAATTCATAATTAGGTAGTAAAGGAGCTGTGACCCCCACTATAGTCAGACCTAGAACATTTAAATACCATTAGGGCTAGTAAAACTCTCCCTGCTGGCTAGTAGTGGCTCAGTCATCAGGGTTTATTTCAAGCTCTGATAACCTCGCATTTAAATATATATTCAAGTGTTAGAAAGATCTGACCCTGACAATGGTTATACCTAAGTACCTGAGTGGTCAGTGTCAGGACAACAAGTTAAATAGCCACAGGGTATGAGTTGTAATGTTTTGTTGTGTTCCAGTTATCTATGGCCTAATGTGTACCAGACCAGCTTATGCCTATCATGTTATTGTTGCTTAGATCTGCTATTCATGTGAGGGCCATTTTGGACATCTTGGAGCAATATCAACCCCTGAACCAGCTAGCCTACCCACAACATTCCGAAGAAACCAGTGCTTTAAATGTCAAGGTGGTAGCTGATTCTATCTTGTAGTTAAACAAGAGATCAACAACATCTACTAAAGTTCAGTTAGTTCATAGTACTGGTTATTCTGAGATATCTGTTAGTAGTTGGAGCGTATCCAGTCAGTTGGCGTGTTGTTATAACAGAGGATTATGTTTTTCAGAATATTTGCCTGAATTTGAACCACTAAAATATCTGATGTAAATTTGACTTGTTTGCTTTATTACTTTGGAAATAATGTTGATGTAGTCTAGGACAGCAACAACTTTCAGCAATATAGTTTTAAAGTGAAATTTCTTTCCAGCTTTTCTTGTTGTAGACTGTAACAATTGATTTTTTGATTTATCTGTGATACAGGTTAAAGGTTAGAAACATGATAGATGTGAGATTTGTAGCGTATGGTATAAACCAAACCTAACCCTTGCAGTTAAATTTTAAATTTTCAAATTAAATTAAAAGATGAACTGGTGTTCATTTTTCAACAAGTTTGGTGTCATAGACAGCAACATCTTGCACCAAAATTGTTGAAAAATGTACATCACCCAGTAAAAGATAGAATATTTATATCAGAGTGGTAATGGTTAATTAAGGGATCACTTTAAGGAACACAAAGAATAAATCAAAATTTAGACTGTGGCATCCTTGAGACAGGTGGTTTATCGACCACATGTCTTAACCGTTTAACACTCATATCAGCCAAAAGTGGCTTCTGCAGTGGTCTTGAGAAATGTCCATATGCAGAGCAAGAGAATACTTTGTTTGAAAATTTACCACTGGAATGACTGGCTCAATAACCGAGCCAGTCATTCTAATGGTAAATTTTCCAAAAAAAAGTGTTTTAGTCTAAATGGATATTTTCTGAGAAAATAGAAAAAAAATGTTGTGGTTAAAGTATTAAAGATCCACCATCTTATTTGTGTCCAAAAGGCATGTGGTATTTTGGTTTGGTGGGTGTCTATCAAGTCCCTGATTCCAGTTCCCATTCAGGATCCTGATCTTTATCGCATTTTTGACTTTTTATCAGGAAAAGCATGCTTGCTTCAGGAAGTCTCATTATAGATTGCTCCCTAATTCATTGAGAAGCTACTGCCTCTGCTGCTGACAAGCAAATGATTAGCCAATCTAATAGTGAGTGGCAGCCATATTGTCAACAGCAGTATTAAAACAGTGTTTGTTGACATCGCTGGGGAGTGTTCTCCTGACGCGGGAACAGCCTTATTCAAACATGTTGTAATTTAGACTGTCTTGGCCTGGGTTTGTTAAATTGACAGACCTCATTCTAGTCAAGTAATCTGTTTGTGAGGCACTCTGTTTACTCTCATCCTAACCCATTGTATTCTGACTATAGATATATACATGTATACATAGTAGCTTGTGAATATTTTGAAAGCATTCTGACTGAAGGTAAGGCAGCAATGAGGCAACGATTATTGTCAGTGAAATTGTTTTCAAAATAATCATGGAGTTCTTATATCTGAGATGTGTAATAAATATCACGTCGAATATAGAGTTAAAATCTGTGACAATTGTTATTACTGACTAGTGAGTGTAATGCAGGAGTCATTATAAGGCTCTCTCTTGGCAGAAAGCATAGGGATGTCTTCAGTGAGTCCTAAGGCACCTGTGGTCTGTTCTTATTTTCATTGTTACCCAGTAGGTAAGCTGGTAGTGATCAATGCAAGAAGTACTGTTTGCGATTTTGGAAACTTCGGATCTGCTTCTTTTTTTTAGTCATTTGGTGGTATGCGGCTCAGGTAGAGGTATAGTACATGAAGTGCAGTCAAACCTACCTGTAGGCAATATACAGTAGCGCTCATAAATATTTTAACATGTTTCCAAACAGAAACATGTTGGGTAGTACAATTTTGAAAGTGATACATATAAGAAATGGTCTGTTGAATAATTTGAACACAATTGGATTGGAAGACATTGCTGCCTTAGGCAACAATGCTTTCCAATCCAATTATGTTCAAAATATTCTACAGTACTTTTTATTTTATTTTGGAAAAATTTAGTTATTTCCAAGCTGTACTGTACTGCCTATATGGCCATCAGGCGGGTGGTACATTAAGACTGGTTGTGATAAGAAAATATCAATCTTAGAGAACCACAATATCGTACTACCCCCAAATGCCAGTTTATCTGGCAAATGATTTAAATACTAATCATTTATTGGTCCAGAGTGATCAGGAAAGTGAAAATAGTTGCTTACTGAATGCTTATTTGCATAGCTAAGAGTGGCCCACTTGAAAAATTTACAACTGCATTTACTGGCTGGGTCATTCCAGTTGTAAATTTTCAAAATAACCTGGCCTGCAAATAGACATTTCCGCAAACAACTTGACCAATGACCATTTAAGTGACCAGTGAGCAGTTTTAAATGGTTCATAAGGAGCCTGTTATAGACAGTTGCAACTGTATGTGCAATGTGGCTATTGCGCTGGTTATTAGCCTATTACTAATATAATTGTTATATGGAGAAGGGCAGCAGAAATTGTGATATGAAATACGTATATTTCTGATATCAGGACGATTTTGTGATTAACTTCTAGTTGTCAAGCATTATTTCTCTTATCAGTACTGTCCATACTTCTGGTGACAGGTTTAATATTGTAAACTTTAGCCACGTACTGGAGATCGCATATTTATGTGTGTACGAATAGGATTGTTCTTTCGGGACAGTTAGGCTGGCTCCAGCTCATAAGCCCCTATAACTGGAGTGGCTGTAGCTTGTGTTTGTACATTATTTTATTACCAAAACAACAAGCCAGCACAAACCACATGCTTTCTATAAGAGTTCAATGAGAGGTAATACTGGTGTGTAGGAACGAGGAGGTGGTCTGAGCTAGCTGCTGCGTTGACTGGACAAACAGAGACGGATTGTGATATTTATATTGCCTGATAATATATATCCAACATTGAATTAATAGCAGGAAAGATACAATATCAGAATGCATATTAAATTCTGATTTTGTAGTGAATGTTTGTGAGTAGTCAGAGGCCACACATTGATAATAATATATGAATATTGTGTCAACTATTGAATGTGAATAATCAGAGTCTGTGAGTTACCTGTGTGATCATAGTGGACGTGAGTGTCTGCTTACAGCCGAGCGCACACTGCATGCAGACAAGCAGTCATTCATCGCTAATGCTGATGCTCATGATTATTATTGTTATTCTATGATCGGATCATCTTATTAATCGAGACTGTCATCGTCATCATCATCATTATCATCTTGTTGGGATAGACGCCTCAGCAGCCAGCACCACCATCACGACCGGCCGCCTCCGCAGCAGCAGTGTCATAGTGTCTTTATCTCACATCAACAGTTACTATGTATGTATGCTGGTACCCGTCTCAGTATCAGTCATCTGCATATCCGACATCGCCTATACCGCCTTTACCGTATCAACCATCTGCCTTTCCTACGACACCTATCCCGCTACCTGGTTTACCGCCGCTGCCACCACCCCCTAACGGCGTTCCATTGACGGAAGTCATCTCCATTGATCCGGCAACAACTATATTTCCCATCACAAGAACGTTAAAGGTGAGTAAGATATATTATGACATTCACATGACATTACCATTTTTCCCTGTTTGACACATTAACACGCAAGCGACTGAAACGGCTTCTACAATGGTCTTGAGAAAAGTCCATTTCCAGATCACAAGATGACTATTTTTGAAAATTTATTACTAGAATGACTGGCTCACTAACCGAGCCAGTCATTCCAGTGTTAAATTTTCTAAAATAATCTCTATCCTAATGTATATGTAATTGAGCCAGGGAACCAGGCCTACCATAGAGTAGCCTGAGAGTTAGAGCCTAAACTAGGCCTTGGTTTTGCTGGTTGAGGTTTTGTAGGCGAAAATTTAAATTTTTTAAAATCAAAATTGAGGATTAAAGGGGTAGAGGTGTGTTTTAACCTTGTGTGTGTCCAGACAGAGTGGTATGTGTCTGATTGGCCATTCTATATCATACCCCGCTCATTTGTCAGTTATAAGACATTTACTGAGCTAATATCATCAGGAGGTAATTAATCATTTGGCCATCTCTATCTAGCCTGATGCTATTAAATCAGATTGATCTTTTAAAACTGTTGCTAGCAAATTGTTGCTGTTAAAGATTGCAACAGCAAAGTTTTCTTTCTAAATACCCACACACATACATATGCATGAATACGCACGCCGTACGCATGTACATTATACGTACATGCAAATATATACAATTGAGTGTCGGGTACCAGAGTAACACCAGAATATTTATTTAATATATGTTAAGAAAATCGAAAATCTTGCTTACTCCAATTTGCAGGACAAGCGAAGCTTATCGAGCCAGTCATTTCAGTGCCAGATTTTCAAAAACAGTCTTCTCATGGCCGGCAAATGAACATTTGATTGTCCATTGCTGCAGCTGGGTTATTTTATAATAACAGCTGGGTTATTTTATAATATTTATTTATAGATGAAGAATTCTCTATATACATTAACATGGAAAATCATGCACCTAGAACATGTGTGACACATGTGAATGACCAGGATATATAGCAAGCTTCAGTGTAGTTTCTAGTGTATAGCCGGTGGCATATTGTTTTATTCCCTAGAGTTGATAAGAGATCAGCCATAATGTTTTAGTCATTTGGAAATGATTAGATGTTAGAAGATGAGAGAGAACAGTGTTGAATTATTCATACCTTGTCCTGTGCTATTCATAAACCTGAGATACAATGTTAGAATTCTGCTATGATATTCTAGATATCAGAAAATCTATCTATTCATAATGAAGAAACTAAAACTTTTTACTGGTTATTTTCCTGCTTGTATTATTGATCGATCCCTGAATTGTTTGACAGCGTGGCATAAGAATTAACCATTTAATTGTCATGACTGGTAAGAAAATTTAGATTTTTGCTTAGTGACTGTCCTTTCATAGTCATACAGCCAGTGATAAATTTTCAAACAGTCTTGCCACTTTTGGCCTGCAAATGGACATTCCTCAAGACCATTGCAGAGTCTGGTTTTGACTAGCTTGACAATAGGTGAATCCAGTCTATCGAACAATTTTATGACATCATAATCAACTACATCACATGTAGGCTAACTTTATAATCAATTACATCATGACTAATGTAATTAAGTCTGTTATAAACGCTTAATAGTCCATCAGGTTGTTAGAATTGTATGTCTACTATTTAATTAACATTCTGTTGAATATTTTGAAACTAATTTGACTGGGTGCTGTTACTGCCTGCACCCACGTCAAATTATAGTTTTCTGGAAATTGAGATTCATGGCGTTCAGGGTTCAATCGATCCCAATACGCGCAAAACGTGGGTAGAGCTTATCTAGAGAGAGGTTAAGGCATAGCTAAAACTGAATTCATCCATTAGTGAGTTAAGACCTGTTTGTCATCTCACCATCCATCTGTCAGAATGTTTGTCATTGATTCATGTCAAATTTGGTGGGTAAAGACCTGCCTTGTGATCCCATATTCTAAAATTTGCATATTCGTAACACCCATAGTAAATTATCTCCCTTGCAAAGTATCAAATCGGCAAAGTTAACGGACCAACTTATACTGGTGGCAAAACGCAAATAAAAAAACAAGCGAGACACGATATTGTTGCAACTTAGGTCGCTTCAAATGCCAGACAAATTATTCAGCAGATTGTTTTGACATACCAATAGTCGAAAATGTGCTGTGTTTTTTACATACCGGTAGTCGGAAATGTGCTGTATCTTTGACATGCCAGTAGTCGAAAATTTGCTGTCTCTTGTCTCCATCTTTGTAAGCCATTATACCTTATTGAGTGCCAAACGGTTAATTGTTATGCAGAGTCAGCGGAAGACATCCCGGTGAAGACATCCCGGTGTACCTGCTTACTAGTTCGTGTTTTAGAAAGTACCAGCTTACACCAACATTGTTGCAAAAAAGATCACCAATACAGTACAGCTCAGAAATAACTTCCTATCCAAAATAAAATTTACTGTTCAACATTTTGAACATAATTGGATTGTAAGACCTAGCTTCCTTAGACAACACTGTCATCCAATTCAATTGTGTTCAAATTATTAACAGAACATCCCTTAGTGTGTCCAAAATTGTATTAACTAACATATTTGTCTCATGGGCGAAGCAGAAAGCGAGACATAGGGATCACTATTTCCGCCGCCAGTGTCCGTATTTGTACTTTTGGTTACGGTTTTTAAAGCAACTTATTTTTCAACAATGGCTTATCCGATTTCAGTGAAACTTTACGGCAGTTACTATACAAGGATGAAATCTGCATGACAACTGAGTTCATTTTGGGTCATCTTTACTACAAAAATGTCACATAGTTGGACTTAAATTTTGTTCAGGTATATTTTGTATTTGTTCTTTTAGAGAAGGTTTTTGTCTCGCCTGCAAAGCAGAAAGCGAGACATGTATCATTTTTCCCGACGATGACATCTACAATGTTAAGTTTTTATGTTTAGCAAAACTTCAGCTTATATTTCAGGACCAGTTAATCCTATTGCAAGTAAACTTGGCTATGTGGTTACCTATACTGTAAGGAAGCAGCATGATGATACAGAGGTCACAAGGTAAAAGGTAATGGTCAAAGTGACCTTGATACAAAACTCAGTTTTTTTCAATTTTAAGTTTTTGCGTTTAGCAAAACTTCTCAGATTATCTTTCCTATTGGAAGTAAGCATGGATACATTGTTACCTTATAATGTTAGGAAGCAGCATGATAACATTGAGGTCACAAGGTGAAAGGTCAAGGTCACTGACAAACATGAGACAGGCAAGACATTTAATTTTGCACAATTCTTGTTAAGTCAACTTATTTTTCAATGGCATTCAATGAAACTACAGAAAGAAGCGTTAGTTATTCTTATTGGACATATTACAAAACAATGACTTCTGATTTTAATGAAACTTTACAAAGCACGTGTCAGCGTTCTTGTTATATTTTGGAAACATGTTAACTTATTTAGAAGCTGTACTCTGGGATGGTATAGGATTTATGAATTTGAAAGTTCAGTTGTCAAACATTTTTTCCACGCATGCGTCTAGCAGTTCTATAATAGTGCTATTTATGCTAATTAATGAAGTGTATTCTGCACAGTGGAAATTGTCAACTTCACAAGTTATTACTTGTATGCGCAGTCAGCTAGGGATATATGCAGGAAATCAGCCATTGACATTGACACCCTTTTTCTCACTGGCTTTAACACTTCTCCCAAGCTCATCTTCCATTATCGAGTTTACCTATTACAGCACATTAGTGTTCATCATAAAAATGTGGCTGAGAGTTCTTGCTATCAACACATTTGATCAATACTATTTACAATCTGAGCACTTGATTACCTTGCCAAACCTCCTAGAAAGATTTTTACGTTCTTTTTGTTTTTGAATGCAGTTTGATGTGTTAATAAGTTAGTTGGTATATGACCGCTTCCTCATCAGTGAGAAGTTCATGCATTAAATCCAGTCTTATGTAATGATGTAGCTTATCGAACATGGACAAATGCATGTAGTAACTACACAGCTGGTCTATAACTCTTTAATAGTCATGATGTGTTGCGATAATTACAGTTTTTGCTTATTGAAATCCCATTTTCAGGCCAAGAGAAGCTTGTTGTCTTATAATTTACTAAGTACTGTAAACGAGCCAGCCATTCCATTGGTAAATTTTCAAAAGAATTCTCTAAATTGAACTGCGAATTGACATTCACTAAACAGAAATCTCAATTCTCTTGACCATGAACACTTTAACCCTCGAATTTGTTCGAAAAGGATTTAAATTTTCTCAGAAAATGTCCATTTGCAGACCCAAGAGAAGACTATTTTTGAAAATTTACCACTGGAATGACTTGCTTTGAAATCTCTTCCATCCAGTCTTACACTTTGTGCAATGTTCTATCTATTTACCAAACTATTCATGGATCTGCATTTACAATGTACGTACAACTAAATCCACCGTAACTCAATGTTTGAATCAATTTTAAATATTTTGACTTCTAAAATGTATACTCTTAAATATTTTTTCAACGTTTTAACAATAGTTCACAATATGGTAAGAAATTTATTAAAGGAGAAAATACAGAAATACTAAGCATTCATAGATATTTGACCCAGGCAGTATTGTTTAGAAAAGACAATTCACCTTTCCAGAGTACCCACACATCATATGACGTCATAATGAACTGAGTGGTGTGTACAATGACATCATAATGAATGACGTAGATAAGTACGTCACGAACGCATATTTGATGACGGTCTATGGGCTGTTGTACAAATTGTTTGCTTTTACTATTTAATAAATATTCTGTTGAATATTTTGAAACTAATTTGACTGGGCGGTGTTGCTGCCTATGGCAGCAACAGCACCCAGTCTAATTAGTTACAAAATATTCAACAGCTGCCCTGTATAGTTTTCAGGAAATTGATAGCTAGGGCATTCGGGGATCGATCAATCCAAACATGGCGAGGTGTGGGTGGAGCTTAGCTAGTGATGGGCGGGGCATGGCTAAAAATGGAAAGGTCCATTCTTATGCTTATAACCATGCATGCTTGCACAGCACACATGCTCGCATACACATGCGCATTCGCGGTGATTATGAGGGATATCTGATAATCTTTTGGAAACCCTGGCAAAGTCCTACAACTTTAAAATAACCATTTACCAGTAAGAAGTTAAATCTATATGTATCTAATCATACCATTAGTAGGTTTAATTATTGATAGATGTTCCATTGAATTTTATGAACCAATGTTTGGTTTGGTACTGTAAAATTGTTTGTGTGGCTGTAAAATGGTCCGGCATGTAATTAGAAAATAATGAGCATGATTATAGCTATGTCATGTAGCCGGGACATTGGCATGTGTTCGGTATGTACATGTACATTGCCAGCTTTTGCAAGTTGTCATTTAATATTAATGATGGGTAAAGGGGATGTTTTTCGGTAACATTGTTTAACCCTTTAATGGTCATGAAAATCACAATATCTGCTTATTGAATGTCAATTTGCACACCAAGAGCGGACTATTTTTGAAACTATCTCTGAAATGAGTGGCTCGGTTATTGAGCCAGTCATTTCAGAGATAATGTTTAAAAAATAGTCCGCTCTTGGTCTGCAAATTGACATTCCTCAAGACTACTGCAGAGGCTGGTTTTGGCAAGCTTGATCATTAAAGGGTTAATGTCTGAATTAGCATTTTAGTCTGGTTTCCAAACGGCAATTTGCTGATGAACCTGGAATTTTATGGTGCATAGTTGTTTCAGTGGATTTTGTGACATTGAGGGATCTTATTTTGATAATCCTGTCACCCTTGAGGAATTTGAGAAATCCATGATGGCCACCGTAAATACTAAAAGATGCATATAAATTTGAGTATTTGAATCAAATACGTTTTCACCTATAGGTTTTTCAAGTCAACTAAGTCAATCTGTATACTTGCACATTGATTGGATGCTTGCTTAATTCAGAATTTCAAAATGGTCCCTGACTTTACTACCAGTTTCTGACAAAGAAGCGGGAAACATATCTTGAAGATATGATTATTACATATTTGTACGTTAAGAATCAACATCCTCAGCTTCATCTCGGGACCCATCATCATCATTGGCATCAGCATCTAATGCCATACTGTCCTTTACTTTAAGCAGCTGTCGGATGAGCCACATTTCCAAAAACACAGAGCAAGCAAGTTGAGCAGCTGCACATCCGCATATGATGGATGAACAGAGATGGTTACTATTGCTAGAGCATTGATTCATTTTGAATACTTCCGGTGGTGCAACCCATACACAGTGCTGCAGAGAGATTGCAAGATATTGCATGGAGAAAATGAGCGATTTTGTCCTTTTTCCCACCCAAACTTTACTCAAGAGCAGTCTTCGAGATGCATGCCTGAAAATGAGCCTGCTTTGTGTTTTCATTGAATGCAAATGTGGTTGGTGGTAAGGATTTAAGTGTTGGCAATAAAGATGCGCCTTTTAGTCCTGTCTTTGAAACCCATAGTTTGTTGCTTATATCGGAGATAGTTTCACCGAGTTCACACTTCTGTCCATAGCAAACTGCAATGTATGCTGTTGTTTTGCAAAGGGCATCTTCCATTTTTGCTGATGGTCTTCTAACTTGTTCAACTCTTCAAGCTGCAAGTGCCTTCACAACCTTAGTTTTACCATTACCATAGTACTTAACAACCGTATCACACCCAGTGACTGCATGAGCTGAAAGCAGCAGTGAAGTCATCTCTGTGCCTGGCGACTGTGGCAGCAGCTGTTAACTGACGAGTGTCCTTGACTTATGGGCTCCATCAGAACGGTTGCTGTAAGCTTTTTCTCTGCATAGTAGTGCACTAACAATACAAACACATCTGTGCCATCACTTATAACTTTGATTTTATCACACTCCGAACGTGCCAATAATAACATGTGTTATTAATAACTGATGACCTCTGCTACCTCGTGCATTGTCTCCAAGTTATGTCTCTGCATAACTAGGCCTTTGCAAACTTCGGTAAATGATTTAGCTTTAGCAATCTGCAGTTTTCCGGTTTTTTCCCTCAAACATTGAGGTCGTAACTCACTCTAATTCATAGCTGATTGTGTCATTTACAGTGTCACGAGAGTCAATATGTGCCATGACAAATGCGAATATAAGTCCAGATTCAAACTTCCACATATACTCTTTACCCACAGTCACAGCAATGTCTACCCCATCTGGGCATATGATATCGAGCCAGGAATTTTATTCAACAGTTGGGTGCTCTGCAGCCTTTCTAGGATCAATACGCTGTGACAGTCTCGTCATATTTCATCATATTTAGTCCCCCGACATCGTCGACGGGGACTATAGAAACGTGCGTCCGCATTTAGTTTCCGCACGATAACTTCAGTTAACGTGAATGGATTCATTCCAAATTTAGTATGTCAACTTATGACAACACCTCGGTGGGGATTGCATAGCGACGAAATTTGTCCAGAAACACCAGATTTATCCCCCTTCATTTCATGAAAAATCGTAAAATATGCGATTTCCACTCAATAACTTCATTTAGCTTGAATGGATTCATTCCAAATTTGGAATGTCGTTGGGGATTGCATAGCGGCAAAATGTGTCCAGACAAACCAGAGTTATCCCCTTCATTTCTTGAAAAATAGTAAAATGTGGTTTTTGCTCGATAACTTCAGTTAGCCTACTGGGATCCATTTCAAATTTGGAATGTCACCTTATGACAAGACCTCGTAGTAAAATCTTTATATATATATATATATATATATATCCTACACACCCGCCCAACACAAGTAGTCTAATGCGTGGGAAAAAACAAAATGTATGTTGTCAAATTACGTCGTAAATATCAATCCTCTGTCATTCAACGAAGATCTAGGCAAACTAGGTCATCTGTCTGTTGGCATGTAACCCTTGAAATCCCAGTGTCTCGATTATAAGAAAACTCCACAAGAAAGCTCTTGAATATTTTTGAAACTAATTTGACTGGATTATGTTGCTGTTGTCATAGACAGCACCAACTCCTAGTCAAACTGAATACAATCACTGCCTAAACAATTTCCTTGGGGTAGCGGTGGCAGTAGTAGTAGCAGCAGCAGCACCGCAGCCTTCTCTACTGCTGCTGCTACTACTACTACTACTGCTGCTGCTGCTGCGGCTGCTGCTGCTGCTGCTACGTCAAAATGGCATGCATATATCTGGTTTGCAGCATGTCACATGCATTCAGTGTGTTAATGCTAATGGAGGGGTTTGTCAAAGGGTCATGAAATTGATTGTAATGCAACTCCTCTGACACTAATCAACGAAATTCAACCAAAATTGGTATGTGAATTACCCATATGATTGGGAGTGCAAAATAACATTTACATTTGGCTCCGCCGCTGAGGTGTGGGTTGTGGAGTGTGTCAGAAGTTCAAAGCGCTGGATTTGCAATGACGCGTCATCGACTGATCAATCTAGTTATCCCCACGCTTTTCGAAGAAAAGGTGGGGATTATGTGATGTGACCTGTGTGTGTCGGCCATCTGTGCACTTATCGATTGTAGCGCATCTCCTTCTAGACCGTTTAAGATAGCAACTTGAAACCTTAGGGAAGATTATACCTATGGGCAAGGATGTGCGTGGCTGGGCCCAGGGGGTCAAAATGTCAAAATTGGCCAGTAATTATCGATTGTAATGCAACTCCTAGACCATTTCAGATAGAAACTTAAAACTTTGGGGATGATTGCACATATGGACAGGGATGTGCATGACACTTTTGGAATTTTGGCATGACTCTCAGGAGCAGGGCCCTTGGGGTGGGGAATGTGAAGTCCAAAAATTACATTTTTCCAAAGGTTGTCATGTCGCATATCATTTTCAAGCCAATGATTAGTAGTCTACAGGACAAGGAACAATTTTGATCTTGGGTCAAACAGGCTAGGGGGCAGGATCAAAAAGTCAAAATTGGCCAGTAATTATCGATTGTAATGCAACTCCTAGACCATTTCAGATAGAAACTTGAAACTTTGGCTATGATTACACATATGGCCAGGGATGTGCATGGCACTTTTGACATTTTGTTATGGTCCCCAGGGGTGGGGCTCAGGGGGTGGGGATTGTGAGTCAAAAATTAAATTTATCCAAAGGTCATGTCGCATTTCATTTTGAAGCCATTACCCATTGAAACTACATTTCAAGGAATTTATTGTGTTTTGGGTCAAATTACGGGTAATGCTCGAAGTGGTGAACGTGTGGGGATTTGCGATGGCATGCCATCGACTGCACATTTTAGCTCCTAATGTAAACATTGTCTTGTAACCCGCAATCAAATGGGTAATTAACATACCAAATTTGGTTGAATTCCGCCAACTTTGACTTTCTGCCCCCCCCCCACCCACCCCCACCCAGCCCCACCATGTGATTGGGGCCTAATGTAAACGTCATCCCAATGTTATGGGTAACGAGTCTTCGAGATTCGTTTTCGGAAGGTAAAAAAATTAGCACTTTTGATATGAAATTTTATATAGATAGCAATAGTCTATAAAAATATTATGTAACCATAGCATTATGTTGGCATATACTGAGCTATTTCCATACACTAATGCAGTAAGTTGTCTTAACGTTTTTACTTACACTTTAATGCTCATGCTCATTCAGTGTTATTCCAATGAGACCATCTGGCCCATGTCCATAGCGCAGACAAGTTGTCTCGATGAGCATAGTCATTCATATTCCATTCCATATTCCTTGCCTATGATGTTGCCATCAATCCGAGTTAGACGAGGCGATACCCTGCATAATGAATATATTTGACTAAATTTGATATTTTACAAGACTATTACTACGCGTAACATGGGTATTATGCTTTCGTCCTGTCCATACGTACGTCCCAAAAATATTCAACACCTACAGTTTCAGATGGAATTGGATGAAACTTGGTAGGATGATTGTACACCACCCAAAGATGTGCCAAATGTTGAAATAAATTTCACCAGTCATGCATGAGTTATTTTGCCAGCCGTACGTCGTCTGTCAGTGCATCCCTAGGAGTATGTAACTCGGCACGCCTTAGGAGAAATGTGCTAACCTGTAATATGACACCTGTAAAACTATGCTCTGATCAAATGTGCTGAAAGTGGGCATGTGATAGACATACGATCTACTAATACACAGGTTAACCAATATTTTCATTTTCATGTTCTAATATATATAGCATCCAAGCAAATCATACATGATGCTTTGACTGTATGAACGGCATTGGGGAACACTCATGTTGGGGAACACAGCATGCTTTGCCCGCTGGGAAGATGTGTGTGACTGCATAATTTTCATAAACATAGTAAAGATTCGAAGCAAACAGTGATCATGTTAACTTTTCCAAGATGACTTGTGCCATGGTGACCGTCCATCGTCTGTCCATCCATCCATCAACTTTTGCTTAAAAACGCTACTCATTAACCGCTTGGCAGATTTAAACCTAATTTGGCTGGAAAGACCCTATTGGGTTAGGCTTCAGAACCTGTATACAGAATTTTGATTGTTCAATCCTTTGGGTGAAAGTTTTGAGACTGAGGGATCTAGTTTGATAATCCAGCGGGTGTCACCCTGTCTGGCCACCCTTGAAGAATTTGAGAAATCCAAGATGGCCACCATAAATACTAAAAGATGCATTCAACATATTCAGCATATCCAGTATATTGTGATAGGCTTCCAGAGCAATTTTTTCAGCATTCATCTTGGATTTTCCCCAAAAAAAGATTTCGGAAATCCTTTAAAGGGCAACTGCATAAACAATAGCCAGATATCAATGAAACCGGGCTGGAAGGATCCTCTGGTCATATGTTTCTGAAGTTGAATACAGGAATTAATGTTAATTTTTTCGACTGCCATCTTGGATTTAAAAAAAAAATTCCATCTAAGCCAGCTAATCACTACTACTACTACTGCTGCTGCTGCTGCTGCTGCTGCTGCTGCTGCTATTGCAACTGCACCTGCTGGATTATCATTCTAGACCAATCAAACCTTCAGTATCCAGTGCGAAAAATTATACACCATAAAATTCTTGGTTAAATTGAAGTCATCCTGAAATATTTTTGAATTATTAAAGTCCCTTAATGAGAGGGATATGAATGACTAATTGATTGTTAGAAATAAACATTGATTGAATCAAGCTGGTGCCTGTACTTTGTCCAGCTCTGATTCATTGACTCTTTAAGAATGCTGGATGGTTGAGGCAATCAAGTCATGACTAACTGACAGCTAGCAGAAATTACAGTGCTTATTAGTAGGACATTATTGACACCATTATAGTTCTCTGATAATTGAATTTCTACTATGTAATTGCCATTAAGACTTGTGAATGGTCAGTAGGTGCCAATGCATAGAGAAAATTACATTAGGCTATCTGACAGTTGTATTGCCACTGTCCATTGTTGTCCTACAAACTGTTAGGCTTGTCCAGTCAAGCAAGATGCTTTTTGTTGTTTAGACATGTTTTCTTACCATTATATGCAATGTCCTTAATGTATCACAATAACTATATATCTATAGACTAATGTTAGCTCAGGCGGAAATTAGGGCATGTTAGTGGGTGTTGAGGTAATGTGGAAGAGTAGTTGCTTTCACCATTATTAGCTCACCTGGCCTGAAAGGCCAAGTGAGCTTATGCCGTGGCGACCATCCATCTTCAGTCCATCAATTTTTAGCTCACCTGGCCCTTCAAGTGAACTTTTGCCGTGGTGACTCCGTCCGCCGTCCGTCCATCAACTTTTGCTTTAAAACACTACTCCTCATTAACCACTTGGCTGATTTCAATCAAATTTTGCTGGAAGGACCCTATGGTGGTAGGCTCCAGAACCTCCATTCAGAATTTTGATTCATCAACTTTTTGGGTGACAATCTTAGATTTTATAAAAAAAAAATATACTGGAATTTGTCAAATTGCTTCGTCTCCTTATAATTCTGAGTGATTTCAACCAAATTTGGCGCAAAGGATCCTATGACCATAGGCTCTACAATTTCCATTCAGAATTTTGATTCGTCAATTTTTTGGGAGAAATTCTTAGATTTTATAAAAAGGGACCGGAAATTGTCAAATTGCTTCTTACCATTCTGAGTGATTTCAACCAAATTTGGTGGAAAGGATCCTGTGGTGATGGGCTCTAGAATTTCCATACAGAATTTTGATTCATCAATTTTTTGGGGTGAAATCTTAGATTATATTTAAAATTGACTGGAAATTGTCAAATTGCTACTTACCATCTTGACCGGTTTTAGCCAAATTAGGCTGAAAGGATCCTATAGGCTGTAGAAGCTCCATTTGGAATTTTGATTCATCATTTTTTTGGGTGAAAATCTGAGATTTTGTGAAAAATGTACTGGAAATTGTCAAATTGCTACTCCTCCTTAGCTGTTTGATGTATTTCAACCATATTTCCGAAAAAGTTGGTCCCGATCCCAGGATGATTCATAATAAGGACAAATTAGTTACCTCTCAGGATGTACATAGGTGAAACCAAAGGCCTCTCAGCACCAGAGTCAAAGAACATCTTATCAGCTGTGGCAGAGCATACAGAATCCACTGGCCACGTCATCCCCGCCAGCAGTGCCTCGGTCATCAACATTGAGACCAACTTATTCAAACGGAAGGTTAAAGAGGCAATAGAAATCTACAAGCATCAACCAACCATGAACAGAGACGAGGGCTACCATATACCAGCAGTCTACCAGTCCATGCTGTCGTGTGACTCCACAAGAACTGACCAGAGTGACTTTGCCAGCGACCGTCAGTTAGTGCTGAAGAAGTGACCGAGATGGTCACGAAAGCTGTACACTCAAACAATTTCTACATCCGGGAGAGGTAACTACTTTTTCCTTATTATATTCCAACCATATTTCACTAATGGATGCTATGATGGTAGGCTCTAGAAATTCCATTCAGAATTTTGATTGATCAATTTTTTGGGTGAAAATCGGAGATTTTATGAAAAATTTACCAGAAATTGTCAAAACATGGGGTCTTAGTTGCTTGACATATTTCAACCAAATTTGGCTAGAGTGACCGTATCAAGGTAGACTCTAGAATTTCTTTTCAGAATGTTGATTGGGTGGCCATCTTGGATTTTCTGAAAATTATCATATCTATAAAAATACGAATGGTTCAAATGCCAATGGTCCAGGTGAGCGCCACAGTCCCTTGAGCCTCTTGTTAGAAATGTGGTTAAAAATCTCCCAAACTGCTTGGAGATCAATTCAAAGTTCATGAAATATCATCTAGGGCAAGAGCTGAACCAAGTTTGTTCAGGGAACTTGATTGGCCAAATAGTTTGGTGGCCATCTTGGATGATCAACTTTTTGCGAAAACGACCTCCAGAATCGCTGAACAGATCGGTCCAAAATTTGGGACATATGATTAGGGGATAAGGGCCATTAAAGTTTGTTCAAGGGAAGTTGATACAGCAAAAAACATGACTGCTGTGGGCCAATCAAAATGTAGTGTGCTTGGTGGTCATATTGGATCCTTAGGGAATAGAGATACAGATTTGGTCAAACGAAGCAGGTCGATCAATTTTACGATGGCTATATAGGTTTATGGCAGATTTTTTGAAATGCCTTTAAAGTTCTCCTTTTCCGAATCCGCGTTGATGATCAATTCAAAACTTATAAACGGTCATCTAGGGCAAGAGCTGAACCAAGTTTGTTCAAGGGAACTGGATTGGCCTAATGCTTTAGTGGACAACTTGGATGACCTGTTTTAATGAAAACGATTTAAATGAAAATGACTTCTTCCCCAATGGATCGGGCCGAAATTTCAAATTTGGGAGATATGATTAGGGACTAAGGGTTATTAAAGTTTGTTCAAGGGAAGTTGATATGTAAAGAAATTTGGCTGTTATTTTCTAATTCTGGTAAACTCCTTAGGGTTCTACTTATAGCTGATGGCCTTTCTAGTTGAAATGCCTATGTTCCAGGTGAGCGATACAGCCCCTTGGGGCTCTTGTTTTGGAAACATCCGTAAGTCATTTCTGATCTGTACTGTAGTCCAGGTGAGCATTATGGCCCTTTGGCTATTTATTGCTATCTGTTAAGATGACATGTAATGTTGGTTCTGGTTTTGTATTGCTAAAAGTCAACCATGTATGTATAAGAGTGAGTAGGATATTTATCGGCACTGATTAGGCAAATTAGCCAGCAGCATTTCTGCTTAACATTTCCACCCATATAATGAGTGATGTACAGTAAAGGTCAGAACACATTATCATCTACTGACTCAAACTAAGCTAAATGTCAGTAATTATAACACATGAAAAAGCTGATATATGGTAGTTAGTTTGTTAGCTCACCTGGCCTGAAAGACCAAGTGAGCTTATGCCATGGTGACCGTCCATCGTGTATCCATCCGTCTGTCATCCGGCAAATTTCCTTTAAATGACTTCTCAAGAGCCACTGGGCCGATTTCAATTATATTTGGCAGGAAGCATCCTAGGCCATAGGCATCCAAGTTTGTTCTAACGAAGCTGATCGGCCAATTTGGCCGGTGGCCATCTTGGATTTTTAGAAACATCTTTAAAAATCTCCGAAACAGCTTGAGGGATCGATTCAGAAGTCATGAAGTATCATCTAGGGCAAGAGCTGAACCAAGTTTGTTCAAGGGAACTTGATTGGCCAAACAGTTTGGTGGCCATCTTGTATTACTTAGTTTTCGCAATGGGAAGTTTAAAATATCTCACGACCCACTGGTTTGATTTTAATTATATTTGGCAGGAATAATCTTTAGGGCAAAGAGATTCAAGTTTGTTCAACTGAAGCCAATCAGTCAATTTGGCTGGTGGCCATCTTGGATTTTGGCTGATTTTTAAAAATATCTTTAAATATCTTCTCCGAAACCACTAGGGGCATCGATTCAAAATTCATGAAATATGATCAGCGGAAGAACTGAACGAAGTTTGTTCAAGGGAACTTGATTGGCCACATAGTTTGGTGGCCATCTTGGATGATCTAGTTTTCGCGAAAAGATCTGCAGAACTGATAAACGGATTGGGCCGAAACTTGGCAGATATAATTAGGGCCTAAGGGCTATTAAAGTTTGTTCAAGGGCAGTTGATCCATAAAAAAACCATGGTCATTGTTGACCAATCAAAATGTAGTGTGCTTGGCGGCCATATTGGATTTTTTTATTTGATAGATTCTGAGGCCGAAAATGGTTTTATATATGTTTTTTGGGTCTTCTGATTTCAAATTTAACACGTTCGAAACTGTTGGATAAAGGATTTGTCAGCCATCTTGGATCGTTTTCCCGCTAAAAGATCCCATACTAAATAAATGGAAAATTTTTAATTTTAAATTTCAAAGCCGATCAGCCAATTTGGCCAGCAGCCATCTTTGATTTTGGCCGATTTTTATAAACATCTAAAAATCTTCTCCGAAACCATTTGGGGGATTTATTTCAGACTCATGACATATCAGTTCGGGTAAGAGCTGAACCAAGTTTGTTCAAGGGAACTTGATTAGCCATATGGTTCAGCGGCTATCTTGGATGACCTAATTTTCGTGAAGATGACATTCCAGAACCGCTGGACGGGTCGGGGCAAAATTTGAGAGATATGATTATGACTAAAGGCCATTAGAGTTTGTTCCATGGAGATATGTCCAAACAACATGTCTGCCATGAATCAATCAAAATTTAGCTTTTTTGCTGGACATCTAGTATTTTCTGAAAATTTCTGAGAAAATAATAAAAAGACAGCTTATTAACCTGTAAAACTTGGCTAAACTTTCTTCACATAAATTTGATTTTAAATTTTTCCAGTGGTCATTTTGTTCGGTTGTGTCAGTGGCCAATAATTGCAGGTGAGCGATACAGGCCCCTTGGTCCTATTGTTTTTCTTGTCACACAGTGCCTGTCCTTACATGCCCGTATCCAGTTCACTCATGATTTAAATATGTCTGGACATTGCTTTCAATAATTTATTTAGTTTATTATTAGTAAACTATTTATTTAGTTAAATTAAATTATTAAATTATTTATTTAGTTTATTATTCATGGATATTGCAATTATCTCCATCCATTCATCTGTCTGTGTGTCCTTCGGACTCTCAGAAACTGTTTGGTGCAATTCAACCAAATTTGTTCTGTGAGATTGCAAATTGCAAGATGATAATTATATTGTGCTTGCCCCTAGGGTGAGGTGTCCATGGAGGGTGTGGGGGTCAGCAGGTCAAGGTTGTTAAAAGCATGGGGATTTGTGATGGCATCAGTCTGACCTTGTAATAGTTCATTAAAGATTTTAAAAACCATCTTTATACAATAATTTTGGCACTCCATATACATTTTACATATACAGACATGTAGCATGTATCTTATGGTAATGGCGTGTTCATGGCAATGTGACTTACCTCTACTGCTTCCTTTCATGGTTCATTTAAAATTCAATATTAACAGAAATTAATGTTTAAATTTTTATTATTTTAAATGTCAGCTAACATTTTTTGCTCACCTGGCCTGAAAGGCCAAGTGTTCAGGCCAAGTGAGCTTATGTCATGGCGACCGTCCGTCGTGTCCGTCCGTCAACCTTTGCTTTTAAAATGACTTCTTCTCAAGAACCGCGGGGACGATTTCAATTATATGTGGCAGGAAGCATCGTTAGGGCATAGGGATCCAAGTTTGCTCAAACGAAGCTGATCGGCCAATTTGGCCAGCGGCCATCTTGGATTGTGGCCGATTTTTAGAAACGTCTTTAAACATCTAGGTTTTTGGGTATTCTGATCTCAAATTTGCAATTTTTGAAACTGTCGGATAAACGGTTTGGGGACCATCTTGGATCATCTTCCCGCCAAAAGCTCCCATACTAAAGCAATGCAAAATTTTAAATGTCTTCTCGAGAACTACTGGGCCGATTTCAATTATATTTGGCAGGAAGCATCCTTAAGGCATAGAGATTCCATTTTGTTCAAACGAAGCCGATCGACCATCTTTGATTTCAGCTGATTTTTAGAAATGTCTAAAAGTCTTCTCCAAAACCGTTTGAGGGATCAATTCAGACCTCATGAAATATGATCTGTGGTAAAAGCTGACCCAAGTTTATTCAAGGGAACTTGATTGACTAAATGGTTCAGCGGCCATCTTGGATGACCTCGTTTTCGCAAAAACGACTTCCCCAGAACCGCTGAAGCGATCAAGTCGAAATTTGTGATATATGATTAAGGATTAAGGGCCATTAAAGTTTGTTCAAGAGAAGTTGATCTGTCAAAAACCTAGCCGCTTTAAATGTCTTTAAAAATCTTCTCCAAAACCGCTTGGGGGATCAATTCAAAACGCATGAAATATCATCTAGGGCAAGAGCTGCACAAAGTTTGTTTCAAGGGAACTTGATTGGCCAAATGGTTTGGTGGCCATCTTGGATAACCTAGTTTTAGCCAAAATGACCAGAACCGCTGAGAGATATGATTAGGCACTGAGTGCCATTTAATTTTTTTCACGGGAAGGCGCTACGTCTGAAACATGGCAGAAGTGGACCAATCAAAATGTAGCGTGTTTGGCGGCCAGATTGGACTTGCAAAAATGTCCACAAACTCATTTAGAAGATTACTCCTAAACCACTCACTAACAATTGTGACAAAAATGCATAATGCTCCAGGTGAACGACACGGCCCCTTGGGCCTTCTTGTTGCAGTTAGAAAGTTTTTTGAAAGTTTATTGAATGAGTGTGCATGTTTTAGTCTTGTTTGTAATTTCAACGCTTTTGAAAATTTACCCTTGGAATGGCTGGCTTGATCATTCCATTCCAGTGATAAGTTTACTGTTTGTCCAATACCCCAGTCGTTGATACATTTTCTAATCCGGCCGCCGTGAAGTCAAAAGTGCTTATTTAAAAACAGTGTTGCTGAAAGCTGCTGCTGTTGCGGTTTAGCTTTTGACCGTAAAATTAGCATATGTCTTCGGAACTCCCTGGTCAAGGTTCCTGCGTCACACACAACTTTGGATAAGATCCCTCCAGTAGAACCAGTTATTGAAAAATGTCTATTTTGAAAACAGTGTTGCTGTTGCGCTTTATAATTTGACCCCAAAATTGGCCCGCTGCTTCAGGACCTGAGGAGCAAGCATCCACCTAAGTTTGGAGAAGATCCCTGCAGTAGAACCAGTGTTATTATAAAATAGTTAACCCTTTCAACGATGAATTCCCCATATCTCATTTTCAAGGCAACCATATAGGAAAAGGGTTGAATATTTTGAAAATAATTTGACTAGAAGCCGTTGCTGCATTAGGCAGCAACATCTTCCAGTCAATTAATTTCAAAATATTCAACAGAATACGTTTTGTCGTGAAGAATTTCCTTTTTCAAGGATTTGTTAGTGAAAAGGTTAAGAGCAACAACAAGTACTCCATGCTCACATTAACCCTTGCTTCTAGTGACGCGGGTGAAAATATCATTATCTTGGTCTGCAAATGAACATCATTCGAGACCACTGTGGACTGCATTTTTGACCAGCCTGACTGCTTAACCATTTCACCATTACATACGTGATAAAATAACTGATTTATGAGATAAGAACTATTGCGTTGAATATTTTAAATAAATTTTCCTGGAAAATTGCCTTGATTTCAGGCATAGTGTTTTCAAAAAATATCCAACAGCTTAACTGTATTTATTTCCGAAGTTAAATTTCCTCAGGGAAAGGGTAAATGATTTAATGTAACCGTGTCTATTTGTTGATTAACAGAAAAATATTTAATAAACCTAACCTGTAACCGAGTCAGTCATTCTAGCAAGAACCTTTTAACACTCAGCCAAAAACGACTTCTGCAGTGGGCTTGAGAAATGTCCATTTGCAGACCGAGAGAAGACTATTTTTGAAAATTTACCACTGGAATGACTGGCTCGATAACCGAACCAGTCATTCCAGTGGTAAATTTTCAAAAATAGTCGTCTTGGTCAACAAATGGACATTTTCCATGAGAAAATGTAAATTTTCCTGAACAAATTCAATGGTTAACGGTTAAGTCAAGAATAACCCAAGGTGGTACATAGATATCTGGCTTCGTAAGTGAACATCTGAAGGAACCCACAATATGCAAGTAAAAGTTAACTCCCTTTAGTCACAAGTTTCATTTAGTGAATAAAGACATATCTTGGTTAGCTCCCTTATCTTCTGCACTGATCCTACAAAGCATTAATATACTCGGAGTTTAATGTTCATTAATTACCTCGATTTCTCTGTTTAACCCTTTAAAACTCATATCAGCCAAAAACAGCTTCTGCAAGGGTCATGAGAAATGTCCATTTGCAGACCAGGAGAAGACTATTTTTGAAAATTTACCACTGGAATGACTGGCTTGATAACCGAGACAGTCATTCCAGTCATAAAATTTTCAAAAATGATCTCTCGTTCTGCAAATGAACATTTTCTATGTGAAAATTTAAATTGTCTTGAGCAATTTCTTGGGTTAAAGTGTTAAACCAGAAACAATTTTCAGTAACATTTCATCTTCACAAGAGCCCATTGCTGGAAACTAGTTTGGATGAGTTCTATTGATGATTTACTAAATTTTATTTTGAAGATTAAAAAATCACTAATATCTCTAATGACTGTACTTACGAATTCAACAGCTTGTTTATTCGTTTTCTGCCAGTAAGCTGCTGCTTTCTAAGGTGTCCAAACCTTTTAGCAAGAGAAGACAATTTTGTGAAAATTTACCACGAGTCACTGGCTGGTTATCGGGCCAGTCATTCCAGTGATAAATGTTCAAAAATAGCCATCTTGGCCTGCAAATGGACATTCCTCAAAAGTGTGGTTTTGGCCAACTTGACAAATTAATATTTGAATCAAATCAAATTTGTGTCTCAACTCCAAGAAATGACTGCTGACCTCGATACAGCGACCCAAATACAATACCCATGCGCCCCTCCCCCCCCCCCCCCCACCCGACCCCCAGAGAGTGCTGTATGGTGTGGAATGAGAGTATAATTACATAGCAATCGTGTGATTGCAAAGGGCCTATATTCATTCTTAATATGGATCCGTACATGCTTACACCTCATAGCACACGCATGCTTATGCCTCACTCATGAAAGCACACGCATGCTTACACCTCACTGCATGATAGCACAATCATGCTTACACCTCACTGCATCATAGCACATGCATGCTTGCACCTCACTGCATGAAAGCACATGCATGCTTACACCTCACTGCATCATAGCACACACATGCTTATGCTTCACTACATCATAACACACGCATGCTTACAGCTGACTGCATGAAAGCGCATGCCATGCTTATAATTTCACCTCACTGCATGATAGCACACGCATGCTTACACCTCACTGCATCATAGCATACGCATGCTTACGCCTCACTACATCATAGCACACACATGCTTATGCTTCAGTGCATCATAGCATACACTTACTTATGCTTCATTGTATCATAGCACACGCATGCTTATGCCTCGCTCATGAAAGCACACGCATGCTTACACCTCACTGCATGATAGCACAATCATGCTTACACCTCACTGCATCATAGCACATGCATGCTTGCACCTCACTGCATGAAAGCACATGCATGCTTACACCTCACTGCATCATAGCACACACATGCTTATGCTTCACTACATCATAACACACGCATGCTTACAGCTGACTGCATGAAAGCGCATGCCATGCTTATAATTTCACCTCACTGCATGATAGCACACGCATGCTTACACCTCACTGCATCATAGCATACGCATGCTTACGCCTCACTACATCATAGCACACATGCTTATGCTTCACTGCATCATAGCATACGCTTACTTATGCTTCATTGCATGATAGCACATGCATGCTCACATCTGACTGTATCATAGCACACGCATGCTTATGCCTCACTCATGAAAGCACACACATGCTTACACCTCACTGCATCATAGCACACGCATGCTACACCTCACTGCATGATAGCACATGCATGATTACACCTCACTGCATGATAGCAAACGCATGCTTACACGTCACTGCATCATAGCACACGCATGCTTACACCTCACTTCATGATAGCACATGTATGCTTACACCTCACTGCATGATAGCACTTGCATGCTTACACCTCACTGCATGAAAGTACATGCATGCATGCTTACACCACACTGTATGAAAGTACATGCATGCTTACGCCACACTGTATGATAGCACATGCATGCTCACACCTCACTGCATGATAGCAAATGCATGCTTACACGTCACTGCATCATAGCACACGCATGCTTACACCTCACTTCATGATAGCACATGTATGCTTACACCTCACTGCATGATAGCACTTGCATGCTTACACCTCACTGCATGAAAGTACATGCATGCATGCTTACACCACACTGTATGAAAGTACATGCATGCTTACGCCACACTGTATGATAGCACATGCATGCTCACACCTCACTGCATGATAGCACATGCATGCTTACACCTCACTGCATGAAAGCGCACGCATGCTCACACCTCACTGCATGATAGCACATGCATGCTTACACCTCACTGCATGAAAGCGCACGCATGCTTATGCCTCACTGCATGATAGCACATGCATGCTCACACCTCACTGCATGAAAGCGCACGCATGCTTATGCCTCACTGCATGATAGCACATGCATGCTCACACCTCACTGCATGAAAGCGCACGCATGCTTATGCCTCACTGCATGATAGCACATGCATGCTCACACCTCACTGCATGATAGCACATGAATGCTTACAGTTGACTGCGCACATGCACCTGCACGCCAACCTACTAGTAATTATGTGACACTATTGCCCAGTACACCTTGGTGACATATTGAGTGGCCTGTGCTACTTTGCTTCTATTTGCGTGTTTGTGTCATTGCTATGGTTACAATGATGTATTTTGTGTATCTTGATCTCAGTGGAATAATCGCATCAGCTCACCTGAAAATGGCGCTATTTCTTGCCTGAGGAAACCATCATTTCCTGACATTACTCTAACGATTTTCTCTGCATTATGAATTAATGACATTTTACCTGAGCTTTCCTGGCTCGCTGTCTAATGTAAATACAACCTAGTGGGAATTTGACCAAGGTTAATGAAAATATTGATGGGACATATCAGAAACGCTGCCGGTCTACACTACGCCGGAAATGAAAATTTTTCCCGTCCTTCATTCTGTGTCTCAACTCAAGCGAATTATCACTACTGGTGGTCTTTCAAACGAATCAAGTATTGATCTGGTCTCAGGTGAAAAGCACACCTGGAGGGTAGTTAATACTGATTGCTATTGGGAAGGCAGAATATTAAACACAATACCTTCATTGTGCCTTTGCTATGTTCTAGCTATATCGATTGATCCATCATCCATCCATTAATAGTCCCTTGAAATTGTAATCATTCTCATATTATAGACTGAGTGGGTTAAAATTTTGAATAGACAATTTCCTATGCTCTGCTGTTGCTGATTGAGCTGTTACACATCTGTACTTGGGATGGTTGGAGTGGCTTGGGATGGTTGGGGTGGTTGGAGTGGCTTGGGTTGGTTGGAGTGGGTTTTACTTGTGCATATAAGCCAGCAGCATACATTAGATTCCTGTTTCTGTTCAGATGTGTAGTGAACACGCTCATTCATTTAAAATTTTAACCCTCAAATTTATTCAAGAAAATTTCAATTTTCTCAGAAAATGTCCATTTGCAGACCAAGAGAAGACTATTTTTGAAAATTTACCATTGGAATGACTGGCTCGCTTATCAAGCCAGTCATTCCAGTCGTAAATCTTCAAAAATACGCTTCTTTTGGTCTGCAAATGAACATTTCTCAAGACCACTGCTGAAGCCGGTTCTGGCTGATATGAGTGTTAAACGGTTAAAACATGATGACATGTCATTGACCAATTTAGAATTACATACATGTGTGATTTCTTAGTCTTCCCTAATCGGCAAGTTTTTGTCGCTCACACAAATTCAACGTAAATAGCTTTTTATACCATTCAATTCAACTTAGCAACAATGATGTTCATATGTGTATTTTAACCATGTAACTCCCGACAAATCCCTGAAAAAATATATTCTTTACGAAATAAAACTTATTGTGCTGAATATTTTGAGATTAATTTTACTGAAAGCCATTGCTGCAATGGCTATGGCTTCCAGTAAAATTAATTTCAAAATATTGAATAGTTTTCCTGTATGGTATGGTTGAAAATGAGATACAGGAAATTCATTGGTAAAAGGCTTAACCCCTTAGAGACTGGAAAAGACAACATCTTTGCGATGTCAGACATATTAAACTTGAAACTAATTTGAATGGGAGTTGTTACTACTTATGGCAGCAATAGGTTCCATTAAATCTTTTTCAAAATATTCAACAGCTATCCTGTATAGTTGTCTTGAAAATGGGATGCTGGAATTTCAGGGTATAAAATGTTAATTTAGACATCTAATAACTCACACTGTCAATCATAGGACGGTATGAAGATTTAAAGTTCTTAACTAGCTACCTTATTTCCTGTTTACTATTACATAGCCTAATGGAGGAATACAGTGTCTCAGTCAATCATACGATGTCATAATCAGCTACATCACATGTTATAATCAATTACATCATGAATGACACGATTTAGTCTGTCATAAATGCTTAATAGTCTGTAGAGTTGTGCGAATTATATGGCTACTATTTAATAAATGTTCTATTGAATATTTTGAAATGAATTTGACTGGGCACTGTTGCTGCCATAGGCAGCAACCAAACCCAGTCAAATTAGTTTCAAAATATTCAGCAGCTTACCTGTATATTTTTCTGGAAATTGAGGTTCAGGGATTGCAAGAATCAATTGATCACAACACTGGCAAAGTCTGGTTGGAGGTTAGCTAGAGACATGATACTCCTTCGATTAATAGCCAGGCCATATCCTTGCATGACCAAACTCTCTAACCACTTCAATATTCAGAACAATAGACCAGCAAGAAGTACATAAGCGATGAGGCATAAAGATCTTGAGTGTTAATAAACTCTTAACATGCAAAATATCTATGAATTTTGAATGGTGTATGGGACAGAAATGGTTGTTTGTTATTGGCTCGCATGCTCTTGAATTCCATGTTTTATACATTCACCGTCCGCCACCCGGGGAGGTTGTGAGTGACAAAATATGAAATTTTAATCACAAAAGTCTTAAAGTTCTGACTGCTGAGATTTTGCAGACGCCATATTTCTGGGGTTATATCTCTAAACCTAAATTTTTTGAAAACTAATTGATTGAAAGTTGTTGGTGGCAGAAGCGTGATGATATTATTGACATCAATGAAACTAGATTATATGTTCTGTCTTGTCGCTTTCCTCTGACAAATGATAGAATTTGATTGACATATGTGATCAAGTATGATGTCATAATCAATAAAACTTGAAAAGTTGGTTAAGTGTATATGAATTGTATGGCTTTGATGGGATTACAATTTAATAAACATTCTCGAATATTTTGAGACTAATTTCAAGTGGGAGATGTTAAAAAATTGTCCCTCGCCCCCTCCCCCACCCACCCCTCCCCTTGTCAAATTAGTTTTAAAAGGTTCAGCAGCTTTTGTGTATAATTTACCTTCTGGTAATTCAGGTTACATTGTATTTAAATTTATTCCAGCACACATACAAAGTGGGCGAGGCTAAGCTAGAAATTGGCGGGGCATAGCTAGAAATCCATCCCTCTATTGTCCGTGTAATTTTTAAATGGATCACGTCGTGTGACGTTTTAAAAAAGAATGTGAATGGTCATTACTTTGATAATGTCTTCAGATTAACTGCCTAAATATTTTCAATGAGCAAAAACTCTTGATTTGCTGAATATTTTGAAAGGTATTTATTTGACTGAAAGTTATTGGTGGTTTAGCCATCAGCAACTTTTAGTCAAATTGTTTTCAAAATATTTAACAGGTCCAGAGATTTAACCCTTGGAATATGTCTTCTGCAAAACGTCTGCACGGCTAAATCACTCATGTACGCCTAAATCCCCAGTGATCACCTTATGTAGACCAATGAAGTAATAATATATGCTCTTGCTGAATGCTGATCACCTTACTTCTTTATCCCTTTGCCACTCAAATCTGTTCAAGAAAATTTAAATTTTCTCATAGAAAATGTCCATTTGCAGACCAAGAGAAGACTGTTTTGAAATTTTAACACTGAAATAACTGGCTCGGTTATTGAGCCAGTCATTCCAGTGGTAAATTTTCAAAGATAGTCTTCTCTTGGTCTGAAATGGACATTTCTCAAGACCACTATAGAAGCCATTTTTGGCTGATATGAGTGTTAAATTAGGCTTGCACGATTTTTGCTTTGAAACATCGCGATCGATTTTATAAAAAAAAATTTGTGATTTTCGATTAAATTGTTGGTCCAAATTCCCAAAAGTATAAACCGGGGTAACGTGACTTGTTTCTAGAAAAAGTTGAAATAAATTATACAAAAATAGCACAAAATTAGAACCCACTTTCATGCGATGAATTCTTACCATCCTACGTCTATGCTTAATGTATACCTTATATCCATCATCGCGGGAGTGAAATTATTAATTGGGGCTGCCTAAATATTGCGTATAGTTTAATAAACATTATTTATTTCATCAAGATTTGAGATAAAATGTCCCCGAGAAGAAAAATATAAATTACATAATGTATCAGCTTCCGCTTATAGCCTCCCTCCCTTTGTAGGACGAGTTTAGGTCATTACCGGAGTAACGTGAAGACGCTAATATTAGTACCCGGGGAGATACTGCGCAATCCATATACATAGGATGGTAGCTTTGAGTAGGTACGAATGATTTTGAAAAAAATCACGATTTTCTTCGATGTAATTGAAAAAAATCGAAAGATTGAAAAAATTTAGCAGACTAATATTTTAAAACTCATCATTCAGCAGTAAAAGAATACTGTTATATTCCATTCGCGCATGTATCCATTGTTCTTTCTTGATCGCTTCACGCATGTGTTCACTAAGTCCTAATCAAAACACAAAGCTCTATAGTAAACCAGCTAACAATAGCGAGGTAACACCTTTGTCATTGAGAAAACCAGCTAGTTACTCGAATCGTCATATAACTTCCTTTTTTTCGCTGCAGACCCTGAGTCTGTCGTAAAATACTGTGTATATACTTAGTTGCAGAGTGTTAGGCAATAATCACTGAACATAATTCTTTTTAATTCGTTTAGAAATTTAGACTACTAATTTTTCCTGTTTGATTCGGTTGTCATGCCTAATTAAAGAAAATAACGCAACAACATTCCAGATTGTTGTATTTTGAACTGTGCGTTCTGTTGATTACTCTTAAATGTAAATCGTACATTCTGAAAGCAGCTATAAACTGCACTATAGGAGGAGTTTACGCCGTTACTATCGTAGTTACTCAAAGCTACCTTCCTATGTATGTAGATTGCGCAGTATCTCCCTGGGTACTAATATTAGCGTCTGCGCTACTCGTGTAATGACCTAAACTCCTCCTACAAAGGGAGGCTATAAGCGCAAGCGGGATTTATATTTTTACTCACGACATTTTATGTTAAATTTTGATGAAATAAACGATGTTATTAAACTACACGCAATATTTAGGCGGTCCCAATCAATAATTTCACTCCCGCGATGATGGATATAAGGTATACATTAAGCATAGACATAGGATGGGAAGAATTTGTCGCATGAAATTGTGTTCTAATTTCGTGCTATTTTTGTATCATTTATTTCAACTTTTTATAGAAATTCCAAGTCCCAGTTTTGGTGACTTGTCACGTTACCCCGGTTTATACTTGTGGGAATTTGGAACTACGATTTAAAAAATTGCGATTTTTTTTTGGGTTATAAAATCGATCGCGATGTTTCATAGTAAAAATCGTGCAACCCTAATTTCAAATGGCATGAAATGGACCTTTCCAGTTTTAGCTATGCCATGCCCATCCCTACTTAAGCTCCACCCACACCTCGCTCGTGTTGGGAGTGATAGATCCCTGAATGCCCTGACTATTAATTTCCAGAAAAATATACAGGTAAGCTGTTGAATATTTTGAAACTAATTTCAAAAGAATAAATACATACAATTCGTATAACAACACTTAGTCCGTCTTCAATTATGCGTTCGTGATGTACTTATCTATGTCACTCATGAGGTAATTGATTATGACATCATCCTACACATCACGTTGTTGATTATGATGTCATGTGATGGATGGATGAATTGAAAGGTTCATTGGCTGATCATTATATACACCTGTGCAAAAGTTAAGCACCACCCTATTTTTACGCACATGCGAGGGTATATTCATGTGCTATGAAGAAAGCAATAGCATAAACATTTATGTACCCATCCATCTTAGTGCAAGAGGTAATAATGCAACTAGAGGAATGCTGATTATGATGGTGGGGAAACACTGTATGTTTTTGTTTGAACTTGAAAACGAGGCCTGAATATGGTTACGTTGACACAACTGACAACTATTGCCCTACAGTTGACACACGTGGCTAGATTGTCATTAATGGTGTCTGAAAACGAAGTTTAACATCTGTGCACGAGTTTGAGACTGTCATTATTAATACCGGGTATATCCACCTTGCGCCTGGATGACGGCCTGGACACGACGTCTCATGCTGGTCACCAACCGACTGATACGCCATTGTGGTATTCGTTGCCATTCAAGATGGAGTGCGTCTGTTAATTCCTGTAGGTTCTGCACAGGAGGATCCCTCCTTCTCACCATGTTTCCCAGAATGTCCCAGATATGCTCAATAGGGTTCATGTCAGGGCTCCTTGCTGGCCATGGTAGGGTTTCGATGGCATTCTGGCAGAGGTATTCATGCACAGCTCTAGCACGATGTGGTCGGGCGTTGTCATTCATGAATATAGGGTGGGTTCCACGTGCATGATTTACAAAATGAGGGACCACAACTCTATCCAGTATGGAATCTTGATATCTTTGTCCATTTAGTGTTCCAGGTACAGTCAACAGATCCAGCTTACAATCAAATGAGATGCACCCCCATATCATAACGGAACCACCAAATGGAACTTCTTCCATGATGTTACGTTGGTCGTACGCCGTGCGTCTGGACCTCCATACACGAGTTCGACCATCTGTGGCATGAAGCAGGAACCGACTTTCATCGGACCAGTGTACCCGTCTCCAGGATCTCATGTTCCAGTGTCTTCTTTCGTTGCACCACCTCAGACGCTCCTCTTTGTGGTGTGCAGTGAGGAGAGGACATCTGACAGGTCTCCTAGCTTTCATGCCAGCAGCATACAGTCTCCTTTTGACGGTAGACATTGACACTCTATTGCGCGTTTCCCATTGCTGGCTGAGCACTCTGCTGTTGGTGAATGGAGATCTCCTAACAAGGCGTACTAGGGCTCGATCATCACGGGCAGTAGTCTTCTTCGGTCTTCCAGATCTAGGCCTGTCCTTCACCTCGTTAGTTTGCCCATGTTTTGCAATCAAACGACTGATTACAGTATGGTTAATGTTCAGCTGTCTGCCAATCTCTCTGCATGACATACCAGTGGTATGCATGCCTATGATTTGCCATTTCACACGATCACTTAACCTTCGTCTTGCCATAGCGGTTCACAATCAAGAGCTAATTCTCTCTGTACAAATAAACCACGGTCATGAACACAAAATTCCTAATCTTGTCACCTAAATCTGTATGTAATGTTCTACACCTCAAACTGGACTTTTACATAACTGAACACGTGTGCTGTTTCCCGCCACGCACGGACATCAAGCGGCGTGAAATCATGCATGCATGTGCATTTCGTACTTGGAATTATGTCAGCTAACGCGGGGACAAAAAGTATGGCAGCCTAGTTGTACCATTATGTTTCTACGTTCTATTGTTTTTGCTGGTGCTTAACTTTTGCACAGGTGTATATATAAGCGAAACTTTGTAACGACAGCTTTCAGCAACAATATTTTCAGAGCTACAGTACAGCTTAGAAATAACTTAACCCGTTTCCAAAAACTAAATAAAACATACTGTAAATATTATGAACCGAATTGGATTGAAAGTCAATTGCTGCCTAAGGCAGAAATGGCTTCTAATCAGATTATGTTCAAAATATTCAACAGGACATTTCTTACATTGTGTCCAAAATTGTACTAATGAACATCTTTGTGTTCTTATTTTGGAAACATGTTATCTTAAAGGTACATATTCACAACAGAAAGCGTGAAAATAAAATTGTTAAATTTGTATACTTTTTAGGCTTAATTCACATAAATGCATTGTATCTGAGCCTAATGGTAAAGTAATGCTGGTTTTGTGTAGGGTGGCATGTTTACGAGCGAGAAGTGCCAGGTGTGCATAATGCGTTGTGGGAAGATATTTTCCCAAATATATTCCAATGTGTGAAATGTCTTAAAATCTGTACTGTAAGTCAATTTCTAGCTATCATCAACCAGCTTGTTCTTTGGTTTATAAGAGTTATTATTTAACCATTTATGTCAAGAGAATCTGTCTTACAGAATGTCCATATTTAGGCCACGATAAACATATTTTGGAAAATCTGGATTGGCCGCTGACTAGCCCGGTTATCGACCCAGTCTTGACCCAGAGATTTTCAAAAATAGTCCTTGGCTTGGCTGCCAATGAACATTCCTCAAGAGAACTCATTACAAAGGCTAGTTTTGGCTGACCTGACCAGTACAGGGTTAATGTCTGTGCAAAGTTAAGATACAAACTGTTATTATAAGACCACTGGGAAGGTTAATCCAGAAATAGGGCAATAAGTACTTGTGGCCCAGGCTTAATTTCAAGCTCTTTATCATGTGCTTTGTGTTCCCTTTGGCTTTAATAGTCAAAAGTCACGAATGGTAAAAAAACTAAATTTACATCTTTACTTAGAATGCCCCTTTGGAGCCCAAAAGAAGACTAATTTTGACAATTTATCACTGGAATGACGGCCGGGATAATCCAGCCCGCATTCCAGTGATAAATTTTCAAAAATAGTCTTAATTTGACCTGCAAATGGACTTTGCTCAAGACCACGTTTTTGCCAGCTTGATCCTTAAGCATTTCAAATTATTGACAGATCTGAGAGCACATGTAAATGACCATCATGAGTCCAGTACATTCCATTCACATGCGCATGTTACCTGCCTGAAACATTTTTTATTGGCCAGTGTTTGAACAACTTCTGAATTTACAGTCTCTCTCCGGACGGTTTTACCATAACTGTGGGGACATCACTTTTTTCTCTCATTTTTTGATTTTCATTTCCTTCGTGTTTCTGTGTGCGTTGGCAAAATAAAAAATACTTCGAAGATGGATAGCGATTATTACCATTAACTAAAAAAGTGAGAGAACACTGTGGGGACGGTCCCCACACAGAGCGGGGACCTAGTGAGAGAGTCCCCACAAATGTGAGAAACAGTGTGGGGACATACTCTTTGGGTGGCAGTTCATGCATTAGCAGCAGTATGTGGATGGGAGATTACACCGCCGCCTAGTCTGTGCACGTGAGTGTTTATCACATCACGTGTTCGTATGCCTCGCGCAATATATTTTTTACATGAGTGTGAGATAATTTTGTGGGGACATTTCAATGTGAGAGAAGGTGAGAGAAATGAAAAAACGTAAAAAAATTGAAAAACATGAATAGTGGGGACAAATTCTAAATATATTTTTTGGACGTTTCACGCTTTTGCCGATCGTTTGAGCGACCGTAATTGTGGGGACAGGGCATTGTCCCCACAATCCGAGCATGTCTCCAGAGTGTAGGGTCTAGACGTGAAAATGCCCCCGGAATTACAGTAAAACAAGCTCTCTCTCTCTCTCTCTCTCTCTCTCTCTCTCTCTCTCTCTCTCTCTCTCTCTCTCGCTCTCTCCCTCTCTCTCATTGTATGACATTCATATTCGTGATTGCGGTAAAAGGTAAATTAGTCTTGTTTCCTTGCTCTCTGATATAGATTAAGTGTCAAGCGATGTATGGATCAAAGCCTGTACTGCTGACAAAGATCAATATTGTTAAAACTTCAGGTATGGTTATTTGATTACACAGTCCGGATTGATCTATTATCACGCCATCTGCGGCATACTTAACCCTTTAACCCTTGAATTTGTTCAAGAAAATTTAAATATTTTCAAAAAATGTCCATTTTCAAACCAAGAAAAGACTGTTTTTGAGAATTTACCACTGGAATGACTGGCTTATTGAGCCAGTCATTCCAGTGGTAAATTTTCAAAAATAGTTTTCTATTAGTCTGCAAATGGACATTTCTCAAGACCACTGCAGAAGGCGTTTTTGGCTGATATAAGTTTTAAAGGGTTAAGTTACCTGGGAATTGACGTAAAGATTGAGAAACTGGTCCTTATAGTTTTGCTGGAATATTGCTGGTGTTTAGGCTTCCAAATGAAATTATAAGATTATTTTATGTAATAAGATTAAAGAAATAGAATCAAGAATAATTTGTCCTTTTAAAAAATAGTATAATTCAGTTTTAACAGTGATTAGCACATTCAATCACGTGTCCTATAGGAAGCATTATGTGTAAATGTCATTACAATATCCATGTCAAGAAAATCTAAATATTTTCTTCTTGAATCTCTAATTTGCAGACTCAAAAGAAGAGTTATAAGTAGGATGATTGGCTCTGTCATCGGGCCAGGCATTTAAGTGGTACATTTTCAAAAAGTAGTTTTCCTGAGCTGCAAATGAACATTTATCAAGACCACTGCCGGTAGGGTTGCGTGATTTTTGCTTTGAAAAATTGCGATCGATTTTATAAAAAGAATTGCGATTTTCGATTAAATCGTAGGTCCAAATTCCCAAAAGTATAAACCGGGGTAATGTGACAAGTCACCAAAACTGGGACTTGGAATTTCTAGAAAACGTTGAAATAAATGATACAAAAATAGCACGAAATTAGAACACAATTTCATGCGACAAATTCTTCCCATCCTACGTCTGCTTAATGTATACCTTGTATCCATCATCGCGGGGATGAAATTATTAATTAGGGCCGCCTAAATATTGCGTTTAGTATAATAAACATTGTTTATTTCATCAAAATTTGACATAAAACGTCGTCGAGTAAAAATATATATCCCGCTTCCGCTTTGTAGGATGAGTTTAGGTCATTATCCGAGTAGCGCGAAGACGCCCAGGGAGATACTGCGCAATCCATATACATAGGACAGTAGCTTTGAGTAGCTATGATAGTAACGGCGTAAACTCGATCTTTAGTGCAGTTTATAGTTGCTTTCAGAATGTAAGATTTCCATTTAAGAGTAATCAACAGAACGCACAGTTCAAAATACAGCAATCTGGAATGCTGTTGCGTTATTTTCTTTAATTAGGCATGACAACCAAATCAAAAAGGAAAAATTAGTACACAGCCTGAAATTGCTAAAAGTTCAGTGATTATTGCCTAACACTGCAACTAAGTATATACTTGGTATTTCATGACAGACTCAGGGTCTGCAGCAAAAGAAAGAAAATTATATGGTGATTCGACGGAGTAACTAGCTGGTTTTCTGAATGACAAAGGTGTTACCTCGCTATTGTTAGCTGGTTTACCATAGAGCTTTGTGTTTTGATTAGGACTTAGTGAACACATGCGTGAAGCGATCAAGGAAAAAAATAATGGATACATGCCCGAATGGATTATAACTGCATTCTTTTACTGCTGAATGATGAGTTTTAAAATCTTAGTCTGCTCAATTTTTTCACGATTTTTCGATTTTTTTTCAATTACATGTAGAAAATCGCGATTTTCGATTAAATCGCGAAATCGTGCAAGTCTAATTGCCTGAGCAATTTTTCCTTTGCTTGACCGTTAAAGAGTAAGCTAATGAGATAAGCGTATGCTCAG
Organism: Chaetoderma sp. LZ-2023a; assembly: GCA_034401795.1. Taxonomy (NCBI): domain Eukaryota; kingdom Metazoa; phylum Mollusca; class Caudofoveata; order Chaetodermatida; family Chaetodermatidae; genus Chaetoderma; species Chaetoderma sp. LZ-2023a. The sequence goes on along the minus strand of CM067369.1, from coordinate 69,622,937 downwards.
GAGACCGGTAATAGAGGAATCCAGTTTCTCAGTCAATCATATGACATCATGAATGACACGATTTAGTCAGTCATAACCGCTTAATAGTCCGTCAAGTTGTATGAATTTTATATCTTTACTATATAATAAACATTCTGTTGCATTTTTAGCTCACCTGGTCAGAATGGCCAAGTGAGCTTATGCCGTGTCGACCGTCCGGCATCTGTCCGTCAACTTTTTCTTTAAACGACTTTTCAAGAAACACTGGGCTGATTTCAATTATAATTGGCAGGAAGCATCGTTAGGTTATAGAAATTCAACATTGTTCAAATGAAGCCGATCAGCAAATTTGGCCAGTGGATTTTTGCCGATTTTTAGAAATGTGTAAAAATCTCCAAAGCCGCTTGGGGGATCGATTCAAAACTCATGAAATATCATCTAGGGCAAGATTTGAACCAAGTTTGTTCAAGGGAACTTGATTGGCCAAAGAGTTTGGTGGCCATCTTGGATGACATAGTTTTTGCTGAAATTACTTCTCCAGACTCGCCTGGTTATCGAACCAGTTATTTCAGTCGTAAATTTTCAAAAATAGTTTTCTTGTTCTGTAAATGGACACTTTCTATGAGAAAATTGAAATTTTCTTGAACAAATTTGAGTGTTAAAGGGTTAACAAATTAAATAAATACTCACCATGAGTATTTATGCAGGCCCTGAAAATAACACATTTTCTAGGTGCGTCCAGGGCAAATAGTGTTTTAAAATTTGGTTGCCGTGTAGTAAAAAGGGTTTCCCCGGACCACAGGAATGTCTAATTTTCGTGGCCCGGATTGTAATTCTTGTTGTTTTTGATCATGTGTGAACTAGGATGTCAATTGCCATATATTGTCAATGTGTTTGGTGATGTGGTCTAGCTGGCAGAAGTGTTGAGTGTTTGGCAATAGGGTGTATCCGGATTGTTTGTCACATGTAGTTTCTGTTTCTTTTCTCCGAAATACAGTTGCTTTTCTTTGACATTTAGTTTTTGTTGATCATAAATCGAAGCTGAAGCAAAGCTGACCTTTTGTCAAGTCGAGAACATAAGAGAAGCAGAAGATAGCTCGTCATACCAATTAAAATGAGTGAATGATGCCAAAAAAACAAAAGGGCTCAATTTAAATGCATGCTACAACCTTTTTATTTAGATAAATTAATTACGGTCACGCTTAAAATACAAAGCCAGTGTATGGTCAACAAGAATCTTGAATAAATAATAAACATGCTGAATATCTTGAAAACAATATGACTGAAAGAATAGTGACAATATTTCGACAAATTACTTTCCAAATAGTCATGATTGTAACTAGATTGTAAATGAGTAATCGTCTATGATGCATAGAATGATATATCTGCTAACCCCGTAACCCTCAAATTTGTCAAAGAAAAATTTAATTTTCTCATAAAATGTTACTTTGCAGACCAAGAGAAGAGTAATTTTGAAAATTTACCATTGGAATGATTGGCTCTGTTATGGAGCCAGTCATTCCAGTGGTAAATTAAAAAAACAAACCCAATCTCTTGGTCATCAAATGGATATTTCTCACGACCCCTGCAGAAGGCATTTTTGGCTGATATGAGGGCTAACTGTTTTTAATACATTATAGAGTATAGAAATGATCTTTGTGGCATTCAATCTTGCCTCCAATGTAAACTGTTTAAAATCATCTATCATGATCAGTCTGACATGCTGGCTAGAAAGTCAAAGCCTGGTTCAAGCTGTTTTCTGTTCAGAGATAACACCTGACTTAGAGAAGTAATGCAGGGATCTCATCTTTATCATCTTTCACTAGCCACAGTGATCTGTTTGTGAATCTGGCACTAATGTTAGCTGCTGCTATGGTGAGCAGCTGAAAGGCAACATACAAGAGACCAATGAATTTAAACTGTTGAATATTTTGAAAGTAATTTGACTCTAGGCTGTTGATCTGCAGCAACAGCTTCCAACCACATTACTTTAAAAATATTCAACAAAATGCGTATTAAATTGTAAATTCATCAAAGACCTACAATTGGTGAACTTTTTGATTCTCGTAACGGGACATTTTGGTGTTGATGTCAGCGAACACGTGGCAGTTTATTATGACATCAAATACTTGAGTGACAGGTCAGTTCCCTCAATGGTCATAAAGGTTTTGCTTACATATTTGATCCAAAATATTCATTAGATTTAATATTAAATACACTATAGAAACTATATCTCATACTGATATCTGGTTTGTTTGAGGTGTTTAGATAACAACATAAAGTCATAAACGTAAAGTCATAACTGTCTGTTGTGGATACTAGCTTTTGGGCCAATTAGGAAATAAGATAGAGGTTCTTAAAGTCTTAAAAGACAATATTTCATATGGCAACAAACTTTTAATATTAAACACTTTGAAATGGTCTTTTATCCACAAGTGGTGCATGTCAGGGACTTTGTCCTTTCATTAAAGCTGGTTGACATGATCGATTACAACTGTTGTTTTACCATCTTAGTTGAACAGCAGAGCACAGCTTATATCAATAATGGTAAATGTCGGAGATCATCGACACAGCTAGTAATTAATCCATGGTTTCTTCATAATGTTCAGACCATTAGGAGCATGGCAAAGACACCTGACCCATGTCATATTATCTGTCTTTGATGTGGAGTCCAGCTGAGGGCAGAATATAATACTTGATTGATGCCATCTGATGATGTCTTTAATATTGATTCCCGACACCTGATATGATGAATATACTGCTCATTAATGAAAATCAGCCGATTTATGTGCGTCCAATAATCTAGTTAGATTACGGTGCAAAATGTTTGATCTGAGATTAGTATTGCTTTGGAGTCGAGAGCCCACTGAGACTTCTAATTCTGTAGAATTCTCGTTTCTATGAGCATACATGTATTTGTACAACAAACTGCGAACTCACTATAGTTGGTGGGATCATCAGAAATGTAAAAATTTGATAGGCTGACTTACAGGGTGACAGACAGACAGACAGACAGACAGACTTATACAGTTTTACTCGTCGCGAGTCGCAACTAAAAAAATTAAAATCTCATTCAATTCAATCTTTAAAATGAAATTTCACGGACCAAACCATAATTCTCCAGATCTGCCTGCTAGAACTAATTCAATTCTAATCTATGAGAACATTGTCTCATTTATAAATAAGATTTTCCTGGTTTTCATGTTTTCTCTATGGACCACAACCAAAGTTGTAGAATCCTAGTGTTAATCCGGACCGCAGTCCAACACCTGAAAATCCTCTTTCAAGGTATCATCCTTTGTTATTTTAAAATCTGAACCAAATCATGCATGCACCCGCATGCACGCACGCACACGCTCGCGCATGCATGCATGCACACAAATGCAATAACCTGTTCCCCTTACGTGGCAAAAGTAAGTATTCCATGATTCAGGCCACTTCACGAGGTGAAGATTTGTTTCCTCACAAATGCCTGAGTTTAGCTAAGAAAAATGTTATAGCTAATGAACTAAATAAGTATTATAATATGATAAGAAGAAATGGGGCTAGATGTGTTTTCAACTAGATAATGTCAAGAAGTTTTCCTTTGTGTGAGTGTTCATCCAACAATCCATCCATCCATCCATCCGTCTTTGGCACATGATGATGTGATGTACATTTTAGAATTCATAGGCTATTGGTAAAATGTGGGCTAGTATGTACACTACTTTAGATCACATGTACGTCATCTCTGATCAAATTGGACTTTGCACAAGCAAAACCAGTTCAGAACTAAATAATGCTGGAGTCAATGATGGATGACCTGTCATAATTATACTGCTTCTACATGTCCCCAGGTGAATGCCACTGTCATTCGTCTGATAATGACATTGCTGTTCGATCCTGTTATATTTTTATTCCAATCTGCTTTGTGAGGATGTAGTGTAATTGATGATGGGACTAAATATGATCTCATAAAGAGAAACTTTATTAACCTGCAGGCTGTGGCTATCTCGTATTTATCTGGCACACACTGCTTCCTATTAGATGTATACGTCTTTAGCTTAATGTCAGTTGCCTGAGTAGATATTTGGCATGGAGCAACAACGGTCTCATCTGTGTCCTGGATTTGTTTATAATTTGAAATTGGATCTATGTCCCCAAGTTTTTTTTTAGCTCACCTGGCCTGAAAGGTCCACTGAAAAATCTCTGATTTCTGCCAATTTCCAAACTGTCGGATAAACGGTTTGTCGGCTATCTTGGATCTTTTTCCCACCAAAAACTCCCATGCGAAAGCAATGGGAAATTTAGAATGTCTTCTCGCGAACCACTGGGCCGATTTCAAATATGTCAGGAAGAATCCTTAGGGCATAGGGATACAAGTTTGTTCAAAGGAAAACGATCGGCCAATTTGGCCGGCGGCCATCTTGGATTTTGGCCGGCGACCGTCTTGGATTTTGGCCAGCTTTTAGAAACGTCTTTATTCTTTAATCTTCTCCAAAACCGCTCGGGGGATCGATGCAAACCTGAAATATGATCTAAGGCAAGAGCTGAACCAAGTTTGTTTGAGGGAACTTGATTTGCCAAATGGTTTGGCGGCCATCTGGGATAGCCTAATTTGTGCGAAAACGTCTTCTCCAGAACAGCTGAACGGATCGGGCCAACATTAGGCAGGTATGATTAGGGCTGAAACGCCATTAAAATTTGTCCATGAAAAGTTATGTCAAAAAAACATGTCAGCCATGAATCGGTCAAAATTTTGAGTTTTGTCTATCATCTAGTATTGCCTGCAAATTTCTGAGAAAATCATAGAAAGACTACTTATCATAAAAAGACTACTTATTAACCACAGGGCCAATTTTAATAAAATTTGGCTAAACCGTTTTCAGAGAAATTTGATTGATAAACTTTTCCATTGGTCATATCATTTTGTTCATTTATGCCAGTGGAAAATATTTCCAGGTGAGCGATATAGGCCCCTTGGGCCTCTTGTTTATAATTAGAAATTGGATTGGCTTAAAACTTGGTTCATGAGATGCGGTTTGGAGAAATCTGTGCCACAGCTGTTTTCTCAGAAAGTTGGAATCAGATTTAGTATTCATACGAGGCTCTGGTATGATAACTACCAAGGTCTATGTCAAGTCATCTAGAAATTCTCCAGATACTGGTAGTTATCCAGATTTTCTGTTTATATGGCAGACAAGTTCTGTTGGCCCTTTAGACTTCATATTTGTTCAAGATAATTTTAATTTACTAATAGAAAATGTCCATTTGCAGGCCAAGAGATTGTTTTTGAAAAATTACCACCGGAATAACTGCCTCGCTTAGCGTCTTCACTTGGTTTGCAAATAGGCATTGCTCAAGACGACTGCAGAAGTCAGTTTGGCTGGCTTGAGTGTCAAAGGGTTAAACCTTAAATATATAAAATATTTATCAGTGAGTGGTGTCTGCTTCCCCCAACACTTTCTATAAATGTTGCAATCATATTGGGTTCAAATAATATATATGGTAGATGTTCTTGGTAATAGAAAATTTGTCAGTAAATTCTGATCTGCATCTTGATTCACCTTTTTTGGAAATTCTGTTTGCATTATGTCAGGTAAAAGGAGCGATCTGCATCAGGAACTTTTTCAAGTTTTTTTTGCATTTTCTTCAAGTATGGAATGTCCTGTCATTTTGTTCAATAACATGGTGTATGAGAATCTTTGTATGAATATGTCATATTTGACGATATGGTCTTTATAGTTCGCATTTGAATGAATTGTGCAGTGATGACTTAAAGTAATTGAGTTACCTCTCTGTACCTTCTAATGGTCAAATCAGCCTCTGCAGTGGCGTTGATAAATGTCCATTTTTATCTCACCTTGCCACAGTGGCCGAGTGAGAGTATGCCATGGCAACCATCTGTCTGACTGTCTGTCTGTCAACTTTTTCTTTAAACGACTGGTCAAGAACCAGTGGGCCGATTACAATTATATTTGGTAGGAAGCATCTTTAGGGCATAAGAGATCCAATTTTGTTGAAAGAAAGGCGATCGGCCAATTTGGGCCATCTTGGATTTTGGCCGATTTTAGAAGCGTCTTAAAAATCTTCTGAAACCGCTTTGGGGATTGATTCAAACCTCATGAAATATTATCTCAGGCAACAGCTGAACCAAGTTTGTTCAAAGGAAGTTGATTGTTCCAATGTCCAATTCGGTCGCCATCTTGGATTATACTGTTTTCATGAAAACGACTTCTCCAGAACTGCTGAACGGATTGGGCTGATATTTGGGAGATATGTTAATGGACTAAGGGCAATTAAAGTTTGTTCACGGTAAGTTGATACATAAAAAAACATGGCCGCCGTCGGCTAATCAAATTGTAGTGCGTTTGGTGGCCATATTGAATTTTTTTTATTTCAATGGATTTTGAATAAAAATTGTTTTTATTATAGGTTTTTGGGTATTTGATTTCAGATTTGTCATTTTCAAACATGTCGAATGAAATTTTTGGCGGCCATCTTGGATAATTTTCCCACCATAAGCTCCCATACTAAAGCAGTAGCAAATTTAAAATGTCTTCTCGAAAACGTTTTGGCCGACTACAATTATATTTGACAGTTAGTATCCTTAGGACATAGGGAACCAAGTTTGTTCAAAGGAAGCCGATCGGCCAATTTGGTCATCGAGCAGCTTGGATTTTAGCTAACTTTTAGAAACGTCTTTAAAAATCTTCTGAAACCGCTTTGGGGGAATTGATTCAAAACTCATGAAATATCATCTAGGGCAACAGCTGAACCACGTTTGTTCAAGGGAAATTGATTGGCCAAATGGTACGGCAGCCATCTTGGATTAGACAGTTTTCGCGAATGCAACTTCTCCAGAACCGTTGAATGGATCGGGCTGAAATCTGGGAGATATGATTATGGCCTAAAGTCCATTAAAGTTTGTTCAAGGTAAGTTGATATGTAAAAAACATGGCCACCAATGGGCTGGCCAATCAAAATGTGGCGCATTAGGCAGCCATTTTGGATTTTTTTATTTGCTGGATTTTGAAGCCAAAATTGGTTTGGGATATTCTGATTTAAGATTTACCATTTTCGAACTTGTCGGATGAACTGTTTAACGGCCATCTTGGATATCTTGTGTGTAAGTTTGAGTCTGGATGCCAAGACACAGTTTGGGCCTTCCTTTTATACTTTTCCAGATGCGGCTACACGAAGAGGTGTGACCGCAATTGATTTTTAGAAATGTCTTTAAAAATTTTCTCCGAATCATGAAACACGGGAAATTTCCTCTATGGCAAATTTGTTCAAAAGAACGGATGACCTAGTTCTCATTGCAATTCTGGTCAAAGCCTTTTGATTCTACTTAAAGGCGATGGCCTTTCTAGTTGGAATGCCTATGTTCCAGGTGAGCGATACAGGCCCCTTGGGCCACTTGTTATACCAAGAGAATGCGATTTTGGGAAATGTACCAGTGGAATGACTGGTTCACCTATAAGCCAGCTATTCCAGTGGCAACCTTTCCAAAATGGTTTTAACGTGGCTTGCAAATGGACGTTTAACAATAAAAAAAATAAAGCATTTCTTGATAATATATGGCCTGTAAGCAAGCTACAGAGCCAATTTGTCCTATGTCTTACTTACTAGAATGTCTTGTGATTTAAGCTTTGTATTCTAGAAAATCACTGTTCCAAGAGATGATAATGATGAATGTAGAGATCAAGATTTAGCCCTTAGATTAGATATATATGTTCTCACTTTCTCAAATTAGAAGATGGCATTATTCTTTTCGTTTGTGTATTTTCAAAGTTAATAAAAATGTTTTCTCGTTAAAAAATGCCATGACTGCGGGACTAGGAAGTGCAGAATGTGTTGCTGATAATACATGAACCCTTGCTGATAAATTATGTTGTGGATTGGGTAATTGGATTGTGGTTGTGAAAGATGGACAATACATAATAGATAAATAGCACGGTATCTGTATCTGTATTAATAATTGGCCTATTTCTCAATGTTATCATGGTTTTGCTTTTATAAGGTTAGAATGTATTTCTGAAAATTTTGCAAACAAATTATATTTGCACTCTTGGTTATAAATTGACTGTATAAAAGTTGTCGGATACATCGAATAGAATCATCCAATTGAAATACTGCCCTTAATACTCACATCAGGCTTTCATGCCGCCAAGGGTTGGCGTGAGTATTGCGGTTGGTGCCATCTGTTTGTTTGTCTGTCTGTCTGTCTGTTTGTTTGTATGTCTGTTTATCCATGCAATATCTCCGGAGTCCAAGAAGCTAGTCACCAAATTTGACATGTCCATTTATATTGTAGATGACGAGGCAAATATAAGTTTGAGGACAAATGGTCATATACCTATGTCACAGGGTCAGTGATTGCATCCCGCAATACACATTTTTAGACATAAAGGTTTGCCTTATCTTCTCATATACATGGGTAGATGTTCTATGAGTTTCAGGAAATAGTATCAAATATCTAGGTCATGGTGTCACGAAGTGCTTTCCAGAATACACATTTTTATACCCCTGTCTGAAAAATGGGTCGTATTACCTGATGGCATGTGGCATCTGTTAGCAAATCCGTTTTCAGCCATATCTCAGTTTTTAATCTACAATCTTTCAATTGATATATTATGTAGAGACAAAGGGTCATGATTTCATTTTAGCGACATCTGTCCATATTTGTGAAAGTTATCCCTCCGGAAATGCGTCAAAAATTTCTGTGTCCAAGCCATATCTCAAAAGGTTTTTAATCTTCATTTAAATTTTTTCCCAGTCGGTTTAATAGCTAAAGGCGAAGTGTCATGATTTTTTTTGGGTGAGATCCATCCATATTTGTGAGAGTTAAAGTGCATGAAAATTTCTGTGTCCAGGCCAAATTTCAGTTTTGAACCTATATTTCAACTTTTTTCCAGTGGATGTATTATGTTGAGATGAAGTATTCGTGAGAAATATCCCCCCCTGAAATGATTAAAATTTGTCAAAGATATATTGTCCAGGCCAGATCTCAGGGAGTTTTGAACATGCGTTTGAAAATCTTTTTTCAGTGAACATATTATGTAGATGAATTGGCATGATTTTGTTTTGGCTAGATCTGTCCATATTTGCCTGAGTTATCCTCCCTGAAAAGCTTAAAATTCAAAGACGGGCGTATTAAGCCCCACTAGGCGACGCTCTTGTTAACTCAAGTGAGCTTATGCCATGGATGTCGGCCGACCGGCTGTCAAATCGCTTCTCCTTAACGGTTTGATTGGTCTCTACCAAAATTGGCTGGAAGGATCATATGTTGGTAGGCTCCAGAACTGCTATTCAGAATTTTGATTGGTCAATTTTTAGGTGAAGATCTTGGATATTATTAAAGATTTCCCGGATATTGTCAAACGGCATCTCCATTAACCGCAGTGTCTCATTTTATTTTGACAAATATGCTGGAAAACTGTTGAATATGTTGAGCAGAATATTCAGTACATCATAGAGAACTTAAGGGAACTACTCTCACCACTTAATTGGAGGAGGATATTGCGATGGGGTCGGTCGGTCTCTCTGTCTGTCTCCTTAACGGTTTCACTGATTTCAACCAAATTTGGCTGAAAGGATCCTATGGTATTAGGCTCCAGAGCTTCTATTAAAAATTTTGATCGAACACTTTCCAGCATCCAACTGGGATTTTCCAATCTGAAAAATGGCGGGAATTGTTTAAAACACTGCTCATTAACTGCTTGGGCAATTTCAACCAGTTGGGTGGAAGGATACTAGGCTGAGGTTTCAGATCTTATATAGAGTTTTTGATTTGTAAATTTTTCCGCCGACCATCTTGGATTTTCTGTTTCTGAAAATCAGTTAAAAGGCTACTATTCTTAATTAACTGCTTGGCCGATTTCAAGCAAACTCGGTTGGAAGGACCCTAGAGTGCTTATGCTTCAGAACTTGTATGCAGAATTTTGTTTGGTCAATTTGTTTTGGGGGGGCCACCTTGAATTTTCTGAAAATGGCTAGAAATCGTTTAAAACACTACCCCTCATTAACAGCTTGAGCGATTTCAATCAGACTTGGCTGGAAGGACCCTAGCATGGTAGGCTTCAGAACTTGTTTGCTGAATTTTGATTGGCCAATTTTTCTGATGGCAATCCTGGATTTAAAAAAAAAAAATAGTGCTAAATCAGTCAAAAGGCTACTCCTTAACTGTTTGGCCGATTTCACAATTTTGACTGCTTGATTTTTCTTGAGTGGCCATCTTGGATTTTCCTTTAAAAAACGGGAATTCAAAACGCTACTCATTAACCGCTTGGGCAATTTCAACCAAATTTAGCTGGAAGGATCTTATAGTGGTAGCCTCTAGAATATATATTCAGAATTTTGATATGGTCAGTGTTTTGGCAGCCATCCTTGATTTGTGAAAATTTTCTGGAACCATTTAAAAACAGCCTTAATCAATGGCCCGATTTCAACAAAACTTGGGTGGAACGATCCTCTGACGGTAGACTTCAACATATCAAACAAGAATTTTGATTGGTAAATTTTTTTGGGTGCCATCTTGGATTTTCCGAGATTTATTCATTATGTCTATTTAAATGCAAATGGTTCAAATGCTAAAGGTACTACAGGTGAGCGTGCCATGTCCTTGGGCTTCTTGCTGCTGTTACAAAAACGCAAAGATGATAGTCTGCAATCTCTGATTACTCTTGGGTTTTTTTATCTGTCAACAAACACACTGTAAGCATTGAAATGTGTGCCATGCACACATGGACACTACCATACACAGGTACGCGAGTTATCTGATCAATTTTTGCACTCTGATTTTCGTGATCATGATGTGTTTATCAGTGATCTGCCATCTTACTAAACTAGTTAGGATAATTTGCGTGATGCTATCTGAATATTTGTTGCCTAATTTTCAGAGTTCTGATTAAGTAATATTTATATGTTTCAGTTACTGATCAATCATCAGTGTTAGTAACACATGTAAGTATTGGTACTGTCTATTCATGCCTTCTGTGCTAGTATTCAGAGTACCCTGTGTACTATTCTTACTGCTACTATTATTATTTTTTTTAAAATTATTATTACAACTACTGCTATGTGCTACAAAACCTCTATTATCATTATTATTCTGATTATTTCATTTACTGTAGACATTCTTCTAATAGAGAATGCTGTTGCTGCTGGTTCCTGGCACCGTTGTTATCATTGTCTCCGCCACCATCAAACCCACGATCACCACTACCATTGTTATTTCTGTTCCACACTTAAATGCGCTGCTCTCTATTCATCATTTCCTCTATATGAGCAGAATTATTATCTGTATTGTCTTATTAATTATTTACTGTTCTTGCTAATGCCTCTCATTTCACATTTAATAATGTCAACCTGCTGCAGAGTCTTCCATTCAGCACAGTGGCCTGTCAGAACCATATCGGTTGTTGCACATTGAAAGGTGTTCTGTCAATCAGTTTCTACGTAGTTCCTGTGTAAATTAGCACTAGTATTTCTGATTTTAGTAGTACAATATGTGATAATTAATTAGCCCTTTAACACTCATATCAGCGAAAACAGCTTCTGCACGGGTCTTGAGAAATGTCCTTTTTCAGACTGAGAGAAGACTATTTTTGAAAATTTACCACTGGAATGACTGGCTTCTCTTGGTCTGAAAATGGATTTTTTCTAGGGGAAAATTTTAATTTTTTTCGAAATAAATTTAAAGGGTGTAGGGTTAAGATCTGCAGCTGTCTGCCCCCCCCCCCCCCCCTTTGTTCTAGTCACTTTCTGTTGAAATTGTAATGTTAAGAATTGCCAGCGTAGACACCAAATAAGGTACTTTCTCCAAGCCACGCTATTTTATATCATCAGTGACTTAGCAAAATTGGCACTTTGTCACATGTTCGAAATTCTGCAACCAACCCCTCGCTAATTCATGTGTAGCTTCAAAATATCTGGTGCATTGTAAAAATATGCTTAAAAATAACACTTAAATGGTCAAGACAACTTTAGTCGGCTAATGTAGAGGTCTTGAGAAATGACCATTTACACAAGAGAACATGTCATGCCAGAGGTAAATTTTCAAAATTAGTTTAAACGTGGTGTGCAAATTGACATTCCTCAAGACCTGTGCATGTTTTGATCGGCTTGACCAGTAAATGGTTAATAAGCCTGCCTATGATACTGTTTTATTAGACCATGGCATCTATTGTGGAGTCAAGTTTGGGCACTGGGTCGCTACAGTGAAACGACATTCTAGCTCTTATCTATCAGTGGGCGAACTAACATACAATTTGTCTGATTTGATCTAATAAATTTTGTATGATTTATATGATGTTTGTGAAAGGAGTATAAATCTTGTTTTAAGACAAAGACAAATGTATATAACACTTTATTCAAGTGTGATTAGCTTATAAAGCAAGAGAACTCTGTACAAACCAAAGTGGAATGCATATCAGGCATTATATATATATAATCTCGATTACTGAGCGCTAAGTTCTTTGCTTGTCATATTCACTTCCATTAAGATTGACATAAACCTGTGTTCATTAAAGAAAAATTTTCAAAGCCATCTACAAGAATAAGCTTATTGAAATAAATTCTTTAACTACCTTCTAGAATATTTTGACAGGGTGACAGATACTTAGACATCTTGCTTTAAATTACCTGAGTAATTAGGCAGTGATGGGATAAATTATGACTAATATATGTAGGAGAGTATGTACGATGCTAGGTACATTCGACTAAGAACTAAGTCAATTTATATTACGATGAATCGTATCACATGTATTAGATGCTTCCGATGTGAAATATCTAGTCTGCAGTATCTAGTCTAGATGTGGGTCATTATACTGATTCATAAGAGTTCTCTTAATGAACAAGTCAGCCAACACCTGCCTCTGTGTGCAATGGTCTTTGGTAATGTCCATTTGCAGGCAAATAGCTAGTCACAAATAGCTAGTCATTCTGCTGATAAATTGTCAAAAATAGCAATTTCCTTGGCCAATCGTGACCATTAAATGGTTAAATCTAATTCTCTAATATTCTTGTCATGTAACTTGCTCTTATTATAATTTATTATAACTTATTATAATAATGGCAGGTTAAAAGATGTTAAATAATTAAACATCTAATAAACCTAGTTCCATTATCTTGTTGTAGATTTTACATCAAGGAATGTATAATTGAACTATATCTAAAGAAAGATATACTGGAACAGTTAACAGGAGTATGTTGGCACGGCAAGAAAGACTACTGTTTCTCTTGCAGACAGTGTACAAACTTGTTGAAAGAGAAGCTGATCTTATTCAATTAAGGTTAGCCCATTAAATCATACTTAACCTATACCAGTCTGATGTCAATATTCTATCTTTTACTGTGTCAATATCAAAGAAACTGGTGTTCATTTTTCAACAATTTTGTTGAAAAATGAATACCAGTTAATCTTTTAATTTAATTGACACCAGAGTGGTAGGGTTAATGCCAAATTCCTTACTCTTGTATCATTTGTTTGGTCTTCATTTTCAAAGCTAGACACATTTTGCTATTAAATCTGTAGACAGCAGCATGTTTACTGGTTAACTGAGAACTGGAGATGTTGTAATGTTCCTGTATGCACAATCCATTTTGTAAAATGAAATATTATGAGTTAACCACAGGTAATTTTCAGATATTTTTAGCATGGTAGCAGCTCAATAAAACACCATGTCAGTCAGTCAGTCAGTCAGTCAGTCAGTCAGTCAGTCAGTCACAAATACTTATTCTGGGCTGTCGGTTCAAGATTTTTTTAGTATATGCTACTCAAACTTGGTGTATGCATGCATTGTAGGCTGAAATTATGTCGTGTTACAAAAGTTAGGAGGTCAGTATGACCTCCGTTTCAAGCGTCACCCGCAGCTACAGAGATTCTATCGACCTTTTTCTAAATTAACTCTCGGTATGTTGTACTCTGAGATAAAGTAAATGTTGGAATCTTCAAGTGAATGCTGTGAGATAAACCATTAATATACCCCAATCTCATTTTTATCATACGTGTTAAATGTAGATTATTTTTAGCACATGTTACTACAAAAACATTTTTAGTTGGTTAACAATTTCTCAAAAGTCAAAAATATTAAGCCTTTCACAGATAAATTACCTGTAGCTCACTTAGGAGGCTTAGATATAAAAGAAACCTGTTGAATATTTTGAGATTAATATCGCTGACAGCCATTGCTACCTTAATTGTGACGATTGGTCAAGACCCGCAAGTTTTGTTTAGTCAATATCCATTGCAGCCCAAGAGCCTACTTTGAAAATCTACAACTGAAATGACTGGCTCAGTTACTCGGCCAGTCATTGCGGTGGCAAGTTGACATTTCTCGATCAAGACCACTACAGAGGCAGACTTTTGCTAGTTTGGCAATTTAACCCTTTAACCTTCAAATTTCATCAAGAAAATCTAAATTTTCTCAGAAAATTTTGATATGCTGATCATGAGAAGACTATTTTTGACAATTTATCACTGGAATGACTGGCTCGGTTATTGGCAAAAGCCAAATCAACATTTCTCAAGATCACTGCAGAAGCCCTTTTTGACCGGCTTTACTATTTAAACCTCTGATGGTCAAATTTGGTCAAGAAAATTTAGTTATGTCCATTTACAGGTCAAGAGAGCACAATTTTTGAAAATTCACTCAAATGACTGGCTCGATAGTCATTGCAGTGGTAAAAAATTTTATTCTCTTGGCCTGTATGTAGATGGACATTCCATAAGCCCATAACAGAGGGCGCTTTTTGATGGCTTAACAATCAACCCTTAAATCCTAAAAATTTGATAAAGAAAATTTCAATTTTCTCAACGAAAATGTCAATTTTCAGACCAAGAGAAGACTGTTTTTGAAGATTTACCACGGGAATGACTGGCTCGGTTATCAAGCCAGTCATTCCTGTGGTAAATAAAAAAAAAAAAAGTCCCTTGGTCCGCAAATCGAACTTTCTCAAGACCACTGCAGAGGCCGTTTTCAGCTGATATGAGCGTTAAAGGGTTAAAGGGGTAAACTGAACCCGCTTAATCCTGGCATTTTCTCATAGCGTCATGGAAACGATGTCCTCATGGAAATGATGTCTCCAGGGAACCATAAAGCTTCCTATCAAATGTTATCATGCCTGATGCCTGATTTAGAATTAATATGCTACAGCTCATTGGGAGGCTAAGCGCCCGCCCTGGCCTCCGATTTATTGTTTTAGCTCAACAATGATTTATAATTGTTCGATTTTCCTTTTCGGTTACGTACTCTTGAATATCACTACCCCCGCTACTCACTATGATTATTTCCACAGCAATCTTTGAGAAGGGTCATTTGTGTTGCTCATAATTATTTATAACTTTATCTTCTTTATAGTTTCAAATCTATATTAACCAGGATACAGTCGTCTCCAAATCATTGCCTCTCGCTCACTTATTCTGCTTGGCTGTTGTCATTAGGCTCTTTGACTATTAAAACCTCAGCTCATATTTCTTTTCATATTTCGAATATGTTTGCATGGATGTATTTTACACATCTTTTATACTTTCTTGCATTCTATTTAGAAATCACTTCACATCTTAGTATTTAAATTTCAGTGCTTGATGACAATAACTTCATGTTCGGCATCACAGAGGTCTTGTCCCTGTAATTTGGTTGAGGCCAAAATAAGTTTACTCGTTACATGTACTGTATATATATATATATATATTTAATGATCAAGATTTGTCATGAAAATTTCTGCTTAGTGAATGTCCATTTGCGATGAAGAGACGATTAAAGAAAAATGTACCACTGGATTGACCGACTTGATAATGAGCCAGTCATTCCAGTGATAAATTTTGAAAAGTAGTGTACTTCATGTGCAAATTGGCATTTCTCGAGAGGACTGTTTTAACCGGCTTGCATTAAATGGTTAAATAATTTAAATAGAGTGAACCCTGTCTTAAGTGACCACCTTAGGGAGCATAAGATTACAGATATAGACCATGTTGAAATTATTCCCAACATGTACAAAATCTTCGGAGTTTGCTAAGATTCACAATGAAATCTTTCGAACATCTCCCGCTGACTTAATTAGGGAAATATCTGGGGAAAAGTCCTTCCCAGATATTGGAAATCTTACGATATACCTACAGTAGGAGATTTTTAAGATTTACTTGAAATTTGTTTTGATCATGATGATAAATCGACTTTGGAATATCCTACAAATCATAGGAATTGAAACTAGTAAAAGGAATTCCAGGTCATGGGAATTTCTCAATTATCACATGACTTATTAAACAAGTTTGTTAGTTTAATTCGATTATCATTCACATAAATAGGGTTGTGGTTCCTTGTTTTGCAAACTTCCCGTAACTGGTCAATCCGGCCAAAACTGGCCGCAAGAGATTTTTTTTTTTAATTTACCACTAGAATGACTGGCTCAGTAACCGAGCCAGTCATTCCAGTGGTAAATTTTCTAAAATAGTCTACTTGCTCTGCAAATGAACATTCAAAAGTGAAATATTTTGATTCTCTCGCCCAAATTTGACCGGTAAAGGGTTAAGCAATTTTCACGATGTAACTTGATTAAGAGAGGGATGATCTGTCACTCGACTATCTGATTCCAAACTCAAATATCCGTAAGTCACATTTTAGCTGACATCACAATCTACATATTCAAATGCTTACATGTATTTTATAGTGTAATACCTTGAAATTTAGATTGTGGGAATTCAGGTTTCAACATTTCAAATCAATGCCAGCTTAGCGAGAAATGGGCACAGCTGTATCATGAAGTCTGTAATAATTCATGAACTGAATGTTTTGGATCTCGCCTGTGAAACAGAAGTGAGACATTAGTATCCTATAGTGACGGAGCGTTGTCAATGTTAATTTTTGTGTTTAAATTAAAGTCGCTGTTGTTAGTTATGCTGGATCATAGTAGTAAACACCCTCAGTCTCTATGTGAACCACACAGATGAGCAAACATGTAGAAACAGGAATCAACATTCCTGCTTTCTTCTGCTGACATTTTTCCGTTAGGTTGATCAGTTAAAGTCCACACACGCCTACATTAGAATGATTCAAAATCAGTTCCAAGTTCCCGTTTCTGTTATGACTATATACACTATTCATTGGTTAGGCTGATGAACTATGGCACGGTTCTCATTGTCACAAAACATGTTTGTTGTGATTGAAAATGTGATTAATGTGAAAGGATGATTCTCACTAAAACATGATTGGTGTGAAATGGTGTGAAACTGTTCTAAATGTCACAAAAACTGATTGTTGTGAATGGTTTCAAACTATGTACATCTAATTACACAGTTCTGTATTCTTGTTTATAGTATACAATGTTGTAGCACGTACAAAAATCTTGCAGATGCACCACGTTTGGTTAAGGCATCCGCAATCTGTTCCTTTGCTTCCACCCAAAACACCTTTATCTCTTGTCTTGAACCATTTCTCTGATCCTTACAACATCAACTCTGAGACGTCTATCAGTGATAATTTTTGATATTTGCAGTCCATCGTTCAGTGATGCATTGTCTTTATAACAGTCAAATGGTTGAAGAGTAGATAATCTTAATACTTATTGGACAAGCGCTGAGACAAAAAATCCTGCATCAGCTGCCTCACTCAATGCCAGAGATTCTGATGGCAGTGGACTCTTTGTTACCCTGTTAAGTTTCTTTGACTGCCAGCTTATTGGAACAATAAGGTCATTTCCTCCTTTCAGAAAGACAATGAAGGCACCTTGAGATGACCATCGCCGAGACTCGCGTATGTAGTATCTGAGTAAGTGACAACACTAAGCTGACTGGGATCTCCAAGATTTGGCAATCTGATGTCCACTTTCTGTGATTTGAGCTTGGAAAGAGCTTTGTTTGCCTCATGGATCATCTTTATTGTTAGGTATTTACCTATGTTACTCATCAGACATGTTTCAAAGTGCAGATCAGGACGTGTTTGAGTCACAACCCACATCATTTGTCTACTCAGTCTTTTCAGTTCTTTTCTTTCCTCTTCATTAAGCTCATCTGTCCTTCTAGTCGAACGATTTCTTGTTTAACTTAATCTTTGATTGTTTGTATGTACAGATCTTGATTTACTATCACGCCTTGAGGAGTTTGCAAAACATTGCGTCCTAAGTATTTGAAAGATCCACTGGCATGCACACTGACTTCGAAAATCTTCTTCAACTCCTCAATAACTTCAGAATGGAATTTTTATTTCAACAGAATGCAGTCATCCAATTGGCTCTCTAGAATGCCCATATGTTTTCCATCCGAAGAATCATGCCATAGGAACAAAGCACTATCATAGATACTAATTGTTAAACCAAGATCCATCATAACTGTCTTGACTCTGTCATACCATGAATGTGGTGCATCGTTGAGGCCATAGATACATCGCCTGAGACGCGAAATAGTTTCCTCAGGACAAACATCTTTTGGTGGTCTCAAATACGCTTCTCTATTGATCTACCCTGGATAAAAGCAGCTGTAATAGCGATGGACTCCAAATCCCATGACATCATTGCAGAAATCCGAAAAACCAGTTGCAGACATTACTGCATGTGGGGGAATCCTTCCTAAAATTGCTTGTGTCCTCCTCAAATCTGCGAGCCACTAACCGTGCTTTAACCTTCTTCCCATCAGAAGTAAACCTCTCAGTTATGACCCATCGAGAAGAAATTGCTTGTTGGTTTGTGTGTGGAAATGCCTGAAAAACCTCATTCTGAATCATGTTTAACTCTTTCTCTGGTATCAACAACCTCTTGTGACAACTCTTGATCCACAGTCATGAATACAGCATTTGAATCATCTGGTAGATCACTCCACGATCCCACATGATCCCAGTTGACACACATAGGCTCCTCCTCACCTGCAACACGAATGTTTATCCAATTCTGATACTTTCCCGATTGCTTTGGCTGAGTACTGAGAATTCTTCTGTGCTGCCACTCCTCATTCATAACCATTTTGTCCCAATTCGGCAGATATGTTCCTTTAGGCAATATCTATTTGGGCTATTAGTATGTAGTGGCGATGCCCACAAATAGTAGAGTTATTACTATTATTATTATTATTATTATTATTATTAGTTATTAATTGCTATATTATCAAAAGTATTGAAGCCTATGGGGAAAATACGTTTGTTGCACTTTTCGTCATTTATTGATAGATTACAGCTAAATGTAGTAGATATGTTCCTTTAGATAACATCTATTGGAGCTATGAATATGAAGTGACCATGCCTTTAAACAAGGCCCATAACTCAAGTGTATTGAGGTGCTTTTAAGTATTGAACCATATGGGAAAAATGCATGCTTTCGCCAATTGTTGATGTAGTTGATAGAGTAAAATCAAATTTACCAGATATGTTCCTTCGATCTATTTGAACTATGGATATAAAGAGTATGCATTTTTAAACAAGGGCCATAACTCTGGTTCATTAAGTCTTAAACTATTTAAACCTTTGGTGAAAATCCATTTGTTTTGTCAATTGTTGATGGATTAAAATCAAATTTAGCAGAAATGTTTCTTCAGTCAAGGGTCATTCCATCTCATATCACCCAAGGGCGGAAATGGCACCGACACCAATATTGACTAAATTTTGTCTATATATTATGTCTGTCACAAGAAACAAAAATATTAATTTTTATCGCGATCTGCCCAACCATTCAAGAGTTATGGCCCTTTAAAAGTTGTGAAAAATCACAAAAAACGTAAAAAATGTCCGAACAGCAAAACTTCAAACAACTATATCTTTTGAACTAGTGGACCGAATTGGTTGTAATTTGTGTCATTTGAAAGGGAATAACACAAGGATTCTAAATATGTGATCAGAATGAGAATAGGACTAGGTTTATATATGATGACCTTTTGACCTTTGATTTGACCTTGAATTTGACCTTGTGGGCAACCTGCGAATAAAAAATTTGATATGACAAATTACACCTATACATGTTTTCTACATTATGTTAAAATTTAACAGGTATAATGTTCCTAGTTTTTGCACATTTTATTTATGAAAATGGCATGCACCAGTAAAAGAACAAAAACACATTCATTAATCAAATGGCAATAGTGTCAGGGATGGTTGCCCCATTGATTAATGGTACTCTCCCTGTTGGTCAATCGTGTCAATATTCTTACATTTACTTAGCCAAATTTGTTACTGTGACCTCACCATTTCCCCTTTGGTAAATGTCATTGTTGTGACAATTGCACTATTGATCAATAGTGTCTGATGGCTGCCTCATTGATCAATGGTACTTTTCCCGTTGGTAAATAATGCCAATGACACCAATATTCCTGCATTTCTTGATCCACATTTTTTACTGTGACCATTGACCCATTGGTAAAGGTCATCTGCTGGGTCAATAATTTCAAGGATGGCTGCCCCATTGACCAATGGTCAATAATGTCAATGACACTAATTTTCTTGCATTTCTTCATCCAATCTTTTTTACTGTGACCATCGTCCCGTGGGTAAATGTCATCTGCTGGGTCAATAATGTCAGGGATGACCGCCCCATTGGTCAATGGTACTTTTCCCATTGGTCATTGGTATCAAGGACACCAATATTTTGGCGGGATATTATGTGATGGTGCCACCCGGACAGGCGGTAGAGGTGTTTCCGCAAGGGTAGTTGGACTAGCTCTGTAAAAGAAATCTTTCGAAACTGACAATGATCCGAAATCCAAGATGGTCACAAGCCACCGGTATATGCTGGTTGGACTACCAGTAGGTCTGGAGAAGAAACTCATCGAAATCGACGATAATCCAAAATCAAAGATGCGAACCAATGGTGTCCATCTTGAAAATTGGTTTCCGGATGATAACGCCATTACCATTTATCGGATCGGTTTGAAACTTGATAGGGTGGTTGTATTAGCTCTAGAGAAAGAAACTAATTGACGTCGATGATGATCCTAGATCCAAGATGGCCCCTAGCCACTGGTGGCCATCTTGAAAATTGATTTCTCCATTTCTGTTTAGCGGATCACTTCGAAACTTCATGGGAGGACAGGACTAGGTCTGAGGAAAAAACTTATTAGTCCCCTACCGGTAAAACTGGGGGGTGGGGACTATAGGTTTGCACTCCATCGGTCCGTTTTTCGCAGTCCTTCAAGGTATTCAACTGAGAATTGGTTTATTGCTTTGTTATGAGAAGTTACAGACCAAGTTCGAGTTTCAGGCGTATACGTCAATTTTTTATGGAGTTATGCCCCCTTTCGACTTAAGAAATACGTAAAATATTAGCTTTCCACACTTTTTTTTCGCACTCCAAGATATTTAAGCGAAAATCGGTGCATCGCTTTAGTGTAAGGAGTTATAGAGCAAGTTCGAGGTTCAGATACTTTCGTGAATTTTTCATGGTGTTATGCCCCCTTTCGACTTACGCAATACGAAAAATATTAGTTTTCCGCTCTTTTTTCGCAGTCTCAAGATATTATACTGAGAATTGCTACTCCTTCAACATATTTAAGCGAAAATCAGTGCATCGCTTTAGTGTAAGGAGTTACAGAGCAAGTTCGAGTTTCAGACATTTTCGTAAATTTTTCATGGAGTTATGCGCCCTTTCGGCTTATGCAATATGAAAAATATTAGTTTTCCGCACTTTTTTCGCATTCTTTCAAGATATTATACTGAGAATTGCTACATTGCTTTGTTATGAGAAGTTACAGACCAAGTTCGAGTTTCAGGTGTATGCATAAATTTTTGATGAAGTTATGCCCCCTTTCGACCTATGAAATACGAAAAATATTAGTTTTCTGCCCTTTTTCTTGCAGTCTTTCAAGATATTCAACTGAGAATTGGTACATTACTTTATTGTGAGAAACTACAGGCCAAGTTCGTGTTTCAGGCATTTGCGAAATACAAACATATCAGCTTTCAAGTGTTTTTCCTTCTCCTTCACCATATAACTGAGACTTGGTTTATTGCTATGTTATGAGAAGTTACAGATCAAGTTCGAGCTTCAGCTGCTTTTGACAATTTTTAATGAAATTTTTGACTGTCAATCTCTAAAGATTTATATCACCAGGTAGGGAACATGTATTGCAAAGCAATACTTACAGAATGTTTGTTGAAATTGTAGATGATCCGAAATCCAATTTGGCCACCAGCCACCGGTGGCCATCTTGAAAATTGATTTCCAGGCAATAACTCCATGACTGGTTAGCGGTTCACGTTAAAACTTCATAGGATGACTTGTCTACTTCTGATAGCTTTAATTCATTAATTTGTCATCATGTCATGGCATTATGCACCATTTGTGTAGCTCTTGTATTAGTGGTAAGGATGATTGTGGCATTAGTCAATAATGAACTTCATAAGGACCATCACTGTCTATGGCATCGGTTATGGTTGCCTGATGGACCAATGATGCTTGTGCATTGATTAATCTAAACATGTTTACAGTTCCTTACCAGCTAGCTGAGCACTATGGCCCTTGGGCCATTTGTTTCTTTCCATCCCCTCAACTTCAGGTGATGCCTGCTGGACACCTTTTCCGAACTCTCAACTCTTCATTCTCATCGACTGACATGGATGAATTCTGTAGTAGGCCCCTCCATGTCTTACCAGAACAAACTGTCCGTCTTGTCTAAGCACAACACTTGGGGCTTTCCATCCGTTGAAATTCTTCCTCCGATAAACTTTATCGCCATTCGAATAATTTATCATCAGCATATGTTCTCACATTGTGCCGTAATGCCCTCTGTATTCTTTCACTTGACTCTGCATGTATATAGTTCTCTCTTGCCTTATGTAATGCTTCCATATTCGTACGTATTATATCAGTGGAAGTTGTGGGCTCACGGTGACTCTGACCATGGTTAAATCTGTTCAACTTTAACAGCTTCCGTTTAGCTCAACTTTTCTATTTGTCTCATGTTTGGTTAATCATATTAGACCCAAACTTGGACACCTGCCTCCGTATAATGACATGCCATCACATAATGAGTTTGGTGTCAACGGTCAAGGTCACTGATATGTATGGTGACATCGCATCCGTCGTCCATCCTTCAACTTTTTAAAAACAGTACTCATTAACCTCTTAGCGGATTTCAAACTAATTTGGCTGGAAGGACCCTATTGGGGTAGGGTTCAGAACTTGTATATACAGAATTTTTATTGGTAAATTTTTGGGGGGGTGAAAATCATAGATTTTATGAGAAATTGACCGGAAATTGTCAAAACACTACTCCTCATTAACAGTGTGGCGGATTTCAACCTATTTGGCTGGAAGGAACGTAATGCTTTCGACTTCAGAACTTGTATACAGAATTTTTATTGGTCAAGTTTTTTGGTGAAAAGCTTAAATTTTATGAATATTTTACCGGAAATTGTGAAAACGTTACTCCTCATTAACCACTTGGCAGATTTCAAATTACTTTGGGCCTAGGCTTCAGAACTGATATACAGAATTTTGATTGGTCAAGTATTTTGGCGAAAACCGTAGACTTTGAAAAATTAACCGGAAATTATCCAAATGCTACTTACTACTCATTAAACGCTTGGCGGATTTCAACCTACTTTGGCTGGAAGGCCCCTATGGGGCTAGAGTTCCGAATGTGTATACAGAATTTGGATTGGTCAATTTTTTGTTGAAAATCTTACTCTTCATTAACCGCGCGACAAATTTTCACCCTACTTGGCTGGACAAACCCTATCGCAGTATGCTCTAGAACATCTATTCAGAATTTTAATTGGTCAATTTTGGGTGTGAAAATCATAAATTGTATGAAATTTTTTACAAAAGTTCAAAATGCATCACTTCCATGACCACTTTGTCGATTTTATCCAAATTTGGCTGGAAGGATTTTATAGTGGTAGGCTCTAGGACTTCTATTCAAAATTCAGAATGGTCGATATTTTGGTGGCCATTTATGCTTTTTAATTTTCGAGAACCATTTAAAACTCTACTCCATATTTAGTGGCCCGATTTCAATGAAACTTGGATGGAATGATCCTATGGTGATAGGCTTCAACATATCAAACGAGAATTTTGATTGCTCAATTTCTTTGGTGATATCTTGGATTTTTTTTAATGATCCATGTCTGCTGTATTTAAATGCAAATGGTTCAAATGCTAATGGTCCAGTTGAGCATTAAGGCCCTTGGGCCTTTTGTTGATAAGGGTATTGATAAGCCTCCTATATTTATTTTATGTTTGAAGTCAAGCTTCATATTTCATTGCAAAGTCGTAAAGTTGAGCTTCCATGGTTGCAACCACATTTCCGGTTGAAAATTTACCACTCCATTCCAGTGGTAAATAAAAAAAAATAATCTCATAGTCGCCAGATGAACATTTTCTATGAGAAAGGCAGTACCCACTTCGCTTTGCGGTATGAGGGTAAAAAATGTCATCTGTATAATGCATGGAGATATGCATTTTTTACTGCATTTTTTTGCTCAATGTATAATTAGCTGTTACTCCGCTTTTTGCAGGTCAGTCCATAATCCTTTGTCCAACACTAGGATATATACTAGTAAAAGACGGTGTGTGATGTTCTAGGAATAGGATTTCTCAGATTCCAATGTAAGAGCAGGGGAATTTTGGAATTCTTTGGATTTTTATGATATTTCTGTTCCAACCCTTCTAGCAATATCATAGGACATAAATGCTGAGATTATCCTATACACCATGCATGATAATCATCCACTCCAAGACTGGTTAACCATTACCACTCTGATGTCAATATTTTTAATTTTCAAATTAAAGTAAAGGATGAACTGGTGTTTATTTTTCAACAAATTTGGTGGAAGATGGTGCTGTCGTAGACAGCAACATCTTCCACCAAAATTGGTGAAAAATGTACACTAGGTTCTTTGCTAGTGACACCGTAAAAGATAGCATATTGACATCAGAGTGCTCAGAGTTAAGTTTCTCTGTTGGTGCTTATCAGGTAAAGTCAAGACTCGAACTATGTATGAGGTGACCTCATTAACCTGTACGACATCAGCATCTTCAACCAAATATGTTGGAAAATGAACACCAGTTCATCTTTTAATTCAATTTGAAAATTACAAATTTTGACATCAGAGTGTAAGTGTTAACAGCGGACAACAGATGACACTTGGTATGCAAGTGGATGGTAGACTAATAATAAGACAACTGCCAATTATCCTTGGAATTTCTAGGAATCCAAATGCCTTATTTCAGTTAGATTCATAGGAGAATTCTATAGGATTTATAATTACAAATGCCCGGTCTTAGCCTCTTAATGGTCAAATGTTTTTAAAGGCATGGCAATTTATTATAGGATTGGAACATCGTTAAATGTTTTACCTCCAGAACCAATGGCTCGGTCATACAATAGTCTTCTCTTGATCTGCAAATGGTCATTTCTCAAGACCCATGCAGAAGCTAATTTGGCCAGCTTGAGTGTTAAATGGTTACATTGGAAGCCTATTTTGACGTAGAAAACAGTTGGCCTCATGAGCTGGCTTAACTGTACAGGTGGATTTGGTATGTTTTTTGTAGGTGAGTTAAATGATACTTGTGCTTTAAAAGTATGTATTGGGAATTGGATTGTTAGAGAGTAAAGATTTATTTGAGTACTCTCATGTGACTATCACCATTGCTGATTGTGATTATTTCATCACTGAACCATGGGTGTAATATAAATTTGTTTTAGCTCCATGATTGAGTCATTATCATGCATATTGGTTTCTGGTCCCCTCATTCATTTCAGTCAGTATCTGTCACTTGAATCTTGCTAGATTATACACAGAGCAACTGAAAAAGTTAGATGATGCCTCTGTTGTTTGTATTATAATTGCTTCATTCCCATGGCATTTAGCTCACAGGATAGCTGAGCGATTTACCAGGCAATTATTGAATGTTTCAAGTTGGTAAAGGGAACAATGAGCTAGCAAATAGGAGAAAATTACCAGGATGGATTGTTATGCCATTTAGAATCACTCCATTATTTGTCAGATAGAGAGAGGATTTGACATTAAAATACCACTATTGCAGCTGGGGATAGTGGAGTTCTATTATAAATTCATTATTGGGAAAAACAGCTGTAGATTTAGCTCCAGGGGACTTTGGATATAATGACTGCAATGGATTGCTAAATGGAAACTGAAACCATTTTCATTATAATATTTTATGATTTATCTCTGTAAAATCCCAAGCCTATAAGTACATGTACTAGTTTGCTTTGCATATTGGAAATAAATATTTATGTAATCGACATTAGCATATTAAACTGTAGATTTTCTGGAACAATCTACATGTATATACATCTCATTTGAAAAGTGTAACTTAATCCATGTTTTATTTGAGCTATGATCAGCTTTTCCGGACATTAATAAATTTCTATGCTACTGATGTTTCATTTTGGGAAAAGCTTCTGGAAGTATAAGGCAGTTATCTCAAATTTCTCCTCATTATTGCTGTCCAGTCTCAGGAGATTGGCTTTCCCATTTCCTGTGGTTAATCCTGACAGATTCTTGTTCTGGCCGCCCAGTCATCCGCCTTCGTGCTCTCGTTTGACAATGACAAATGGTTCGACTGATACACGGCTTCATCATTGCATGCTTATCTGTGGCACAAAATATTCAAGCAAGCCATCAATGCCATGGATAAATAGAAAGATAGAAGCCCTTGTCTTTTTCTATGCTAAAAAGAATTTCTGTTGTCATATATGAGTAGCGAAATTAGCTTTGAACATTGTCAATGCTTCTCTTCCTCAGCTTGTGCATAAGATCTCTATAGCAGATAAGGATTTGCTGGGTTTGCTTTGAATAAGTGAGCTATTGGCTTTACATATGGTCTTATTAACCCTCTTCTTCACTGTCTATAAAATGTTAATCCGTAGCAGATTGTGAAAGGTATACTGACTTGACATACATTTTGATGTGTTCTGCACTTGACACAACACCAGCGGTCCTGCAAAATGACAATTTGTAAGCCAAGAGGTGACATATTTTTTTAATGTACAGCATGAGATAACAGCCAGTCATTTCAATGGTAGATTTTCTAAAATAGTTTTCTTTTATCCTTCAAATGGGCATTCATTAAACAAATATTTTGATTTCTTGACAAATCTTAACCGTTAAGGGTTAAATAAGGACAGCTAATAAATTCACCAATGCACCTCTAAGCATGGTTCTCGCATCATGTCAGTTTCTATGAGCTGACCTTGAGCAGATAAATAAATTTTTCCTCGCTATATTTTGTGTGTATTTAGATCTCTATTATTAACTAAATTGACTAAAATGATTGTTATTATGTTATTTGAGTTTCTTAACATGAATACCACAAGCAGTGAGCAGCTACTGTGCGCCATTATGCCATTGGTGGCCTTGTATCGCTGTCCTGTGTGACAATCTCGAGCCATCTGCTTAAAAAATCCCAAATCAATATCCGTGTAAGAACATTTTCAGCTGATTCTGGCAACCCCATCGATGCCATTATTCTGTCGGACTCGGTGCAATGCGTTTTCAAGATCGGTCAATCGACTGAGTATTTTGGCTAGAAAGGTGCAGGATTTGATGTGTTATAATATGTTCACCCACAGGCATGTTTGCTTTTGTAATGAAACTTTCCAGAGTAATGTAGTCATATGACATCACAATCAGCTAAGCGGCGTGTAGGATGACGTCATAATCATTACATCATAGATGATGCTATTAGGCCTGTCTTTAACTCTTAATAGTCCAACTCGTTGTACAAATTGTATGTCTACTATTTAATAAACATGCTATTGAATATTTTGAAACTAATTTGCCTGGACGCTGTTGCTGCAACAGCGCCCAGTCAAATTAGTTTCAAAATATTCAACAGCTTACCTGTATAGTTTTCTGGAAATGGATAGTCAGGGCGTTCATAGATTGTTCTATCCCAAAGCGAGCGAGGTGTGGATGGAGCTTAGCTAGAGATGGGTGGGGCATAGCTAAAAATGGAAAGGTCCATTGAGATTGTGTTCTATCTGTGTACTTGTATGTGTACATGCGCATGTGATGCGTTTACGCAATAGAGGCACACGCACGCACACACGTATTTGAGTTCTGTAATGCTATTCTATAAAGGTGCTAGTGTATTTAATTTAAGTGCATAAATGGATAAATACATTAATTAATGGAAATAATGGTATACAGTTTTACTGACAACTGCTAAGTAAGAAATGTAAAATCTTGGAAACGTAATACTGCATATGTAGTGAGTATACTTGCGAGTATAACGGATACGTATACGTATAATGATGATAACCCTTTAATCCTCACGCCTGCCAAAAATGGTTTTGAATAATGTCCGTTTCCAGACCAAGAGATGACTATCTTTGTAAATTTACAACTGGACTGACTGGCTCTGTCCAAAAATAGTTCTCATTGTCTACAAATGGACATTTTATTTGAGAAAGTGAAAAAATTTGATGGTTAAAGAGATAATGGTTAAGATTTTGTCAATAAAATTGAAATATTCGTCTCGCATGTGATGCAGAAGTGTGACATATAGCTATCACTGTACTGACAGCAGCAGTGATGACAGTAGCATCAAGGTTAAGTTTTGCGCCTCAGGCTTATATACGGCATTTTACGCCCTATCAGAACTGAACTTATATACATGGTTGCCTTTGCTGTTCAGAATACACATGAAGACATTGGGGTGAAAAGTCATGGTCATTGTGATCTTGGTACAGCCTTTATTATTTACATTTCCACTTAGTTTCTCTTTCAGGAATGGGTCACTCTTTTGGAACTAAACTTGGAAACATGGTTGGATATACTGCTAGGAATCTACGTGGTGACCTTGAGGCCAATGGCCTCTGATGGTTATCGAATGTGGCGAGACATTTAACTGTGCAGAATTTGTATCCATTTGTGTGCCAGTAGAAAATTAAATTTGAAAGTTTACTACTGGCAGTCATTCCAGCAGTAAACCAACAAATATATTTTTCTCTTGGCCTGCAAATGGACATCTCAATGTCCGGTTTTGGTGGACACTACCATTACAGGTTTACCACTGCAAGAAATCTAAGAATTTTGAAATTGCTTTTACTGGAGGTAATTAATGAGGCATTAACAATCTATTAAAATTATGTTCAAGATATTCAATACGGTTCCTATTTGTTTGTTCAGACATTCATCTACTGAGATATACCTAAATTAAATGTTTAGGTGCATTTTTTTGTCAAGAACTTAGTTAAGGACCACCTGATTCTGCTACTGCTCAATCAGCTAAGACCTAATGACCCCTTACCACTCTTATATAAAAAATTTATTTTTTATTTGTTCGATAGTGAAGAATCGGCTGTACATTTTCCAACAATTTTGGTGGACGATGTTGCTGTCTACGACAGCACCATCTTCCACCAAATTTGGTGAAAAAATTAACACCAGTTCATCTTTTAATTTAATTTCAAAGTTTATAACCTTAACATGAGAGTGGTAAGAGTTAAATGCTGTGCATTCTGAGTGATCCAAGTGCATGGTTTCATTGATACCATAGATTTAATTCTGGAGTCATAGTCAGACGGTCTATCATAATATATGATAGACATCAGATGCTGTACATATTCCCCTCACTAAACTTCTCCACTGCCTGACTGCTCACTACTCACTAGCTGACTGGTTGGCTATAATGTGTGGCTTTTCAGTGAGTTAATCTTCCCCTGCTCTGGCAGAGAGGCTCCAGAGCTGTTTGTGGTGTGTCCGCCTATGCCTTGCCTTCTCGCTCACTGGTTCACTCTGTATAGATCAGGACAGCCTTAGGGGTTAACAGGCCTGGTGGATAAGTGAGAGAGAGAGAGAGAGCGCGCGCGAGAGAGGCATTGAGACTAGGACACACCAGCATATGCACTCTCATCTGATTGAGGATGTGGCACTCGCTGAGGAGACCTCATTTCACTTTTTATCCTTTTCACTAACTCTGCCTACTACTTACTGTCACTGACCGACTTGACTTCTTAATAGAATTCTCTCTTCTGCTACTCACTTCTGGTAGGTACTTCAGAGCTTCAGTCAAAATTCTGTGTACTGCGCATGCATGCGCGCACACACCCACATCCGCACACACGCATGCCCATGCGTGTGTGCGAGCATGCGTGTGTGTGTTTGTGTGCACCTGTGTGTGTGAACATGTTATATACATATGTGACATTATATACATATGTGACATACATAAAAAAATGTGTTATCATGACAGTGGTTAGGCAGGTATAGTGAAATGTAATTTGTTATTTAATTAACTTTTACTTTCAGTTCTGTAGTACTTATTAATTTAAGCTGTTTAAAGAGGATAAATATTAAGAGACTATTAAGGAGATAGTTGTTTGACAAATATTAGGACTAACAGTTGTGATAATAGCAGTGACCTGATTCACGCTTGATACATTGGCTGTGCCTGCAGAGGTAGCTGTGTAGGATTGATAGTGTGACGGCTGTTAGAAGATACTGATACTATTGTGATTAGAGACCAGCTGTGCTTGCTGTCACTTGTGAAATAGGTAAATTTACTGAGTGACTTTATGCAGTTGCATGAACTCATTTGCTACTGACAAATGTTCCATTCTCATAAACAATCAGTCGCGACATAAGTTTTGAAACAAACAATTCCACATTTTGCTGATTCTGATATTGGAAGTGTTGGTGTGCTGACAACGCGTTGACATCAGAGCTAAAGCGATAGACCTGACTTATTTCCGGACACATACCGTGTGACATTGGCATATTCTTGGCTTCTTGCTCCCTTGCAACTGCCACAGTGGCTACCGAAGCCACAGAGATGGAAGTTGTGGTAAGATTTCATGTTGCTTTAGCTCATTTTAAAATCGTCATGCAATGTTACCTTTGGCGTAATCTGGAGAAATCCTGATTTGCCGGCCAAGAATATATTTGAAACGTTAAAACTAAAATAACTTGCTCAGTAAAGTTTTCAAAGATAATAGTTTCCTGGCCTGCAAATGACTATTGTGTGCCGCATGAGAAAATGTATATCTTGGTAATACTTTACCATTATCCCGTTGATCGTGATGCCGGCGAAAACCGGCCATTGCAGTGGTCTTGGGGAATGTCCATTGATTTGCAGGCCAAATTAAGAAAATTTGAAATTTTATCACTGAAATAACTGCAAAGTCGGTCATAACAGTAGGAAATCGTCAGAAAGTTTCTTTGCCTGCAAATGGAGAGTCCACTATAAAAAAAGATCGTAATTTCAAACTTTGACCATTAAAGGGTTAATATGAGAATAACAGTAATAAATATCCTACAGAAAGTTTTGACATTAAAAACTGACATTCCTTGCAATGAATGAAATTTAATATTCTGAAAGCAATTTAACTAGTTGTTAATGTTTAACCCTTTAACCCTCGAATATATTCATAAAAAACTCAATTTTCTCATAGAAAGTGTCGATTTGCAGAACAATAGAAGACTATTTTTGAAAGTTTACCACTAGAATGACTGGCTCGGTTATCAAGCCAGTCATTCCAGTGGTAAGTTTTCAAACTGAGTCTTCTTGTTCTGCAAATGGACATTTCTCAAGACCACTACAGAAGCCGTTTTTGGCTGATATGAGTGTTAAAGGGTTAAGGCATCAAAAGCAACCTTTTAAAATATACACCATGTCAATGCAGCTCTGTATGTGCGCTTTGAAACTCAAACTCAGCTATTTCACTGGTGTAATAGTTAACCCTTTAAATGAAATCCATGAAAAAATAAATTCTTTACGATACATAGCATATTCGGTTGAATGTTTTTAAATTAATTTTGACTGGGAGACATTGCTGCGCAAGGCAGCATAATTTCAAAATATTCAACAGCATTTCTGTTTGTTAATGTTGGCCCTGAGATTGAGATATGCTGAATTTGTCAGTGAAAGTGTTAAATCCACATTTAACTGGAGGTACCTGTATCTTTATTTTCAACTTTTATAGGACGGAATAAATTTAATTTGAGTGTGTTTATGAGTATATACATGTATGTAGTCTTATGGAGAGTAAGGTAGCACGTTGTGTGATGGGTTGTGTTGTGTTAGAGGTTGGTGCGGGATGGGACATGAAGCTAACATTTAACTCTTAATAACAAAGAAACTAGTGTACATTTTTCAACAATTTTCGTGGACGATGTTGCTTTTGGTCTGCAAATGAATATTTTTGATGAGAAAATTTGATTTTATTTGAACAAATTTGAGGGTTAACGGTTTAAGGTGTATATTTTGCTATCTGGATGTTTCTGTTTCTGATGATCTGTGTAAGACGTGTGTCAGACTATTTGCTAATGTAGGGAGATAATCCGGTTGTTTCTGAATAAATTACCAATGGTAATGATCATCAGAGGTAAAATTGGGTTTTTGATGCAGTTTTATTTATATTTTAAGTGTAAAGATTTGTCAGTATTCAAGAAAATTGAAACTTTTGCATAGTGAATATCAATCGACTTGAAAATTGACTGCTGTAATGACTGGCTCGTTTATACAGCCAGTCATTCCAGTACTAACATTTCAAAGCTACACTGCCTTCTCTTGGCCTGCAAATGGGCATTTTGATTGGACATTAAACACATTTAATCATCTCTGTAAACTAGCAAGTCCAGAATATGGCTGTGATCCAGATTAATAGTCTGATATGGAATGGATATACCTTTGGAGTCATGGATATCTTGAAAACTACTGATTGGATTTGATTCAACTTGTAGTGCAAGACAGGATTTTGGCGTAAACTAGGACTCCCCAATATTGATCTGAAAAATTAAATTAATAAGAGAATCTGTAATGAAAGATTTGTGCTAAAAATGGTCGGGTGAGGGTCAGCAATTGTATTGCTCTCGGTCTACATTGCGTAGATTTTATAAGCTATACATGCTATTGTTGAAATGATTACGGTGCGGAAAATAATTATATTGAACGTTGTTATGGCATTAGATAGCCGTAACTCTTTAACACTCAAGCTGTATCAAACTATTTTTGAAAATTAACCTCTAGAATGATTTGCTCGATAACAAAGCCAGTCATTCTAGTTGTCAATTTTCAAACTAGTTTTCTGTTGGTCTACAAATCGACACTTTCTTGAACAGGTGTGAGGGTTAAAGGGTTAACTAGCGTCTCTCAAGCTATGGTTAACGCCAATGTTAATACTCTATGATGTCAAAGTTGCCATGGTTATTGATTGATCTACTGACTACTGGTACCAGTACTATTAACCTTTACAAGCCAGAAATGTCAAATTCGTTATAATTTAAAGCAAAGTCTATTGAGTATTTGGAAACTAATATGATTGGAAGCTGTTGCTACATATGGCAATAACAGGTTACAATCACATTAGATTAGAAGAAATTGAACAGCTTACTTGTAAATAATCTTGTCATGGAATTTCAAGGGTTAAAAAGAACTAATTATACATACATGGCATTTATCATTTATACTTCATATTGTTATTAGTGATAATGAGTCATAATCACCTGCGGCCTAGCCACAAGTGTACGTTTCATCCATTAGAATATCGATTGATATATTTATTAGCTAGTTTTGTTTTTATAATCATCGCATATGGCATACAATCTATACAACTGATAATTTTTTATATGTATGTAGTTATTAACCCTTTCATAGTCAGAATTTCTCATGGAAATTTAATGTATTTGCTTATTGAATATCCATTTGCAGGACAAGACTATTTTTGAAAATTTACCACTGGAATGAATCAATGATTGGCTTGGTTATCGAGCCAGGCATTCGGGCGGTAAATTTTCAAGGATGTCTTCTCTTGGCCTGCAAATAGACATTCCTCAGGAACCCGACAGACGCCGGTTTTGGCCAGCTTGACCATTAAAGGGTTAAACAGGCTATTAATTTCAAGATAACTAACTATACAGGAAATATGTTGAATATTTTGAAACTAATTTGACTTGAGCCTGTTGCTGCGGCAGCTATA
Source organism: Chaetoderma sp. LZ-2023a (assembly GCA_034401795.1). NCBI lineage: Eukaryota > Metazoa > Mollusca > Caudofoveata > Chaetodermatida > Chaetodermatidae > Chaetoderma > Chaetoderma sp. LZ-2023a. Next base: position 69,589,114 of record CM067369.1, on the reverse strand, counting down.
GTCAGATTAGTTTCAAAATAATTCTTTAGCAGAATATTCCTTACATCATAATGAATTTATCGTTTCTCGTGTATAAGCGTTAAGGTCATGTTGACTTTAGTAAACTTTAAGATAACAGTAATTAATAAGTTTATCTATGATTATATATACCATATCTATGCATGATTTATTTGTTCATGTTATAGGCTCAATGCTAAATTGCAATAGGCAAAATTTGGCTAACTGTAGGTCATGTAGTTATATTCAAAAGTAGGTCAGTCTGACATAGTTTCTTTGAACATCAAAAGACTTTGTCCCCGCTGTAGTTTCTAGAAGCCTTGATATATGAATTGCCTTCTTAAGCTATGCTAACAGTGCATCACATACCAACACAGCTTGAACTTAATGCATTAGTCTGAATATGAGTCAGTCTAGCTTGTAGTAGAAATTCTCCATGGGAAGCAATATATTGTGAGATTGAGAATAAGCCCAGTGAGCTGGCTACTAAGTACAAGTATTAACCATTTAGAGCTCAAATTTCATAAATAAAATCTCAATTTTCTCATAGAAAATGTCCATTTACAGACCAGGAGAAGATAATTTTTGTAGATTTACTATTGGACTGACTGGCTCGGTGACCGAGCCAGTCATTTCAGTGGTAAGTTTTCAAAAATAGTCTAGCCTGTAAAGGACATTTCTCAAGACCATCACAGAAGCCATTTTTGGCGGATTTGAGTGGTGACTGCTTAAGTTGTATCCTAATTTTTTTTCATCAACGCTGTTGTAACCCTTTAATGGTCAAGATTGGTCAAGAAAATCTAAATAATTTTGTATTGAATGTCCATTTGCGGGCCAAGAGAAGGCTACAATAATGGCATAGTCGTATTTTACATGAGCGGGCAGGTGACTGCCCGCCTGCCTGCATGTCTAGTAGATAATATGGTTAACTGTTTAATATTCAGGGTTTGTCAACAAAATTCAACTTTTTGCTTAGTGAATGTCCATTTAGAGGCCAAGAGTAGACTATTTTTAAAATTTTACCACTGGAATGACTGGCTTATCATCTGTTATTCTGCAAATGGACATTTTCCAAATGCCTCCTACCAGGTATTTTTGTAGTCATGAAAGTCAACTCACCTTTATTTCTGATAGATTGTTAATGTTAACATTAACAGTGCCCTTGTGGAATGTCCATGTCAAGAGATTATTTTTTAAATTTTACCACTGGAATGACTGACTTGATCACCGAGCCAGTCATTCCAGTGGTAAATTTCCAAAAAAATTGTATTTTTTAAAGGGTTAACATGAAAAGCAGATGTCCAGAAACATGTCTGTTAAATCTTTAACTCTAATGATCAAGCTGGCCAAAACTGGCCTCTGCAGTGGTCTTGAGGAATGTCTATTTGGAGGCCAAGAGAAGACTATTTTTCAAAATTTCCCACTGGAATGCCTGGCTCGATAACCAAGCCAGTCATTCCAGTGATAAATTTTCTAAAATAGTCCTTGGCCTACAAATGGACATTCAATTAGCAAACATTTTGATTTTCCTGATCAATTTTGACCATTACATGCTTAAACTATGATGGTTTGATGTGTATAAGACTTAAGCTTGTCCCAGGAGGCATGTTTTAGGGTCTTACTTTATGATTGTCCCTTTTATAGCTTGTCACTTTAAGCTCTTTCTGAGGTAGTCATGGGTCACACTGTGACATTCTGAGGTTGTTATTTTTATGGCATTTAAACCGCACTCAAACCAATGTTGTTAACCTGTTTCTTGAGCTGGATTCATGAGTGTCTAATATTGGGATTCTTATGAGAATAGCTATGCCAAGTTTTTTTCACCTGCTGTATTTGAAGCCCTTTCTCTAATAGAATGCCACCCATAACTTTGACATATGAGCTCCATGAGCTCAGCGGTTTCAAAACAGCAAAAGTGTGTATTAAAAGCTCACCCCATAACACAGTAGTTTTCATCAGGGAAAAAATATGAGACCAAATTTGTAGGAATGGTATGGTTAATAGTAGGAATCGTGTCACGGGAGAGCTCTACTTTACACTGATCTCTACTCTGATACATTCCCGGCCCCCTAAAAATCAATACCAACCTCGGATTTGTACATGTAGATCTCGTCAAGATATAATAAAGTTTCTTCCATACTTTTGTAGTCAAAATACAAGTAAAACGGTCTTGGCATGGCAAATACCCTTATAAGTATATTTGAAGACCAAATTTATGTACCAGCCCAGTGGTTCAATCTGCGCATTAATTTTGTAATGTCCAACCAACCAACATAAAATGATCCAAAATGGAATCAAGTTGTACAACAAAAATTGCTTGAAAGCCTGAAAGTTAAAATAAGATAGATCGCATCTTATGTTAGCTAGCCGCTGGATCTTTTGTGATTGGAGGCTAGGGCTTCACGATAGACCGATATTATATCGAATACTGGTATCATCACTATACCGTTAGTCATACCCATTTGATTTTGCTGATACCAAAATATTGAGATATAACATAAAACTGGTATGACATATAGTATATCTGTCTAATCAGATCAGTGACTGCTCTTGGTATAGGAAAATTCAATTTTACCTGTATTTAGCTACCACATTTTCTTATTTTTCTGGATCTGTCAAAATGTTGTTTGGAGGCTAGAGAAATTGATAAATTAATGATTATTGCCATGAAAATTAGCTACTTATAAGATTGCGCTTCTCGCCAAAAAAATAGAAACTTATTTTAATGGGTAAAATGTCAAAAATATATCTTTTCTTGCGCTAATATTTTATAATTTCGGCCCGTTGTTTGCTGGAAAATCACAATTTCAAATGACTATTTTGCTTCATAATATTTAATTTCAAGTTCTCAAAAGCCTGGTTAGTTAGAGATTCTGCGGAATTGTACAACTTTGTAGTGACCGCCAAACGGACCAAGTAAAGAGGACCAGACAATATGAGAAAAACTTCTCAATCCCTGCGAGCTCTATTCCCTTCTTATGTTGGCGGGTTGATAGATATTGATCGATACACAAGCTACTCTAATGGGAGCGAGCGTAGGACTATGTATTCGTAGCATATATGGTGGTCTATTTCGTAAGTTCTATAATAGCTACGTTGTATGCTGTCCACGATTCCTGGTGGTTTCGTCCCATTGCAAATTCGTCACATTTAGTGCAGGTCTTCGTGGAATATTTATTTATTATTCTGGCGCATATCAATACAAGTCCGGAAAATTAGTAAAACGGGTTTACATCCATTTCTCGCGATCTCCACGCAGGTGAGTCTCTGCAGAGATGGCGGAAATAGGTGTAATTTTGTGGCAAATTCTAATTATTTGTAGGGCTGATTTTGGAATTATTTAAGCTGTTTTGGGATATGATTTAACTGGACGGTTATAATTTAGCGTTTAATATCAGGATTCGTGTAATTTCTTGGTTTTATAGTGGAAATTTGTAAAGTTCACCAACTAATTTAGGAGCACTGATATATGTTGAATAAGTCATGCTACCCAAGCCTCACTCTATTTTGCCAGTCGCAATAATACCAATATTAAAGGTATACCGGTATGGAAATTGATATCGATACCGGTATTAATTTTTCGAATACCGTGAAGCCCTCCCTATGGGAGGCGCGATGTTCTCACGAGATCTCGTATGTTAATGGGAGTTTGAAATAGGGGCGGGTAAATCGCATTGATCTAACCCTTCCTTGTCTGAAACGACTCGTACCAATGCTCAATAAGTTATCAAACTATCACGCAATGGTAATATATAGCAATTTCCGAGTTCCAAGTCCAAGATATTTTATACCTAAATAAACTTTGATTAGAGGCACTTGTTCATGTTATCGTTGAATACTTCTTAATTTGATTTAACCTTAGCGGATTCCTAATATCACATGATTTTTATTTTTTCGTGACAACATCTTGTTATAGTCTGGATAAAGTTTGATGTGTTAATTGATCTTTATTAAAGGATATGCAAAGTGTGGGCGCTCAAATTTAATAATTTCACTTCGTCAATGATGATTTTGAGGAATACATTAAACATAGTTGTAAAGCAGCGAGAATTTGTACAGGGAATTTAAGTTCAATTTTTGTGTTATCAGGTTTAGCCATTTTAGAGAATGGATTTCAAATATTTTTTTATATGCCTTATATTAAGCCCACCCCTTTCTCAGACAGATTTGTTTAGAAATTGAACACCTTGTCCTAATAGAAGCCCAGGCTAGGCATTCTCAGATATTTATTAACCCTCAAATTTGTTTTTAAAAATTCAAAATTTCTTATTGAAATTGTCTATTTGCAGACCAGGAGATGATTATTATGTTCTTGAACAAATTCGAGGGTTTAAGTGGTCAAAGCTATGGTTTTCTGAAGCTATGCTTGCACCTTGGGTAGTACCATGGGTATTGTGCTTCAACAAGTAGATTGACAAATTTTGAAATGAGACTGGTGTTCTATCATATCCTGTGATGGACAATTAATATACAGGTAGGCTATTTGCTATCTTCTCATAGCTCTAGTTCTATATATGTACTTAGCTGAGGCATTATTTTGTCACAGAATATTTAGTCCAGGACTGGATTGGTCCTGTGGTAGCATAAGAAAACGAGATTTTTGGTATTTTCTGAAACCTCTTGTTTTGCCAAGTGCCAAAGGGTTACAGCATGCTGATGTCTATGTACAGTAGCTATTCCGTAAAAGGATTTTTGATTGACTGTGATGGTTGGAGTAGGGTAGGTAGGTAGGCAAATTATTTTCTACCTGCTGAAATATAACGCAAAATTTAATTTAAAGAACAAAAGGTTTTTATTTGAACTTGAAACAACAACCCTAAGCACACCGTTTCTAAAGGTTATATGAGCCCATTTTGAAGAATGGAGTCAATTTAATCTCCCAATGATCTTACATTAGAAAATAAAAATACTTCTTCACTGGAAACTACAAAAAAGATTTTGAATCGGAATGTTTTATTTAGGTTCAGTCACGAGAGGACAACCAAACTATTATTTAAGAATGGCCTAATCGGGCTAGATTTAGAGTTATGCTAAATTTGCGAGCTTTAGTCTCACTGCTGTCATCTAGAACTGTGTTTACATTTGTTTTTGAGAATGTATCCATTATTTGTTCAATTTCTAGGTGACTCAGCATCCCTGTCAAGCTGACTCATCTGGTTAACTGCATCCCAGCATCTATAGTATGCGCCGCTCGTTCTACAGAGGCAGTTGTCATTTTGAAAACATTATTCCTCATTCACCATGCACTATCCCTGCTACCTTCGTCTTTGATTGATTTTTTCTGTCCCCAGTTTCCATTCATTTTGTCTCCAGTTTAACATGCTTTAGATTGTCAATTATTTCATTATAAGAAGTTACATGAATTTATGTGAGATTTTGCGGCCCACATCCAATACAGAGTTAGTGCGCTGGCGCTGTTATGCTTTAAAACGCCTCTGTCCAAGAACGTGCTTTTGGATTATTACATTTATTATGGTAAAGCTCTAAAATAGCACAGCAGTAGCCGACTTGTTCAATTTTGTGTCAGTGAATTGATGCGGCTAATGGACAATTGCGCTATAAATAGTTTATTCTAAGTTTGGTCATGCAGTTCATTGAAGGTTATACAGTACAGCTCAGAAATAGGTTAACATGTTTCCCAAACAAAAACAGAAACATTTTAGTTAGTACACGTTGGGACATGATGTAAGAAATGTTCTATTGAATATCTTGGACATAATGTGATTGGAAGCCAGCAAGTCCAAATTATTCAACAGTGCCTGTATGTTTTATTTGGTTTTGGAAACATGTTAAGTTATTTGTGAGTTGTACTATATTCACTCTGGGGTTTATGTTCTAATGTTTGAAGGAATTTGAAGTGTGGCAGTAATACTTTAACATTTACAGACCAGGAATGACAAATTCCTCGTGTTGTAAGGAAGATTTATGTTGATTATTTTGTAATTTGACGGGGAGCTATTGCTTCCTAAGGCAGCAACAGGTTCCAGTCAAATTAATTTCAAAATATTAGACAGCTTTCGTGTAAAGCTGTCTTAAAATGGAAACCTGGAAAATTAATGGGACAAAGGCTTAATTCTCAAGCGGGCCAACAATGACTTTATTAGCTCACATGGCCCGAAGGGCCAAGTGATCTTATGCTGTGGCGACCATCCATTGTCCATCGAACAACTTTTGCTTTAGAACACTACTCATTAATCACTGCCGATTTCAACCAAATTTGGCTGGAAGGACCCTATGGTCGTAGGCTCCAGAACTTCCGTTCGGAATTTTGATGCATCAATTTTTGGGATGAAAATCTTAGATTTTATGAAAAATATACCGGAAATTGTCAAATGATCCTATTATGATGGGCTCTAGAACTTCCATACAGAATTTGATTCATCAATTTTTTTTTGATGAAATCTTAGATTTTATTTTAAATGTACTGGAACTTGTCAAATTGCTGCTTACCATCTTGACTGGTTTTAATCAAATTTGGTTGAAAGGATCCTATGGCCATAGGCTCTAGAATTTCCATTCAGAATTTTGATTCATCAATCTTTTGGGTGAAAATCTTGATTTTATGAAAAATATACCGGAAATTGTCAAATTGCTTCTTATCATTCTCCGTGTTTTCAACCAAATTTGGGCGAAAGAATTTGATGGTGATTGGAGATAGGCTCTAGCTCGTCCATTCAAAACTTTAATTTGTCCAGTTTTGGGGTGAAAATAATAGATTTTATGAAAAATGTGATGGAAATTGTCAAATCGCTTCACCTTAAAGGACAATTCCGGGATGATAAAAAGTGTGCGTTATTTGAAAGATTATTACATGTTTAATGAAATTGCGCCAGAATAATAACCAGATAGAAATAGCGTAACCAACTATCGCTAGATAAAGTCGGTAAAATTGACAATTTTTCACACATCAGGGCGCTGCCATTTTATCGCGTCTAGTGACATCAGCCCCGCACCACCGCTATTGCTATGACTGGAGGAGCTAAGCCAATAGACGCGGGTAGGCCTATATATTTTAAGAAGGTATACGTAAATGATAATAGCAAGCGAACCGCTGAAGCGATTCCAAAGAGTAGGATTTCTAAATAGGTGCCGACCTCGGGATTAATATCATATAATGGATGTTAATATGGGACAAGAGGTTCAAAAGACTTGAATATATAAAAAGAAAATTTCATCTAAGATACGATCTGAGAATATGTTATCCTTTTTTTGGTCAAATTCAGCATGAGATGGTTTTTGTCTCGCAGACTCTATCCTTGCGTATTGTCATTAAATTGGAGTGTGCTTAAAGCTGAAAGAAATGGCTATTTGCCTGCCCAATTATAATTTTGCTCACGTGAATATTGCCAGAGATATCACCAAATGAATGAACATTTTGACATAAAATCTGGGAATTTTCATCTCCGATAAGTATTGCCCGGCAAGCTGTAGTAATTTCAATAATTAACATATTTTGATGGAATTTTACCCATTATGTGATAACATTGTAAAGCTTCGGCACAGCAAATTCTGTCATTGTAGCTGTAATACTAATTCTGATATGGGATGATGGATAGAGTGCATCCTGAAATTTTTGTTTGAAAATTTGCTGGCTTAGTTTTTCCTGCAGTGTGTATCTTTTGAACCACTAGGCCGATTCTAACATCCCTAGCATTGGATAAATCTTCGAATTTGCAGCTACAGGTAGGTATCAGAATTATTACAATCGGTTCTGCGGTTCCGGCAATATTATCATATCATATGTTTTCTTGGAATATTTATTTACACTGCCTGCGACACACACTATAACGGTATCTTGAGTCAGCTGAGTAATTTGACAATATGCACGTGTCAAATGTGCCACTTCATTTAACCCTTATCGCATGGTGTAAAATGCATAATAGCCTACTTACAGAGATAGTGCCGGGGTACATTTTAAAAAAAAATGTTGCTGAAACGTGTTGCTGTCGTGCACAGCAATGACATACAGCAGCAGTGTTACCAAAATGAACACATTCTGATAGGATAGAGAAAACGGAATCTATGCTTCAGCGGTCTAGGGATTAACGATTCCCCACCACCTTCAGATACTAGAATTACTTGAAAAACTTACTAGCTTAACTGCACAATCTCCTAACGATTACAAATTAGCACATGTTAGGCCTCCATGTATATACATATTTACTGTACAGCGTTCGTGCCCAGCAAAAATAGAGTTGGTGCGGGGATGACGTTAGGATCTCGTGAAATCTCGCTCTCGTTGCAAGAAAATTGTGCCGCCCGGGAGATAAAATAATCCCATGTTTACGATGGTATAATTACTCGTATTATTTGTCTTGTTTTTATTTAGGTGTTAGTTATATAATAGTCTTTCAAATAAAGTACACTTTTAACAATCCCGGAATTGTTCTTTAACAGCTTGGTGGATTTCAACCCTTGTTGGCTGGATGGAACCTATTGGGGTAGGCTCCATAACTTCTATTCAGAATTTTTATTTTAGATATGAAAGATTTACTGGAAATAGTTAAAACGCTTCTTAGTGGTTTGACAGATTTCGACAAAATTTGACTAGAACGATCCTATCATGGTAGGCTCTAGAACTTCTATTCAGGATTTTGTTTGGTCAAGTTTTGTGGTGAAAATCATAGATTTTATGAAAAATTTACCGGAAATTTTCAAAAGGCATCTCCTAAACAAACCGCTTGTTGAATTTTATCCAAATTTGGCAGGATGTATTCTATGATCATAGGCTCTAGAGCTTATGTTCAGAATTTTGGTTGGTTGCTTCTTTGGTGGCCATCATGAATTTCTCTATAATTTTGTGTAACCATTTAAAACACTACTGCGTAAATAATGTCCCGATTTCAATCAAACTTGTGTGGAATGATCCTATGGTGGTAGGCTTCAATATATCAAGCGAGACTTTCTTTCGTGGCCATCTTAGATTTTTCGAAATTTATCCATGTCTATTTAAATGTGAATGGTTTAAATGTTAATAGTCCAAGTGAGCATCACAGGCCCTCAGGGCCCCTTTTTCTGCTGTGGTCTAGGGAAATGTTCATTTACAGCCAAGCTAAGGATATTTTGGAAAACTTAACGCTGAGATGACTGGCTCGATTAGATATCTGGATATTTTATTTAATATTAAAAAATATATTAGACTGGAAACTGGTGCTGTAAAAAGCAGCTTCTAGTCAATTTATGATTCAAATATTCAATAATTGCTTATCTGTATTCATAGTGAACCCTTTAACACTCATATCAGCCAAAAACGGTCATTTCAGCGGTCTTGAGAAATGTCCATTTGCAGACCAAGAGAAAGCCTAGCCAGTCATTCTAGTGGGAAATTTTCTAAACTAGTCTTCTGTTGGTCAGCAAATGGATATTTTCTATGAGAAAATTATAATTTTCTTGAACAAATTCGATGGTTAAAGGGTTAAAGCTAATTTGAATGTGAGAATGGATTTTGACCTCAGGGAATACTTATTTTATGCATCACTTTGGGACGAAATTCAACAGAGCGTGAAATTTATGAATACAAATTATAACAAATTTGTCTAGCCTGCAAATATCTTGGTATGCATACATTCATTATAGCATACACAATAACAGTATACAGTATTTTTGTAGGTCATTTTTTTGAGAAAGAGGTGAAGCTATATAATATAGGAATGATGATATTCGATACAAACATGGACTAATATGTTTGCCCAAATGGCTGCCGCATCTCAGCTGATGAAATTTCACTACGGCTTTCTCTCTACCCTCCCTTCCACTACCTCAAATGTGGAGGTTATATAGTAGTTCATTTGTTTGTACATCTGTACATTGGCTCTTATATATATGCTAATCAAATTTTGTACATGGATGTGTATTAGGCGGGCTTAACTCCTTAACACTCAAATCGGCCAAAAAACGGCTTCAGCAGTGGTCTTGGGAAATATCCATTTGCAGACCAAGAGAAAACTCTTTTTGAAAATTTACAACTAGAATAACTGGCTCGATAGCCGAGCCAGTCATTCCAGCGGTAAATTTTCAGTAATAGTCTTCTCTTGGTCTGCAAATGGACATTTTATATGAGAAAATTGAAACTTTCTTGAACAAATTGAAGGTTTAAAGTGTGTCCAGTATATATCAAAATTAACCAATGCGACCTAAGTTTAGCCTTTTACTGAACATCATAGAAAATTTGCCTGTGTGAGTTTTAAGTGTTTTATACTTAAACCCAGGTTCCAGTCAGTAAACTTAAACCCAGGTTCCAGTCAGTGTAGTTTAAAAATATTCAACATCTTTCCTGTATAGTTACTATATAGTGTTTGAATTGAGAACCAGGAATTTCGATGTTTAGCTGTCTGACTGCTTAGTTTTTGCAGACAGCATATTCCAGCCGTTATATCTCGACCTGCTATAAATTTAGAAAACAATTTGACTAAAAGTTGTTGGTGGCTAAGCCACCAACAACTTTTAGTCAAATTGTTTTCTAAATTTACAGCAAGTTAGGAGTTTTTGCTCACTGAAATTATTCTCTGGTGTCTTGCAACAACGAGTCAGTTAAAGAGTCATGAGACCACTGTCTATCCTAACTATATATAATTATCATGTCCTATGAAACAAGAAATCATTATTTCTTGCCAAACACAATATTACTTCAAGGCTTGGCAAGATGTTACTGGCATAAATAAAACACACCTGTATTTCTGTGGTAATTATTGTCCGCCCAATGATTGACATATACAGATATAGAGTCAGTATTGATCATGTGATTGATCTTCTCCAATGTGACTGTGTATGAAATGACGAGAATAATATCCATCAGCGTACTTCCGTCGTGAGGTTAGCTTTTATTGACATATAATATTGATTTACATGTCATCTTCTTTTGCATGTATTCAACTTTGCAGTTCTAATTGCCGCAGTCCGCTTAAAGATGGATCCTGCAAAATATTTGCCATTGACTCAATAAAACATGACTTTGGTATTTTACAGTCTCTGAATGCCATGATAATGATTTGAATGGCGCAGATCAATTCTTATACGGCATGTACAGTTGGTTAAATTTATCGTAGCACATGTTCATTTGCAGACCAAGAGAAGCCTATTTTTTTAAGTTTACCACTGGAATGACTCGGTTATTGAGGCAGTCGTTCCAGATGTAAATTTTTAAAAGTATGCTTCTCTTGGTCTGCAAATGGACATTTCTCAAGACCAGTGCTCGTTTTGGACTGATATGAGTGTTAAAGAGTTAAATAAGTTGACAGGTTTCCCAAATGTTAGTTAGTAGAATTTTGAACCTAATACAAGAAATGTTCTGTTGAATATTCAACGGTACCATACATTTTATTTATTTATCTTTGGAACCATGTCATTTCTGAACTGTACTGTAGCGAACAATAATTTGCTCATCAGAATCATTTAGTAAATAGCATTTGAGGTCGCAATGTCACACTTCTTTAAGTCCACCCACCTGCCATATGACAATCAATCTTGATCACGCACCCTTGTGTGGCCTCCAAAAGCAAGTGGACATTATAGATAGATTTACAATTAAGTCATTCATCATTCAGGAAATATTTACTTTGTTTTCATATTATTTTTAGCTTTTATTTTCATTGTACAAAGGAATTATTGATTTGTCGATGCTGTTGCTGCTACGGATGCTTTTAGCATTTGTTCTGTTTTGACTACTGAATGTTTGCGTTCATGTGACAATACAATACTATATGTAGACCAGAAGCATTGATTTTTTTGTGGTCGATTTAGTTTGGTCAAATTTCCACCTTTTTTATGAGCAAACTTGACTTATGCGACCACCTTAGCCCTTTGATAGTCAAATTTTGGTCAAGAAAATTAAAATATTTGCTCATTGAATGTCCCTTTACAGAAGAAGAGAAGACGATGTTTAAAAATCTCCCACTAGAATGACTGGCTCATTATTAAGCCAGGCATTCCATTGGTAAATTTTCAAAAGTCCTTTTTGGCCTGCGAATGGACATTCCTCAAGGCATGTGCAAAAGCCGGTTTTGGCTTGGTTGACCATTAGATGATTGAGTAACAATGTCTTGTCAAAGACATGTTCTCAGTTAAGCTTTTCATGGTCCATTTTCAGGCCAGTAGAAGACAGTATTCTGAGCTTAGCTAGAAATGGGTGTGGCATGTATAGAAATTGTTCCTCTTATTAGCTCTCCTGGCCCAAAGGCTCAACTGAACTTATGTCGTGGCGGCCGTCCGTTGTCTGTCATCCGTCCAACAATCTTTGCTTTAAAACGCTACTCTTTAACCAGTGACCAGATTTTAATACAATTTTGCTCAAACGATCCTATCGTGCTCGGCTCCAGAAGTTCCATTCTGAATTAGTCCATATTTGGGGTCAAAATCTTAAATTGTATTAAAAGTTTACTGGAAATTGTCAAATTGCTTCTTACCATTTTGACCGATTTCAACCAAGATAGGCTGAAAGGATCCTATCGTCATAGGCTCTACAGCTTCCATATAGAACTTTGATTCAAAAAATTTTTGTGGTGAAAATATCAGATTTTATTAAAATTTTACCAAACATAGTCAACTGGCTTCTTACCATATTGACCGATTTCAGACAAATTGGAAATTTTTCCTTGAATTTCTTTACTCATGATGATAGTCGCCACAAATACTATTCAGAATTTTGATTGGTTGATTTTTCCGGTAGTCATCCTGGATTCTGAAATGCTAATGGTCCAGGTTAGTGCCACAGGTCCTTGGGCATCATGTATCACACATAGACAGATACCAGTGTGTGCATGCGTGTGTGCGTTTGTGACCCCATGTATGTGTGTATTGAATGAGAACTTGAGCACACACTCTATTAAATGGTGTGTTGCCTGTCTGTTGCTTCCTTGAAATGCTTGCTGATTGGGATTGCATGGATTTAAGTATTGCATGTATTATACATTTCTATAAATCATGTTCACATCATATCTTGAGCTTTATCGAAAATCGTATCTGTAGTTAATATTGTGTGTATAATTATGCTCTGCATATGACTACAGTCATGTTAGATGCAAACAACACATTTTCTAAATTACCCCAATGGGTACCCATTTGATAACTTATTGTTCATTGATAGGAGTCGTTTCATACAAAGAAGGGTTGATCATATCTGCTAGCTCTTCCATTAGTATGAGAGCTTGCGAGATATCAATTTAACCACAGAAGTTAATTTGATCAGTTTTCCTTCATTTTTGCGTCCATATTACTATAATTCCCCTACTTTTATCATATCCATCGTTATAACACACATGCACGAACCCACCCACCAACCCACTGGTGTTATGTTTTTGGCCCATCTGTATGTCTGTCCATACGTATGTCCCGTAAATCTTGTCACTGTAACTCTTACATTTTGAGATAATTTTTTGAAACTTGACAGAATAATTGAACACCATCCAAAGATGTGCATAATGATAACATATTTTTCATATGCTTATCCTGTTCATCCGTAGGTATGTACATATCTCTTTAAAATCTCATGTGGGTTGAGGGCCGGGGTTTGGGGGAGGCTCTTGTTTACCTTAGTTTTGATGAGTGCTGTAAATTTGATATTTCAATGAAAAGTTATTGCAAAATAAAGTCAAATTTCTTTTTATTTAACATTTATAAGTTTATAACTCGGAATCAAAATCTGTTCATTACACAACTGCTGAAATTTCGGTGCAATATCTATTACATTTGCTGTTTCAAAAATGGTTAAGAAATTAAAATGGCTCACCCTCGAAAACTAGTATGTAACTTCTATTGAGGATGTGGCTACAAATAGGTGATTTATAGTAATTTGAAATTTATGCTTAGTGACTGTCCATTTTTAGACCAAGAGGAGTCTTTGAAAATTTACCATTGAAATGACTCAATTACAGTTTACTGAGCCAGGCAGTCAATCGGTAAATTGTCAACAAACGTCTTCTCTTGGTCAGAAAATTGTCATTCCTCAAGACCACTGCAGAGTCCAGTTTTGGCTGGCTTGACCATTAAATTAAACCCATACCAGCCAAAAACAGCTTCTGCAGTGGTCTAGAGAAATGCATATTTGCAGACCAAAAGAAAACTATTTTTGAAATTCACTACTGGAATGACTGGCTTGATAACAGAGCGAGCCATTCATTCAAGTAGTAAATTTTCAAAAATAATCTCTTGGTCTGCAAATGGACATTTTCTGGAGAAGACTCATTTTTGTGTCTGCCTGAAAGTTGTTGCTTACAATCTACATGTTAAAATAAAAATAAAATGTCTAGCATTGATATCAACTTGCTCAATACAGTGCACATTTTCACACATTAAATGTCAAATGTTATTTGTTTGTGCTATGGTGACAGTCATTGTTTATCTTCGTTAGCTCAGCACAGATAAAAGACTCATCGCTAAGGGGAATTCAAAACAACGCAAACAAAAATCAAATGCTTGTTCTATTCCGATAATTTAATACATTTCATCCTGTGGACTGCACACTTTTCACTGCACAATTGCCAGATCCTTTGAAATACGGCGATATATTTGGAAAACATGCAGACATTTCACATATCTGCGTAATGCTGCTGGCAGCACCGATTTTCATTTTCAACGTAGTCAGCAAAGTTCAAACTTAACTTTTCTTCAAAGTACATTTGTGGTACTGTTTCAATGAACTGTGCCAAGTGGTCTTAGTTTGGACATGTTTGTGCATATCTGTTAAAGTTTATTGTGTGTGCAAACTCAGAAAATATGCTGATATTGAGCTGGATTTGCTGACCCAGATTGTTTACTACGGAACACTTCACACAATCAATATGCCAGTGAATGAAAGCCGGGTTTTTTCTCCCCATGTGACAGAGGTTCAAATAAGTGTTACTCCGCGGTTAATCCTACCATATTTATCTTATTGTGTGCGTGCGTGACTAATATCTGTGTCAGTTACCACATTTCATTTACTTGTCCATTATATTAAATGTAGAATTTAGAAATGAAATTGACTGATTCAATTGCTGTCAATCAGGCAGGGGTAGAAATATGAAATTGCTTCTACGTGCATGCACACAATACATCTAATTTTGGGATGTTCCCTGACAGCAAAATATCTCCAAACACATAAATTGACATGGTATATCAACCAGAAATGCACATTCGCCCTATGTACGAATTATTGCAAATTTAACTAGACCAGCCTTTTTAGTTGAGCTCGCAACTAGCATAAGTTGGTTTGTTGGTCTGTCTGTCTGTCAAATTTCAGACAAATTTGCAAAGTGGTCTGGCGATGAAAGCAGGCAATTTGCATTTCACATTAGTTTTATCAGGGTCAGTTAATCCTAATCACCCAAACTAGGACACACGCTTTCTCATAATGAGATGGAATAACACATTGACCTTGGGGTAAAAAGGTTGAAGTTCATGATCATGGTCGCGTTGGTAAAAACTTCAACATCAATGGTTTATGTCTCAACATTGGACAACTACTTTATGATATTTTGGAGGCATGACACAATCATCTTGGTGTCAAATATTTAAAGGACAAGGTCAATGTGCCCTTGACAAAAGCTGGGTTTTTTTCAACATTGACAGGGCAGGTCAAGTTAGCAGTAGTTTATATCTCATGTTTGGTTAATAATGCTGGACCCAAACATGTGCTTCCTCATGAGAGATGACACAATGAGTTTGGGGTCAAAAGGTCAAAGTTCATGGTCACTAATAAGTGAATTGATAAGCCTTCGTCTGTATCTTCGTTTATCTAAGTGGAATTAGATTTGAAGCATATTGTAAGCACAATGGTGTTTATATATGTGTTCTATGTGTATCTTTTGCAATGGCTTTATAGAAGTGAGACAAACGTGTGCATATATATTGCCCGTATGCATATATATTGCCCGTGTATATTAACAAAATTTCATTGGAAGCTTGCCTCCATGATCAGAGGTCTAGAAAGTACATTATTTTGGTGTCAAAACATCGAAGGTCGAGTTGACAAATGCAGAATTTTCATTTGAGCAGTTGGTCATGTTCTACCTACTCAATTTTGATACAACTTGGTAAATTAAAAGATAAACTGATACCGGTAGTCTGCCAAAAGGATTTCAAGAATAAGAATGGGTGGGTAAGAAAGTAACATGTGGTTAACCCTTTAACCCCTTGAATTTGTTCAAGAAAATTTCAATTCTCTCATTGAAAATGTCCATTTGCAGACCAAGAGAAGACTATTTTTGAAAATTTACAACTGGAATGACTGCCTCAGTTATCAAGACAGTCAGTCAAGTTGTAAGCTTTCAAAAATAGTTTTCTTTTGGTCTACAAATGTACATTTCTCAAGACCATTGCAGAAGCCGTTTTTGAACAATATAAGTGTTAAATGGTTAATATAATATTTACTTGTTATGTTAAGTCAAGCACAAAGTGAGCTTAAGTCATGAAGAATGAACATCTGTTATCCGTCTCTCATTAAACATTTGATTTAAAATGTGTCTCCTAGTTAGCCGCTTCAGCCCCCTTGACAGGTTTTAGCGAAATTTGACTTGAAGCAACATATACTTGGTACGCTTCAGAGGTCGATATAGAAATTTGATGTGTCTATTTTTCCGATAGTCATCTTGGATCTTCTGAAATTTTAAGAGAAATCATTCAGAAAATAACTGAAAAAAATGACCTGGTCTCAACTACACTTGCCTGAAGTGCAAGGACACTATGGTGGTAGGCAAACATATTCAAGAGTTAAATGGTTAAAGAAATGTTTCAGAAAGGCGCTTGCAGGAAGTGGAAAGACATTATGGTGGTAGGCAAAACGAAATTCTATCCAGAATATGTACAATGTCTGAATAAGCAATGCTGTGGTTATAAGCTAAGTATTATATGTATTTCTCTGAATCTGAACACCATATGGCTTTGATTACTGGTCCTGACATTCCTAGCTTGTCATTTGTATGTGTTCTTGATTGTCAGTCACTGAGTTAGAATACACATGGGAGGAAATACAAGCTAAAACAGCAAATTATGGGTGCATGCTGTGGGCATAGAGTGCTTTTCATATAAATACAGTTAACCATGCCTATAATGGACACCTGCTCTTGGGGCCAAATTTGGTTGTTTGGATGGACAAAGGATATCAGATTTTAATGAAGCAACATAATTTAAATATAAAAGATATTTAAAGTAACCAGTGAAATGTACTAAGTGACCACCTGTCTTTAGGGACTGTGTCACATCTGTGCATATGTGATCATTTATTTTCACATGTATTAAAAATGTCCGTTCATTACTTTAGAAAAAAATTTGGTTGAATGTTGTTAACCTTTTTTTTTGTGCCAACCACCAACATTCATTCAATATTTTCTTCGAAATAATCTTCTAATTTCCATGTGACAGTTTGAATTATTTTTAAAGCTACTTTCAGTAGTGAAAGTGTTGGCGTATCATAGAGTTGTAGATATACTTGGCAGGATATACGTAAAGGCTGGTGGAGGTGGTGGAATGGCGAGCATAGAGTGATACCTATAGGGATTAGTAAAATACACGATCACTATTTACTTTGTATATACCTAATGTCTAATATGCCAGTGACATGCTTTGGAAGGCTGACATATGTTTATCTTCTGGGTTGGGTTCCCTGGGTTGGTGATTGAGAGCGAATTGGTGGGTGTAGTATGTGGATTGCTGGGATAGAGAACCAGTGTTTGTCTCTGTTCTCAACAGATTGGACTCGATTAAGATTTAACACTTTAATGGTCAAGCCGGCCAAAAACTGCTTCCGTAATCATTTTGAAAATTATCCATTTCAGGCCAAGAGAAGGCTTAGTTAACCACCGAAATGACTGCCACAGTTATCGAGCTAGTTATTCCAGTGGTTAATTTTCAAAACTTCATCTCATGGCCTGCAAATGGACATTTCCTGAGCCAATATTTAACCCTTTAACACTCATATCAGCCAAAAATGGCTTCAGCAGTTGTCTTGAGAAATGTTCATTTGTAGACCAAGAGAAGACTAATTTTAAAATTTAGCACTGGAATGACGGGCTCTGTAACCGAGCCAGACATTCCAGTGATAAATTTGTGAAAATCTCTTGGTTTGCAAATGGACATTTTGTATGAGAAAATTAAAGGGTTAATGTTTTCTTGACCAATCTTGACCATATATACTCCCTGTATTATTTGATCACATCTGAAGCCCTGCAGTTGTGAGAAACTTGATTTGGTTTTGAAAGAGTTAGGTGCATGTCCTAGATATTTAGTTCTATATATTAGAAATTTTGGAACGGTAAGATCTTCATTACATCATTAGATTATATGTAACCGTGAGCAAATGTCTGAGAATATCACAAATTAATTATAAGCAAAATGCACAAGGCGTCATTTATCTGCCCTATTTCTTTTGTTTTCAATGGAGGGGTACATGCTTTTGAGAAATCATTAATCAACAAGCTGATGGATGCTGTAATGCAGCTTGTTAAGAATGTAGGAGTCAGTATATCACTGTAATGTAGACATCTGGCATGATGTAACTTCTAAAGCAGAGTTATCAAAGTCCTTAGTTAACCATTTAATCTTTGAATTTGGTTCACAAAATATCTATTTGCAGACCAAGAGAAGACTATTTTTTTTTATTTTACAACTGTAATGACAGTCATTTCAGTGGTAAATTTTCCAAAAAAAATAATTCTTGGCCTGCAAATGGACGTTCCTCAATGTGACTGCAAATGCTTTTTTGAGTGACTTGGGCCAATAATAGGTTAATAGTTTTAGGAATGTGCTGCCTGTCTGCCTGCTATAATGATTATATTATGTCAGGGGAGGGCACTATATACCACCAGGTGTGTGTGCGCGCGCGCGCGTGTGTGTGTGTGTGTGTGTGTGTGTGTGTGTGTGTGCGGTGCATCTGGACTCTTATTGTAGACTATCCTGGCTATTCTTAGATGCTCATTCAGGGCATCCTTTCTGGCTCATGTCAAACTCAGTGGGGCATCTTGTTTTGACGGGACAATGAGGTCAATCAAGCCTTCTTCATAGCAGGCAGCAACATTAGGTCTTGGTGAGACCTAAGATAAGCTTTACAATCGAGGTCTAACCCTGTTCTCATTTCAGTGGTCAATTTTCAAAAACATTTCTTGACCTGCAAATGGTATCTGTATTCAATTATTAATTATCATACTGGCGCAATAAACACCTCAGTACTAGGATGAAATGATATGATATAATCCATGAGTTGTCGATCGCAACAGCTCCCAGTCATATTATTTCCAAAATATGGTTATACGAATTGTATGGCTTTACTATTTAATAAACATGCTGTTGAATCTTTTGAGACTAATTCGCCTAGGTGCGGTTTCAAAAGATTCAACAGCTTACCTGTATAGTTTTCTGGAAATTGAGATTACGAGAGTGCAGATCGATCCCAACATGGGCAAAGCGTGGGTGGAGCTTAGCTAGAGATGGGCGGGGCATAGTTAAAACTGTTTTCCACCTTTAACATCTACACGTTTGCTGCAGTTCAATAAGGTGCTCTCATGACATGAATGGACATATTTTTCATTAGCTCAGAGATGGACAACTAGTGCATTTTATTTCTGCTTTGTGACTCGACAACTACTACACACAGATGTGATTTGTGTATCAACTACGTGGAGAGTAAAGCAGGGAGGAAGCATGTTTTTCATTTCTCCCCCTGATGACCATATCTCCTACAAGATCTCGCCTTCACCCAAACAGTGCCAACATAGATCATCTGTCTCATGATGGAAATCTCTCATGGGGATCGCAGCCGAATTTAACCATTTAGCATATTTATCCAAGGAAAGGATGCTAGCGTCTATTGGACGCATACTAAATGTTGGCCCCAAGCCTCCAAAAATCCTTTTACTCATATATAGGACACATTGAGTATATCGAGAAAGCTGGTAACAAGTACAGTAATGCGTCTATTAGTAGCCTAGGCTTCTGTTATGACAAGAGGTGTTCAATTTCTTGGTGAAAAAAAAATTGTGTGATATTAGGAATGCAGTAAGATTAAATCAAATTAAGAAGGTTAGAGCGAGTACTCGATAGATATAAATATACGGGACTCAGAAATTACTATATATTATCATTTCATGATGGTGACCGATGCATACATTGTTGATAACCTTTAAGAGTTGTTTCAAACGAAGAAGCATTAGATCACATCGATGAAACTCCCTTTAGCTCCTCCAAACACAAGAGGTTTAACCTCTTCTATGATTGGAAGCGCATATCCACAAGCACTCTAGGGTGATTATATCTGTGTTTGTGATCATGAGTGAAATCATGTGATCGTATATGGCTATATGCGCGATGAAAAAATAGAAATGGGAATTTCCGGGCTTTATTTCCTCATTTTACAAATGATATACCGTACATTTACAGAAGTTATGATTACAAACAATAGGTTTATTACCTAATGTAATACCTTCAGCTATTTTATTCCCCGTATTGGTTATTATTTAAACTGGATAGCAAAAATGTTGATGATGTCCTATTTTCGTAGCATTTTCCATTCCAAAAATGCCGTTTTGACTTGGAAATTTGAGCAGAAAAAGAATCATATAGGACGCACACACATTTTAAGCCATTGAAAATCAATAAAAAGCCATGCATAATACTTGAATACAAATGGTAGTGGTAAAACTTGTTTAAAGAAAAAAATCAAAATATTCGCCTATTGAATAGTCATTTGCAGTTAGACCAAGAGACTTTTAAAAGAAAAGTCCATAGGACTGGTTTATTGTATTATCGAACCAGGCATTCCAGTAAAACATTTTCAAAAAAGTCTTCTCTTCCTGTAAATGGGCTTTCCTCAAGACCACTGCAGTTGATGTTTTTTTGGCTGACACTGTTAGTCAAATCGGGATACAGATTGATGTTTGTTGTCACACATGCATTCACCAACAAATATGAAAAAAGTAAATTCCTTACGATATAGACTTATTCTGTTGAATATTTTGACTCAAAGCTGTTGCTGCCTAAGGCTTCCACTCAAATTAAGTTCAAAACATTCAGCAGTTTTCCTGTGTGTTTGCGTTGAAAATGAGCTATGGGAAATTCATCAGTGAAAGGGTTAAAGATAAAGATTTTATGTTAAAATATTGTTATTTATGAAGAAAGATGCTCACAAACATTGTAAAGAAACCAATTCTTTTGTTATTAGCTCGGAGTAGGCATGGCTGCAGCCGAATTAAATTCGGGGTTCAAAGGGTTAATTTAATCACTATAACACATTTAAGTATTCAAGATGCTATTTACTGGTAATTAACACTTACCACTCTGATGTCAAAATTCTATTTTTTATTGGTTCGATAGCGAAGAATCTGGTGTACATTTTCCAACTATTTTGGTGGACTATGCTCCTGTCTATCTTAGCATCATCTTCCACAAAAATTTTTCAAAAATGAACACCAGTTCATCTTTTAATTTAATTTGAAAATTTAAAAGCTTGACATCAGAGATTCAGAGGGGTAAGGGTTAAATATTATGTCTTTAATGGTGATGGCAGCCAAAGATGGCTTCCGCAGTGGTCTTGAGAAATGTCCATTTGCCGACAAATTTTTAAAATTTACCACATTAATGACTGGTTCAATAACTCGGTAATTTCAGTGCTAAATTACCTTCTTGGTCTGCACATGGGTGAGAAAATTTAAATTTTCTTCTCTAACTTTGAGCACATCTGTGGGAGGCTATGCACATGATCTAGCTAAAATAATAGATACAGACATGGTAAAAAACACCACTTAGTTTATACAAGTATGAAGCATAAATTCCATTTCTCATACACTAAGAAAGCTCCACAAATATGTGTTCACATTCAGCTTGGACTTTCCCTTGATTCTATCATCATCTTTGCAGAGGTCTTGTTGCAATAAGCTGTTCATACAACCAGCAGCCACCTGGATACTGAGTGTGCTCACATTCATTATTGATCAAATTGCCACCAGATTTGAATCTTGGCTTGCATTTCTACACTGTTTATATAACAAACGACTATTTGTCTCCTGAGGCGCTCTATCCCTGTATAACATTTCAAACTTGTGTGCAACTGTCTCAGACATAAGAAGTAATTATTCAACATGCTGGCAACTTTATCTTAGCCCACCAGAAAAAAATGCTTCAGAAATATGTGTAAGTGTTTTGATGTTTGAAATTTGATGCTTTGCTGTAGAAAAGCAGCTCTGTGCTCCTGTTTATTTCCATGTGCTTGGCTCCAGAGATAATATTCAAGTTTACTATATTAATGGACTAGGTTTTGATCTACAGGAGATAAAAAGAATTTTGTTAAATAGCTCTCTGCACAGCTAAGTTAACCTCTCCTTGGCTAAGCCTGTCTAAAATGGCTTCATGGGCTTGATAGATTCATGTCCCTTTACAGGCCAAGTGAAGACCATACATGGAGGGACCATATTTGAAGATTTGTATATCACATAACCTTCGCTCATGTGGTTGAGGCTTACTATGGTTGTGGAAGAGTCTGTATGCAAATGGTCAATTTCGGCCTCAGTTTATATGTTCCCTTTGGAGGTAACAATGCTACATGTAGCCCTGTATGCGGGTAATGGTGTTTCCCACTTGTGCCCGCATTTTGCCCGCCATTACTGCATGTAGCTGCCATTAGCCGCTAGCTCGCACACACACACACACACACACGACTTAAATACAGGAACCGCGTACATGCGTACTGCAGTACTTAGAATGTCATTTATCTCCTCACATGCTCCATCTGCCAGAAACAATGTCGGAGAAACCAAACAGGAATTTCAAATCAGAATCAAGGAGTATATTAGAGATATAAAAAACAATAAGGACACGCTAATCACTCAACATTTTAATCTCATACACAACACTGTAGATTGCCTGCAATACAGAGCCATAGAAGTGCTACCACACTATCCAGAAGGCGCTTACGCAACGTCCTCATGCAAAGGATCACAGATTGGTAACCCCTAAACCTGTACATAGTTGAAGATTTGTCACTGGAATACATAGCCTGGTAACTGAGCGAGTCATTCTAGTGGTAAATTTTCAAAATATTCTTCTGGGTTTAACTCTTATCACTCTGATGTCAAGTTTTTAAATCTTCAAATTAAATTAAAAGATCAACTAATGATCATTTTTCAACAAATTTGGAAGAAGTTGCTGACATCACAGAGAGTTAAAATATAAAACTCATCCTGCTTAGGATTCCGCTTTTCTATGTAGTACTCTAATTGAGCAATTTTTTGTGTTTCAGATTTCACAGTTTTCTTACAATCGTTTAAAACATGTACAGTACAGCTCATAAACATGTTAGTTAGTACAATTTTGAACACAACGTAAGAAATATTTTGTTAAATATTTTGGACTTAATTTGTTTGGAAGCCATAACTGCCTCATTTTGTTTTGGAAACATGTTAACTGTCTTGCAGCTGCAAGCCACCGGACAATAATTTCAGTGGGCAATAACTCTGAACCTGTTGAATATTTTGAAAACAATTTGACTGAAAGTTGTTGGTGGCTTATCCCCCAACAACTTTCAGTCAAATTGTTTAAAACATATGTAGTTGGTCCAGTGATATAACCCTTGGAATATGTTGTCTGCAAAAATTCAGCAGCCAGACAGTTATTTCGAACATGTACTGTACTACTATAGTCTAATTAACTGTACTACTATAGTCTAATTAAGTGTACTAGGCTGATTTGCAAATTAATTTTGCTGGAAGAATCCTATATGACAATAGGTCCGCCCTATCATCTTATATACAGAAATCATAATTGGTCAGTTTTCAGTGGCCATCCTGGATTTTTTTCACGCACCATAAAGCCCAGCGCAAATGGCAGGCAAAAACCACTAAGTGCGAAAGAAATTTGTTTTTCACCAGTTTCACGTTTCCATCTACAAAACCCGCAGACTGATTGGCAAACGCTGCACATGTCGAAACAAAAAACATAAAGGAAACAAGGAAATAGCTCCGCAAGTCACTTGATATCAAAATGGCGGTGTCACTAGACCACGCTGGCTCCATGGAAGTCGCCATTTTTTATGTCACATGAATGTGATTTCGATTGATGATGGGTCATCGCTCTGTCATTGTTTCTTGAGTAGTGAAACGAGCAGCACATATGGCAAAATGAAACGTCTATTTCGATAAAAACACGTTTCGCGTATCAAACAGTGTTCGTTCCGCGAAACAGTGTATTTTGTTTCCGAGCAGCGCAGGCAAATGTTAGTCGGCAGAAAAACATTTTTTCTGTGTTTCGTGAGGTTTTTTTTAGCCCATGTGCGTTGACCACATTACTATGTTCCATGCAGGCTCCTGGGTCTCTTGTTTAATTTCTCATAAACAAATACACGCCTCCAGTAACCAATATAATTATATAGGGCTAGTGAGTTTTACATGACCGCAAAATCAATTTACTGAAGATTTGTAAATATATCCTTCGAGGTGTATTGATTGGTCTTTGAGTTTGTCTTTGACAAATAATGGTTATCTGCAGTATGCCAGTATTTCAATGTCAACTAGCACATTTCATTCTATCTGCTTTAGTGGATCGATTTATACGTAGATTTAAAGTAGGTTACATTCTTCCAATCTTTTGTAAAATAAGCATCCGATTCTATATGTATCACTACTGCATCAGATTTTCTGGGAATTTTGAATATTATTAGTGCAATTTGGTTTTTTTCTTATTCAGTTGAATGATTACGCCCCCCCCCCCCCCCCTCCACACGCACACACGCTTCTCCTCCTCCCCCCACTCCCCAGGATAGCTGCAATTCTCATTAACTCTTTCACTGATGAATTCCCCATATCTCATTTTCAAGGCAACTATACAGGAAAACTGTTGAATATTTCAAAATTAATTTGACTGGACAACAGTTTCCAGTCAAATTAATTTCAAAATCTTCAACAAAATATGTTTTATGTCATTAAGAATATACTTTTTCAGGGTTTTGTCAGTGAAAGTGTTATTAGTCATTGATAATGATTACATTACCATAACTCTTGTGTCATGGCATCAAAGAGATGCCTAGCACATTAGTTATGATCATGTGATGTGTTCATGGAACCGGAAATTTCACATCTTCCAGATCTGCTAGCAATGGTGTGCTGTGTGTATGGGATTGATCATTGACTACATATAATCTGTGTGTTGTTAGCACATGAGATAAAATCATTAACTCACAGTAGCATGCAATGAGTACAATTTTGTAGAGGCTAAATTATGTGATTACTGAAGTATATGTTTAGTATCCTGTGGCAGCTTAACCCTTTAACCCTCAAATTTGTTCAAGAAAATTTCAATTCTTTCAGAAACTGTCCATTTGCAGACCAAGAGAAGACTGTTTTTGAAAATGTGCCACTGAAATGACTGGCTCGGTTATCGAGCAAGTCATTCCAGTGGTAATTTTTCATAAACAGTCTTCTTGGTCTGTAAATGGGCATTTCTCAAGAGCACTGCAGAAATCATTTTAGCTGATATGCATGTTAAAGCGTTAAATGATGCGCTTACTGCTAAGTATTACTAGACAGTGTTTGATAATGGGTTTCAAAGGGGATACCTTTTACAACTAACTTTATTAATGTTCTATGAGCTTTCACACATAACTGATCTTGCTTCATCAGGTGATGCAGACCATTTATATGTGAGAAGGCTTATAATAAATCAATAAAGTTAGCTGTAGCAAATTTGGTCAAGAAAATTTCCATTTTCTCATAGAAAATGTCCCTTTGCAGACCAAGAGACCGCTATTTTTGAAAATTTACCTCAAATTACTGGCTCGGTTATTAAGCCAGTCATTCCAGTGGTAAATTGTCAAAAATAGTGGTCTCGTGGTCTGTAAATGGACATTTCTCAGGACCACCGCTGAAAGCATCTTTGGCTGATATGAGTGTTAAAGGGTTAAAAGGTATCACCTTTGAATCTTGCTCTCAATAAATAGACTAACACCCGTACCGCAGGAAACATTTAGAAATGGACTAATGGTTTAATTTTGAAACCAGTGTTGCTGCCTAGGCTTAAAGCAACATTCTTTTCAAAATTACACCTGTTCGTATGAGTAAAGAGAGATGGATACTAATAAATGCCTATGATTTATAAAACTGAATCTGCCAGCTAATCTCTAGTGGATAGTTAACCGTTTAACACTTATATCAGCCAAAAACAGCTTCTGCAGTGGTCTTGAGAAATGTTCATTTGCAGACCAAGAAAAGACTATAATTATTTGAACATTTACCACTGGATAACTGAGCCAGTCATTCCAGTGGTAAATTTTCAAAAAAGAGTTCTCATGGTCAGCAAATGGACATTTTCTATGAGAAAACTGAAATTTTTGGAACAAATTAGAGGGTTAAAGGGTTAACGTGGGCACTGCTAGATTGAGTTTACTGGTCACTAACTACCCCTGTTGTCTAATGATTGGGACAGCCTAATTTTTAGCCTTGGTACCAGGGATTGGTGGTATGGGCTTATAACTCAGCAGCTACCCCTTCCCCGATGTAGCAGCATCTATAAATACCAGTTTGTGTGTATAAAGTAGGGTAAATAGTCTGAAGCAAAATGATATGGGTGTGGTGTCATAAATCCAGAAATGAGTAACATTTTCTTTCCCAATGATGTTGAGTAACTTGGGAAATTCCTTTGATAATAAGGAACAGAGGTTATTCATGAGAAGCTATAAAACAGGATCTATGACTTTTGCTCAGGTACATTTTATGGGCCTCTTCAGAACTATTTAAGCATGTACACCAGCAGATAATGAATATGTCTGCTCAGCTTGTTCATAGCACATTGTCAGGACCTGAAATTAGCCCTTTAACTATTTAACCCTCGAATTTGTTCAAGAAAATTTCAAATTTCTCATAGAAAATGTTCGTTTGCAGACCAAGAGAATACTATTTTTGAAAAATTACCACTGGAATGACCGGCTCGACTATCAAGCCAGTCATTCTAATGGTAAATTTTCAAAAATTGTCTTCTTAGTCTGCTAATGGATATTGCTCAAGATCACTGCAGAAGCCATTTTTGGCTGATATGAGCGTTAAACGGTTAATAGTTACGCCAGCCAAAATCGGCTTCTACTGTGGTCTTATTTCCATGCCAAGGGAATACTTTTGGAAACTTTATCACTGGCATGCGTGGCACAGTATGAACTTTAAGCTAAAATTTAGATTCTCTTGACCAATTTTGACCATTAACATGTAAAAATTGTGTCAGTTCACATGTAACCAGAAACTGATTAATCCTATAACCCTTGCGATTCCCATGTCCCAATTCCATGAAAATGGAGTAGAAAAGATGAGAATGAGAAGAATTCATGAATCCAGTTTCTCAGTCAATCATTATGACATCATAATCAATTACATGATATGTAGGCTCACGTCAATCAATTAACTAATCTTAGGCTGTGTTCTCGCTAGAGAGTTAATTGGGAAAAAGCCATACCGCAAGTACCTCGGCGTGAACACGGCCTTACTCTATCAGGTTGTATGAATTGTATGTCTACTATCTTCATAAACATGCCATTGAATATTTTTAAACTAATTTGACTGGACGCTGAAAATATGCAACAGCTTACCTGTATAGTTTTCTGGAAATTGAGATTCAGAGAATGCATGGGTCGATCGATCCCAACACGGACAAAGCGTGTGTGGAGCTTAGCTAGAGATGTGCGGGGAATAGCTAAAACTGGATTGGTCCATTAACGGCCAACTAACTGATTTGGTTAATGCCGATTGGGTTTGCTGTATGGACTTGAAAGATAAAAAAAATGCTGTTTTCTTTCTCCTGCTTGAATGTTTGAAATCCACAATGCATTATTGGGGAGATTGAAATGCTTAGAGACTTTGGAGTCCCTCTTGTGTCCCTGAAGTGCTCTTGTATTCCGAGTTTGAATTCTCTCTTGGTTTTACCTACATATTGTTTTTTTCCGATTGCGCAAGAGATACTGCAAATAAAATTGTGTTTTGAAATTGTATACGATTTTGTCTGTGTACGGCATACCCGACTGTTCATTTGGTATATATTTTAGTCCAATATTGGGCCCAACTGGATTCCACAACACATATGCATGGCCACACGTAATGCAATTGTCTGTGCCAGGCAGCCCACTCCAAGCTCAAAATATCCATTTGCACATTGCAGGCTTATAGAAGAATATTTGTGAAAACACGCCACTTGAATTGCTGGCTCGGTTATTTATTGAGCCAGTCATTCCAGTAGCATGTTTCAAATATTTTTCTCTTTGTCTGGAAATGGGCATTTTCCAAGACTACTGCTAAAACCATGTTTGTTTATTTGTGGCATATGCTCACTATTATTTGACTATAGCTAGTATAAGATTAGTTGAAAATACTTCTTTAATTATTTGGCCTTGAGTGATCTGTTTATCCGAGCACTTGGAGTGAGTACTATTACACTCAGGAGAATTGGTTCCATATGGCGAGAATTATGTTTTCAGCTTTTATAAAAGGGACACACATGCTTGTAATAGTAATGCATTCGCAATTCTGAACATGGAGCACCTGGTTGGCAGACAATTTGTGTGGAGATGTCATCTGCACAAAAGTATCAATGCTGAGCTTAATCGAGACCACAATTATGAAACCTGTTATTAAATTAGTTTTTAGTCACACTTTTTTACAGAATAAAACCTCGCATACATGATCAAATATAGCGCATTAAGTGCTATCTATGGCTAAACCATGTAGCTTGGAAAATTGGCTGAGTTTTTGTGGTTTGAATAATAAGGACATAATTCTGTGATTGTTACAAATTGGCACAGCTCAGTCACACAAACATAAGCCAATCAGTGCACCATGTTCCAATTATTTATACCATCTCGATCAGACAATTTCAATGTCCAATTTTCCAATGTTCTCTCTTATGTAGATTAATTTTCTGTGCCAATCTCATGTCCTATTTGAGTTGTTTGAATGAGGTAAATTTGTTTCTCAGTGACTTTGTGATCTGTAAGCTACTTGAATGACATTGTGAAGTGGCGCTAAGCGTGCATGACTGATCATGAATGGCTCCATTTTATTAGACACCAGCCTATTTGGAGACTACATGGCCATTGACAATCAGCGCTTCCACATGTTTGTATATTAACCCTTTATGTTTTCTCATAGAAAATGTCCAATTGCAGAAAAGAAGTTTTGATTTTACTGTATGATTTGAAAAAGGTTTGCTGAAATATGTTGGTGTCGTAGATAGCAACATAGCCGCCATAATAAACACTGATTAAACATAAATGGAAATGAAATTTAGGAATATATCAATTCAGTTGGCGATGGGTTAAGAGAGTACTGTATGATCTCTTTAACACTCATATCAGCCAAAAATGCCTTCTGCAGTTGTCTTGAGAAATGTCCATTTGCGGACCAAGAGAAGACTTTTTGACAATTTGCCACTGGAATGACTGGCTCAATAACCGAGCCAGTCATTCCAGTGGTTAATTTAAAAAAATTGTGTTCTTGGTGTGCAAATGAATATTTTCTATGAGAAAATTGGAATTTTTCTTGAACAAATTTGATGGTTAAAGTACATGTACAGAGTTAGTTATCATGTCCAGACAGATATAATCACAGCCATAGGCTGGAGGGAACAGCTGCTGGAATGTGAAGCACACCTGTAGTATGTGTGTAGTAAATATAACAGATATACAGAGTGTATTTTTACATATCAGGGAATTACGCAGCATATATCTTTATGTATGTAGTAATGTCTGAGATTAAATAATTAATATACTGTGAATCTGTCATTTAATGTCTTCGTTGACCCTATCACCATACAGGCCAGGGATACATCACCGTTTTTATGATGTAAGTTACTGTTGTTTGAATATTTTTAGAAGTAATTCGACTGGACGCTTTGGAGGAATCCGATCTGTCACTCCAGTATCTGACTAATTAGATGACATCACAATCATTATGACGTAGAACTCCGCCGCGAAAATCAAATTTTAGTTTCAAAATATTCATTAGCTTACATGTATAGTTACTTTGAAATTTAGATTCTAGGAATTCAGGTTTCAAATATTCAAAATGGTTCTAACACGCATGAACATGTGGGCAGAGCTTAGATAGAAATTGGAGGGGCATAGATAAAATCCCTCTATTGTCACGTTAACCCTTTACTGGTCAAGCCGGCCAAAACCAACCTCAGCGGTGGTCTTGAAGAACATCCATTTGCAGGTAAAAAAAAAAAGACTTGTTTTGGCCAGCAAATGAACATTCACTCAGCAAAAATGTCAATTTTCTTGAAAAATATTGATGATTCAATAAAAGCAAGGCTGGTGTCCGTTTTTGAAACAATGCTACTGAAACCTGTTGCTATCATAGGTAGAAACGAGTTACATTGTTCTAAAAATGCACACCAGGTACATGCATCATATGAAATGGTATATAAGTTATGCGGGTTAGGTGTTAACCCTTTAACTCTCAAATTTGTTCAAGAAAATTTCATACATTTTCAAAAATAGTCTTGTTTTGCAAAAGGGCATTTCTCAAGACCACTTCAGAAGCTGTTTTTTTTGGCAGCTATGAGTGTTAAAGGGTTATTTCCCCTGAAATTCTGGTGTATCGATTTCAAGACAACTTACTAAGCACACGAATCCACTCTTAGAGATGGACCTGTGTTGGGATCTATCGATCCCTGAGCTCCCGGAATCTAAACTTCTAGAAAACTATACAGGTAAGCTGTTGCATATGTTGAAAGTAATTTCACTTGGTGCAAATTAGTTTCAAAATATTCAACAGAATGGGTAATAATTAGTAAAACCATTTAAGTGTTCATGACAGACTTAGATACGCAATTGTGACATCAGCCTACCTGTGACATATTTGATTATGGCATCCATATACATGACTGACAGATTGGATTCCTCTATTATGACATAGACTTTACGGGAGAGGTAGGTAAAAATGTGTTGCTAACATCTACTTCGAGGAAATTATCTCCTTTTAAATACTAACAGCATAATCATTATTTTCCCATGAATTATCGCACATTTTAGCAGATTTAGCTGCACGAGGATCGATATTTCCAATTTTGTGTTTCATCGCTCATTTAATCAAATTTCATTGGAGGTTATTTGGAATATAGCAATATTTTGACAATTAACCCTTTAATAGTCAAGCCGGCCAAGACCGGCCTCTGCAGTGGTCTTGAGGAATGCCCATTTGCAGGCCAAGAGAAGAATATTTTTGAAAATTGACCACTGGAATGCCTGGCTCGATAACCGAGCCAGTCATTCTAGTGGTAAATTAAAAAAAATAGTCCTCTCGGCCTGCAAATGGACATTCAACAAACAAATATTTGGATTTTCTTGACCAAATTTTACCATTAAAGTGTTACATTAAAAACATTGTAGAAACAAAAAATGACTGATTCTCACAAGAGTTTATTATCGTGATGCAAATAAATTTGATAATTTGTATCAGTCGAATAAAAAATCTGCCATATGTTAACCCTCCAATGGTCAGATTTGGTCTAGAAAATCAAAATATTTGTTTAATGACTGTCCATTTGCAAGTCATTCCAGTGATAAATTTTCAAAAATAGTCTTTACCTGCAAATGGGCATTCCTCAAGACCACTGCAGAGGGCGGTTTTGGTCGGCTTGACCATTAAAGGGTTAATACAACTATTGTTTCCTGCCTCATTATATGAGATGTTAGCAATCAAAATCAACAATTCTAATATTTGCTGAGCAAAATACGAAGAATCATCACATTGTAAGCTGTGATAAAAATGTAGAATGTTTCATTATATTGTACTTTGGCAGTCAAATTTTGTTCTGCTAGATTAATATTATCTGTTTGCATCGTTGTCCAGGAACAAACATTCCCATGACACATGTTTCTAAGGAAGGAAAAGTGACTCATTAGTACACTGGTTTGATATCATGGGCATACAGTCTTAAGGAGACTGACAAAATTACTTGAACTTGACATAAATTGTTGCCATTTTAGATTTGGTGGAAAAATAATGGATGTGTTCTAAATTTAGCTCTGTCTACTTGTTGCTAGTGCCTAGGGCTTATAAGAACAGCTATTCCTATGGCTCTCATTCTGAGTATGGGGAAGGAGAGCGGTGAGTGGTGATTGTTAAGAGGCCTATCAAGTCTGAGGCAATATTGCTTCTATAAATTTTGACTTGATTACATTACTGAGAGAATGTAGCTCATCAGTTCAGTAGTATAGCGGCACTAGTTGGACGGAGGACAGGAAGGTTTCCATAGTGACTGGTTGTACATCATATGTACAATCATTTGTCATTTCCATATTATTATACTCCGTCAGACTGAACTGATTTAGAAACATTTCAAATATAGCTTAAAAACCTTCAACACTCAAACTGTCCAAAAAGGTCTTGTGCAGAGAAAAGTTGATATTCCATTAATTTTCAAAACTTAGCCATGCTAAAATTAGACTGTACCATAGACTCACAGCTCTAAATTATGGTGGTCCCATGCAATATTGTCTGAGTATTTTTTGTGCAAAAACCTAATAAATAATCAAGATTTACTAATCATGCAAGATTTTCAGTGGCATTGCGTTTGTGGATCCCAGATTGTAATTTGCGGGTAAATACCCTTTAGGTCCTTTATGGGAATCCCTGGTTGGTGCATGGAGATACAAAATGTGTTCACCATGTTATTATATAAATTAGTCGAGAAATACTTAGTCTCGGACCAAAGATTCAGATATCTGGGTCTCATGGCCAATAATCACGTTGACAGAATGGGCCAAAAAGCAGAGAGTCACACCTTGGGTGCTGTGTCTAGTTTACATCGCTAACTGTAATATTTTCTTTCAGGAATATCATTTATCTGATGAACTGAAGCATTTCACTCTAGGATACTGCCAGATGGTCTTCAATTATTAACATTTTAATTTATAAATGATCTGTCGATTGTGACTTAATAGCTCAACAGGCCTGTATGTCCAAGTGAGCTTATGCCATGGCGACCATCCATTTGTTTATCCATCCGTCTGTCACTCATGGTCAGGAATCTGGTTTGGTGGGTCGATAGGGTAAATGACTACTGTAAGAGATCATTAATAGTTAACCTCAAGATGAAATTGTATATGAGAGACAAAGTCTGCCCAGCCTCTGAAGACAGCTGATAGCTAGAAATCGCTCTCACACAGTGGTTTGAATCACTAATGATCTCAACATTGCTTCCCTACATCCAGCCATGTATATATAATATATTATGTAATCATGTGATTATTTTGAGTATCGCACTGGTCCAGATATATGAGTGATTTAACCCTTTAGAACTCAAGCTGGTCAAAAACGGCTTTTTCAGTGTGTCTGTGAGATGTCTATATATGGAGAGCAAGAGAAGACTATTTTTGAAAATTTACCTGACTTGCCCGATGATCAAGCCAGTCAATCCTGTGCTAATTTTTCAAAATTAGTCTTCTTGGCCTGCAAATGAACATGTGCTATGAAGAAATTTAGATTTTCTTGTTTAAATTTGAGAATTACATAGTTAATTGGCTGACTGTGACTCGCATAGCTTCATCTTTGGCACTATGTGCTATAATTTTTATTTATGAACCTAACGCTTTTTGACATCTCTGCCCGCAATTTTAGTGAATCGATTGCACTTAAACTTAATATCACAATCTGTTCATTGTGTCATTTCAGCGAGGGTCAGACGAGCTGCTATCTCACAGTTCTATGGTGACCAATGGTACAGGAATGAGTCCACACCATCTCAATTCAGATATGAGCAATGATGCAAAGAAGGTCAGTAAATCTTCACTTACACTATGTATACCGTAAATCACTGATTGCAAGTCATAGGTTCTATCTAATAGGACAAGGGCTGTACACATTATGTAAACAAAATCGCTGATATTATGTATAGATCTAGAAAAGTTGAAATCCATGAGGGGTAAAAAAACATGGCCAATAACAGGAATATTGGGAACAATTCCTGGTACAAGTTCTTGGTGGCCTACAACTATGCTTAATGTGTACCATGTCCATTATCGTGGGAGTGAAATTATTACGTGCGACCACATAAATATAATGTATTGCATATGATGTAATAAGCATCACTTATTACATCAAAATTAATCATACAATTTTTGATTTCATGTCGTCCTGGGAATATACAAATCACATGATTTCAGTAATCCATAGAGATTAAAAATTTAGAAATTGAGCGGTCAACGTTCAAGCTCGCAGTAACCCAATTAAGGAAATAGTGACTATTTTTAATTCTAACTAGATTGCTTGGTCGATGATGTGTCATCGCAAATCCCTACACTGAGTGTATGTCAGCAGTACAGTACATACTTGCATACGCAATTCGCATGAACACAATGAGATGTTTCAGTTTTCTTCTAGACAATATCCACGCTACATTTATCCATTGCGCAGGGGGGGGGGGGATTTCTACAATCTCATTCTTGTAGTTGAATCTTGTCCAGGTGAGCATTATGGCCATTAGGTAATTTTGTATTTGTACAGAACAGCTCAGAAGTAACTGAACATGTTTCCAAATCAAAATAAAGCGTAAGTACTGTTGTATATTAAAAAAAATATTTGGATTGGTTTCCAGTCCAGTTATGTTCAAACTGTTCAACAGAACATTTCTTACATCATGTTCAAAATTCTACTAACTAACATGGTTCTGTTTTTAGTTTGGAAACAAACGAAGTTATTTCTTAGCTGTGCTGTAAATTGATTAGCCCAATGATTGATTGGTGTATTATTGGCTAAACTTATTTAATCCTGCAATAGGAAATCAAATGACAGGCTGAGAATTGTTACACCACAGAATAAATTAGCAACGTCCCTGTTCACAATCGATGCTTAATCCTGACTTTGCAAAGATACAAATCCTGCTCTGATCAGAGGGATAAACATTAATGTTTATTTGTCACATCCTATGTAGTGATGCAATAACTCTTGCAGTGCATGAGATTGTGTTTGTGCAATGACTGTTGGTGCTGTGGTGCAGATGAGTGTGCCTGTAGTTGATCAGGTGATCACGCTGGGTGTCCCTGAGCTGCATGGAAGCTAGTGGTTTCATGCACACATGTTTATCATCCTGTTATTGATTCTACTCATCTCACGTTCCATTCATTATTGATGAGCATTTTTGTACGTGGTCGCTTATTTATGCGTATTCTGACACACTTTGAAGGCGGAATCATCACTTTTTGACGGAGATATACATGCCTGATAAATGTAGGATGGTTATTGGCCCTTACTGGGTTCTGGCCTATTGGTGATATAATACCTCGGCATACTTCCAAAACTCATTTAATTTGTGATTGCATGTTTTTATATGCCTGTGCTAAAGGGCTATGTATTATGTGATAGTGTTTGTCTGTCCATCTATGTGTCTTTCTGTCCATTTGTTTCTTGTCTAGACCAGATTTTGAACATTGAACACTTGCAATTCATGTTCACTGTTCAGTGGATTTATTATTTGCTCACCTGGCCTGAATGGCCAAGTGAGCTTATGCCGTGGCGACCGCCTGTCCATCCGTCTATCGTCCTTCAACTTTTGCTTTAAAATGTATCTTCTAAACTGTTTGACAGATTTTAACCAAATTTGGGTGAAAGGATCCTATTGAGGTCGGCTCTAGAATTTGTATTCAGAATTTTAATTGCCCAAATATTTTGTTGAAAATCTTAGATCTTATGAACGATTTACTAGAAATTGTCAAAATGCATCTCCTCCGTAGCCGGTTGGCAGATTCAATCAGATATGGTTAGAAATTTCACATATACCACTCACCCACTCTCAATATTCTTCACTCATATAATTAAAGTTCTCATGTCCCAATAACTAGAAAGATTTGCATGAGATAAGGGATTTCTGCACAAGTTATCCAGTATCTTTATATTCCATGCAACTATTGGAAGCCATATTTATAGAAGGATCCATTTGTAGCCATGCACCACCCATTTCTAGCTACACACCACCCATTTGTAGCTATGCACCGCCCTTTGTAGCTATGCACCTCCCACAAAAGCGGGGTTTATTAAATATTTTCACTTCATTGTGTCCATCACACACAGGTTTTCGTTCGATAGCATAACCTTTGCTTGTCGTATCGTGATGAAGCCTCTCAAAATTACTGAACATCCATCATGTTGAAATTATTTAAAATCAATGGTCGAGTGGGGTTTAGGTATTGAGAGACACTTGCCAATAATTTGAAAAAAACATCCCCCTACTATAACCTAAACAAGGATTTCCAGAAGTTGTCTGTGATATGGACAAAAACCCAGGATCCAGATTGGATACACATTTTAATCTATGGACATCTCGGAAACTACTGGTTAGATTTTGCTCAAATTTTAACAAAGTAGAGGGGCATGCCCTATGATTTAACTAATTTGGATGTGCTAAAATTTATTTTAAAACCGCTATGTACATTGTGAGGAAAATGGTATGGTGGTCTCGGCAGTGGTTTACAATCTCTAATTACTCTTGTTCATAATGTTATCTATCAAGCATCAAGTCCACAACAACACTGTTGTGCTTTAAAAATTGAATCTACCAGTCAATGGAATCTAAGTGATAACTAGATTGCTTGGGCGATGATGCATTATAGCAGAACCCATGTTCACCACTTTGGCCTCGTTACCCCATCCAATCCCTGCGGGCGGAGCCAAATGTGAATGCCCTCTTGCTGCCTTGCACTCCATAATCACCTACCAAATTTGTTTGAATTCCAACCACTGATTTTGGAAGAGTTGCATTACACAGAGACTGGAGTGGATTGTTGTGGAAAATCTGGATGTCATAAGGGGAAATGATCTGTGAAAGCAGGAGTTAAAAATTAACATGAGCCAGAGGCTAGTAGAAATTGACTATGACTAGTACAATTTGTAACCGACCGGCCTGATGGTAAGAATTTAATATGTCAATGGTCAAGGTGGCCAAAAAATGTCATTGCTGTGATCTTCAGAAATGTAGATATTCAGAGCAAGAGAAGACTATTTGTAAAAATGTACCACTAGAATGACTGGCTCGATAACCGAACCAGTCATTCCAGTGTTAAAATTTCAAAGATGGACTTCCCTTGGTCACCAATGAAAATTTCATGGGCTAAAGTAGAATCTAGTAATCCTGCTAGAGACATGTAGTGGCTCATTTGGCCTTAATTTCAATTCATGGAGAGGGTGTGTGAGAGCGATCTTTTGAACACCCATTCTTCTCTCCCCCCTCTATACACAATTGTATGGTAAGCCATATCAAATTCATTTGAATTTCACACACACAACAGTTTGAGAGGAGTTAGTGTGATGGACAATTCTTTGGATATTTGACCTTTGGACCCCATCCCCTGACCCACAGGGGTGGTGGGGAGAACCAAATCTAAATATGGTCTTACAAAGCTCAATCATGGATAACCCACATACTAAATTTGGTTGAATTTCACCCACCTGTTTGGGAGGGGATAGCATGATGGACCGACAGACGGGTAGATGGAGGCGATTATAATATCTCCATTTTTTCAAAACATGGGGATCATGAAAGGACCCAAGGCAATAAGATACAGGTAGGTAATTAATTCAAAATCTTTATACAAAAATGTAAATTTCTTTTGGATTGAGAAATTAGGCTACCACCATCATTGGTCACGGCACATTGTTTCCAGGATTTGTCGGTGAAAGGGTTAAACATAGCAAAGACTGGAATTGACAAGTGGACATGGCAGAAATTTAGATTTTCTAATAGATGAATCCACTTTTAGCTCTGCCCCATCTCTAGGTAAGCTCCATCCATGATTTGCGTGTGTTGGGTTCAGTTTATACACTGAGTCCTAAATTCCCAATTCCATGATAACTATAGATACAGCTAACCTGTTTAATATTTTGAAACTAATCTGACTGGGGTCTGTTCAATTATTCAACAGAATGTTTAGTAAATGGCATGCAATTCGTACAACTGACAGACTTTCATAAGTGCGTGATGGACTTAGCTACGTCATCCAATAGATATTTTGATTGCGACATCAGCCTACATGTGATGTAATTCATTATGATGTCATATACTTGGGTGACAGATTGGATTCATCTATTATTTAACCCTTTCTCATTTTCACAGACAAATCCCTGAAAAAGTATGATGCTTACAGTATAAAATGTATTCTATTGAATATTTTGAAATTAATTTGACTGAAAGCCATTGCTGCCTAAGGCAGTTTGCAGTCAAACTAATTTTAAAATATTCACCAGTTTTCCTTTATGGTATCATTAAAATGAGGTATGGGGAATTCATCGGAAAAAGGGTTAATCTTACCTTGCTCGTGTGCAGATTTATGTTGTATATTTCACTGCCGTCGAATCATATTTGCGTCGTTATTGGCTGATTCAATGCGATGGAGCCTAGTGTATACTGTGTCTCCGAATTCATAATCATATCAGTAATTTACATTAACAATTTTGATTGAATTCTACCAAAGGCTTTTGGAGATGGATGGATAGACAGATGAATGGAGGCAATTGCAATATCCCAGCAGTCTTATTTTACACAGATCAATAAATTTTTCTCTTTATAAAATCCATGTTAGTAAATCCATCAGCCCACTTTAGCAGAAGAAAGTCTCTGATGTTTTTAAGCCATTGTCCGCTCACCTGAAAAAAATAGGAACAATAAGTTAGAAATAGGCAAATTCTAAGTTATATTAAGACTTTAACAATCACATTTTTTCATGAAAATTTCCACTTTCTCATAGACAATCCCCATATGCAGACCAAGAGCCAGTCATTCCAGTGATACATTAAAAAAAATAATGTTACTTTGGTCGGAAAATTTACATTTCCTAGACAACTGCAGCAGTTTTGGTTTGACACAAATGTTAGATGGTTAACAATATACATGTACGCCGCAGGATCATAGGGATATACTGGTAAGCACTACGACCCGACAACGGCTGTTATGGTCATACACCGCCCTCAGATTTTAGCGCAGAAGTGAATAATATAATAAATGGTGGGCATATATAGTCCAAAAAGGGAGTATGACTACTAGTTACTGGATTAACCTTTTCAATCGACAAGAGTGAATAAAAATTTTGTTACAAATGTTTCTAAATTCAGTTGAATATTTTGAAACTAATTTGACTGGAAGCTGGCTACGGCAGCACCAGCTTCAAACTGGATTCAAAATATTCAACATCTTACCTTTATAATGACTGTAAATGTGAAATTCTGGAATTTCAGGTTCAAATGTGATAATTGTTTTTAATTTTGGGCACACTTCCATGATAGTGCAAGTTTGTTTCAGGGCCCCGGTTCTCTATATCTTTGATCAGAGGATACTGGCCACACAGTAAATGGCGATAGAATGTTTGTAACAAGGGCAATAGTGAAATATTTGTTTTCTAAGGAATAATTAGTGAGCTCCAATCATCAATGATTGTTAGTCAATGTGGTGTTACTTCGCAAGTTTTCAGTTACTCAATGACTAATTTAACCGAGAAAGTTATAGATTGTGGTAAGAAAGCAGCAGAACCAATAATACATAAATCCATTCATTTACCTATGGTCGCGAAATAACAATAAGGTTATAGATAAACAATCCGATAATCTCAATCATCGATGCATGTCTTTGTTTACAATTTCCGAGAAAACTTACTCTTCAAGTTACTAGCATTAATTAGGCCGAGTTGAGATGCGAAAGCTGTCAAATATATCGGCATCCCACTTCCCGATTGGCAATATGGTTAATCTAGTCATCTGTCTACTTTTTAGTTTGTGGCGTACAAGAAATATGCATAGATTGACATATTTGAACACACAACTATTTTGGAAAACAGCTAATCGTGTCGCCATCATGCCGGAAAAATGAATATTCATGAATTCCCGACCAATCAGACGCGTCAATCTTATAGCGCGTGATACGGTGATGCCAATAACGGGTAATGAGCTTGGTACGGGTACGATTCTACAAATTCCTCTCGTTCTCTCGCGATCTTTCACGATAAACGATTCCTATCGGAGACGCCGCTATGAAAAAATGTCTGATGCTATAGAATCTTAGTGTAAAACATTCGCATTCGCTTCTTAAATTGCTGATTGCAACCAGCAATGCTACATAGCATAAAATTTGTCATTTATTCGTTGTCAACGCTGAGAAACCCTGGTATGTGTTCGGTTATGTATAAAGGAATTATTCAACATTGAATGAGGCCTCCCCCCAAAATCATGACCGGAATTTCTCAAAATTTTACTCTACCACGACATAATATAATTGCCATTTTCACATCTTATCGGATGAAAACCTTCACGAAACTGGTATCTGTTAGTTTTAATACCATTGTGATTAAATTTATCAATGGCATTTGTAAAATTTAAAAAAAAAAAGAGATAAACTTTGCAAAAATAGACCAATGTATTTATCCTACAAGGTGTGGCCATTTTGAGAGACACGTTGACTAACTAAAATATATTTTATTCATACAAATTTTATATGTACTTAAAGGAATTTTATTGCCCTTTCTAATGATATATAGTTTTATGTATAGTGAGCTGTTACTAAAAAATAGTTAATGTAATTGGCATGGTAGCACTACGCCGCTATCACGCCACATAGTTTGCCACTGTTATGACTTATGTATTCATCATGCACTGGCCAGGCATCTTGTTCGTCTTAGATCTTCTCTTGCCCTGTAACTGAACGTGCCTCAAAGCCACTGCATCGAGGCCAGTTTAGGCCAGCTTAACCAGTAAAGTGTTAATTATGATATGGCTAATCCTGACATTGCACTATGTGGAACAATGACATTGCACTATGTGGAACAATGACATTGCGCTATGTGGAACAATGACATTGCGCTATGTGGAACAATGACATTGCGCTATGTGGAACAATGACATTGCACTATGTGGAACAATGACATTGCGCTATGTGGAACAATGACATTGCACTATGTGGAACAATGACATTGCACTATGTGGAACAATGGTTCTGCTGCCTTAATGGTATCTGCAGAAAGGCTATAGATTCCTTATTTATTTATTTATTAGCTCACCTGGTCTGAAAGTCAAATGAGCTTATGTCGTGGCGACCGTCCGTCCATCAACTTTTCCTTTAAACGACTTCTCAAGAACCGCTGGGCCCAATTTCAATTATATTTGGAAGGAAGCATCCTTAGAGCATATGGATTCAAGTTTGTTCAAATGAAGCCGATCGTCCAATTAGGCCGGCGGCCATCTTGGATTTTGGCTGATTTTTAGAAACATCTTTAAAAATCTTATCCGAAACCGCATGAGGGATTGAAGGAAACCTCATGAAATATGATCTAGGGCAAGAGATCAACCAAATTTGTTCAAGGGAACTTAATTGGCCAAATAGTTCAGCGGCCATCTTGGTTGACCTAGTTTTAGCGAAAATAACTTCTCCAGAACCGCTGAAGGGATCAGGCCAAAATTTGGCAGATATGATGAGGGACTAAGGGCCAGTAAACAAACATGGCCGCCGTGGGCCAATCAAAATATAGCGTGTTTGGCAGCCATATTGGATTTTTTTTATTTGATGGATTTTGAGGCCAAAATTTGTTTTATATAGGTTTTTGGGTATTCTGATCTCAAATTTGCAATTTTCGAAACTATCGGATAAATGGTTTGGCAGCCATCCTGGATCATTTTCCCGCCAAAAGCTCCCATACTAAAGCAATGGGAAAATTAAAATATCATCTCGAGAACTGCCGGGCCGATTTCAATTATATTTGGCATGAAGCATCCTTAAGACAGAGATTCAAGTTTGTTCAAACGAACCCGATAGGCCAATTTGGCCGGCGACCATCTTGGATTTTGGCCGATTTTTAGAAATGGCTTTAAAAATCATCTTCTCCCAAACCATTTGAGGGATAGATTCAAAACTCACGAAATATGATCTAGGGTAAGCGCTGAATCAACTTTGTTCAAGCGAACTTGATGGACCAAATGGTTCAGCGGCCATCTTGGATGACCTAGTTTTCACAAAAAACGACTTCCCCAGAACCGCTGAAGTGATCAGGCCGAAATTTGTGATATATAATTAGCAACTAAGAGCGATTAATGTTTGTTCAAGAGAAGTTGATTCGTAAAAAAGCATGACCACTGTGGACCAATCAAAATATAGTGTCTGGCAGCCGTATTGGATTTTTTTATTTGATGGATTTTGAGGCCGAAATTCGTTTTATAGGTTTTTGGGTATTCTGATCTCAAATTTGCAATTTTTGAAACTGTCAGATAAACGGTTTGGCAGCCATCCTGGATCATTTTCCCGCCAAAAGCGCCCATACTAAAGCAATGGGAAATTTAAAATGTATTCTTCTCGAGAACTACTGGGCCGATTTGAATTATGTTTGGCAGGAAGCATCCATATCACATAGATATTTCATTTTGTTCGAACGAAGCTGATCGGCCAATTTGGTCAGTGGCCATCTTGGATTTCGGCCGATTTTTAGAAATGTCTAAAAAATCTGAAAGGGCTTGGGGAATCGATTCAAAACTTATGAAACCTCACCTAGGCAAAGAGGTAAGCCAAGACGACTTGATTGACCGAATGGTTCGGCAGGGCTTGGGGAATCGATTCAAAACTTATGAAACCTCATCTAGGCAAAGAGGTAAGCCAAGACGACTTGATTGACCGAATGGTTCGGCAGCCATCTTGGATGACCTAGTTTTCCCGAAAACTACTTCTCCAGAACCGCTGAATGGATCAGGCCAAAATTTGGGAGATGATTAGGGACTAAGGGCCATTAAAGTTTCTTCAAGGGAAGGTGCTCCGTCAAAAAACAAGGCCGCCGTGGACCAATCAAAATGTAGCGTGTTTGGCGGACATATTGGATTTTTTTATTTGATGGATTTTGAGGCCAAAATTGGTTCTATATATGTTTTTGGGTATTCTGAGCTCAAATTTGCAATTTTCGAAACTGTCGGATAAGCAGTTTGACGGCTGTCTTGGATAATTTTCTGGTAAAAAGCTCCCATGCTAAAGCAATGGGAAATTTAAAATGTCTTCTCGAGAACTGCCAGGCCGATTTCAATTATATTTGGCAGGAAGCATCCTTAGGGCATAAGGATCCAACTTTGTTCAAATGAACCCGATCGGCCAATTTGCCCAGCGGCCATTTTGGATCTCCGCCAATTTCAGGAAATGTCTAAAAATCTCCGAAACCACTTGGGGAATCTTCATTGAGGCAAAGAGGTAAGCCAAGTTTGTTCAAGAGGACTTGATTGACCAAATGGTTCGGCGACCATGTTGGATGACCTGATTTTCACGAAAATGACTTCCAGAACCGCTGATGGGATCAGGCTGAAATTTGGGCCATTAAAATCTGTTCAAGGGAAGTTGATCCATCAAAAAAACATTGGCGCCGTGGGGCAATCAAAATGTAGTGTGTTTGGCGGCCATATGGCACTTGCAAAAATTTCCACAAACTCATTTAAAAGACTGCTAAACCACCCACCAACAATTTTAACAAAAATTGATTGTGCTCCAGGTAAGCGACACGGGGCCCCTTGGACCTCTTGTATTAATTATTTGCTACAAATAGTACAACATGGTAGTTGTTGAACTTGGAAACATCAGAACCATCAATTCACCCTAATATGTCTCTTAAATTGCCACCTTGATAACCATGTTCAGCCCACATCAGTTATCAGATCTTTATCACGACTATGAAATAACATGAGCTATCATGATACCCTGTACATCGTCCAGCAGCAGTGGTGGTGTTGTCGTCCAATTTGCGTTTAGCTCAACTTAGTTCATATCTCAACTCTGGTTAATCGTACTGGACCGAAACCTTGACACATGTATGCTTCAGTATAATGAGGGGCCGTATAATGGCATTGTTCACGGTCAGGGTAAAAACTGCTTGTTCAATATTACCATTTTGCAATTAGATCAACTTAGCGGTTCATATCTAGTCTTTGGTTAAGTGTACCCATGGACACACTACCTTATAATTCCCCTTTCCAGAGTATCCATCGATGATTTGACGTCATATGATGTCATACTCAACTAAGCGGTGTGTAGGGGAATGTCATAATCATTACGTCATGAATAATTGGTGCTGTTAGGCCCATCTTTAACTCTTAATAGTCCGACACGTAAGAATTGTATGTCTACAATTTAATAAACATGCTGTTGAATATTTTGAAACTAATTTGACTGGGTGCTGTTACAAATGTCACGGTCAGAGTGATAATGACAAAACTCAAGGGTTTTCACAACAATAACATTTTTTTTTTTACCTCAACTTAGCAGTTTATATCTCGTGTTGATAATACTGCACCCAAACTTGGACACATGCTAATGAGTAATGAGAGGGGATAAAACAATTACTTTGGTGTCAAAAGTGGTCGAGCTTCATGGTTGCCTTGTAGCAACATTTCTGATTCAAAAATAGTCTTCTCTTCTGCAAATGCATATTCCATAAGACTACTGGCCAGTAATTGGTTAGTTAGTCCCTCGACATCATTGATGGGGACTAGAAACCAGTCCCATCCATCTGTCTGTCCGTGTGTGCATCCGCCCATCTGTCCACATTTAGTTCCCACTCAATAACTTCAGTTAGCCTGATGGATTCATTCCAAATTTGAAATGTCAACTCGTTATGACAATACCTCGGTGAGGATTGCATATCGGCAAAATATGTCCAGATCCACCAGAGTTTCCCCTGGATTTCTTGAAAAATACTAAAATATGTGTTTTCCGATAACTTCAGT
The DNA here is from genome assembly GCA_034401795.1 of Chaetoderma sp. LZ-2023a. Taxonomy (NCBI): domain Eukaryota; kingdom Metazoa; phylum Mollusca; class Caudofoveata; order Chaetodermatida; family Chaetodermatidae; genus Chaetoderma; species Chaetoderma sp. LZ-2023a. The sequence continues at coordinate 69,544,463 of CM067369.1, read as the reverse complement.
TAGCCTGCATGGATTGAATTCAAATTTTGGAAATACATCCCTCCACCTGAGATATTGACTGGGATTGCGCTTGACCGAAGTCTGGCTGTAATCATAAGAGTTATTCCCTTAATTTCTAGAAAAATTGTACAATATTTGGATTTTAAAAATTGGGGTTGTACTAAAATGAGACATGTGACCAGACAGAATTGATCTTTTATTATCAATGTTTTATGTGCTTTTTTTTAGGTCAAACTGGACAATAATGACATGATTTCACGGGTAGTGCACATTCGAAGCCTCCCTCTGGACATCAATGAAATAGAGGTCGTCAATCTTGGCATGCCATTCGGCAAAGTCACAAATGTTCTACTGCTGAAACAAAAAAGCCAGGTATGTGTATGTCAATGCAATGGCCATGGTTTGTTTTGGTGATCAAGAACACTTAATAGCTATCTAATGTTAACCCTTACCCTTTAAGCCTCGAAATGGCCAGAAATGACCTTTCCAGTGGTCTTGGCAAGTGTCTATTTGCAGACCAAGAGAAGACTAACTTTAAAAATTTATCACAGGAATGACTGGCTCGATAACCAAGCCAGTCATTCCAGTGGTAAAAAATTTTTTAATAGTCTTCTTGGTCTGCGAAAGGACAGTTTGTTAGAGATAGTGAGTATTTCTTGAATCAAAACAAAATTGTCATTTTTGCTTTGTAATCGATAATGCTTTATAGCATATTCAGTTGAATATTTTGAAATTAATATGCGTTAGGCAGCAATGGTTTCCAGTCATATTCATTCCAAAATATTCAACAGCTTTATTGTTTGTTTGGCCTGAGCTTGAGAGACAAGGAATTAATCGGTTAAAGGGTTAATTCCACTGAATTCTTTTCTTATGAGCAATAATTATACGGTTATGTGACATTAATGTTTAATATCTTCATGTTTTCCTGATATCAGATTTCTGCTGGTAGAAAGACGCTTCATTTACTCCCGTGTCTTAGTAAACGAGTGATATAATAGAAATCTTCACAATCGATCAATGTTCTATGATATAAACGGTCCAGAATTTTAACCTTTTAGCCATTTACTGATCATGCCGGCCAAACCCGACCATTGAAGTCGTCTTGCAGAATGGATATTTGCATGGCAAGAGAAATCTATTTTTGAAAATTTAGCACTGTCCAGTCATTCCAGTGCTAAATTTTCAAAACGTCTGTAAATGAACATTCAAAAGGGAAATATTTAGATTTTCTCAACCAAATTTGACCATTAAACGGCTAATGGTCATGCCATTCAATAATGACCTCCAAAGATCTTGAGGAATGTTAATTTACAGGATGATAGGCTATTTAAAATAATTTGTCACGGAAGTGCCTAACTCAATTATTGAGCCAATCACTCTAGGGATAAATTAAAAAATAGTGTCCTCGCCCATAGAAATGTACTGTGTTAATATAGTACATTTGTATGCTCTCGTCCTGCACATCAACATTCTTCAAGACTATTGCATAGACCAGCAAATCAACATTCAAAAATGTCAGTCTTCTTTTACAAATCATGCCCATTACATAGTTAAACGTGTAATCATGCTTGTTCATCTGTAATTTATGAGTAGTTGTTGCAAGCTGCCATTTCTCATGTAAAGCTCCTACAGCCTTAGTAAGCTGTTTGAACTTTCGCATATTATGCATGCTAAATTGAGGCTTTTTTTTGTTGAAGTGTAGTATGTAAATGAAACATTTAAATGCATAGGTTAGCTATTTCCACCGGGTGTCATTTGGCCAACGAAACAATTAGCATACAGTACAGCTCAGAAATAACGTAGAATGTTTCCAAAATAAAATACAAAGTACTAATTATGTTCAAAATATTCAGCAGAACATTTCATTCTAACTAACATGTTTCTGTTGTTGTTTTGGAAAGATTATAACCTATTTATTAGCTGTACTGTATATGTAGGTTGTTTCACGTTCGCGATGAAGAAGCATAATTATACCCGAAACAACATTTTTACAGAAGCAAATAATGTGTTTTAAAGACAAATGACATGTTCATTATGATGGAGCCGAATCACCTGTTGAATGCTGCAGATCAGCTATAACTACTGAAGTTTTTTGTCATATAAGAAATATTCTGTTGAACATTTTGAAATAATTTTGACTGACAATTATTGCTGCATGCTATGTAACAATAATTTCTAATTAAATTACTTTCCTTAATTTATAGCATGTGTTCTCGGTGTTAGTTGATATGAATTGTTAAATCACTCATTGCGAGAGATGTCATATAATGAAAAATTGATCCATGTTAGAAGATCCATAGTATCATAGTCTGAACAACTGTTTGGGCTGACATAGTCGTGGGATCTTGAGTAAAAATTCTTTCCAGGATACAATACAAAGCATTCTGAGAAATTATTATTATGACAATTAGTAAAGAATCTATTCCAAACTTGAGGCGGGGTCAGCATTCTTTTGAATGATTCATGGCTCTAGTTTTAGCAAATATGAGATGATTATTTCCTGCCTCATTATAGATGCAACTGATATATTAACACTGTAAAATCTGCTGCCAGAGCGAGAAATTACTCTGTACATATATTTATGTCTATAAATACTCAAGGAAGGTACCTCTTTCAACAGCAAAATAAACACAATTTATGGAAAATTATGTAAACGCTTGATGCTATTATAACTCTGCATAAATAATGAACATTTATCCACCAGCTGTTGTTGCTTCATTATCATATTATTTAGAACCAAATGTAATATATCCTTACCGATATTCATGTACATTTATATTGAAATTTGTTATGGTTTTGTGTATAGCCTAACATATAAATAATTAGATCTAGCGTTTTGAGAAGCAAATAACCAAAACTATTTAGACAAATTATATTGAAATGCCCTTTTTTATGTTCTAGAACATGTCTTCTCAAGAGCAAGTGTTAAGCCACTGGGCCCTTGATAGTGCTTGTATTGAGGATTTGTTGACATTCAGTTAAATAGACCTTTCCCGCATTGGCATTTTTTGTGAAAATACCTTCCCACAATGCATTGCAATTTGCTCATGCCACTTCTGGCTTGTAAACATGCAAGGCGAGATGCGAATAGGATTACTTTAACTAGTTGGCTACTGCAAGTCTAGATAATAATTTCAATGAGCAAAAACTCTTGCTTTACTGAATATTTTGAAAAGAATTTGACTGAAAGTAGTTGGTGGCTTAGCCACCAGGAACTTTCAGTCAAATTTGTCAGAATATTCAGCAAGTGCAGATATATAACCGTTGGAAAGACTGAGCAGTCAGAAGGTTAATATTAGGCTCAGATACAACAGACTTTAAGGAGTTTATTTGAAGAACTATTCTCATAATATTATTGAAGGCATACATCACAAGAATGCTTAGTCAGTTTGCTGTGCTTTATGTATGAGTTTTTATCATAGGAACTGTTAAAATGTGTTGTCTCTCTGAGCAATAGTAACTCATTGCGGGTTAGCTGCTCATTGCAGCGGTGCTCTGATGGTTGACTTAAGGGGAATCCCACCTAAATGATGTCAGTGCGGGAAATGTGTATTTCATACGAACAGGTTTTTTCAGTTTTTAAACAGTGATACCTTTTCTTGACCATTAACCCATGACAAAAACTGGCTTCTACAGTGGTTTTAAGGAATGACTTACGGTCAATATAATACTATTATTTTTTTTAATTTACCACTGGAATAACTGGCTCGATCATCGAGACAATCATTCCAGTGGTAAATCCAAAAGAAATTCTTATCTTCACCTGCAAATTAGCATTCACTGCATACAAATTTTCAAAAAACTTGGCTATTAACCCTTTAACTTGACTTTATTCAAGAAAATTTCAACTTTCTCTTAGAAAGTGTCCATTTGCAGACCAAGAAAAGACTATTTTGTGAAAATTTAGCACTGGAATGACTGGCTCGGTTATCGATCCAGTCATTCCAGTGTTAAATTTTCAAAAATAGTCTTCTTTTGGTCTGCAAATGGACATTTCTCAAGACCACTGCATAAGCCGTTTTTTTGCTGATATGAGGGGTAAATGGGTGAAAATGTAGTCAGTACTCCCTTTGGCTAACAGCTGCACTTTCTGGACATTGGTGTGTAGGAATTACGAGAAAAAATGATAAGAACTTCCCTTGAGTTTCATATTCAAGTACTCCTAGTCTGCTGCTACACTAAAGCCTGCACTTCCTGTTCCATACTAACAACTTATCCTTGATAGTGACAATAACGAATGGTAAAATATAACTTAATAATGCAGAGAATAGGTTTCCCATACTCAGTTATTTTTGTCATAGAACGATAGGATTGTGATATTTTGTTGCCTGAGCGGTGTGTGCCATTTTTCTCTGTTCAGAAAAGCAATTTGTTGCCTCAGATTTGACAAATGTATTGCTTATCCCATGAATGAATAATCATCTTGATTGCATTCTTGGCATTTGATAAATATTTAGTTTCATGAAAGATTGCATGAACCAGACTAGAAGCTGGTATTCTGTACAAAACTATGTCAATCTAAGCGCATACTTGTTGTGGTATTAATTGCTGAGAAAGATAGGCTGGAATAATCATTTTCCTCTTGTCACTCTAGTGATTAGTGTACCACACTGCTTGGCACAGTATGATGAGTCATATTTACTCATCGCAGAGGCATGCCGCACATCTGTTGTAGTGGAAATGCAGTCATTCCAATGGTAAAATTTGAAAAATGTCTTCCGGCAAATGGACATTACTCAGGACCACTGCAGAAGGTGTTTTTTGGCTGACTTAACCGGTAAAGAATTAAAGAGATGATCTGCCTACTGGATAGTGACTAATTGTTTGTATCCATAAGGTGGTCGGTCACTTAAGACAGGTTTACTGGACATTGAATGTGTATATTCACATCATTATAATGATGAGCAGTACAGCTCATAAATAAGTTAACATGTTTCCAAAACAAAAACAGAAACTTGTTAGTTAGTATATACAATTTTGAAAACCATGTAAACAATCTTCTGTTGACTATTTTTTACTTAATTTGATTGGAAGTCATTTCGGCATTATGCAGCAATGGCGTCCAATCATATTAAGTCCAAAATACAATATTACGTTTTGTTTTGTTCTGGAAAAAATCTATGTTGTTTCTGAGCTGTACAATAGCAAACCTGGATGGATTATTTTGTGCTCTATTTGCAGCTGCGCTCACAGGTGCTTGAATTAACTATCTTGCTTCTCTTAATAATGCTTGTAAAGATAGGGCACTTTGTTAACATAATTAACCCATTAACACTCATATCAGCCAAAAACGGCTTCTGCAGTGCTCTTGAGAAATATCCATTTGATACCAAAAGAAGATAACAGAGCCAGTCAGTCAAGTGGTAAATTTTCAAAAATAGGCTTCTTGGTCTGCAAATTTAAATTTTCTTGAACAAAGTGTAAAGATAAGACACACTAGCCAGTGTCCAGCAGCTTTAGGGTGGCTTTTTCCGCAAGTCTTTTATAATAATGTATCATATGTTCATTAGCTTTTCAAAACTTTTCCATTGCATGACCATTCTGTTGTACAAGTTAAAATGTGTCAGTTTGTGTTTGCACAACACAGGTGTGACAAATTATGTCAGGTGGAAACATTGATTTACCTTTAGATTAAAACATCTCTCTAAAACAGCCTTTTGTTCCAATAAACATTCAATTATCATACCTAATGTATAAATCAGGTAACACGTTGGCCATCACAAATCTGCTATAGATGGAAACACTGAAATGTTGTTTGTGGGGGTTGGGTGTGTAGGCCAGAATAGATTAGTAATGTATCATTATTATTTCCCCCCCCCTCCCTCCTCGCACTGCAGGGTGGTGAGAGGATGTATTATGTTTTCGTCCCATCCATCCTTACATCATGATCATCTTGTCACTGCAGCTCCTACAGTTTGAGAGAGAAATTAACCTTTCCACTTTATCTTTCAATTATAATATATATAATGGTCAACCCACCCAAAACCGGCCTCTGTATCTCTCGATAACCGAGCCAGTCATTTCAGTGGTAAATTTTCAAAAGTAGTCTTATCCTACAAATGGACATTCACTAAGTATTTGAATTTCTTGAGGAAATTTCACCATTTAACCAGTTAATAATCAAGACGCCCAAAACTGGCATCTCGAGTTGTCTTGAGGAATGTCCAATTTACAGGCCAAGAGATTTTTCCAGCTAGTCGTTTACAAGCCAAGAGAATTTTTCAGCTAGTCATTCCAGTGGTGAATCTCCCAAAATAGTCTTGTTGGCTATTAACCCTTTTAACACTCGTATCATAATCAGCCAAAAACAGCTTCTGTAGTGGTCCTGAGAAAAGTCCATTTGCAGACCAAGAGAAGACTATTTTTAGCTCACCGGGATGAATGAGCTTATGCCGTGGCAACCGTCCTTCGTCTGTTGTCCACCAACTTTTGCTTTGAAACACTACTCATTAACCACTTGACTGATTTCAACCAACTTTGACTGGAAAGACCCTATGTCCGTAGGCTCCAGAAGTTCCATTCAGAATTTTGATTCATAAATTTTTCCGGTCAAAATCTTAGATTTTATGAAAAAATGTACCAGAAATCGTCAGATTGCTTCTTCTTACCATTCTGGGCACCACCCAGTATCTCCTTTGGTCCAGCCAAAGCCTTCAGGAGTAGGTGCAGATATCTTTGGATTCAAACTTCCTCTTCAAATACTGGCTTGGTATAGACATCGATTAACATGTTGGAACAGTGCTTCTCCATCATCTTCGCTCTCCTTGTGAATAGCTCCTGTCGAAGCTCATTCACATCAACATGTGAAGTAGTGTTGTCATACATGCTACAGGTAAATCTTTCTATTATTCTGAATATTGGAGATGTAATGTCTAGTGGAACAAATGCAGACAGTGGTGTGATGATGAATGCTTCTGTGGCAGTGGGATATGCTTTCCATGTCTTCCAAACAGATTTCTTGGCTTTACCGCTAAACTGTGATGTTGTATCAGAACCAGAGAAGGCATGGAAATATCGTAATATCGGTACTGTTTTCCGGTACCAAAGCCAACTCATAGCTGCATATCTGGATGACACTGTATAAGATGATGGAAAACTCCCACCAGAATCACAATCACATCAGTATCCACGGTTCTAATGAGGATAGAAGTTGCACCCTCTTTAAGAGCATCATTCTACTATCTGCCTCTTCATGATCACTCTCTCCCATTGTGATATTGGAGTGATTTGACTGCACTGTCGGGCCAGAGGTAATGAATACCAGTTTGTTATGTGGATATTCATGATTCACTACATCTGTCAGCAGAGCAAATAGCTCTTCCTTGTTTCTAGGATCCTGAAGGAAACCAGCAAAGCAAGGTGGTAACTTAACATTGCGGGACACCTTTCTCCAAACCCCTTTACCTCATTTTTCTCTAGTTGTTGTTTTCAGGCTGTCACAGTTATAAGTGTCCCAAACTATGTCAATTCTGGAACAGTTTGTAAGTTGTATCTCTGTCCATGGGATGAAAACTTTGTCACTGTATTCACCGAAAGTAGATGCACTTTCCTGTGGCAAGGCATGTACTATGGCAGCACCATCAAATACGTTGGCATCAAAGTGAGATGGTGGTTCTGCTTGGACAGCTGGATCAATGCAATGCAGTAGCTCTGCTTTGTTGCTTGGTAGACGGAGTCTTCCATGTGGAGACAATGCTGGTGGCCATGGGTGATTTTCATGTGTGAAGAATTCATCCGGCTTTGTGCTGCGGACTTGTGCAGCAATGAATAGCTGACTGAATGTTTTGCCTTTTTTTTAGTTCCTGCTAGTGTCGTGAGGATGCTTAAAGAGCAGAAGATGATTCTTTTTTATGGCCCTAAGGATAGAATCTTTCCTTTCAACAAGCACATCCTTGACATAGTTTGAATATTGCTCATTACCCAATGTCTCCATCATGTGCAATGCCTGTACAACTGTGCCATCCATACAATCGTGTGTGTCCAGAGTCATGAGTTCATTTGACTTATCCATAAATGGGTTACCCATTGCCAATATGGTGTTGCACATATTGTTAACCTGATTCTGGAATGCTTCTTGTGTTGAATGCCCCTGTTCATGGCTGGTGGATGGTTGATCAGTCACGTGATACAGTTCATCAAACTCTGTGAGGATCCTGGCCTGTTCAGGTCCTGCTATCATCCATCGTTTTAAAGCAGCAAGATTTTCAGTCAGGCCAATGGCACTACCGGATCCTTTCACTCTCATTATTTTGTTCATGTGCTTGGTCTAGAGGCATGCTCGAGAACTTTTGCCTACCCTTCGTGAACACCCAATTAGCCTCAAACTCATTTTGTATTTCTTGTGGGAGAGCCTTCATATCTCTGATGTGAACTGGTAGCCATCTGGCATAATTTGTGTGGTCAAGCACAAAAAACAATGGTGCTAGTACTTCAAGCACTTGTATATATAGGGCAAAGTTTCTTTCTCTGTGCGATCGAACAAGCAAGACTTTATCCCAAAACTCAAAGGTTGGGCTGTTGCGTATCATTTCAACTTTCCAGTCCTCAAAAGGCGCATCTCCTGGATTGCACATTGTGTTGAAGGCATCATGTTGTAATTTTGCAAGAGCCATGACAGTTACTTGATGCACATGCTGTGTCCTAGTGTGGTGCGCCACCTTGAGGAAGGAGTGTGCAGTTCCGGCAGTGGAAACACCAGCTTCACTCAGCGCTACACACCACCCTGATCCCTCCAAGAGGTCTGCTACTACCCTCCACAATGCCATCTCTGTGTGTAGACCACCAATTACGACTATATATCTAGATTCACCTATGGTTTGTTGCCAATTCCACTGTGCATACTTTGGCAGAGCGTAAATTGTTTGATCCCCAACCAGTACTGGTATTTGCCCAGCGTTTCATTTTTGGATGACAAGTTTAACCATTTCCATCCCATGTTTAACCATGGCCATCATAGCAACAGAACACTTACCCCAGGTGGATCTGGGTTATCTGGCTGATGAGCAGCCCATGCAATGAAGTCATCTTTCTCAAGTTTGTCTTTATCTAGCAGTGGCATTCTCTGTCCTAACCAGTGGTTCTCTTGTTCAACTGGTGTATTTAACATGTCTGGGGTGTCATCTACAACATGTGCCTCTGGAACAGTTAAGATTGGTGTTGCATGCTACAGCTGGAACTATGCAGTTGCTGTCCGGGAGGGAAGGGTTTTTGGTGCACACTGGAGGTGGAACTGTGATTGGTGGTCTAGATATTCCAGGATTAGACTGTGTAGGGAGCTGGAACAAGCTAATACTAGTTCCATGAAAAGACCCTTCAGCTGTTAGTGATGTGGGATTGTGGTCTAAATTATCAAAGGTTCCTGTTATATAACACCCTCGCGGATTTGTGCAGGACTACTAAGTCTTCCTCATTAGACCGTTGACAAACTGCATTTGTGAGCCAGTCTTCCAGTTCTAATTGCGATGAGGTGGCCTTTCTGCTCCCTTAGCCTTTTGCTTAGAGTTGAACCTGATTAGTTGGCTTATAGTCAGGCATGCATGCGAGTTGCCAGCATTCTGCTCTGTGATATTTGACCCATACAGCAGCATCGAAACCAGGACTTTGAGGGAATTCGTCACTGAACTGTCTTGACAATCTGTAGTAAAACTACCTGAGAATTTGGGAAATTCTGTCTCAAACATTTCCTTCCATATGATTTTAGCTACATGTGCCATTGACAGGGCATCTTTATCGAAATTACGCATTTCAAGTGTTTCAGCAGCACTTGGAGACCTTCGTTAAAGACTAGAAGTGTGTTCTTGCCATCTGTTTGTTCCTGGCAGTCATTGCGATAGTGCAACATAAGCCTGTTCTTTAACCGAGTTTTGTTTATTGATTTTTGAAGCCCTAATGATGTAAGCCGATTTTCATACATTTTATGCAAGTCTGCTAATCTGAATATTAAAACACCGTCTTCCATACTGGTTTCAATGAATGATACAAGTTCAGCAAATACCCTCGACTCGGTCATTTTCTGCTCAGTAAGCGTTAATGGGACTGATTGGACTCTTTGTATACTTCTGTAGCGATTTCTAAACATATTCATACAATGCTTGTGATATTTTGCATCAATGGCAACAAAATCACCACCTGCAAGTGTGGCTAACAGATCTGTGTCTTGCATTTCCGTTGCCTGTTCTCTAAGCGAGGTGTCCAGTTCTAATGTACAACACATGAAGTACCCCTTCTGTTTGCTTACAGAAGATACACCTATCTCAGTGTTTAGACTCATCAAAGGGTGGGGGGGGGGTGCGTTTTGATTTTCTTTGTATGATATCATCCCCACACTGTTCAATATTTCTCTTTTTGTCTTGTTTTTCTTGAGCTCGCTGCAGTTTTGAGCTCGCAAATTTAAGCTGACAATTAAGGTGCCACTTTGGCTTGTTGGCATGGAGGTCATTTGCATTAACGCTTTCAGGAAAACATACATCAACAGGCATTAAATGTAACTTTCTGAAACCTACATTTTTCATATAAAGTCCTCATATGATTGTAGACCGTTACCGTCTTGTCTGGATGCGGGACATTTTAATATGTCATTGTCCGTTCCACATATTATGCAATTTGTCCAGTTCATTCTGTCGGGAAGGTCTAATATATAAGGTTCAAACAGTCTATTGTATTGCTAATGCAGAATTTAGTCACCAGCAGCTAACAGGCGAAAATTCCCATCAATTTATACAACTGTATAAGACATGATAGCAGACGACAATGAGAGAATTGTAATCTAAGTGATATTGCGTTTTCATTTTAAATTGAATAACAGTTTATAAAATTACCCCCGGGCCGTGCATTATTATAAAAATCAAATGAATACCGATACTATTGTAGGCTTATACATCTCGCAATTGATGTTTCAATTAAATTACGTCAATTTTGTGTTTTAATCTGATTCCATGGCAATCTTAAAAGTGTCTGTAGATCATTTTTATGTGGAATGACTGCATTAATGTTTTGCTATTTTTTTTAATTGCTTGTTTAAAAGTTTTCACTCTATTAGAATGTCACAGCCGCTATGAATGTAATTGTGTTATGCTGTGTGTTACACTGGTTTATTTTCAGAGACTTGTTCTTTTCAAACTAACGATAGCTATGCATGTCAATAAACACATTTTAAAATTGTATATTGTCCCAATGTACATCTGTACCGAGTTTTAATGGTATGTTACAGCATATTGCGACCATTCCATGAAAAAATCTGTAGTTTCCACACAGTTTGACCTTTGACCTTGACTGTGTTGTAACCTTGACTTTCAATATTTGGCAACTACCTCTAATTTTTCTTTTATTATACTAAAATACTATACTATGCCAAAATGATGCTTTATTAAGTCATCTCACAGCCATTCCCTGGTAAAAGATTTAAAAATTCCACATAATTTTATGTTTGACCTTGACCCCCAGCATGGCTTTGACCTTTAAAAATTGGCATCCCTCTCTAAGAGTGTTTTTTATTATCCTAAAGTACTTCTGTGCCATGATTGGTGCTTTGTTACATAATATCACAGCCATTCCCTGGGAAAATATGAAAAAGCCATACTTTGACCTTGACCTCCGCATGACCTTGACCTTTAGAATTTGGCAGCCCCCTCTAAAAAGTTCCGTACTAACCTAAACTACATCTGTGCCAAATTTGGTGCTTTGTTCCAGCAGGTCACGATATCACATAAATTTGGACTTATGCCACACCACTATAAAGAATTTGATGGTGATAGACTCTAGATCGTCCATTCAGACTTTAGATTTGTCAAATTTATGGGTGAAAATTTTATGAAAGATTTACTGGAAATTGTCGAATCGCTTTTTCTCCTTAACAGATTCAGCAATTTCAACCAAATGTGTTGCCCTGTAGGTGGGGCTTAGAATACACCTTCCGTATCCTCTGCATGTCGTAAGAGGCGACTAAAGGAGGTACGGGTGAGGTAACCCTGACAGAAACCTCGAGTGCTGAAGACGGAGGTTCCAGGCCGCACGGCGCACTCTAATAAACCATGGATCCACGCACTTAACGCTTATGATCATGTCGATAGTCACTTACAGGACTGGCAGTATGATTAGCGAACGAAAAGAAGAAGAAGAACCAAATGTGGATGGAAGGATCCTATGTTATTACACCCTCTAGAATTTCTATTTATAGTTTTTATTCATCAAATATTTGGGTGAAAATCTTAGATTTTATTAAATTTACCAGAAATTGTCAAATTGCGTCGTCTTACCATTTTGAACGATTCCAACCAAATTTGGTTGAAAGGATTCGATGGTGATAGGCTCTAGAAGCTCTATTCAAAATTTTGATTTGTAAAATTTTTGGGTGAAAATGGGAGATTTCATTCAAATGTTTTACAGCTCTATCATCTCCGTCCCACCCATACCAATATTGATGTATCATCTCTGGCCCACCCACCCCAGTACTGACATTTCATCTCCTGCCCACTCACCCCAGTACTGATATTATATATCATCTCCAGCCCATCCACCCAAATAGTGATATATCATTTCCCTCCCACCGACCTCAGTACTGATATATCATCTCCGTCCCACCCATACCAGTAATGATGTATCATCTCCGGCCCACCCCCGTCGTTATGTAGCATCTCCAGCCCACCACCCCAGTAGCGATATATCTTTTCTAGCCCACCCACCATAGTAGTGATGTTTCATCTCCGGATTACCCACCCCAGTGAGTGATATATCATCGCCGCCCCACCCGCCCCACGATCAGGATATCATTCTGTTACAACTAATAACTAATATTTAGGTCAGTCAATCTGGTGGACTGTTAAATTCTTTTTACATTTCTGACAAAAACTGCCAACATCTTAGCTATAGCTTGTCACACTTATTTTAGTTGTGAATCCTAACCAGTTCAGTGAAACCATCTTAACCCTTTCATTGTCAAATTTGGTCAAGAAAATCGAAAATATTTGTTTATTGGATGTCACTTTGCAGGCCAAGAGAACATATTTCAGGAAATTCATAACTGGAATGACTGGCTCGGTTATCGATTCAGTCATTCCAGTGATAAATTTCCAAACATAGTTCTCACCTGACCTGCAAATGGTCATTCCTCAATACCACTGCAGAGGCCGGTTTGGGCTGGCTTGACCATTAAAGGAGTAAAGCAAACCATTTCTAAGACAATAAACCTCTACTCTGACCAGATGTCTTAGTCCAGAGTTAGATTTTATACTCTGCCAGAAAAAATTGGCGGGTATTATGTAATGGCGCCATCCGGGCGGGCGGCAGAGTGATTTCCGGATGATAACTCCGTTATCGTTTATCGAATCGCTTACTAGGACTGGGGAAGAAACCTATCGAAATTGACAATGATCCGAAATCCAAGATGACCGCCAGCCACCTGTAGCCATCTTGAAAATTCGTTTCTGGATGATAACTCCATTACCATTTATCGGATCGCTTTGAAACTTCATAGAGTGGTTGGACTAGGTCTGCGGAAGATATCTATCGAAATCGATAGTGATCCGAAATCCAAGATGGGCGCCAGCCACAGGCGGCCATCTTGAAAATTGGTTTCCGGATGATAACTCCGTTACCGTTTGTCGGATCGCATTGAAACTACATAGGGTGGTTGGACTAGGTCTGGGGAAGAAGCCTATCGAAAGAAACGATGATCCGAAATCCAAGATGGCCGCCAGCCACAGGCGGCCATCTTGAAAATTGTTTTCCGGATGATAACTCTGTTACCGTTTGTCAGATCGCATTGAAACTACATAGGGTGGTTGGACTAGGTCTGGGGAGGAAGCCTATCGAAATAAACGATGATCAGAAATCCAAGATGGCCGCCAGCCACCGGCGGCCATCTTGAAAATTGGTTTCTGGATAATAACTGTTACCGTTTGTCGGATCGCATTGAAACTTTATATGGTGGTGGGACTAGGCCTGGGGAAGAAACCTATTGAAATCGACGATGATCCAAAATCCAAGATGGCCGCCAGCCACCAGTGGTCATCTTGAAAATTAGTTTATCAGATCGCTTTGAAACTTGATGGAGTGGTTGGACTAGGTCTGAGGAAGAAAGCTATCGAAACCGACAATGATCCGAATTCCAAGATGGCAGCCAGCCGCCGGTTGCCATCTTGAAATTGGTTTCCAGATGATAACTCGGTTATCGTTTATCGGATCGCTATGAAACTTCATAGAGTCGTTGGACTACCTCTGGGTAAGAAACCTATCGAGATTGTCAATGATCCGAAATCCAAGATGGCCACCAACCACTGGTGGCCATCTTGAAAATTGGTTTCCAGATAATAACTCCGTTACCGTTTATCGGATCGCTTTGAACCTTCATAGAGTGGTTGGACTAGGTCTGAGGAAGAAACCTATCGAAATCGGCAATGATCCAAAATCCAAGATGGCCACCAGTCACCGGTGGCCATCTTGAAAGTTGGTTTCCAGATGATAACTTAGTTATCGTTTATCGGATCGTTATGAAATTTCATAGGGTGGTTCGACTACCTCTGGGGAAGTAACCTATCGAGATTGACAATGACACGAACTCCAAGATGGCTGCCAGTGGCCATCTTGAAAATTGGTTTACAAATGATAACTCCGTTACTGTTTATCGGATCCATTTGAAACTTCATAGGGTGGTTGAACTAGGTGTGGATTATGCTTTCACTTCTTTCTGTCCATGAGTATGTGCGTGCATCCGTCCATACCTTTGGTTTTCCCTCAATAATGTCACGTATAATGGATGGATTCGGTTCAAATTTGGTATGTCAACTGATGACATGTTCTTGTTTGACATACGTATCAGCGAAACACCTACATTCACCGTAGTTATCTCCCTTGAAATACTTATAATTCGTCAAAAATGTCTGCATATGGTTTTCGCTCAATAACTTCATATAATGGATGGATTCATTTCAAATTTGTTATGTCAACTCCTGGTTTCCGGAATAGCTGCTTTAGGGGGTGGGGGGGGGGGTTGAATCATGTAATATGCATCATTTAGTTTGTCCCCTTGGTGGGTCGATTTGGGGAAGTTTAACTGTATAAGTCGGTCTGTTTGTCAATTCAATAAACATTCTGTTGTATGTTTTGAAACTAATTTGACTGGGAGCTGTTCAAAATATTCAACAGCATACCTGGATAGTTCACTTGAAATGTAGATTTTGGAAATTCAGATCTCAAATTTCCAACTCGATTCCGATATTCCTAGATGTGAGCGGACCGTCTCTATGTTTGTCTGTATCTGTCTCGCTATCTGTCTCATGGTCCATCCATCTGCCTGTGCGTCGGTCTGTTTGTGTCTCACAACAACATAGCCTTTTTGTTGTGACTCGCAATGAGCATAAGTGTTTGTCTGCCTGCTTGCCTGCCTGTCAGATATTTGGTACTTTTAACAGTCACAAAGTTGATATTATAGTGTGTCACATGTGTTTAATGTTAGTTTTCTTAGCTTATTTGTACCAACTATATGTAGATTAATCCTGGCCACATTCCAAACTTGGCTTCAGATATCAAAAATCTTTTCCAATTACAGCTCTCCAAATAGGACATGTCTGTGCATAGGAAATCAAATTCTTTTGGCGAGATTAAAAATAATACAATTTTAATTGATCTGTCAGTTCGAGTAAAATATAAACTCAGTCACTGAATAAGTCATTATATGTTCTTGACACTTGTTGCCTTTCAGGTTTCAATTAACCCTTTAACGTCCAACCCAGCCAAAGACAGCTTCTGCAGTGGTCTTAAGAATTGTCTAGTTGCAGATCAAGAGGATATATTTGAAATTTTACCACTGGAATGACTGGATTGATAACGGAGCCTGTCATTCTAGTGGTAAAGTTTCAAAAATAGTCTCTTGACCCAGTCTGCAATTGGACATTCACTATCCAATAATGTTGATTTTCTTGACCAATCAATCTTGAGCGTTAATTGGCTAGCACAACAAATTCACAGCAATATGTTTTCACAAGAGTTAAATATGAAATATACTTAGTGGTTTGAACACATGTCTGACTGAGGATTATTGCTGACATATCAGCAACAGCTTTCCGTCAGTATAAGCACAAAATAATCAAGTTTACCTTTAGCATTAAAGTACAGTCAAAAATGGTGCTCATACATATAATGACTAGTTGTTCAACTAGTCACCAACCAGTTGCAGACAAGTCGCCAACTAGTTATGTATGAGCCTACATATAGCAACTGTTTGTTCAACTCGTCGCACTACCAGTTGTGTATGAGCATACATATAACGACGTTCAAGCTACACTTCTGGAAATGGCGGAATTCCCCCAGTGGAAGTTACGTATATTTGATGGAACATGATATATAATTAGATAGCATACACTTTTTGGTGAGAATTCACGAAACGATTATTCGCACTGTCACGGCACAAGAGGAAAGCTTTGGCTGTAGGGGCCAAGTATGCGCAGTTCTACTTCAACAGGCAACATGTCGAAACGGAAAGAAGCGCATGTGTGTGCCAAAGACCGCCTCTATTAAGTGTCCACCTGACTTAAACGACCACTTCATGCAATTACCAAATCAAATTATGCAAGCTATTTGAACATCTATTACGAGACCACTTGTCATAAGAGACCGATTTTGATCCAGGAGTCTCATTATAGATATTTGACTCTGCATGATATGTGAATGGATGATGTTGATATTGACTACATGTATTTAAAAATAATAAAGATCACGTTTGCTTGATGCCTGTATGACCAAAGCATCTCTTTTGATCCGTTAATTAATAAACAACTTACAACTCACAACTAACCAGCGTGTATATAATGACTGAATCAGCAACTAGTCTTTAACATTAAACATGTTTAGTCCAGGCTTGTGCTCTTATGGTAACCTGTTGAAAACGTTCTCTATGAGGTTGCCTTAATTTATTTTAGAGGACCTGAAATGGGTTACAATAATCTAGTGATTTTAGTATGGACATCAATGAGCTTTCTACGGTTTAGGTTACCATACGTCGCCTTAAAATATATACTGCAACCTATTATGGGTTACCATAGGAAATATTACACAGCACAGGCCTGTAGTCTGAACAACTAGTCACTAACTAGGCAGTAACCAACTAGACCTCTTCCATTGTATATTAAATGGCATAACTCAGGACAACTCAGTGCAACTCCAACTACTGGTACGTACATCTTGTCCCTGACTAGTTGAGTGGTTATATGTAAGCCAGGCATTAGTGACCAGTTTGAGTCTGACTGCTGCATGCCACTGGACAATAATTTCAATGGGCATTAATTCTGGACCTGCTGACTATGTTGAGAACAATTTTACTGAAAGTTGGAGCAACTTTCAGTCAAATTACTTTCAAAATAGTCTGTATCCAAAGTAATGAGTTAATAAACCCATGGAAAATGTAGTCTACAGAACTTCATCAGACAGACAGTTAATGGTCAAGCCATCCAAAGCCAAGGATATTCTGATATTTTTAGCTCACCTGACATGAAAGGCCAAGTGAGCTTATGCCGTGGCGACCATCCGTCCGTCCGTCGGCCGTCAACTTTTGCTTTAAAATGCTACTCCTCCTTAACCAATGGCCGAATCTTAACTAAGTTTTGGTCAAAGGATGCTATTGTGCTCGGATCTGGAAATTCCATTTCGAATTTTTTATTCATAAATTTTTTGGGTCAAAATCAGATTTTATTAAAAATTTATCGGAAATTATTAAATTGCTTCGCCTTAGAATTTTGACCGATTTCAACCAAATTGGGCTGAAAGAATCTTATGATCATAGGCTCCAGAACATCCATTCAGAATTTTGATTCGTAAATATTTTGGGTGAAAAACTTGGATTTTATTAAAGATTTACCGGAAATTGTCAAATTGCTTGTTCTCCTTACCCGTACAACCGATTTCAATAAAATTTGGCTGAAAGGATCCTATGGGCATAGGTTATAGAACTTGCATTCAGAATTTTGATTCGTAAATATTTTGGGTGAAAAACTTATATCGCTGATGACCATAGCTCGGGAATGTGCCATCTTTGTTTTGCTCATGTTGTAAGCTTTATATGCGACTACGTTTGTACTTGTGATATTCATGAATATAACATGAACACTTGTCCAGACTGATTTCTGCGCAGGTGTTAACATAATACACCTACTCCTCAATTTCACACATATGGATTCCATCATTATTGTCTCAGACAGGTTTGGGCTAGCGAATGCCAATATTTTCTTGTATAATGGCCCTGTAACAACTGAGTTCTATCTAGCGGGTCAAGTCTGATGGCTCAGATAAAACTTGTTTCCAAAACGGAAAAACCCCATTCTGTAGGCAGCAATGTCTTCCAATCCAATTATGTTCAAATGTTCAACAGAACATTTCTTACATCGTGTTCAAAAATTATATTAACTAAGTGTTTGATATTTTCTAGCACCAAGAATTGTGGCACTAGTATTTTGTCTGCTGCTGGTGAACTGTTTAGACATATGATTTTCCGAGTTCTTTCCTATCGGATTGTTTCGTAAATATAATGCTTCCCTGAATTGAAACATTTGCGCTTCTAGAAAAATAACAAATATGTGTGACGGGTAGGAAATTGGGTATAAAAATTAGTATGTAGTAATAAGACATCAAGACTGTTATATTACAACAAAAATATTGAAAATTTCCAAATTTATTTATATCTCCGAGTGATTGCATCTAAGTCCTTCCTCATGACCTCATATCTATGTTAGATCTTTTGAAAAAAGATTTAATGGAACGCAACTGTTAGGAAGCAACAGTTGCCAGTTACATTATTTTCCAAATATGCAAAACTGAATGTAACCATTTTAAAATCAACTAGCTGACTATTTTTAAATGATCAATGTATTACCCCTGGTTTGGCTGGTATCTAAATATTATTGTACAAGGTGTATAGCGGATTTAATTAGGGGGTGGGGAGGGGGGAGGAGTAGGAAGCCACTATATAATGAGTATTTGATGATGGATTAAGCCAGCCGAGTTGCTGTTGGATGTAGCAATTTAATATTTGTTGTTATAATTGCAGGCATTCTTGGAGTTTGCAGATGAAAATGCAGCAGGAACAATGGTAGAGTATCACCAAGGTACCCCAGCACAGGTGCGTCTGAAACAGGTCTATGTACAGCTGTCCAACCATAAGGAGCTCAAGACAGATGCCGCACACTCAATACAGGTAAGTTTACATAAAGTAATGGCCCTTTCCAGTTTTAACCCATCTCTAACTAAGCTCCACCAACATGTCAATCATGTTGGGATCGATCAATCCCTGACCTCCCTGACTATCAATTTCCAGAAAACTATATTGGTAAGCTGTTGAATATTTGGAACTAATTTGACAGCGCCCAGTCAAATTAATTTCAAAATATTCAACAGCATCTTTATTAAATAGCAAAGGCATACAATTCGTACAACAATACTTAGTCCGTTTGTGACGTACTTATCTTTGTCGTTCATGACGTCATCCATTATGATGTCATCCTACACGTCATGTAGTTGATTATGACATATAATGGATGGATAAACTGGAAACGTCCATTATTGTGTAGATGTGTTTTATATCTACCACATTAATTTATATACATGCAATACACATATATGTAGTCCCAGGTAAGGCAACACCTCTACCAAAACATCAATGTTTGGCTAGCGGATGAATCCCAGACTAAAGGATCTCCTTTGTAAAGCCAAATTTGACCACTGCCATAATGGGTTATCATGGTCAATACCCTTGTCAATACCCGTTTTAGACAGTAACTTTTAGTTTTGCTCAACTTCACTGTTTATATCATACTGGAGCCAAAGATGGACACATGCTTCTTTATCATGAGTGGGAATGACATGTCACAACTTGGAGTCAAAATGTCAAAGGCCAAGGTCACTCTGTCCGTGCTCAAACCTAGTTTTTGTCTGGCCTGCGAAGCTGAAAGCGAGACATCGGTATCGCGTTTACGGTGGCGGCGTCAACATTAAGGTTCTGCATTTAGCAAAACTTCTCGGCTTATATTTCATGATTGGTTAAACCTATTGCAACTAAACTTAGGTACATGGTTACCTATAATCTTAGGAATTAGCATGATGATGTTGGGGTCACAAGGTCAAAAAGGGAATGAAATATACATGGAGTTTTTCTCTTGGATATTATATAGATCCTAAATATAGATCAGTTTTATTTTAGCTAATTCTATCTGGCTATATCTGGACTCTCACCCCTCCCATAGGTTTACTATGGGATTTCTATTTGCCACTAAATCTGATTAAACACTATAAATAAATTTACCTATAATATTTCAATCTCTACAACTTTTAATAAGTAAGACAATACTTCTATGATGCTTATTTCTCCATACGAAGATAGTGGTAGAGATTGAATAGCAGAAATAAACGCAAGTTACCTCTCTCAGGAAGGAGTAAGAATAAGGATTATAGCTTCTATAACTAAGAAACATCGCCTTTCTCTCGATTTCAGGAAACTACTTTCCAATAGTATGAATCGATGCTTGTAAGTCTCTATCTGATCTCATTGTAACATCCTCAATTATTTAAATAGACTCATGGACACTTTGGACTAATTCTGAGATAACTCAAGAAATATCTGAACTATCAAACATCCTAACTATTATCAGCCTAACCCTAATTGGACTATTGAGGCTTTTTAGCCTTTATTCTTCATTTATAGCTTTCTTTATTCAGATATTAGGTATCATACTAGTATATCTTTTATTGGTAGGCTTCTTATTTCCTTTCGTTATTAGGTCTTCTTAATTTATTTTTAATGTGTTATGTGTATAACCAATGTGTACATTTCATTTTGTAATCACGATCGAATTATAAGCATCCTTAATGGGTGGGCTTTCCGTATTTTGTCTTCTTGGTTGTAAAGATTGCTTTTTTATACATGATATCATATTATGGAAAGGTTCTCTGGTCTGTGTTTTTTCTCACGGGGGCGTCACTTTCGACCTCTCTCAGGCGAAGTTATTTCCCTCCCTCCCAATGTGCAGATAATGGTATCCACACTTCAACCTCTCAAGGTAGGCCAGATCTTTCCTCAGGATCATAGGCCTCATGGTTTCGGTATAGAAAGTGATTCCTTGGGCTCCTCTGATGAGAAGACGCTTCCAGTTCTATCTTATGATCCACTGGAATCAGTCTCTAGATTTCTGGATCATTGGATTCTCATCAATTTTCAACTCATGAACCATTTCCGGTTTTTGGAAAGACCGTCAATCTCTGTTATTAGGGGTCCCTCTTCATCCACCATGTCCTCAGGCCATCTTTTTCACGGATTCATCCCGGGAAGGATGGGGCTCCATCTGGGATTCCAAGAAGATTTCAGGATCCTGGTTCCTCCCAGAATCTTCCTATCATGTCAACCTTTTAGAACTGTGGGCGGTTTTCCATGCCCTAGTTCATTGAGAACTCCTGATTCTCCGTGTGGGGGGGGGGGGGTGCTGGTGGGGTTGAGGCTTCATATAGATGATCATATCTTATTAGTATAGTCATATTCAGGAAAGATATTCATTATAGTCTTCAGCCTTTATGTTATACCCAGATATGTCAGAATTCAACATATTTGGGTATTTCTGAAAGATGTAGAGAATTTAGGTTGATTTTTAATTTCAGGTTTAGTCAGATATTCAGAGTCGAGTAGTGATAGGATCATTTGCGTCTTCATGGATCTGCATAAAGCTGGGTTTGTCAAAGGAATGAAGTCTTGGTTGCTACCAACAAGGTCATGTGATAACTATCAGCCAATGAGGTTGTCATTGTGCTTAATGACCTACTCAGTGGCACTGGGTATTGGATTAACCCTCTTCTTGCCTCATTCTGAGATATAGCATTCAAGCGAATTACTATGGATCTCATCATTAGAGAGTGTGGAGATTCCTGAAGAAGCCTTCAGTCACTCTGTAACCACAATACCCAGTAAACATTGGCTGTAAAAAATTCATCCGACTACGCTTCCCTTCAGAGAAGGAAAGCGCAATAGTAATGCTAGGAGGTAGGTATATGTAATTAGTAAAACATAAGACCAGACCCTCCTCGGGGTCGTCTGGTCGTTACATATAATGTTAGGAAGCAGCATGCTGACACTGAAGGCACAACGATGAAGGTCAAGGTCAGTCCTACTCTTATAAAACTTTGTTATTTTTCAATGTTAAGTTTTTAGCTCGCCTGGCCTGAAAGGCCAAGTGAGCTTATGCCATGGCGGCCGTCTGTCTTCCATCTGTCCGTCTGTCTGTCCATCCGTCAAATCATGTCTTCTTAAATGTTTGACCAATTTCAACCAAATGTGGCTGGAATGATCCTAAGCTCTTAGTTATGAAAAATCAACCGGAAATGGTCAAAATGCTACTCCTTAGCTGCTTGACATATTTCAACCAAATTTGGCTAGATGCATTCTATGGTGGTAGGCTCTAGAACATCTTTTCAGAATTTTGATTGATCCATTTTTTGGCTGAAAATTTGGGATTTTATGAAAAATCAACCGGAAATGGTCAAAATGCTACTCATCCTTAGCTGCTTGACATATTTCAACCAAATTTGGCTAGATGCATTCTATGCTGATAGGGTCTAGATGTTCTTTTCAGAATTTTGATTGATCCATTTGTTGGGTGAAAATCTTAGATTTTATGAAAAATCGACCAGAAATGGTCAAAATGCTACTCCTCCTTAGCTGCTTGACATATTTCAACCAAATTTGACTAGATGCATTCTATGGTGGTAGGCTCTAAAAATTCTTTCCAGAATTTTGATTGATCAATTTTTGGTGTTAAGATCTTAGATTTTATGAATAATTCCTTAGCATTTTAACTGATTTTAACCAAATTTGGCTGAAAGGATCATATAACCATACGCTCTAGAATTTCCATTCAGAATTTTGATTCATCAATATATTGGGTGAAAATCTTATTTTATGAAAAATGTACCGGAAATTGTCAAATTGCTTCTCATTACCATTCTGAGCGATTTCAACAAAATCTGGGTGAAAAGATCCAGTGGCGATGGGCTCCAGAATTTCCATTCAGCAATTTTGATTCAGCAAGTTTTTGTGGGGTAAAAATCTTACATTTTATTAACAATTTCCCGCAAATTGTCAGATTGCTTTATCTCCTTGGATAATATGATCCTATGATCATAGGCGCCAGAGTTTCCATTCAGAATTTTGCTTGAAATTTGTTTTCCATCAGGTTTAATGTAAAGAATCATGTATATTTAAATTCAAATGTTTCAAATGCTAGTGGTCCAGGTGAGCGTCACAGGCTGTTGGGCCTCTTGTTAGGCTTAGCAAAACTTATCAGGTTATATTTCGGGATTGCTTATCCCTAACGGAACACAACTTGGGTACATGGTTGCTTATACCCAGCGGATACCGGATGGTGCCATGGAGGTTACCAAGTTAAAGGTCAATGTCATTCTGACCTTGCTATTTTACTGCCGCTTTTTCAACTTTAAGTTTTTCCATTCAGAAAATCATTTATATTTCAGGGTTGGTTAATCCTATTGGAACTAAACTTGAATACATGGTTACTTATAATGTTAGGAAGCAGCGTGATAACACGGAGGTTACAAGGTCAAAGGTCAATGGCACTGACAAACGGGACAAGTGAGACATTTAATTCACAATCGCCTTGGCATCAAAAGGTCAAGGTCGGTTTCATATTGAGAAAACTCACAGGTTTTCTCAACAATAACATTTCGTGTTTACCTGAACTTAGCAGTTCATATCTCATGTTGTGTTAATCATACTGCACCCAAGCTTGGACACTTGCTAATTGAAAGGGGATGAGGCAATTACTTCATGGTCAAAAGGTCTTGGTCATTGATAAGCGTATTGATAAGCCTTCTATATTTATTTTATGTTTGATCATTTGCTTCATAGTTCATTGCAAAGTCATAAAAGTCGAGCTACATGGTTGCATTGCAACCACATTTCTGGTTGAAAATTTGCATGTTGAATGATTGTGAGAAGTCATTCCAGTGGTCAATTTTCAAAAATAGCTGTGCTGTGTAGTTGGATGTAGTGCTCAAGATCACTGCAGAGACCGACTTTGGCCGGCTTAACCATTAAAGGGTTAAGAGTTTGCTAATGTGATGAAATCAATAACCTGGCCAATATTACAAGCTTATGGCATTGTCCATTGTAAATGCGCAATGCCACATATGCGTGTACACATGCTGATCACTTGTAGCTCTGGGAATTTTGAGTGCTTCCAGAATCCCATGACTATTGTAACATTCACCAGCCTTTCTGCTAATATATTTTGGGTATTCACCTTTCTGATCTAATTGGTTTGCACTGACATTTTGAGCGAGGTTTCTAATCGCATTTACGAATGAGAAAATACGAGCTCTCAGTGGCTTGTATGATATTATCATGTGAATTATTTATATAGAATCCTAGGAGATAAAACATTGGTCATTGTTAATTGCGTCTGGTTGTTCGCATTGACCAGGCACTCATCATTTTCTGTTTGATCGTCCAAATAGCATCATTGTTCTGAAATCCACGTGCTACAGGAAATGACTAGAGAGGTTTGCCAATCTTGGGTAGACATTTTAGAAATTGGAATAAGGTTGTGAAGAAGAAAGGCTTTGTTGTTGATTAATTGTGATTGATTGCTGGCCAGATCATGACACCCATTGATCCATGCCATTGTCTATCAGTATCATAGCACTTAGCTGGATGGAACGGTGGTCCTGGGCTCTAACGGCTAACTCATCTGGCCTCCAGCGGGTCAGTGTGGCCAAAATGAATTTTGGATGACTGTGATACAAGATTTCCCCAGAATGCCTAATTGCCCATGGGAGTAGCTTTATGAATGTCAGTGGAAAGACTGTTCGATGCATACACCGAAGTGTGGCCACCATTCCCATAATGGCTTCACCATTACATTTAAATGAAAACTTCTTATATAGTAGATAGAATATAATGCTATAGATGTAGATGGTGTTTTCTAGGTAGATGTGTGCTCATTTGCATGTTGCTAATGGAAGATCCTATGCTGGCTAATGTGACTGAAACTCATTACAAAATGTCAGATCTCGCAACCTAAATGAGGAATCCAGTTTCTCAGTCAATCATATGATGTCATAATCAACTACATCACATTTTGGCTGACATAATCAATTACATCATGAATGATGTGATAAAGTCCATAACAAATGTTTAATAGTCTGACATGTACGAATTGTATGGCTACTATTTAATAAACAGTATGTTGAATATTTTGAAACTAATTTGACTGGGCACTGTTGCTGCCAAAATATTAAACAGCTTGCCTGTATAGTTTTCTGGAAATTGAGATTCAGTGAGTGCAGGGAGCAATTGATCCGAACATGGTCAAAGCGTTGGTGGAGCTTAGCTGGAGATGGGCAGGGCATAGGTAAAACTGGATTCCTCCTTTCTAACACAATGTTATCTCAATTGCTAAGCAGAAGTGAGCCATAGGAATAACTGAGTTAGGAATATGCGTATTGACAAATCTTAATCCTTAGCAGGGAGAGGACTCTGAGGTCATGTACTGGGGAGTGAAGGAAGTTTCCTAGGTTTCCTCTGAGCATATATTCATTGAGATGAGGCAATGGAAAAGATTACTAGTGAGCTGGCTGACTATAATGATCTCCTGTTTGGTATATAACCCCCACCCCACCTACGTATAGCAGGGGTATTGTTTTTGTCCCATCCGTACGGCCCGAAAATCTTGTCGCTGCAGCTCCTACAGTTTGCGGGAGAATTGTTTGAAATTTGACAGGATGATTGTCCACCACCAAGTGATGTGCCTAATGTTAATATTTGTTGCACCAGTCTATCCTGTCTGTCCACAGATATGTATGAGAGAGAATTGTTTGAACCGTGACAGGATGGATGACTGACTGACTGTACACAACCAAAAGATGTGCCTAATGGTAAAAGTTTATGCATCAGTCATACATGAGTGATTTGCATTCACTTTTACTGTATGCACGTAAATGGTATTGGGAAACACTCACATTGATGATGTTCTTATGTATGGGGTGGGGTGGGGTGGGTGTGTGTGTGTTGATATGTCAGTCAGCAGTTTCCATTCTCTTGTTATATGTATGCGAGTGCCTGTGTCCATACGGAAAGAACCTATAGCAAATCTCTACTTTAGCCTTCAACTCACCTTTATTTGAAGCAATTATTATGTTCATTCAGATTATGTTCGTATTATTCAACACATGTTTGGGGTTTCCGTCCCCTGATATATCATCCTTCTGTGACTTGTGAGAGCAGTACACCGCCGCACCCGTGTTTCATAAGTGTGTACATATGTAATGGACTTGGGGCATGAAGCAGCATAACAAATCTGTATTCATGTAATCGGCTAATAATGACTTGGCTCAGATATTTTGTTCCCATGGCAATAACCTTTCATGAGATCCCAGTATTTCTACTTTAGCTCAAGAACACAGGTAACCTGATGAATATTTTAAAACTAAGTTGACTGGAAACTGCCAGTAAATTTAGTTTGAAAACATTCATTTTTGTCGGGTATTAAGATGGTTATTTTGTCCATCTGTCCTGAATGGATTATTTCTGGTGTTTCTGCTACCATTTCCAGTATTTATGTAACCTTTTTATACGCCGCCGGGTGATTCGGCGTGGGGTGAGTATTATGTGGGGGGTGGAAGGCAAAGTAGTTTCCGGGTGATGGTGATAACTCTCTTTCCGCTGGTCGGATCGCTTTGAAACTTCATAGGGTGGTTGAACTAGGTCCGGGGAAGAAACCTATCAAAATCAACAATGATTCATAATCCAAGATGACCGCCAACCATGGGTAGCCATCTTGAAAATTAGTTTCCGGATGATAACTTCTTTACCACTTAATGAATCGCTTTGAAACTTCATAGTGTCGTTCGACTAGGTCTGGGCAAGAAACCTATCGAATTTGACAAAGATCTGACATTCAACATTGCCGCCAATTTCCAGCAGCCATCTTGAAAATTGGTTTCCGGATGATAACTCTGTTACCATTTACACGATCGCTTTGAAAGTTAATATGGTTGTTAGACTAGGGCTGGGGAAGAAATCTATTGAAATCGACAATGATTCGAAATCAAAGATGTCAGCCAGCCACTGCTGGCCATCTTGAAAATTGGTTTCCGGATGATAACTCCTTGACCATTTATCGGATCGCTTTGAAACTTCATAGTGTGTTTGGACTATATCTGGGGAAGAAACCTATCGAACTTGACAAAGGTCCGAAATTAGACATGACCACCAGCGACCATCTTGAGAATTGGTTTCCGGATGATAACACTGTTACCGTTTACCGGATCGCTTTGAAACTTCATAGGGTGGTTGGGAATTTAAGATAATTTGACATCCAAATATGGCTGCCAGCCATCGGCGGTCATCTTAAAGATTGGTTTGCGGACGATAACTCCTTGACTGTTTAACAGATTGCTTTGAAACTTCACGGGGTACCAGGTCTGTGTCTGAGGAAGAAATTTCTGTTTTCTGATAGCTCTTATTATTGGTTTGTCATCATGGCGTGGTAATATGCGCCGTTTGTGGAGCTCTTGTTAACAACTCTGTTTCTCAATGGCCAAATCCTTGACCTGATAAACTTTTCCATGGAAGTTATCAAGTTAGTCCTGTAACGTCTAATGAGTAGTCTATTTGAATTTCATTCTCCATCCTTCCCTCCTTTTTTATGTTCCTCTAAAAAATTTCGGGAAGCATATAGTCGCCGCTTTGTCCGTCGGATTGCCCTCTACAAGCTTGTCCGGACAATGGTTTCAAGACGTATATGTACAATCATGAAACTTGGTATGTGGATGCATCTTCTGGAGACGATTTGCAGTCTGTGAAAACTAGGTCAACATAACCTGCTTTTCACGGTTCACTGAACATTGTACACTCATGAAACTTGGTATGTGGATGCATCTTGTAGAGAAGATGTGCAGTGTGTGAAAAGTATGTCAGCGTGACCTACTTTGCATGGTTCATTGAATATTACCGAAAATCTTTATCCAGGTTCTAGTTTTGAGAATTTTTGTATACGGGAATTAAACTTGATATGTGGATGCATCTTAGGGAGGAGGTTTGCAGTGTATGAAAAGTAGGTCACCGTGACCTACCTTTCATGTTTCATTGAACATTGTTCATGTTTCATTGACCATTGCAGAACATGTTAGTCCAGGCTATAGTTTCAAGTGTTTTTGGGATACTGGAACTAAACCTGGTGTTTGGGTGTATTTTGCGCTGAAGGTTGTGACGCGTATGAAAAGTTGTGACCTACTTTTCAATATATGTCAATATATAATGTTTAGTCATTTTAAATGCCAAAGATTACTGCTATATATTTTGAAAACAATTTGACTGAAAGTTGTTCTTGCCAATTTACCATTTTATTTCATGACTTTCCTACTAAATTGCCAATTTGTTCTATCAAAGTCATTCCTTATACTGTTCCTGCTGACTGCTCGATCAATGATTAACCTTTTAACTGCAGGTGAGCAATACACATATGCCCTTTTGGCCTCTTGTTCTGGCAGCCACCTTGAATTTCCGAAAATGTTCAGGAAATTTGTTAAAATATAAATTATCATTAACGGTTGGACTATTTCACCAACACTTGCCTGGAAAGACGTTAGGGTTGTAAGATTCAGAAAACTTAATTTGATTGATAAATCTTTTCAGCGGCCATCGAGATCATTAAAAATATTTCTCCTAAAGATGCCCAACCACCTTAGTACTTTTAAAACTAAAATTTGTGTGTTTATACACCAAGAACTGTTGAATTTCTGGCAAAAATGTATTACGCTCTACATATAGAACATCGCTTTTCTAACTTGCAGTTTCAATGTGCCAGGTGACTGATATAAGCCCCATGGGACTCTAGTTCTGTATACGCAATGACTTTAATAGAATAAGATGACTTTAATAGAACAAGATGACTTTAATAGAACAAGAATACATAATCATCTGTATTGTCTCAACTGAAAAGCAAAATGGCATATAGATATCACTTCTCAGGAATTACTAAGACAATGGAGGAATCCAGTTTTAACTATGCCCCGCTCATCTCTAACTTATGTCCACCCACGCTTTGCTCATGTTGGTATCAATCGATCTTGGGGATAACCATCTTATGGTGGTAAGCTTCAGGTGAAAATTTTGATTGATCAATTTCTTTTAGTGGTCATCTTGGATTTCAAATGCATCCAAGAAATTATTTAAAGCATTACTTAAAAAAAAGCACAGTCACAATTTGTAGTTTTAAATTGTTTATTTCTGGCCAGAGCTTCTGAACTCTCTACATGTGGAACACCTTTCTACTTGACATGCCCATGTTCCAGGTGGGCAATACAGGCTGCTTGGGCGTCTTGTTTGGTCTTGAACGAGATCTAAGAGCCTGGGTATGATAGGCAGTAACTGATCACATAATTGTAAAAATGTTCAACCATTAGGGTGTGCATAAGCTATAATGTATTTCTCCTGAATGTGCTGATTAAGTGCACTATCGAGAGTCAAAACCTGGGTGCACCTGTTATTGTGGTGCGAGTCCACATACATGTAACTCAACCACAACCCTTCCGTCAGTGCCATCAAACCGACACACATATGACAACTAGTGACATCAATGGACTTTTAGAGTTTTAGCTATGCCCCGCCCATCTCTAGGTAAGCTCCACCCACGCCTCCATTGTGCTGGGATCGATCTATTCCTGAACTGAGTAGAAAACTATACAGGTAAGCTGTTGAATATTTTGAAACTAATTTGGCTGGGTGCTGTTGCTGCCTATGGCAGCTGGGCCCAGTCAAATTAGTTAGCAACAGCGCCCAGTCAAATTAGTTTCAAAATATTTGACAGAATGTTTATTAAATAGTAAAGACATACAACTCATACAAAGTGTCAGACTGTCAGAAGATGGACTAAATCGAGTCATTCATGCTATAGTTGATTATGATGTCAACCCACACATCACGTAGTTGATTTGATGTCATATGATGGATGGATAAACTGGAAAAGTCCATTCTGATTGTCATGTTTGTCTGCTTTTTAACAGAATGCATCTGCTCAGGCAGCTATACATGCAGTACAGTCAGTTATGTCTGATGATCAAGCAAAGACTATCTTGAGGGTGATTGTGGAACAGATGATATACCCAATCAATATTGAAATTCTTCAATGGGTAAGTATTTCTCACTGTCTCTATGGGTCTGTGCGTGTATGTGTGGGAGTGTGTGTGGGTGTGAGGCTTTATTAGCATCTTTTGGCTTCTGGGCCCCTAATGTGGGTTTAAATATTGAGTTTAGTCAAGCAGTATATATGATTTCTTTGTAAGTTTATACCTCGTCTCCAACCATCATCAACCAGGAACATAGTCATTAGAGTCCCGTTGATGCATCCATATGTGCGTTCAGATTTTTCCAGAGCATAGCTGTAGTGCAGATTCCTGCATTGCCTGAGATTTTCTTTTAGAGCAGAATCTTCATATTCAACCATATTATCTGACACCCCCTCCCCCCCCCACCCCACCCCATGACACATTGATTCCTTGAGAAAGGAATTTGCTTGCGATTATGATTCATTATCCCCTGAAGTAAGAAACAATTTGCAAAAAAACCCAGTTTTCTTCTGTGCTAAATACTTTAAAAACCCTGAATCACTGGATATATGACTAGCAGTGATCTTTTGGTGAGATTTGAAATAAACTGTCTTGGAGGCTATCACTTGAATCACAATGAGAGATTACTCTTTATAGAAAGGGAAGAAATTTGATTTGTCAATTTTTTAGGTAACAAACTTGGATTTTTTTTAGTGTCCCAAGAAATTTTTTTAATGTGTACTTGGGCCAATTTCAACCAAACGTGGCTTGAGTGATGGTAGGATTTAAAACTTCTACAGAAATTGGATTAGCCAATCCTTTGGCATCATTCGTGGACATGTTGGATTTACAAAAATACCCATTGTATAAATTGTTTAAAACTTCATTAACTCCTGGGCCAATTTCAACCAAACTTGGGTATAATGGTCATTGGATAGTAGGTTTTAGAGTATGTAAACAAAAATTTGATTGGCCATTGTTTTTGGTGGCCGGCCATCTTAGGTTTCAGAAAATGTCCAAGAAATTATTTAAATGACTAGTTTCCATTTATCAATAAACTGATTTCAAACAAACTTTAATCATTTAACCCTTTAATGGTCAATTTTGGTCAAGAAAATGAAAATATTTTATTGTTGAATGTCCATTTGCAGGCAAGCGAAGACATTTTTAAAAATTTACCACTGGAATGTCAGTCATTCCAGTGGTAAATTTTTAAAAAGACCTCTTGGCTGGCAAATGGACATTCGTCAACACCACCGCAGAGGCCGGTTTTGGCTGGCTTGCCCATTAAAGGGTTAAACAACTACTCCTAAACCTTCATGCCACAATTTGTTCGTTTAACACTTTAACATCTGACTGCTGAGTCGTTACAGAGGACATATTTCAGGGGTTATATCTTTAGACTGGGTAATTATTTTGAAAACAATTTGACTGAAAGTTGTTGGTGGCTAAGCGACCATGAATATTCAGTCAAATTGGTTTCGGAATATTCAATGAGCCAAAGGGTTTTGCTCCTTAAAATTGTTTGCTGGCTTGGAGTAGTGAGGCAGTTAATGGTCAAGCCGGCCAAAACTGGCCTGTTCAGTGGTCTTAAGGAATGTCCATTTGCGGGCCAATATAAGAATATTTTTTCATTTCACCGCTGGAATGACTGGCTCAATGATTGAACCAGTCATTCCAGTGATAAATATTCAAAATTTCCTTATCTTGGCCTGATAATGGACATACACTGAGGAAAAATTCAATTTTTTGTAAAAGATCTTGAACATTAATGTCTTAAAACCTATATTTTTTGTGTTTCTTGTTAAAAGATAGTGATCCGTTTCTAGATAAGCCATGCCCATTTCTAGCTAAGCTCCGCCCATGCTTTGCACATGTTAGGATAGATTTATATACTTTGAAATGTGAATTCCCAGAATCCTAATTTCAAGCTAACTTTGCAAGTAAGCTGTTGTATATTTTGAAACGGCAGCAACAGCCCCCAGTCAAATTTGTTTCAAAATAGTCGACAGAATGTTTATTAAATTGTAAAGATATGCAATTCGTACGCGTGACAGACGTTTCAAGTTTCATGACAGATGAAATACCTTATTCATTATGCACATGTATTATGGTTGGCCTATATGTGATGTAATTGATTATTACATCAGATACTTGAGTGACCGATCAGATTCATCCATCTTTGTGTTGCCTCTGATGCTGACGTCCCATGTGAGTGATACAGGTCCCTTGGGCCTATTGCTATGGGAAACATTCATAGATTCTGGGTTTGGGGCCTCGAGTTGCCATGGATAATTGATTGTAACCTTTGTGAATAATTTAGGTGCTTGAGATTTACAATCCAGTTTGTTGCTTTGCATCGCACTTGTTCAACAATTTGTGAATGCATCAGTATAGGGGGTAACCAGACTGAACTAATTTATTCTAATCATTTAACCTAAGAAACAGCTTCCAGTGAAATAAGTGTCAAAATATTCAACAGCTTCCCTGTATTGTTGCGTTCACACCCCACTTCCACACTATAAATTGCACCCATTTGATTGTATAAACAGATGCAGACATCCTATGTTTTTTATGATTGGTAGGAAAGGTCAATCATGGCAGCCTTCTTTGATTGACAGGAGTGATTAAAAGCAAAAACCCATGCAAAGCTTATATATGTATGTGTGGCACGTTATATCACCTGAATAGCCATTATAAAATGGAGGCAAGTTTTTCTTTAACCCTTTAACCTTTTCACCGATGAATTCCCCATATTTCATTTTCAAGGCAAACCATACAGGAAATCTGTAGAATATTTTGAAATTAAGATGACTGGAAGCCATTGCTGCCAAAAGGCAGCAACATCTTCCAGTCAAATTAATCTCAAAATATCCAATAGAATAAGTTTTATATCGTAAAGAATTTACTTTTAGGGATTTACCAGTGAAAGGGTTAATGGTGAAGCTGGCCTTTAAATCATGCCGCTACAGCTCATAATGGAGCAATCCAGTTTTAGCTATGCCCCGCCCATCTCCTGCTAAGCTTCACCCACGCTTTGTCCGTGTTGTGATCGATCGATCGATCGATCCATGCACTCCCTAAATCCTACCTGAAACTATACCGGTATCAGGTAAGCTGTTGAATATTTTGATCGATAAACTGGATTCATCAACTAAATTAACATGATTACAGAAACATGTTACATGGTAGAATTTTGAAGACAATGTAAGAAATGTTCTGTTGAATATTTTGACCATAATTGCATTGGAAAATATTGCTGCAATATATCCCAATTCAATTTTGTTCAAAATATTCAACAGTACATTTTAATTTGTTTTCCAAATATGTTGTTATTTCTGAGCCATACTGTATCTTACGGTTACATTTTCTATTGCAGTTGTTTTCTAAATATGGCAAGATTCTCAAGATCATTACATTCAACAAAAACAGTGAGTATCTGAGGCTGTCATTAGTGCCAATGGCTAATAGAAAAAATAAGAGGCAAACCCTTTTGTGATGGCATCGTAATTATAGCTTTCAGGGTACAATCTGTGGCGCTGACGAATACATATGCCTCTTCTGATAATGACTTGACTGTGCTATAAAAATCTCTGTTTTCTGATGATGCCAACATCACCATTAAGCTTTTGCATTTAGCAAATCAACTTGAATTATAGTTCAGAATAGTTTGACTCTTGAAAATAAAACTGAGATACATGATTAACTATGTGGTTAGGAAGCAGCACAATGAGATTAATGTCCAAAATCATAGTCACTTTGACGTTGTTATAAAACTGTTTTGCAAAGTTGCTGTCGTGTTTAGAAAATCATTGTGGCATATATTTCTTTATTGGGTTGCGATATTATCCGTGCAACGAGGAAGCAACATAGTGACAATGCGGTCACAGGGCTACCGTTCAAGTTGATGGGCGGGGTGGTGTGTGTGTGTGTGTGTGTGTGTGTGTGTGTGTGTGCGTGCGTGCGTGCGTGCGTGTGAATGGTATGTGTATGTGTGTGTGTGTGTGTGCCGTGCATGCGTGTCTGGAGCGATAACACAAATTCTACTAGAAGGATCTTCAACAGATTTTGCTGGAGGGTTCCACTGGTAGCCCAAAGAAACCGCTTGATTTTACCGCCCTGCATCGGTGTCATCAAAAAGTGTGCAAGACAGAATTTTTGTTATCTAGCCAATCATCATGATTTATTTTTCCTGATGTTATTTAACCCTATTGAAACTAAATATGAATATATGGGTGCTTACTATGTCGAAGGACAAAATCAGTGCTCAAAACAGATCTTTCAACATTAACATTTTAGCATTTCGCTTAGTATCGCATCCTCTTTCAAGATTTGTATGTCTTATTGGAATGAGAGCTGGATACATTATTGCTTAGGGGAAGATGAAGGTCTCCTGATTTTGTAGTCAAGGTCATGATGAAGTTTGTAGTGAATCAATGTGATCTACTGAAATCAACCTTGGATATGAGTTCTAATACAGGTATTTATCTACAATGACGAGGACAGACATGACATTTAACCGTTGAATTTGTTCAAGAAAATTTCAATTTTCTCAGAAAATGTCAATTTGCAGACCAAGAGAAGACTATTTTTGAAAATTTACTTCTGGAATGACTGGCTCGGTTATCGAGCCAGTCATTCTAGTGATAAATTTTAAGAAAATAAGTCTTCTCTTGGTCTGCAAATGGACATTCCTCAAGACCACTGCAGAAGCCATTTTTGGCTGATTTGAGTCTTAAAGGGTTAATTCCACAGAAATCTTGTTCATGGTTTTAAGACATTTTTATTTTCGCTTTCGCATATTTAACATAGTAACTTTCTTTTATCTATAACAGCTTCACAATCCGAGCTTTCCGGGGTATAAAGAAAGTCTCGTGGACTTCATTAAAATAATAAAATTTTAGCTGTATTCTATTAATTAATTAATCAGGATTCCGGTGTTTTCAACAATGATTGCATATTTTTAGCAACTTTCTCTGAATCTATTCAGGACCCACACAGAGGAATAAAATAATAATTATTTGCATCCGCTTGGAGGTATCTAATTATCATTTTATCTCTTTGTCTGTCTATGTGCCGGAATTCCCTCGTATGATACATCCATCTTTCACAGCCTGGTTGGCTATGAATGCACCTTAGGCTAATGGTGTATAATGAATATCTCAAATAGATACATACAGTACAGCGCAGAAATAACTGTTTCAAAAACAAAATAAGAAACAAGTTTTTTAGTACTATTTTGAACACAATGTAAGAAATGTTGTATTGAATATTTTTAATATAATTGGATTGGAACACATTGCTGCCTAAGGCAGCAATATCTTCCAACGTAATTATATTCACAATGTTCAACAGTACGTTTTATTTTCTTTTGTAAACATGTTAAGTTATTTCAAAGCTGTACTGTACCGTTCATGAGGTAGAGTATTAGCCCTTTGATGTTCAAGATTTGTCAAGGAAAGTGAAATTGTTGCTGAGTAAGTGTCCGTATGTAAGCTGAGAAATGTAAGAAAACAGTAACCTCTTAGCCGGCAAATGCACATTTCCAGACTGCTGGATGTCTTGAGTATTAAAGGATTAACACTCTCCACATCATGGTCCAAAAATTATATTTTTAAGGAACCAGAAGAATAAGACATGAGATGTCAAAATATTGGGCAAGATGTTTCCTACCTTAGGCAGCAACTACCTACAGAAACATTGTTTCCAAAATTAATGCTCGTTAGCATACTTATTACTAACAATTCACTTGTCTTAGATTTAAAGCCTAGTTTAAATAATGAATATCAGCCTTTTAATGATCAAGCCTGCCAAAAGCGGCCTCTGCAGTCGGCTTGAAAAGTGTCTATTTGCCACCCAAGAAAAATACTATTTTTAAAGATTTCCAAACAGAATGACTGTCTCGATAATCGAGCCAATCATTCCATTGATAAATCCTAAAAAATAGTCTTGGCCTGAATGAATGGGCATTCAGTAAGCAGGGACCGACCTACCCATTCGTCAATTAGCCAAATGCTAGTCAAACAGATCTGGCTAATAGAATGCAGGATTGGCTAAACATTTGGCTAATGATTAAAATCACACCATACATAATTTCAAAGTAGAATATCATTAAAATTAACTTTGAAAAAACATGTTAAAATAAATATTTATGTAACGAGTACTTATATATTATGTTTTATTGTAATCAAATAAACCCTGAACTCCTAATATCTCAGACAAAATCACCCATATAATCCAACTGTTGAATACTTTGAAACTAATTTGACTGGAAGCTGTTGCTGCCTTAGGCAGCAACAGGTTCCAGGCAAATTAATTTCAAAATATTCAACATAATCTTGTATCTGGTATGCAGCGTTCGGTTGAAAGGGGTACCTGGTGGTCATAGATCGTAGACATTGGAAAACATTGGCTAAAATAGTTCAGATTTGGCTAAGAAAAAGGGTAGTTGGCTAATCTATTGGCTAGCAATTTATGAAAGCAAGGTCTGTCCCTGAGTAAGCAAAAATGTTAATTTTCTTGACCAATCAAAACTAAAATTAAATCATATTTTTCCCAGTCTCTAATCTCGTTTCTTTTTCACATCCAGTGTCCTTGGTACCCATGGTTTGTATGCAACTAATAGCTCCTATTCGCATAGGACCACCTGGAGATGTGACAGTGCTGATAACAAAGCTAATATATGCAAAAAAAACACTCCACGAACGCAATCTTCAATTAGATCTATTATGTACTATGCAGAGTGAAAGCAACGCCATTACTCTGCGAGTCAGTGCAGCGCAAACATCGTTTCACAAGTCACTGAATATCAAAGGGATTTCTCTGAAAATCACTTAAGATTTTATCCAGGTTATAATTTCATCTCTTGTATATGAGCATCTAGATTGTTTTTGCTCAAATTTACCAATGGTACAAGCCAATCTGACCAAGTTATTAATCCTTTAGCCCTCGAATTTGTTTAAGAAAATTTCAATTTTCGAATAGAAAATGTCCATTTGCTAAACAAGAGATTATTTTTGAAAGCTTACTGCTGGAGTGACTGGCTTGGTTATCGAGCCAGTCATCCCAGTAGTAAATTTTCAAAAATATTCTTCACTTGGTCTGCAAACGGACATTTCTCAAGACCACTGCATAAGCTGGGTTTTTTTAGCTGATATGAGGGTTAAAGGGTTAAGATTCATTGAATAGCAAAGGGAATTCTATTCAGACTCAATCAATTTTCATACAACCGTGCCACTTAGGTAGAGTTGTGGTTTTGAATATGACTCCGATGGATGCTGGGATCGTTTTGATATCTGGCTTGGCTAACATAATGAACGTTTTCTGAATAAAAATTGAAATGCTTTAGATAAATAACAAGAAGTTTGTGCGGGTTTAAGTACCAGTAAGTTCATTTAACCCTTTAACACTCGTATTGGCCAAAAAACGGTTTCAGCAGTGGTCTTGGGAAATGTCCATTTGCAGACCAAGATATTTACTATTTTTGAAAATTTATCACTTGAATGACCGGCTTGATAGCGAAGCCAGTCATTTCAGTGGTAAATTTTCGAAAAGTCTTCTCTTGGTCGACTAGGATTACCGTGAAAATTTTGACTAAAGGATGCAGTTTTTTTTGTCATATTACATGTTCTAGGAAAGGGGTGCGTCCTATAATTGAGTACAGTCTTTGAGCACATTTCTTTTGTCAACTTTCGTAAAAAAAAAATTAAAAAAATGATGCCACGGAAATTCAACGGTACAAATTCTCGCCGCCTTACGACTGTTTAATGTATACCTCAAAACATCATCGCGGAAGTGAAATTATTAAATTTGAGCGCCTAAATATTGCGTATCCATTAATAAATATCATTTAATACATCAAAATTAAACCTGAATTTTACATAAAATGGTGTCCAGTAAAGATATAAATCACGTGATTCGCCTCCAAATGCAAAAGATTGTTTTTAATTAGAGCGAGTACTCGGATAAAATATTCTGGACTCGGAACTCTGAATACTATATATTATCATTGTGCGATAGGAACTAAGTATTGTACTTTAGGTCTGATCTGTACCGGTTTGATAACAAACTCCCATTAGCATATCAGATCTCGGGAGAACACGGCACCTCCAATCGCAAATCAGCGGCTCGCCAACGTAAGAAGCGCTTTATCTCATTTTAATTCTGATTCTGTTTGGATCATTTAATGTTGGTCGGCCGTACAAAATTAATGCGCAATACGAGAGTAAACACTGTTCTATTATTAATTTTTAATGAAGAGAAATATTATGTCCCTCATTCTGATTGGATAAATTCTCCCGTACAAGCCAATGAAAATAGAGAATGGCAGATGTTAGAAAAATTCTAGTGAACACAACTGCTGATCTGACCGCATTCCTAATATCACATGATTTCCATATTTTCAAGGCGACAGTTTATGTCAAAAGTAGCATTGAATTTAATGTAATAAACGATCTTTATTGAAGATACGCGATATTTAGGCTGTCCCATTAATAATTTCACTTCCACGATGATATTTTTGAGGCGTATATTAAACATAGTGGTACGGCAGTAAGCATGCGTATGGAAATTTCATTCAATTTTTGTGCTAGGTTCTAGTTTGAACCATTTTGGAGACGGTATTTGAATTTCTCTATGCGTCCTTTCTATGAGTATAAGGATTTTTGGGGAGGATTTGGGCCAAAATTTAGCCTGCGTCCAATACATGCTAGCGTCCTTTCCTCGAATAAAAATGGTACCCAAATTTCTTCTTTATCTGAACAAAGTAACGAAAATCTGAACAATAGTCTGGTGGCCTGCAAATAAACATCCTTTAAAAGCACTGCAGAAGCCAGATTAGCTCTCTTGACTGTTGAAGCATTAAACTTGTCATTTCATAGCTATTAGCATAATATAATTTATATTATGTATAACATCATGAAATGTGTCGAATGAGACCATGCATGATGGAAGTTTACAAATTAGCCTCTAATCTCGCGTTAATTTGCTCTTGAATAAAATCCATATTAGCCCACTAATGTGCTATTGATTAATTAGTGTCACTATTCTTTAGTCAGTCAATAGACAGGTACTCTTCAGCAGGAGGCATTCAGTTGACAGATCTGAATGCAATCGATGTTGCTTTGCTTAGTTGCCATGGTAACCAATATTTCTCTAATTTGAACCGTATGATGTAATGAAGAATAGTCATTTAGAACTGTTCCTGAGACCTTGCTTAGCAATGAATATGCTGAGCTGATAATGTATGATAGATTATACCAGTGGTATTCAAACAATGCATATTAGAGCTAATACTATTTGTAGATTGACAATCCATCCCTGATAACGCATGCTACTGGGCCAGTACCGGTCCGTATTGGTTAGTACCAACCCAACAACATGCATTATCATATGTATGTGTTTCGATCTGTATCTGTAAGTTTACATAGATATTAACCCTTTCATGGCGAAGATTCTTCTCGAAAATTTGTATTTTGTTTATTGATTGGCCATTTGTAAATCAGCGTTAGATTTTCAAAAATAGTCTTCTCTTGGATTGCAAATCGGCATTCCACAAGACCATTACAAAGGTACATTTTAGATGAGTTAACCATAGGATGGGCTAAAATAATAACAGAGTCATATTATACAGACTGATAGACAATAGAAAACTGGTGTAATGTTGAAAATAGTGTTGTTGGACACTTGCAGCCTACAGCAGCAACACTGACTCGATTCAAACCACAAACTTGGTCCCAAACCAGAAACATGAAAACGGCATTTGTGCGACTTACTCGCGTTTGATGATCGTGATTTCGTGGTAATGTTCTGAACCCACCTGTAAGCATGCTAAATTGTGTTAACTTTAGCAATTTATATGATTGTATTTCGGTTTATACTTTAAATTCAGTCTTATGTAAATTTCAGCCGACTGCGTCTATTCAATAATTGACAAGATTTTATCATTAAAATTAAGGTGTAAAATTTAACCTGGCGCCGCTATCTTGAAATTTATGAACTATTAACTATTGGTAACGACGAACCGAGATCAAAACTAGGTTCCTGATTCGATGACAGTGTCAGTAAATCTTCCATTTTGTGAATACGAACTGTGTCAGTGAATAGTTTGGGAATCTGTTAACTAAGGTATAGTACACATAATCGCAACCTTGGGCTAGGATAATTTACTCCACACTAACCATAGTTGATTTCGACTCCACACTAATTTTAAGCCCTATTGAGCTAGCTGCTACAAGAAAGCATTCTGTATGACCTAGGCAAGTCAAGGTAACACAGGTGTCAAATTTGTTTCAGTATGTTAAACAGACACCATGACGTACAGTACAGCTCAGAAATTACCGAATGTTTCTAAAGCAAAATAAAATGTACTGTTGACGATTTTCAACATATTTGTATTGGAATTGGATTCCAATCCAATTATGTTCGAAATATTCACCAAACATTTCGTACTAACTAACATGTTTTTGTTTTGTTTAACTTATTTATGACGTATCAGGTGCACTGTAATATACCTACTAGATCGGTTGTACAATATGGTTCCCTCAGGCCCTCGTTAGTTCCAAGATAAATATTTCCTATAGACATACGTCTCTTTGTTAGCTCACCTGGCCCAAAGGGCCAAGTGAGCTTATGCCATGACGGTCGTCTTCAACCAAATTTGGCTGGAAGGATTCTATGGGGGGGGGGGGGGGTAGGCTCTAGAACTTTTACTCAGAATTTTGATCGCTCAAATTTTCTGGCGGCATCTTGAATTTTCCAGAAAAACTTTTAAAATGCTACTTCTCCAATATAAATAGCCTGACTTCAACGAAACTTAGGTGGATTAATTCTATACTGGTAAGCCTCAACACTTCTAAATGAGAATTTTGATTGGTGGCCATCTTGGATTTTCCGAAAAATTCTGAATATCAGTTAAAAGCCTACTCATTAACCACTTGACCGATTTCAAGTGAACTTTGTTGCAAAAACCCTAAAGTGGTATGCTTCAGAACTTGTATACAGAATTTTGATTGGTATATTTTTTCCAGGGCCATCTTTAATTTTCCGAAAAAATAACGCGAAATCATTTGATACACTACTCATTAATTGCTTGGGCAATTTCAACCAGACTTGTTTGGAAGGATGCTGTGGTGGTAGGTTTCAGAACTGTATACAGAATTTTGGTTGGTCAATTTTTTCGTCGGCCATCTGATTTTCCGGAGATTTCTGGAAATCGGTTAAAATCCTACTCATTAACCACTTAGCTGATTTCAAGCAAACTCAGCTGGAAGGACCGGACCCTAAAGAGGTATGCTTCAAAACCTGATACATAATTTTTATTGCGCAGTTTTACTGGCAGCCATCTTGGATTTTCTACGAATTCCTCATTAACCGCTTGGACAATTTAAACCAAACTCAGCTGGAAGGTCCTAGGCTGATACACTTCAGAACTGGCATATAAAATTTGACTACTTTGTTTTTTTTTGGTAGCCATCATGGATTTTCCGGAAAATGGCAGGAAATCATTTACAACGCTACTCCTCATCAACCGCTTGTTTGAGTGACTGTCTTGTTTTCGAAAATGATATCTCGGGAATTGCTGGACAGAGCAGGCTGAAACTCATTACATTTAATTTCTTCGATACCTAAGGGTGATTAAAGTTTTTTCAAGAGAATGTGTTCCTTGATAAAACATGGTTGTCATGGACCAACCAAAATGTCTTCAAACACTTTCGATCAAATGCTACTGGTCCAGGTGAGCGTTAAGGCCCTTGGGCCTCTTGTTTTAAAACAAACTTTGTGCCATCAGCCCGTACAGTATAAGATTTATTTAATCAGAGCTGAAAATTTGTGTGTTCGATGACTATGAGAGCCGTTATTTAGAACAAAGCCCACCACTCATATACCTCGGTGACTCATTATACCATGGCAATATTCAGGCATTAAACGTCGACATACTCCCTTGTTATTAACCATATCAATGCTGGAGTCCAAGTATACCAACTTCATGGGATGCTGGTGAATATTTTGAAGATGATTGGAATAGATCCTGTTTCTTCCGTAATATACTTTTACGGTATACCAAATAGTATTTTGATGCGATGCTATTGGATGACTGGAGTATGTTGACGAAAGCAGTGTGAATTTCCTCAAAAGTTGGGCTAATATAGTGTTATTGAACTTGTAGCGCACTTGGAACATGACGAGTGAACCATCCTGCTTGCTAGTATTAGGGGTTTGAGTGTAGCAGGCATTGATTAAACGATGGCTTTGGAACAGGAAGCAATCGGATGATGATATTACGGAAGACATTACAATCGCTATAG
Source organism: Chaetoderma sp. LZ-2023a (assembly GCA_034401795.1). Classification (NCBI taxonomy): domain Eukaryota; kingdom Metazoa; phylum Mollusca; class Caudofoveata; order Chaetodermatida; family Chaetodermatidae; genus Chaetoderma; species Chaetoderma sp. LZ-2023a. The sequence continues at coordinate 69,502,068 of CM067369.1, read as the reverse complement.
CTCATCCGTTTCTATCGTATCAGCATTCTGTGAATATTGCTGCACTTTGTCATTTCCTGACTACGTCCTTGTTGCGATGCTACGCTATCATCTTTGCAATTCGCATTACTCTTGTCCAACTTGATTCTCTCTCCGATATAATGAGCAGATTGATTACATGACATTTATCTCATAAAGTTGACGCTATCTTTATTGCATATGTGTTTCATGGGTATATACTACACTGCATTTCATACATCTAATCTTACTGAATATTTTGACAATCCTTTGATGGAAAAGGTATTGCTGCTGCATTTTCTGTGAATTGATTGTCAAAATATTCAGAATCATTCATAACAGCCTCTTGTGAGAATTCTGAATTAATTTGGTTAATAGTGGTACACCAGACAGTTTCATTATAGATTATGCATTATTATCTGACATGAAACTAGAATTGAGTTCATGGTGTAGGAGGATTAACCCTTTTAACACTCATCAGCCAAATAGGGCTTCTGCAGTGCTCTCAAGAAACGTCCATTTGCAGACCCAGAGAAGACTATTTTGGGAAATTTACTACTGGAATGACTGGCTCGATAACCGAGCCAGTCATTCCAGTGGTAAATTTTCAAAAATAGTTGATCTGCAAATGGACGTTTTCTGTGAGAAAATTGAAAAACGGGTTAAGTAAGGTTGGAGGTCTAATAGTAATCTTTTCCTATTGCTTTTATCAAGCTATTTATGTTATTATGCTTTAGCCTAATAAGTTCATTACCCAAGTTTGGCAGGGTATTATATAATGGTGCCGTCCGTCTGGGCGGGTGGCAGAGTGGTTTCCGGATGATAACTCCGTTACCTTTTGTCGGATCACATTGAAACTTCATACGGTGGTTGGGCTATGTCTTGGGAAGAAACCTATCGAAATCGACGATGATCCGAAATCTAAGATGGCCACCAGCGGACATCTTGAAAATTGGTTTCCAGATGATAACTCTGTTACCGTTTATCGGATCACCTTGAAACTTCATAGAGTAGTTGGACTAGGTCTGATGAAGAAACCTATTGAAATCGACAATGATCCGAAATCCAAGATGGCCGCCAGCCACCGGCGGCCATCTTGAAAACTGGTTTCCGTATGATAACTCTGTTACTGTTTATCGGATCGCTTTGAAATTTCATAGAGTGGTTGGACTAGGTCTGAGGAAGAAACCTATGGAAATAATATCTGAAATCCAAGATGGCCGCCAGCCACTGGTGACCATCTTGAAAATTGGTTTCCAGATGATAATTCTGTTATCGCCTATCGGATTGCTATGAAACTTCATAGGGTGGTTCGACTACCTCTGGGGAAGAAACCTATCGAGATTGACATTGATACTAACTCCAAGATGGCTGTCAGCAACCATCTTGAAAATTGTTTTTCGGATGATAACTCCTTTACCATTTATCGGATCACTTCCTAGGGTCATTGGAATGTCTGGTGAAGAAACTTATCGAAATTTCTGATAATCCAAAATCCAATGTGGCCACCAGTCAGCGGCAGCCATCTGGAAAATTGGTTTTCAGACGATACCTCCTTGACCGTTTAACGGATCGCTTTGACACTTCATAAGGATTACTGGTCTGAGAAAGAAATAAATATTTTCTGATAGCTCTCATTCATTGGTTTGTCATCATGGTGGCGTATTATGCGCCGTTTGCGGAGCTCTTGTTAGTTGAGTAATAATATACACACTCAGAACATCACAGACACTTTCTCTGCGCTGGAGTTTCAAGATGTTTGGTATGCAGTACACAAACATTGTTTGATATACGAATTCGTCTTGGCATAAAGGTGTCTCACATATTGGAATTAGGGCAGACTTACATACTTTCATTATTAATGGAACCTTAACGAAAATTGTGGTCAGTGCAGAATGTGTGTGTTTGTGTGAGTCTGTTACTCAATTTCTTCACCGAACTGCAGTGGGAGGTTGCCCTTGGGGGTGGGTGGGTGTCGTTTTGGGAAGGGGCTATTGCTATTGAATTTCAGGGTCAAAATGTGATGGTCACAGTAGTCCAGGAAAGGAAGGTGTGCTCTTTCTGGTTGATACTCTCAGGTTCCACTGAAGAGTTCTTAACCAACCTCGACATGTTTAAAGCACCATTTGTATTGGGTTGTCAACTAAAGGTCATGGTAACCCAATTAAAGAAATTGTTGATTATTGTTCTTATTGAAATTCCATGTTTCTTTCACTTGATAATGAATATATAAGTGTTTTCTCATTGCCTGATTGTCTCTTACAGATCAGTATCAAGCTCTCATCCAGTTCAGTGATTCTGTTGGAGCTAAGGCAGCTAAAATGGTCAGTATTTAACCGAAAGCGACTTATTCTTTTCATAAGTAATTATGTTATGGAGCGTGATGCCCATCTGGCCATCTATCTATCTCTGTCTGTCCGTCCATCCATCTGTCAGCAAATCCAGCCCAGATTTCCAAAGATTTTGAATCTATAGTTCATATATCTTTCCAGTGGACACATTATATGGAGACGAAGTGTCATGATTTCATTTCTGCAACATTTGTCCATCTTTGCAGAGTTTCTCTCCCACCCCCACCTCTGAAATGCTTAAAATGCATCACAAATTTTGTGTCCGAGCCAGATCTCAGAGTTTTGATCTACATTCGAAATTGTTTTTTCAGTGAACATATGTGGAAACGGAAGATTAATGATCTCGTTTCGACAAGATCCGTCTGTGTTTGCAAAGCCTAATCTGTTGAATATTTTGAAATCAATTTGACTAAATGCTTAAGGCAGCAATGGCTTCCAGTCAAATTAATTTCAAAATATTCAACAGTTTTCCTGTATGGTTGCCTTGAAAATGAAATCTGGGAATTCATCTGTGAAAAGGTTAAGCCCCATTAGGCAACGCTCTTGTTGATATAAAGAATATTCTCCTGAATACTTTGAAAGTAGTTTGACTAGGAGCTGGTGCAGCAACAGGTTCCAGTCAAATAAACCTCAAAATATTCAACAGCTTTCCTGTGCAGTAGTCCTGAAATAGACACTCTAAAATTAGGTTAAGCATTAAAGTGCTAATCTAGAAATCTATACATGCAGATATCCTGGTATAAACTGGCATGTAGAAATATTTTCGCTTCGTTTCTGTCTAGCTATGATCTGTCTGAATGGTCTAGCTTACTGACAAGTTATCAGTATTAATTACCACATCCTGGTTCGCATCATCAGATTGATCAGACGTGTCTGGCTCCGGATAAACTGTCTCCTGAAATATAGAAATATAAGTATTGTGTTTGATTGTCACCGATAATTGTTGTTAGCAGACATACAGATTGGTAGAATACTGCACAGATCCATCATTATAGAAATCCATTAAGCCGCAAGAAATTTCTTAATCATTTAACGCTCAAAAGCTGGGGGAAAACCAGCCTTTGCATTGGTCTATGGAAAGGTTCATTTGTAGGCCAAGAGAAAAATACTTTTGAAAGTTTACCAGTGAAATGACTGGCTAAACCATTCAAGTGGTAAATTTTCAAACATCTAGTGTTCTCTTGGGCGGCAAATGAACATTCCTTAACTGTCTGACTGCTGCAAGCAACCAGACAATAATTTAAATGGGCAATAACTTTGGACCGGCTAAATATTTTGAAAACAATTTAACTGAAAGTTGTTGGTGGCTTAGCCACTAACAGCTTTCAGTCAAATTGTTTTCAAAATATTCAGCATATCCAGAATTAAACCCTATGGAAAATGTAGTATGCAGAAATTCAGCAGGCAGACAGTTAAAACCACTGTAGAAGCCAGTTTTGGCCATGAAATAGGTAACAAGGAGCACCCCCTCCTAGAATTTAAACAAATAAGTCAGTGCCTGAAATTAATGTGGATGAGCTAGTGACCAGGGGCCCTATTTGCAAAGCATCATATTTGCAAGGCTTCAGTAGCTTAAAGCAAAGTAGGCAACTGACTAATCAGAATACCTCATTTGACCCGCATTTGTCATCGATAACCCTTAGTTACACACGCTCCTGTACTTAAGTAAGCTTCATGAATTCTGCTAGCCCTAATAGATCATGGCAGACATAACAATGGACCTTTCCAGTTTTAGCTATGCCATGCCCATCTCTATCTAAGCTCCACCCACACCTCGCTCTCATTGGGATCGATCGATCTCTGAACTTCTGTCTCAATTTTAAAAAAATGTACAAGTAACCTGTTGAATATTTTGAACTAATTTGACTGGGTGCTGTTGCTGTCTATGGTGGCAACTGCGCCCAGTCAAATTAGTTTCAAAATATTCAGCAACATGTTTCTTAAATGGCAAAAACATAATTCGTACGTGTCAGACTATTAAACATTAAACAGTGGCTGAATTGAAACATTCATGACATCAGCATAAACGCCGCGTAGTTGATTATGACATCATATTAGTGAGTGAGGAAATCGATTCATGAATTACTTTGGCGATTCTATGATTTCGGTCCCTTTGTATGAGAACTGGAGAAATTTTGAAAAACACTTGCTGTAAGCTTATTGAAAAAAATATCAGTTCAAATTTGTTTAAGAAAATTTTTATAGTTAGCTAATCTATTGAGAGTGATCCATTTCTAGCTGTGGGCCGCCAATTTCTAACTCAGCTCTGCCCACTTTTTCTGCGGGTTAGAGTCAATTTACACACTGAATCCTGAATTCACAGAATCCAATTTGAAGGCAGGTATAGTATCTTGGTAAGCAGTTGAATATTTTTTAACTAATTTGACTGTCTGTAAATTTTAAATTTACTGAGGACAAAAAATGTGGGCACTTGATGGATTTTTGATCTTCATGACTGAGTTGTAATACATTATTAGTCCCCTACCTTTACCGGTGGGTGGGGTGGGGGGACTATAGGTTTACACTCCGTCTGTCGCAGTTGGTTTTCCGCACTTTTTTCGCATGCCTTCAAGATATTCAACTGAGAGTTGCTACATAGCTTTGTTATGAGAAGTTACAGACAAGTTCGAGTTTCAGGCATATGCATAAATTTGTTATGGAGTTATGCCCCCTTTCGACTTAGGAAATGTGAAAAATATCAGCTTTCCGCACTTTTTTCGCACTCCTTTAAGATATTTAAGGAAAAATCGGTAATCGCTTTTCGCAGTCCTTCAAGGTATTCAACTGAGAATTGGTATATTGCTTTGTTATGAGAAGTTACAGACCAAGTTCCAGTTTCAGGCGTATGCGTCAATTTTTTATGGAGTTATGCCCCCTTTCGACTTAAGAAATACGAAAAATATCAGTTTTCCGCACTTTTTTTCGCACTCCTTCAAGATTCAAGACATACAATTTGTACAACAATGCTTAGTCCATCACCATTTGTGACTAACTTATCTACATTATTTATGACTTAATTGATTATGATGTCATCCTACACGTCACATAGTTGATTATGACATCATATGATTGACTGAGAAACTGGAATCCACCATTAATTATGATGTCGTATACTTGAGTCACAGATTTGACACCTGTAGTATTATACGTTGCCATGATCAGGTCAGTCAAAGACTCAAAATGTTTATGAACCTGTACACTTATATTTCAGTCTCTCGATGGCCAGTGTATCTACAACGGGTGCTGTATACTAAAGATTGATTACTCGAAGTTGTCAAACTTAAATGTAAAATATAACAACACAAAAAGTCGTGATTATACAAATCCAAATCTGCCTACTGGGGACAACGCACCTGAGCAGGGACCTCTTTTCCCAGGTAAATAACAGCATGTGCATAATTACGTTGTAATGGCCTGATACCGGTGATATTGGATAAGATTTCCAAAGCAAAAACAGAAATATGTTGGTACAATTTTTACTGTGATGTAAGAAATGTTCTGTTGAATATTTAGGATTTGTTTCAGTGGTTTCCAATCATATTACGTCCAAAATATGCAACAGTATGTTTTATTTTGTTTTCGTATTCTCTCAAGCAGTTGGTATCTTAAGCATTTAATGGTCAAGCTGGCCAAAACCGGCCTCTGTAGTGGTCTTGAGGAATGTTACATTGCAGGACAAGAGAAAACAATTTTTGAAAATTTACCACCGGAATGACTGGCTTGGTAACCGAGCCAGTCATTCTAGTGGTAAATTTTCAAAAATAGTCTACTCTTGTCTTGCAAATGAACATCCAAAGAGTAAATATTTGAATTTTCTTGATTAGATTTGACCATTAAAGGGTTAAACCTTTAACATTCAAGGCAAGCCGACCAAAATTTGCTTCTGCAGTGGCCTTGAGAAATATCCATTTGCAGGCCAAGAGAAGACTATTTTTGAAAAAGTTCCACTGGATTTGATAACCGAGCCAGTCATTTCAGTGGTAAAATCTCAAAAATAGCCTTCTGTTGGTCGACAAATGGGCAGTTCCTATGAGAAAATTGAAATTTTTAAAAACAAATTTGAGAATTAAGAGGTTAAATATTCCCTGATGTACATTCATACCTGTGCATAGTGAACAATTGGTTTGTGGACCGCATGGCGCTTCTCCGAAATAACATGTGTCTCCTGGTCACACACCTCATTTAATTTGACAACCAACCTAGTATTAATTAAGCAACCATCTATTTTTCTGAGTACTTCCAAATCGTACTGGCACTCTTTGACGATGAATTCACCATATATATCTCATTTTCAGGTCAACAATGCAGGAAAACTGTTGAATATTTTGAAATTAATTTGATTGGACGCCTTTACTGCCTTAGGCAGAAAAGTCTTCCAGTCAAATTAATTTTAAAATATTCAGCAATAAGTTTTATATCTTAAAGATTGTACATTGTCCAGGATTTGTGAGTGAACGGATTAATAGTCAAGAAAATATTACATTTGTGCTTACTCACTGTCCATTTGCAAGCGATGAGAAGACTATTTATTATTCCATTCATTCCAGTGGTAAAATTTAAAAAATAGTCTCATCACCTGCACATGGATATTTTCTTAAGGACCCCTCGAAAGCCAGTTTTGGCTGACATGGCCGTTAACCCTTTACTGGTCAAATTTGGTCACGAAAATTTTATTTTCTTATTGACTGTCCATTTACAGGCCAAGAGAAAACAATTTTTGAAAATTTATCACTGGAATGACTGGCTTGAAAATTGTATTCTCTTGGCCAGTAAAGGGTTTACTTAAATGGTTAAACTTCAAATTCAAGTTATTCCAGTGGTGAATTTTCTCAAATATTTTTCTGACGAGCAAATAGACATTGTCTATTAGAAAATGTGTATTTCTTGACCATGAATGTGATAGTGTCCATTATAGACGGGTGTATTTAGTGTAGTTTATGTGCATTGTATAGAGCAAATTCATTAAATGTTTGCCTATGTATAATACAGTACCGCTCAAGAAATAACTTAACATGTTTCCAAAACAAAATAAAATGTACTGTTGAATATTTTGAACATAATGGATTGGAAGATATTGCTGCCTATGGCAGCAATGTCTTCCAATCCAATTATGTTCAAAATATTCAACAGTACATTTCTTGCTAAGTAACCAACGTGTTTTTCTTTTTGTTTTGGAAACATGGTAACTTATTTATGCGCTATACTGTATCTTAGATTACGTGAAATCTATGGGATTTAGTAGCAATTACTTCATAAAGCAGTACCTGAGTTTCCTGATAATTGTTGTGTGTGTGTGTGTGTTGTTATGTTAAGACAACTCAGATTATTAACTATCATGAATAATCTTGCGCATCGTAAATAATCTTGCGCCTTCGAGATATATATATATATAGAACTTGGAAATGGCACAAAATTAGACAGAAAATCGAAGGCGCAAGATTATTTACGACAGTTCATGATTTGAGTTGTTTCAACGTAACAACCCGCACTCTGTGGGTTATATTAGATGAGTGTACCTAGCTTTCATACAGACTAATCATTATAGCTTTCCAAGCCCTTGTCCGCACACTGGGGGTTGTGGTTTACATTGCTGTAGTTATAATACTATGTTACTATCCTGGCAATGGTTTACTTATGTATTGTTCTTCTTTCACCTCAATGTTTAAATATACTCACTGTAGCTTTTTGTGAAACACTGGATGGAGATTTGTATGCTTGTAGTGGTGTAGTTTACCATTAAACTGAACATTAAAATGTCTAATGAGACTTATTGTATTAGAAAAGTGACTAGAACTGCTTGCGTAACCATTGAGCAATCAATCAGATTATCACTGAGCTTAGATAGTAGGACGCATTATGTAAAGCTGTGTACTGGCTGCTTTTGCTAGGAAATTGCTACTATATATAAAAACAAGATAAAAGTGATAGTTTATGGGCGAAAGCACGTCTAAGACCTAAAAATTATACTCAATCTTCATGACATTTGTTTATTCTGGCTTTTTTTCCACACAAAAATGCGGCAGGCGGTCTGGAGGCTAATTAATTAGTGGGACCAACGAAAACGGATAACTGCTGCGAAAAACTAGCGGCATAGATTTTTGTAATTTGCTGTTTCCAAACATGTTTAGAAAACTATTTTGCTTTATTTAAAATAGAGTTATGGGTTGAAAGAAATCTTTGGGTAAAAAACCCCTTCAAAGTTTCAAACAAAACGGGGGCACAATTTTTTATTCATCATTTTCGGGAGCAGCTCTTCCCAAAACTGGACTAATTTGGAAAGGCTACAGAATGACACCAATCACTAGATATATTATTCACGTCAACGCATATGTTTTGAACAACAATTGCAGGCCGAAAAAGAGTTGAGTGCACAATAATACATTGTGCATATTACATATATATGTATAAATATGTTGGCTGCATGTTTATTGGCTGCTTGTTTGATTGATTGCTGCAAGGTCCGTCTCCCAGTATGATGACCACCCCATTTGCCACCATGCCTGGTTTCGGAGCCTCACCACTAACTGCCTACGCACTGCCCAACAACAATACGCCTGCAGGAGGTATGCTCAGCTCTTACACTATCACTGCTCCTTAGTCTCCTGCTCCTCCTCCTCCTGCTCCTGTTAGCATCATCAGCCATCAGTGCTGCTGCTGCTACTCTCTTTTCTCCTTAAAATATGCTACTACTCATCATGCTCCAATTACAGCACGACCATGCCACAACCTCGCACGATGTGGACCAAATTTGATTAAGAAAATCTAAATATTTGTTTATGGAATGTCCATTTGCAGGCCAAGAGAAGATTTAAAATTGACCACTAGAATGACTGGCTCGGTTATCAAGATAGTCATTCCATTGGTAAAATTTAAATATATAGTCTCATGACCTGCAAATTGACATTCCTCAAGACTGGTTTTGGTGGATCTGGCAAATAATTTGTCGGGTAACACTGAAAAGATGAAATGGTACATGTAATAATATTCTCATATTACATGTAGTACCAGTAAGCTATATCGACATCAAGGCATTGCGTTTGCCAGAACATGAAATTCATTCCGGAAAGTTTATTACGATGAATTATGTACATCAGATTGTTAAATGTGTTTGAAATGAGTCTTTCTGAAAGCTATGTCAATTGATACATCCTCACCTGGTAATTAGCACATGGAGACAAAGAATATCCGTGGATAATTTGATTAATCTTCACACTTCTAGCCAAAGAAAATGTAGGACAACGTCTTAATTTTAGTATACTGACACTACGAGAATACAATGAAAATATATAAGTCAACAAAGAGACTATTAAATGGTTAAATCCGTCATTTATGAGTAGAAACGTTAACGCACACATATCAGTATATTCTAAATCAACATATATGGACATAGAAAGTAATTCTAGATTCAGAATTTTTCCATTTATAAACTGCAATTTTATGCGTGCGTTATCTAACTTGCAAATGTGGAGGCATTGTGTGATTGATGAAGCATAGGTAGAAATGGGTCCCTGTATTATAGCTACATCAATAACCTGAGTTTAGATTGAATATTTGATACCTGAATTTTGCCTAATACTTTTTAGCTCACGTAGCCTGAAAGGCGAAGTGAGCTTATGCCATTGCGACTGGCTCTGGGTAACTTTTCCTATAAACTAATTCTCAAGAAGCACTAAGCCGGTTTCGACTAAATTAAATCAGGATGCATCCGTGGGTCATAGAGATCCCAGATTATTCACAAATGAAACTAATTGGGCGATTTGGGCAGCGGTGGCCATCTTTAATTTTTCGTTATTTTTAGAAACATGTTTGAAGATCTGTCGTGCGGCTGCTTAATTTAAACTCAAGAAACTTCATTTAGTGAAAATCATAAAACAGGAATATTTATTAAATTCTAAATTCTTCAAGGACATAGACACTTTGTGACAGCCTATTTGTCTTGTTATGGAGCTGTGTGTCATTTTGATTGTGATGTCAGCTAATATGTGTTTATGAAGTCTGATACTTGAGTGACAGATCAGATCCCTCCATGCTTCATATCATGCTTACTAACCTATGCTAGAAGATCACCGAATGATCCGCTTCTATTAGCATTGTAATCCATGAATTTTCAAATAATGTTCCTGAGTTGTGCTTTTGGAGAGATGAGCTTTGTCTACACCTGTCCTTCCTTTCCTACTCTGGACTTCTGTTTGCAGTAAAACATGTATTTAACGACCACATTATGAATTAGAAAACAATTAGATATCAAGTACCTGTAGGTGGTCTCATCTTTAACCCTTTCGTGATGGAGCCGGTCAAAAGTGGCCTCTGCAGCGGTCTTGTGGAATATCCATTTGCAGGACAAAGAGAAGTGTATTTTTGGAAATTTGCCACTAAAATAACCGGCTCGATAACCGAGCCGACCCATCCAGTGGTAAATTTTCAAAAATACTCTTCTCTTGGCCTGCAAATGGACATTCAATAAGGAAATAGTTATATTTTCTTGACCAAATTTAGACATTAAATGGTTAATGGTCAAATTTGGTAAAGAAATTGAAAATATTTGCAAAGTGAATGTCCATTTGCAGAACAAGAGAGGACTATTTTGGTAAACTTTCCACGGGAATGAGTCGATGACTGGCTTGGTTATCAAGCCAGGCATTCCAGTGGTAATTTTCAAAACCCGTATTCTCTTGGTCTGCAAATGTGTTTTCCTGAAGACCACCGCAGAAGCCAGTTTTGGTTGGCGGGATCATTAAGGGTCCAGCAAGTGTCTTACAGTACAGCTCATGAATAAGTTAACATGTTTACAAATAAGTTAACATGTTTACAAAACAAAAACATGTTAGTAAGAAAGGCTCTGTTGAATATTTTGAACATTATTGGATTGGAAGATATTGCTTCCTTAGGCAGCAATGTCTTCCAATCCAATGAACCTTTCCAGTATTAGCTATGCCCCACCCATCGCTATCTAATCTCCACCCACACCTCGCTTGTGTTGAGATCGATCGATCTTTGAACTCCCTGAATCAATTCCCAGAGAACTATACAGGTAAGCTTTTTAATATTTTGAAACTAATTTAACTGGGTGCTGTTGCTGCCACAGGCAGCAACAGCGCCAAGTTAAATTAGTTTCAAAATATTCAACTGCATGTTTATTAAATTGCAAAAACATACAATTTGTATAAAGTGTCAGCCTATTAAGCGTTAAAGACACGCTTAATAAAATCATTCATGACATGATTATGATGTCAGTATAATTGACTGAGGAAATGGATTCATGAATTATGTTCGAAATATTCAACAGTACATGAGTACAATTTATTTTGTTTTTGAAACATGTGAAGTTATTTCAGAGCTGTACTATACTATAGGTAATGACATTTATAGATGAAAGATAGTGGTTCTTTATGACAGATGTTTCTTTAGACCACCTACATGTCTTAACTAATCACCATTTTTCACCTGTAAAAAGTAGGCGGTTTCTTGAGCATGTTTGACTGCACCTCTCATCACTCATACTGTCTCTGTTTTCTACTGGAGTTCATTCATAACTAACATTGTTAATTTTATACATCCATGATTTATATATGTTTGCCGTAAATCTATTCACATGTAACTATTCACTTATTCTTCAACATGACAGGCATTTTCCACTTGTCGATATTATGTGGAAAATGACTCGAAAATTTGGCTAATTTTCAAAACATGTCCTCGTAATGTACATGCGTGTTGGTATTCACGGATGGTGAAATATTATGTCTGGCTTGTGTCCCGCAGTAGGTTGCTAATGCCAGGCTGTAAGAGTTACTTCCTTGAGACACCACATGCTCTCGAAGCCAAAACATGGTGATTTTTTGTTGCGCCTCGAAGCTAATATAAATCTGTCATTCTGTCGATCTGTCTGGCTAACACAAGTACAACGCATACACAGTTGTTTAAGAGGTAGACAGCGTAGAGGCTAGAGCTTCGAGCTTTCTGATAAATTTTTGAATAATTTTAGTTTTTTAGCTCACCTGGCCCCAAGTGAGCCTATGCCATGGCATCCGTCCGTCAAATCGATTCTCCTCATGTAGGCTTTGACCAATCTTAACCAAATTTGGCTGGAAGGATCCTATGGAGATAGGTGCCAGAAATTCTAGTCAGAATTTTGCATGGTCAATTCTTAGCTCACCTGGCCTGAAAGGCCAAGTGAGCTTATGCCGTGGCGACCATCCGTCGTCCGACAACTTTTCCTTTAAACGACTTCTTCTCAAGAACCACTGGGCCAATTTCAATTATATGTGGCAGGAAGCATCCTTAGGACATCGGGATCCAAGTTTGTTCAAATGAACCCGATCGGCCAATTTGTCCGGCGGCCATCTTGGATTTAGGCCGATTTGAGGAAACGTCTTTAAAAATCTTCTCCGAAACCGCTTAGGGGATTGATGCAAATATCATGAAATATGATCTAGGGCAAGAGCTGAACGAAGTTTGTTCAAGGGAACTTGATTGGTCAAATGGTTCGGCAGCCATCTTGGTTGACCTAGTTGTAGCGAAAATGACTTCTCCAGAACCGCTAAAGGGATTGGGCCGAAATTTGGCAGATATGATTAGGGCCTAAGGGCCATTAGAGTTTGTTCAAGAGAAGTTGATCCGTCAAAAAACATGGCCGCCGTGGGCCAATCAAAATATAGCATGTTTGGCAGCCATATTGGATTTTTTTATTTGATGGATCTTGAGGCCGAAATTGGTTTTGTATATGTTTTGCGGTATTCTGATCACAAATTTATAATTTTCAAAACTGTCGGATAAATGATTTTTTTTGGTACGCCATCTTGGATTTTCCGAAAAATTGCACGTTGTAACGCTACTCCTCATTAACCGTGTGTTCCAGTGGCCATCTTGTTCTCCAAAATAACATCTTAGGAACTGCTGTACAGATCAGGCTTAAACTCATTAAATTAAATTTCATCGATAACCAAAGGTGATTAAAGTTTATTCAAGAGAACTTGATCCATGGTTGTCATTGACTAATAAAAATTTCTGGTTTGATGGCCATATTAGATTTTTGTATAGGCTGGGTGGAACCTGAGGTTCAATCTGATTGTGTGGTAATCGGTTATCATTAATTTCCCACTAAATATCGATTGTACTGAATTCCCAATTGTGTATTTTGTCTTGTTGCTGCTGAATTTAAAGTATTGTGTCTGTTCAAAGGCTAATGGTTCAAATGCTAATGGTCCAGGTGAGACTTAAGGCCCTTGGGCCATTTGCTTGGTTTAATATAATTATCTTGATGTATTACTATTTCATATGGATTTTCATTCATAAATTTTGAATCTTGCATCGGATCCATATTTGTTAGTGTCTGTGATATTTTCTATTAATTATGGTGCACGCACCCGTGTCTTTGCATAATAATTTATCTTATTTACGAAACAATTCAATTGGAAAGAAGACAGTTTTAAATACATCTAGACAGTTTGACCATTTCAGACAAAATACTTTCACCACATGTCCTACAACCCTTCTCACACAAAAATTGCAATGACTATAAGTGTGGATGACACTCATTGTGAAAATTACAGAAATGACGTCAAAGGAATCAATTACTGAATAATAAGATGATTTATTTATTTAAACAGTAAAAGCTTAACATGAATGATTGTGATACAGATAAGGAATGTGCAGGGAAGGCCATAATATAGAATCCATGTACGATAATCTATCAGTACAATACAGCATTTCAGAAGGGATTAGCATCGATGTCTAGCTGTTGGAAATCTTAAAAATAATTAGACTAAATAGCATTTCTACAGAAAAGGCTAATATAACTCGAACTCCATTAGACATTAGCACCTTCAATAAACCATTGATTAAATTTGTCAGATTTAATTATTTCCTCGCTATCCATATATAAATGGGTGCTGTCTCCTCCAGATCCATGTGCTCCAGAAAGTCTTGCCCTTTCTAAGATGATATTGAGCTATAGATATTGATACGTGCAAGCACACACAGCGTTCGAGCATCTCTCTGTCTGTCTGTCTGTCTCTGTCTGCTTGTCTGTTTGGGTTGAATGTTTCTAGACAGATTGACACCAAAGCTTGTCAAAGTGTGCATATTGGCATCTGACATGTGCCTTGAGGAAAAGGAACTGGATCAAACTCAATCAGCAGAGTAATCACACTTGAAGCCATTGGGGAAAGATAATACTCAGTACAGCTGGCTGTAAGATGCCATCCACATAAAAACTTGATTTAACTAATATGCTGCTATAGGTAATTACTCACACCTCCAGCTTATTTGATATTATTCTGAGCTTTTAATTTAAAAGCTGAAGAGCTTAAGTGCTATGTGCTCGTCACCTGAGCGTCAAGGCCGTTGATGTTACCAACATATTAAGAGGTCGATCAGCTTAGAAAGATCACAACTCTCTGGCACTCCGTTCTATATGGGAGAGCTCTGCTAATGTATGAATAGGGCACTCTGCTCTATAATGGGGGAGCTCCGCTAATATATGGATAGAACATGATTTAATTAATCTGATTAATTTAATCAGTGATTCAGCCTATATGCTATCGTGTGATGGTAAGTATGCACATCTAAAGAAGTGAGAGACAACAGAAGTCAATCTAAACATGTTGTTTTCAAAATAAATATAACAATTATACATACTTGATGAGGAACTAGGTTAACACAAGTATGACTCAATTCATGCTCTGACCTAATCACATTATACATACTAACAAATAAAGCTTAGCTCAGACATAGGTCACACTGTCCCTATTAACTCTCAAGCTTAGCTCAGACCTAGTCACATGATCCATATTAACATGCCATCCAGCCTAAGCTCAAACCTAGTCACATCATCCATGTTAAAAATCAGACTTCACTCAAACCTAATCACCTGATACATATTAACACTCAACCTTAGCTCAGACCTGGCCACCCTATCAATATTAACTATCATCACTCATAACTATGGTAATATTATGTGTTTAGTTTGCTGCTGTTATGCAAATCTAGGACCCTCTATTTGCCATGAACATTTATGTTCCCTGTAAAAGTCAATTTAACCCTTTAATGGTCAAGCCGGCCAAAACTGCACTCTGCAATGATCTTGAGTAATACCCATTTGAATGCCAAGATTTAGCTTTTCATTTCAGTGAAGTTTTCAAAAAGTGTTTTCTTGGCCTGCAAATGGAAATTTACGAAGCTAAGATGTCAGTTGATGAATACTTAGCATTAGATGGTTAATTGATACCACCTGGAAGCAAAGCATATTAATTGTGCATATAAAATGGTTTTGATTGCTAAAGGTAAACAATCTGTTTATTTTTCCCCTTATAGCTGCATTTGGCGGCATGCCAGGTAAGGTGGAAGGAAATCTTTTTGAACAAATCTCTAATACTATTTAACTTTCTTCTCTCTGTACAATCAAACTAATTAGTGTTAAATCTTTCTTACACGCCTGCACTCGTCTGTATATCTGCATGTAACTCTGCTTTAAATGAACGTGTTTTTTTACATATCCATGACAACAGATGGAACAATTAGTTATTGTATATGTGTCTATGCATGCAGAATTTGCTCATGATTTTGATTGAGCTGTAGTGTCCAAACTTTTTCACATACAGTACAGCTAATAAATAGCTTAAAATTTACCAAGCAAAATAAATGTCTTGTTGAATATTTTTAATATAATTCACCTTTCCAGAGTATCTATTGATGATTTGACGTCATACTAGGCTAAGCGGTGTGTAGGATGACGTCATAATCATTACGTCAAAAAGGATTCTATCATTCTATTAGGCCCGTCTTTAACTCTTAATATTCCGACACGTAAGAATTGTATGTCTCTACTAGTTAATAAACATGGTGTTGAATATTTTGAAACTAATTTTACTGGGCACTATTGCTTCCATAGTCAGCAACAGCACCCTGTCAAATTAGTTTCAAATATTCAACAGCTTACCTGTATAGTTTTCTGAAAATAGATAGTCAGGGAGTTCATGGATCGATGGATCCCAACACGAGCGAAGTGTGGGTGGAGCGTAGCTAGTGATGGGAGGGGCATGGCTAAAAATGGAAAGATCCATTGGTTTGGAAGGCATTGCTGCCTAATCCAATTATGTTCAAAATATTCAACATAATAGTTCTTATATCATGTTCACAATTGTTTTGTTTCATAAACATTTTAACTTACAGGTATTTATTAGTTGTACTGTAACGATAGTAAGCAAATCTGAGACTAATACTATGTTCATATTAGAGACTTGCGCAGGAAGAATCTGCGTTTCATTTGGAAAAATCGGCAGATTAACTGGTCCGACGTAAATGTGTAATGAACACAACACATTTCGTATCTACGCCACTAGGGACACTCCATAAAGTTCCTTAGCCAGGCAAAGACTGTCAATAAAGTTGCTCGAAATATCTTCAGCAAGTATTACAACATTGACTGCCCTGCTGATTATTTGGAGAACAATTTGATTGAAAGTTGTTATCAAATATTTACCTAGTGACAATTATATTATCAGCTTATTATTTTGACAACATTTTGACGTAAAGCTGTTGCTTTTATAAACTTGCTACGTGAACTATGTGCTCATATTATGGAGGGCAGCAGGACAATGACTAGCATTAGCATTATGCTGACAATTGCGTACTTGTGAAGACAATAGAATCTTAAATAATGGAGCCAGCAAATATCTAGCTAAAATAGCGGACACATTTCTAGTTAGTGGCCATAAACTAACAAATAATCCTAACTTTAATTAGAATACACATCTTTTATGAATTTATGAGAACTTTAAGAAGAAACTCTCGCAATCAGCCACATGCTTAAGTATTGAAGGGCTAGGCGTGTGTTGTACAAATTGTATGGCTTTACTATTTAATAAACATGCTGTTGAATATTTTGAAACTAATTTAACTGGGCGCTGTTGCTGCCTACGGCTAGTTCCATTACCAGATCCCAATATTCTGAAGGTTTTTTTTAGTTGGATTAGTAATGTGCGAATATGAGCTCAAAGCTTGAAATTCATAGCAACATCACAGTTTAATGGATGAACTATTTCAAAAGTACAAGTCTGAACATAACCATAGAATGTCACTTAGCCATGCCAGTTTCTGTTAGTGCCCTGTGTCATTATTGGTGTGTTTTCGTGTCATGGTTTGCCATTCACGAATACCAAGCTTGATATCCACAAATGTTTTACCCCTGTGATCAAAGGAGAATATGATGTCATAATCAACTACGTGACGTGTAGGATGGTGTCATGATTAATTACGTCATGAATGACATAGATGAGTTCGTCACAAGCGCTTAATTGAACATGGTACCAGTATAGTTTTCTGGAAATTGATATGGTCAGGGAGGTCAGCAGGGATCGATAATCCTAACACAGGCGAAGTGTGGGTGGAGCGTACCTACAGATGGGCGGGGCATAGCTAAAACTGGAATCCTCCATTATATAGAAGCAGACTCATAGAGGCCGAGTACACGTACTACAGCTAGGTGTGTGTGTGGTGGGTGGGGTGTGTGCGCGTGCGCTCTAATTTCAACACTAAAAATTGATCAAACTGATCTGCTTTGCATTATTTACTGAACATCAAGGGATGTATTCACAAAGATGAACCCGCCTAATTGACTTTTCCAGTTTTAGCTATGCCCCGTCAATCTCTATCTAAGCTCCACCCACAACTCATCTGTGTTGGGATCGATTGATCGATCTCTGAACTCCCCGACTATCAATTTCAAGAAAACTATACATGTAAGCTATTGAATATTTTGAAACTAATTTAACTGGATGCGGTTGCTGCCCATGGCAAATATTTGACAATGTTTATTAAATTGTAAAGACATACAATTCATACAACGCGTCGGACTATTAAGCATTAAAGACTGACTATATTGAATTATTCATGACGTCATGAATATGATGTCCTCTTACACATCACGTCCTCTTACATGTCATGTAGTTGATTATGACTTCATGTGATGGATAGATAAATTTGGAAAGGTCCATTAGAGCTCTTTCCCTCTCCCCCCCCCCCTGGCCTGTTTAGAAGACTATGTAGTACTCATGGCTAAATATTCATCAAATGTAGGTAAATACAGACTTATGCATTTTTAGCTCTATGAAGTAAAACGACCTTTTGTAATCCCCTCACGTCGATGATGATGGCAGTAATGTCGTCTTCATCCAATTTACATTGAGCTGAAATTATCATTTCATATTTCATATCTCATCTTCTAATTCCTATTTCCCATCAACTTAGGATGTAAATCCTATCCCCACAATCATGTAGACTATTTTTGACACTACCACAGGAATGACGTTCAGTTGTTGAGCCAGTCATTCCAGTGGTAAATTGTCAAAAATAGTCTTTCTCTTGCTCTGCAAATGGACATTTATCAAGACAAATGCAGAAGTGGGTTTTTTGGCTGATATAAGTGTTAAAGGGTTAATATAGCATTTTTTGGTGTGGTGTGTACGGGGGGGGGCAGGTTGAGTGTGTGTCCTTATCATATGTAATGAAATGCGCTGACTGAATCTCTGAGCGCTATCATTCTCCTTTGTAGTACAAAGCCTCTTTCATTGCTGCTTTGATCTAAATGAGCTAATTCATATTTATAAAACACACTATGATTTATTCACAGTGAGAATATCTTTGAAAGCTTGTCTCTGATACGCATATCAGGGGTAGGGTTCCAGAAATATTCTCACCGCCTGCAGATAGAAATTGGCTTTGGATAAGTTACAGTCAAACCTATCTATAGTGGCCACCCGTTTATGGTGCTAAGTGATGGTAGTTCTTTAACACACATGCTCTTGTCTTCACCCTTTAATGGTCAAGTCGGAACTGGCTACTAGAGTGGTCTTGAGGAATGTCCATTTGCAGGCCAAGTTAATAATTTTTGCAAATTTACAATTGGAATGACTTGCTGGGTAAATTAAGCCAATCATTCCAATGGTAAATTTTCACAAAATTTTCTAAAAAACTTGAAAAATCTTGACCATTAAATGACTAAAAGATACAATCATTTTATTTGTCACCAAAACCAACAGTACAGCTCAGAAATAACTTTCAAAACAAAATAAAAAGAGGATCTGAAACCCATTTCAAATCAATATTATCTTCCGAGACTTTCGGAGACAACCGAACCAGTCATTTCAGCATTTCAAATCAATATTATCTTCCGAGACTCGACTCAGTTGCTAATAGTGATATGAAATGAGACCGAGTTTGAGATTCTATTTATCAAATTTTCAACATGAAGTCGATTACTGAAACCTGTTTAAGTGCACCATTTTGCGCTGTTTACTTTCGTCACTGTGACGCATCACTTGCTAAGAGTTCTTACTAGTGTGCCGCAAAAAAATGACAAACAAAAACGTCCTTATTTCGGACTAATTTACTTTTAATCCAACTTAAAATTTCCACCTCTATCATGCAAATTTACAAACGTATTTCATGACTAGGTATTATATACATTGCAAAACTTATTTATGAGCTGTACTGTATTTGCCATACAAAATAATTTGCAGAAAGTGCCCACCTGTCTCTACCGACCACTTTAGAACCTTTAATGGCGGGCTTTATAGCCTTGAAGTGTTCATTTGACAAGGCTATTTTTGAAATTTTACCATAGCAATTACTGGCTCAATAACCGAACCAGTCATTTCAGCATTATATTCTAAAAAATAATGGTTAATGGCCCAAATCTGTGTCCATGATAGAGTGGTTTGACTGTTTATCACTTTCTGTGCTATTTAGGCAAAAAAAATGACAAATACTCGTTGTTGCTATCTTATCTTATCTTTTGTGCTTCTACTAATCTGACAATTCTTCTGCACGATGCTTTATTCATGACAAATAAATGCTTTAATTCTCAAACATCATAAAGACACTGGTCTAGACCTCTATGCAGATTTTTATTGATTTATATTTAGTTTGTAGTATTATGTAAATTTAAAAAAAAAACTTCAGCCGGGCGCGTCTCAGGAAAGGTCAGAGTCAAGATTTCCAAAACCTGGTAATCCTCTGTAAATATATGTTGATTAGATTGAAAATGTAATGACAAAGCTAGTAAATGAATGTGTTAAAATAATTGAGTTTTACTACCTTGGTAGTTTAAGGCGTTACCAATCAGCATGATTGATACCGATGGGATCCATACAATGTAGTTGGAGGATCCAGAATTTCTCACGACCCTTGCGGGGAGCCGTTGCTCCCATGCTATCAAGATCATGGTGCAGTACTTCTATGATCCTGTGTTAAAATAATTGACAGCTTTCACGATTACACCAGTTCTACAGAAGAGAAAGGAATAATTCACAAATTCATAATTCTGTCGTATACGGACTAAAAGTAGTTCCCAAACCTGCCACTTTCTATAGGTTTATTATTAGGGCTATCAAAACCATGTCGCTACCAATGTGCATGAGCCAGTCATTATTGAATATATATATATATATATATATATATATGCATGTAGTGTTAATGCTTAACAAATGTCTTATCTCTGAAGTTGCTACTATTTCTCTGACGTGCGTGAACTCCTAGAAAATAATAATTATCCTTAAAATGTTCTATTGTCTGTTACTGCAATGCTTAAATTAAGACACTGTTCAGACATGTGTATATAATATACTGCTAAAAAGACTAACCAAATTTGTTGAAAAATTAACACAGTTCATCTTTGAATTTAATTTGACACCAGAGTGGTAAGGGTTAAGGATGTAAACAAATATACATAAATACCAGAAAAGCAAGATTTTGCTGCTCCAAAGGAATCCTAACCTAATCTTAATGTGATTAAAGAAACTCACAGTACAATGGGCATTGTGCCGGTTAAATGGACATTGTGAAAACAATTGTTAGTGGTCTACCTTACTTATGCTTGTCAGGATTGAGCCTGAAAAATGCAGTCTACTGACATTCTGTGAAGCATGTGTTTTCCCACAGAAGACAATAGAATTCCTTTACTTATTGCGTTTGAAATAATTTGCAAAGATTTGAAAGATTAACTGATTCCAATATTGTGAACCATGATCATTATTCCTGTGATGGATGTGAGGTATATGCACCAAGTTTTCCATCCGTTTGTCCAGCCCTATGGCAACAGTTGATTCTGGCAGATGATAATAGCGACCACACTTAGCAAGGGTGGTTAACCTGAACCTGAACCACGAGGTTATTGATGTAATGGAGTGGCTAGTTCAGTCTCGAGACTTGAATCCCATTGAGCATAATTGAGACCTTCGGCAGACAGCCATTTCAGCTCGACTAGTTTAACTCAGCAGCCCTTTGTAGCTTGGGAAGGCCTTGACAGGGGAGTGGGCGACCATACTGCATGTTTGTTTCCGATCTTTGATTGACAGCGTTTAAAGAAGTTGTCAGAGCGAAATCAGTGCTAGGGGTGGACATACACAATACTGAGTAACCAGGGAACCCACCTGTGTCATTTGGCAGACATGACTGTATAACTTACTTCTCCGTATGCTGCAGTATCACATCCGTCACTGCGCTTGGTTGCACAATACATGACATTGCTTTTCTGTGTTGATAATTGCAAATTAAATGTAGTTATGGCTGTATGGATTCTGATAAATTTGCATCTCTGTTTAATATTTTGTGTTATTGTATGTTATCCTTAGCAAGTTTTAGTAGTATATTATGATGACTTGTTTGATCATCTAAATTTATGTAATAAATAATATACGGTTATTTTCTCAAATTTGATGATGTTTAGGAAGTGATATGTGCAATATTTATCAGACTTAAGCACAAAGTTCCATCGGTCTCTAGTCCATAGTCTATATAAATTTTGATATAATAAGCACTGTTACGGTAAACAATTCTATCACAAGATGCTCCTGCTATCGTTTTCAGGACTATTGACAAGTGATAAGCTGCCAGGCATAATGAGGACTAGAGAGCAGAGTATGTTTAAAATTGAACACAGATTTTAAGAAGACCAGTTGAGAATGAATATATCAAGCTGAAATTCCAAGATTGCAGAGAAAAATTAATATGCACACTCCAGTTTGATGTTGAAATGATGTAAACGAAAATGTGTACATTAAAGCGGTCACTGAGAGTCAATTTGTTGTGATTTTCACAGATCGATTCACTATCAGTAGTATTACTAGAGAGTAGAGATAAAATCATATATAAGTTTTTTGAGTGTATCTAAATTAGGATCATTAAAAGAAATTACTTCGACATTTCAGTCTTATTAAAATGTGCATTTAATGTTGATTGCTATTGTGTTTCACTATTTGCAGGAATGCAGCCCTCACCATTCCACATGCATAATGTAATGGGAGCCGCCGCAGCAGCAGCACAAATGGGCCTACAAGTTCCATCAGTCTCTACTGGTTCTCCAGTCCTTCATGTCTCCAATCTTGAAGAACAGGTTTGTAATCAATATAGAAATGAAGAAGCATGTGATAGGCAGCTCTTAGCTTAAAATCTATATGATTGGCTGTTATTAACTCATCTGACCCAAAAGGTCATCTGAGCTTACCATGCTGACCACCTGTAATGTATTCATCTGTCTGTCATATATTCAACATCATTATAATTGACTGATTTAGTCTCAAATTCTTATAATAGTCTAAAGTTCTATGAATTGTATGGCTTTACTACAATTAACATAAGTTGAATATTTTGAAACTAATTTTACTGGGTGCTGTTGCTGCCATAGTCAAATTAGTTTCAAAATATTTAACAGCTTATCTGTTTAGTTTTCTGGAAATTGAGATTCAGAGAGTGGAGGGATGGATCGATCCCAACAGCAGCTTAGCTAAAGATAGATGGGGCATAGCTAAAACGGGATTCCTCAATTAGTCACTTTAGGTAGCATCCATTGGATTTTAAGCAACCCTTTCGCTGTCGTCAGGAAAGAATATAGTGGTGTAGGTAGTTATGCAACTGACTGATTGCTAATATGGATTTGTGGCCACCTATTTGAATCATTTTCATGAAAGAAAAATTGATACTTTCTCATGAAAAAGACATCCCTTTAATGTTAATCATAACATTGCGTCAACATTTATTTATAAGTTATATTGAGTTCATTTTTCCATTCTCTACAATTTAGTAAGGTATAACAGCCCTACATTTTCCCAATAAGCTTTGCAATGAAAATATCTACGGACTTACGGATGTGTTACGGTAAATCGTAAATATCTGAGTATTTAGCATTACAACGGTTCACTATTTACATTCCATATCTTTTTGATGATCATGTGTTATGTGTTGTAACATGGATACAGTGGAGATGATATGGGTGTGGGGTGGGTGGGGTGGTTGTTGATGTTCTGATATTATGGTACTATTGCCTCATAATATAGTAATGTAAGCCCTGTGCACATGCTAACCTTTATAAAAGATGTCGATGTTAAATATTTTTGACACGTTTGCTGCTGATTCCTCAAATGGAGGGATTCGATATGTCACTCGATTATCTGATGTCGTAATCAATTATCTCACTTGTGAACTGATGTCACAATTATAATGATGTATATTTATAAAACATCAAAAGGTTTTTTGCTAGTTTTAGTATGAATTGTGTGTCTGATAAATTTACAATTTAATAATAATACTGTTCAATATTTTGAAAGTAATTTAACTTGGAACTGTTACTGCTGCAAAAGTTCACAGTGAAATTTGTTTCAAAAAATTCAACAACTTAGTTTTAAGATTACCATTAAATTGGGATTCAGAAAATTTATCGTGCAAAGTATATAAATTGATTCCAACACAGATAAAAAGTTTGCACTGCTTAGCTAAAAATGGGTGGGCCCATAGAAAATGAATCCTTCCATTGCGATGTATTGTTAAGCCACCAGACCAAAATTTTAATGAACAAAAAACTTGACTTGCTGACTATTTTGAAAATAATTTGACTTAAACTTGTTGGTTTTATTAGCACATAATGAGTAGATCCAGCAATCAAATGGTTAAGATAAGTTTTGCTGCTGGTTGTATATAACGTTACTTAGTAATTCAGGTTACCATTGTGAGCTAACATGGAATGTCTCCTGCATTCACACACGCGCTTGCACTCACGCACAGACAGACATCTTGTCAGTGTTAAAGATGGTGAAGCTGCAACTCCTTCAAGTCAAATTAATTTCAAGATATTCAACAAAATAAGTTTTTTCAGGAAATTGTCAATGAAAGGGTTTGATTTTCTTGACCATTAAATGGACTATTTGCCAGTCAAAAATTCACACCGTTTTCAAATATTTGCCAATCGAAAACAGTATTTTCAGACAATATAGTCATATTTGCAAATTGGACTGGCAAATAGACCACCATAGTTACAGCTCTTCATTCCATACCTTCCCCAGGTTACCTCGTATTATCATCCTCCATTCAATGACAGTGATTTATTATCAAGTCTACATCAGTGTTCTCAGCGCTGTTGAGTTAGCTACTTAACTTTACAGATGAGTTCTGAGAAAACAGGTTCCTTGATGATTTTGTCAGGTTTCTCAAATAAACATATTTGTAAAATATTCCTATCCACCCATTTATCCCCCGAAACCATGGTTACGCTGCCAATATTGGATTATGCTGCAGAAGTGTGTAAATATGTTAACCACTTGCTAAATCGGTTTCTGTCATATTATTTTTAATCAAAATATTTTTTTTTCATCTTAACCATTTTAACACTCAAACTGGCCAAAAATGTCTCCTGAAGAGGGTCTTGAGAAATCTCCATTATCAGGATAAGAGTTTTTTTTTTTTTATTTATGACTGGCTCAATTACCGAGCCAGTCATTCCAATGGTAAATTTTATAAAATAATCTCGAGTTAGATTGAAAAGTACAATTTTCTTTGACAAAATTTTTAAAAAATTCAACGCATTGAAGGATTAATACCTGTATGTAGTTGTGTGATTTGCATCGATTATGTTTTTGGCTTGATAAGGTTAACTGTCAGATTTCTGTCTACAGTGATTCTGATGTTTGACATCTCTAAGTGTACTCGTTGACACCACATCTGCTAGGAGCATAACACATAAAACTATCATAAAACATTATTACAGGCACCAAACATGATTACTACAGTCATCTCTCAGCTGTGCTGTAAGAATTAGCAATAAAAATCTTGCAAATCCTGGATAACCAATTAGGTTCAAGTAATTCTTGAAAGTGCTTAAAATGTTTGAATTCAGAATTAGTTTTTCAAGGCCATTAAAAGTGCTTGAAAATTATTAAATTTAGTAGAAATCTGTGAAAACAGATTTTCACTAAACTTATTCCCGTTATGTTAAGCGTTTATAATATCATAATGACTGAACATTTAACACTTTAATGCTCAAGATTTCTGGAGAAAATTAAAAAAAAAAAAAAAAAATTTAATTTTACTATAGAAATGACGGGCTCGATTAGTTTTTCTTTTGGCATGTAAATGAACATTCGCAAAGCAGTCGTTTCTGTGGTAAAATAAAAAAGTATTTGGCCTGCAAGGGCATGTTCTGGCTGGCTGGCTTAATAGCATGTTAAAAGTCTGAAAATGATTAAAGTTCTACAGTGACCATAAAAATACTTTAAAATTGTGGACTGATGTTGTTAAAGGGATGAAATTTGCACTTTTCTTGAAACTCTAAACACTGAAGCTGTTTTAGTTTTACAAGCACTTACAATTCAAGAAGTATGCATGCCCTCATATTTTGTTTACTATGTCTCCCATGTTATCACTGTCTCTGTAGCAGCCCCTACACATAAGTAGACATATTGACTATAAGCCCCATTGCTGAGTTGAACTTTACGCTCATTCATGCAAGTGGGTATACATGCAACAGATGTCTGACTAAGAATGAGTAAATGTGGCTACTTAATCACTTAGCCTTCAAATTTGTGCAAGAAAATTTCAATTTTCTCAAAGAAAATGATCATTTGCAGGTATTCCAGTGGACAAAATGACAGCAGAAGCCGATTTCGGTTGACTTAAGTGTTGACTGCCGTAAGCCACCAAAACAATAATTCCAATGGGCAATAACTATGGACATGCTGAATATTTTGAAAACAATTTGACTGAAACTTGTTGGTGGATTTGCCACCAACAACTTTCAGTCAAATTGTTTTCAAAATATTCAGTATATCCAGAGTTAAACCCCCATGGAAAATCTAGTCTGCAGAAATTGAGTTGTCAGACGATTAAAGGGTTAATTAGTGATTTAAGTCACCACTTAAGTTGATTAAAATGACCCCAGGTAGCTTTAACCCTTTAAAACTCATATCAGCCAAAATCGGATTCTGCACTGGTCTTAGGAAATGTCCATTTGCAGACCCAAGAGAAAACCATAACCGAGCCAGTCATTCCAGTGGTAAGCTTTCAAAAATAGCCTTCTCTTGGTCTGCAAATGGACATTTTCTTTGAGAAAATTTAAATTTTCTTGAACAGGTTCGAGGGTTAAAGGGTTCAGCTACAAGATACATGTACTGTTTATTTTCTGCATCCGTCATTCTTTTCACTGATTGGTGGTGTTCATCGTGATAAATGTGCTGATCAAAGCTGTTGCTGTGTATAAGACGAAGAGCTTTTAGTAACATCATGCTCACAATACAGCAGTCTTCTCATCAATCACATGTAGCTGACTTGTGACAGCGGCTTCACAGCAAGATGGCTATTACTTGCTCCATATTTAAGATGGAGCAACAGTCATGAGTCATTTGTGCTTGATAACTGACGATTACCCTTTAACACGCAAGCCCTTCAAAATGGCTTCTGCAGTGTTCTTGAGAAATTCTGCAGTGGTCGTGAGAAATGTCCATTTGATTTGCAGACCAAGAGAATATTTTTCAAAATTTCCACTGGAATGACTGGCTCGAATCGAGCCAGTTATTCCAATGGTAAATTTTCAAAAATAATCACTTGGTCTGTAAATGGACATTTTCTATGAGAAATTTGAAATTTTCTGGAACCAAATTTGAGAGTTAAAGAGTTAAATACAAGGGGAAAAAATATAAAAAATTGTAGACAATTCTATTTTAGCACTAAATAAAATAATACTGATCTTGAATGATGCTATCATCAGCTTATAGCAACAGCACTAGTAGTAGTAATAGCAGCATCAGTAATAGCCATTCAATCTGCGCTACTGATAGTACTAATCACCTCACAGACATCATCACTTCATGATCCTTCATCCTCATATCATGCTGATAGCCTTCTCTACCTGTACAGGCCATGTAATTACAGACATTGAATGATTTACTGTGTTATACACGTATAGACGAAATGTTATCATGATTAACCAATTTAAAGACATTCACTATCTATGTACTGCGTGATATATACTGGACCGCTCAGAAATGGGTTAACATGCTTCCATAACAAAAATAGAAACATGGTAGTACAATTTTGAACATGATGTAAGAAATGTTCTGTTGAATATTTTGGACTTGCTTTGATCAAATTGGGTTCAAAATAGTCAACAGCATATTTTATTTTGTTTTGGCAACATGTAAAGTTATTGCTGAGCTGTAATGTAGTCTAGATTATGCCGGTTATTTTGATAGTAAACAAATATATAACTGCTCAATTGGAAGCTGTTCAATCCAATAGAAAGGTTATAATATCATCAAGCAGAAGTTTATATTTATCTCCATCTTGAAAGCATCTAGTGTTGTTTTTTTGCTTATTCAGAATAAATACAGACAGTAATCATGATTCATGGCCACCTTCAGAGTACGCATAGTGTGGTATCATACATAGTCATTATCCACTTACATCTAGTACATCACATCATTTCTCGTACTCAGTCGGTATGCTACTGGGCAATAGAGCGATCCGATATATCACTCACGTATCAAATACGTCATTCGTTAGCTGATGTCACAATCAAAATGACATAGTTCCGTCAAAATAATTGTGTTGAATGTTTGAAATTAATATGATTGGGAGGGAGCTGTTATGACAGCCCGCCCCCCCCCCCCCCCCTCTCCCCCCACCCCCAGTAAAATTAGTTTTAAAAATATTCAACAACTTCAAATGTTTCAAAGGAAGCGTGCATAAAAAAAGTGGGTGGAGCTTAGCTAGAAATTGGCGGGTCATAGCTAGAAATGGATTCCTTATTATGACATACTTTTCACATATCTCGTTGTGACCTTATGAAATCATACCCTGTTCTAGCGTATGATTTGCCTGCCCTGACCGGTAATAGCCCGCTATAACTTCTACCTCATGCTCCATTGCCATACCATACAATAATACGCTACACTACCCATTTACTCTACCATACTTTATCATATGCTGCACTGCTATGCCATTCCAAAGCTCCCTATTATTCTATATCTCTATATTTATAATTAACATATAGATCTCTCCTACCTACTATGCCATATCATGTTAAATACTATACCATAGCCTCTCCTAACAAAGCACGACATCTTATATACAGCTAGCTGATGCATACGTCTGGACATGCAAGCTATGCGTTTACTACGGAATCAGTATTAAACAATTGATGGTTTTAATGCGTCTCATTTTAACTGAAAACTACCCAGCACATTGAGGTGACCTGTATAGCTTGCAATGCTTTGTTCTTGTTATAAGCACACCATCACTAGTCCTTTAATGGTCATGCAGGTCAAAGAAAATAAGTTTTTAAAATGTACCACTGAGATGATTGGTGCAGTAACAGAACCAGTCACTTCACTGGTAAATTTTCAA
Source organism: Chaetoderma sp. LZ-2023a (assembly GCA_034401795.1). NCBI lineage: Eukaryota > Metazoa > Mollusca > Caudofoveata > Chaetodermatida > Chaetodermatidae > Chaetoderma > Chaetoderma sp. LZ-2023a. The sequence goes on along the minus strand of CM067369.1, from coordinate 69,473,056 downwards.
AAATAGGCTTCTCTGCTTTTAACACTTTCGTGGCGAATGAAACCAACGCCAGCCTCTGCAGTTGTCTTGAGGATTGTCCATTTACAAGCCAAGAGATTATTTTTTTAAATGTCCATCTGGAATAACTGGCTCGATAATCAAACCAATCATTCCAGTGGTAGATTTTCAAAATACTCATGGCCTACAAATTGATATTCAATAAGCAAATATTAAAATGTTCTTGACCAAATTGAGGCATTAAAGGGTTAACTGAACATTTACTAAGTAAACCTCTTGCGTTTCTCAAGCAATCTCGACCAGGATTAATAATCTACATATATAAGTAACAATTTAAAGGAGAACTAACCTCATCTCATGATATTTATACAGATGATCTATTAGGCCACTCATAAACTATGCCTGAAGTTTTAAGCTTTTTATCATCTCGTTAAAAAGATATTCAGGTTTTAGTAGCTAAATGTTGATACATTTCTATAGCCTATGATGGCTGTCATGATTTACCTTTCAACCAATCAAAAAGAACGTAGTGTGCCTGCCTAGGTATATACGCTCAGTCATAGGGGTGCCATATATAGCTTGGCAATGTGGTATAAATGCAACCACACAGGAAAGTTGTTGAATATTTTGAAATAATTTGACTGGAAGTTGTTGCTGCCTTAGGCAGCAACAACTTCCAGTCAAATTAGTTTCAAAATATGCAACAAGATGATCATTATTATATAATAAAGAGTGCAATAGATTTGCACTTACATGGCATCACACACTATCGCTAGAGGAGACAAAATGGTGGAGATTACTGTTCAACATTTACGCGATATTAGAAATCAGATAATTGTGATACAGATAAGCGAATGTGACAGTAGATGAATGATATGGAATATATAAACCATAATCTATCAGTGAAATACAACATTTGAGATGAGTTTAGCATCTCTTTAACATTCATTTAACTAGTTTCTTTCACTCTAGCAATAATGTATCCCATGTTTTCTTTTTTTCACACCACCCGTTACACTTCAATGCTGCTGCCATTGCTGCTGCTGCTGTCTCAACATGGACTTTCTGTCACTATGGATACTGTTGCCTGGAAACTGTTGCTCTGGATACAACCCTTCTCGACCTCACCACTTCACTCTTGCTCTGTTATACCTCCGCCTTTCTGACTATAGAAGGTCTCACCAGAAGCTCTCTTTACCCTCTTTGGTATGTCATTCAGCTACTGCACTGTCACTTGTAACATTTCAGTATTATTTTTTATTATTGTTTTTGTTGTTTACCACCTTTATTCACTTTAACCCTTTAATGGTCAAGCTGGCCAAAACCAGTCTCTGGTGTGGTTTTGAGGAATGGACATTTTTTATGAGAAAATTGAAATTGAAAATCTCACGGCCTGCAAATAGACATAAAATGCAAATTTTCAGATGCTACTACTGACCATCTTGACCATTAGCGGGCTAAAGGCAGTTTTATGTTTAACACTTGTATTTTCTTTTCTCAATGTTTTCTTTCGGGACTAACTAGCAATAGCTATTAATCTTATGAACTGGTGGAAAGCTTGCTCATTTTGCTTTTGATCAATTAGCCTTGAAAAGTGGCCTGAATCATGTCTGACACATCAGAAGAAGAGTTATGTTTTAATTGCTATCAAAATCTCAGACTCTTTAGTCAGTATTTTAACAATGAATTATGTAATTGCACTTTCTATTTAACCTTATAATGCATTTGCACTCTTGCATAAATAATGTAAGCAAATATCCTTATTGTATTGTAAAATAAATCTGGATCTTCCATGAAAATATCACGTATTATTGCCCATTGCTCCTGGATAGAAATCATATTTCGGTGCTAAATATTTATAGTTAGAATTTTAGAACATATATCTTAAGTGAAGTCTATTTGTTGCAAAATGCTTTTCATGGTTTATTGAATATTAAGACAAGCGTCTGCGATGTAATATCAACACAGTTTCGCCTAATGTGGTGTAACCAATGGTATGAGTGCATCGTAGTCTAATGGTATCTCATAGACAGGTCAATGAGACCTTTTTACTATGACATGTGGAAAATTCTGCCCATGTTCCAATTTCACTACCCACGTATTGTTACCAAACAAGGTGACAAGTTATGAGAGAAATTTTACTAAATATTCTTTGCGTATAAAATATGATCAGGGTTACCTACTTTTCATGGTTTAGCGCTTTCGCCAATGAATTCCCCCATACCTCATTTTCAAAGCAAACGTAAAGGAAAACTTGAATATATTGAAATTAATTTGATTGGAAGCCATTGATGCAACAGTCTCTCGTCAAATTCATTTTAAAATATTCAACAGAATAGGTTTTATATCATAAGGTATTTACTTTTTTATGGATTTATCGTATCTAATTTTCAAGGCAAACCATACAGGAAAACTGTTGAATATCTTTTAATTAATTTGACTGGAAGCCGTTGCTGCCTTAGGCAGTAATTAAGTCCAGTCAGATTAGTTTCAAGTTATTCAACAGAAAAAGGTTCATATCATATAGAATTAACGTTTCAGGTATTTGTCAGTGAAAGGGTTAAAAGAAAGAAATCTGACCAAGCACTACATCATTACATCAGCTCCTGTCATAATTTTTCGGGGAATTGATTAACGTGTGTAAATTTTAACAAACAAGATTTTAATAGAGTAAAGCTTGCAAAGCAATATTGAATAAACTTCAACACAAGCAAGAGTGTCCTAAGCTGACATAGTTTGTTTATTTAGACACTTATTTTGTCAATTCAAAAGCCTTCTTATTTTCAACAAATTGGCTAACTGTTTCCATATCAGCATACCATTTCCCATTTTGAAACTGGTTTTCAAATTGTTTTGTTTTGATACAACCCTATATCTGTATTCTAATGTCAGGCTGATGAAATTCTGGTTCAGGAGGGCTGGCTTATACATGTATGCCTATGCTTAGCTAGGAACGCTAACCACATTCACCTGACATCTGTATCCTGGTTGCTGTTGTACTCTCAGTATTCTTTCTCGTACTAAATTCACACAGAAGTAGTGAGGTAACACGTTGCGATAACGTGGAGAACATCATTTCTGATTATTCTGAGAATGTTGCATGATATTTTTGGACAATCTCAAATTTGGTAGCAATGCATATTTCTTAATCATCACAAATTGGCCATATCTAAAAGCTTACTTGTGACATTTGTGTTGCTTAGGTGTATATGGTGATGTACATCGGGTGAAGATCCTGTTCAACAAGAAAGACAGTGCTCTCATACAGATGGCCGAGCCGCACCAAGCACAGTTAGGTGAGCAATAGTAATTCACTACAAGTCTGTTCTTAATCACAAGTTCTTTGGTCAGTTATTGGAAATATTTGATTAGTCAAATACACCTTTCCCACATTAACATCTTTATGGTGGGATTCCCATAAATCCGTACTCGGAGCAGCGCTGATGACTGGTAAAGCTTACGGCCAGTAGCTGGCTCGCATTGAGTTACTATTCTGCTAAAATACAGCATATTTTAAACAGTACATATGATAGACTGAAATCACAATATTATTGAAGTCATACATGATTGGAAAGCTTGTCCAATTGCCTAAAAAATATTATTATTATTATTTTGTATATTCTTGTTAAAAAACATTCACTGAGTTAACTGGATAAAATTTTACGAAAATATAAAAACTGATACATAAATATATAGAAAATTGGCTGTGCTTTCTTGTGATGTATGATTTTAATAATATGATCTTAGTTCTTCATATTAATGGCATAAAGGGTGTTGTATCCTAGCCTAATCTAGTAAAGTCATACTGTTTGTGTGCTGCCTTGAACATTTACCACTCAGTAGTGGTGTGAGTAATGCGTAGTGGTACAGTATCTTCCCAAAATATGCCAATGCGGGAAAGGGTTATAATGAAATACTCTGTGTTTGAGCTGAGAATAATTATTGTTAGTTGAATTGTTTTACCACCCTTTATGTTGACATCGATTGGACCAATATGATGCCTTGTCTGTTCACCAAGTGCGCAATATATGAATTTTTGGAATGCAGATGAATGCTTGAGCGATTGCCTACATTTATGAACAGAAGCTAGTGGTTCCTTAAGACCACAAAACCATGGTTGTTATTATACCACAAAAACATCTATACCATTCAATCACTACCTGCTAGATCAACTACTCTGCATTTAGCCACCAGAATAAGATTTTTATGCTTGCTTACATTCCTCCATATGCCTATTCCATTTCACTATGTATACCCTCAACCAGGCTACTGGTAGGGTATACCCCCCAGCATATGGCCTGATAGAGACTGGCACCAGTCTGTACTCACTCCTTGGTGACGCCTGTCACTAAGCATGCCTGCGCATGCGCATTGGAACCCAAATAGGAAACAGATTCAGCTTACTTATTTGAGTGCTTCAATCCAGGATTATGCCTAATATGAAGTCTATCCTCCCTAAGTTATGTTTATTAAGTATTTTGTGGTTTTATTGCTATTTATGCTCTATAAATGTGTTACCGGTTTTCGTGATGTATCTCGTTTTCGTGAGTCATCATCATTTCTAACCCTAAAAGCCTTTATTCACTTATTTCTAACCATGTATTAGTGCAAAAGAAAGAAAACGTTTTATATCCCTAAGAAAGTTTGCTCTTTTTTCCTTAGGGATTTTTGTTATTTGAATTTGAAGTCTCCCGCCTTTTCTAAGCGTGCGTCTGTTTGCTTTATCTCAGACTCAATATTTTAGAGAAGTTCTTTTAAGTTTTTCGTGGCTGTATGCTTCATTCTCTATTTTTGTTTTTAGGAGTCTGTTAGAGCAGTCGAGAAGGTCAAGTGCACGTCGACAAAGTGCAATCGAGTCCACTCCATGGAGTTTGGTGGTGGTGGCCATGTTTGCCTAAAATGCACCATGTGTACTCCTTTAACAATGTGCGGGGTATGCAAAGGATGGTCTTCGACGTGTCTAAAGTATATTTTAAGGATTTTTCGCCTAAGTCTGCGTTGCCCACTGATCGCTCCCCCTCCGTTGCTTCAAAGTCTAAAGCTGTGTCTTTTGCTAATACTTCTGTATCTTCTACATCAGCAACGGAGGGGTGGGTGGGGTGGCGTCGGGTCCTCTTCGTCTAATTCCGATGCTGTTTTTCCTCTTTGCACGATTCGAGTCTTGTGCGACCATCTTGACAAAGTCGTTAGATGAATGAATTTCGTCAGCCATTCGTGTAGCTAGAGATGTTTCATCCGAGTCGGACGATAACCAGAAGGTTAGCGCGTGTGTCCGCAAAAGGGGGAAACCTACTTCCCTCACATCCAGGCAAGAGATGTGGTCCCCGAAACCGAAGCCTAGACTCGAAGAAGAAGCCTTTAAAGGTGATTTTGAGCAAGTCACCGGGCAAAACCCACCTAAGTCTTGAGGAGGGGCATTATCCTCAAGCAGTGGTGTCGGCGACGGAAGTCCCCGATTCAAACGCCTATGCCAATGTCAAGTTTTCTGTAATTCGGGTAGCCAGGAATGTTAAAAGATCGCCAGTTCCTATCTTAATGTAGTCAGGAAGTTCAGTAACGTCCGGTTTGTCAAGCACTTCCGGTTTGTGCTTAGTAGATTCGGGGCTACTTCTGGTTTCTGTTTCCGGTTTGACTTCCTGGTCCTCGGGATCCTGTTCTTTTTTCGACTTCTGGTAGGATTTTTTCCACTTCCAGTTCTAGTGGCTCTTCCAGTCCTACCGGATATCTGGGTCCTCTGGACCTGATTAATTTTTTACTTCCGGTAGACGCATTTCCGTTTCTGATCCCAGTGTTTTCTCTTCCGGTTTTAGGGGTGCACTTCCAGGTCTTCAAGATCCGGCTAAGCATCCGGTTTTGATGAGACTTCCGGTTTGGTCAATTTCCAGGGTCTGCAAGATCCGGTTACGGCCTTATCCCAGCGCCAACTTCCGCTGCCGGTTCTCCTTCCGGGAGTAGATTTTGTACATCTGGTCAAGAGTTTCCTGGGCTTACAGGTTCCTCTTCTAGTTGGTCAATTTTTTCAGACTCGTATTTGGTTGATAAGAGTCAGGTTTCTGTTGATAGAAATTTGGTTAGCTCTCGTTTTTCTCCTCGTCTTAGGGATGTTTCTGACTCGTATTATTTCTCAGGAAATTATTGATTCTGCCAGGAGGGAGTCGACCTGTCGAGTTTACAAGGGTCGACTTAAAATTTTTGGAGAATGGTATTCAGAACATGGTCTCATGCCTGATTCTGTTTCTATTCCCCAGGTGTTAGATTTTTTATCCTATCTCTGATTCTCTACAGTTATCTGCTAACAGTCAGGGGTTATAGATTTTCTTTGGCTTCTTCGCTTCCTTCTCTTTTGAATGCTGGTGTCAAGGATACGAAGATTCTTAATGGTTTTATCAGAGATTGAGCAATATTCGTCCTCCAGTAGCTAAGCTTTTGCCTTCCTGGAACTTGGCCTTGGTTCTTCAGGTTTTGGCAAGCCACCATTTTGAACCAATTGCTTCTATTAGTATAAAACTTTTAACTCTTACGGCTATTTTTCTTGTTGCATCTGCTTCTGCTAGAAGGCGTTCAGAAATTCATGCCCTTTCCGCCGAAAAGGACAGATTTATCGTATCTGGGAATGGTTTAGTTTTATATCCCAGAAGGGATTTTTTATCGAAGACACAGTCTAACCGTCTCCCAGCTAAACCGATCATTTTAAATTTGTTATCTTCTTTTTCGCCATCTGACAAATTTTGGTGTCCTGTCAGGGCATTAAAGGTTTACAAGCAACGAACCGATTTTAAAAGGTCTGATCCATCCCATTTATGGGTTCCGTACGCGGAGGAGGTAGCCAGACCAGTCTCTAAGGCTACGATTGCCAGATGGATTTGTGAGACCATCAAACTTTGTTACGAGATTGCTTCTCCTGAACAAGTTAATCTATCTCATATGTTATGCTCACGATGTTAGGGGAATGGCTACCTCCTTTGCTCTTTTCGCTGGCGCTTCTTTAGACGAAGTCATGCAGGTCGCAGGCTGGAAATCTGAGTCGACTTTTACTTCATTTTATTTAAAGGATCGGAGTGCAGCGGCCTCCTTTTTTCGTAATATCACGATTTTAACTAAAAAAAGCCGAAGACCATTTACCAAGCACATCCCGCCATTTTCTTTAAGACTGTGCGTCTGTGAGAAATGGTGAGAGTTTGCTTTGGTTTTTATTTATTTCTTTAAGTAAGTTTTCCTTGTTTGATAATCACTGTGTGATTGATTAAGATGCACTATTATGTTATGTTATTAACATTTTGATATGATTTGTTTAATTTTTATCCTTGTTTAACGATTCTCAAATGTCCACCCACCAAAGGTTTTAAGTGGGACACTGACCAAATCTACGTGTTTAGCAAGTAGTGATTGAACGGTATAGATGTTTTTGTGGTGTAATAACAACCCCTCCCCACATACCCCCCCCCCCCCCCCCTTTGCGGGTTGTTCTGTAGTTTTATTAACCACTATAAAACATACTTAGCGTTCAATCACTACGACCCGGCGTGGGAATGATTTGAGAATCTGTTTGTAATATTTGGCACTTAAATTTAGAAATGTAGATCTGTTTCCTATTTGGGCTCCAATGCGCATGCGCGGCCATGCTTAGTGACAGGCGTCACCAAGGATTGAGTACAGACTGGTGCCAGTCTCTATCAGCCCATATGCTAGGGGTGTACCCTACCAGTAGCCTGGTTAAGAGTATATATATATATATATATATATATTGAAATGGAATAGGCATATGGAGGAATGTAAACAAGCATACAAATCTTATTCTGGTGGCTAAATGCAGAGTAGTTGATTTAGCAAGTGGTGATTGAACGGTAAGTATGTTTTATAGTGATTAATAAAACTACAGACCAACCCGCAAGGGGTTTCTGTGGGGGGTTCTCACCCGGCAGGAACTCTCTTGAGATTCTGTTGAACCACTGTTCATATTTACTAGAGTTATCTCCCCTTAAAAGGTTTCTTCTAAACTCTGGCATCTTGTTCAAGTTTAGAATGCATGGATAGAATCACTAATGTGGGAAGAGATGTTATTAGCACGGGTTTTATTCCATGTAGGTTAGCGATTTAACCATTGCTGATGAGGATGATGCTAGTTGATGTTGGGGCGTCCTTTCCGTACCTGATACCTGTTGGCACTTACACTGCAAATTCTAGTGCTTTCTGAGCTGGCATATTTTTTTGCATTCGAAGAACGTGTTCAAACATAGACTTCCGCTCTTGCGATGGCGTTGTAGATCGTGACTGTGTTACACAATTTGAGTGTTGCATTTGATGTTAGACTGTCTGGCCACCGGTGACATAATGGCTCGCCATTATTTAACCATTAAGGACCAGAAAAGACATTCTTTATGATGTAAAGCATCTTCTGTTAAATATTTTGAAACTAAATTGATCTGTTGCTACTTTTGGCAACGCTACTTTTGGCAACAACAGGTTCCAGTCGAATTAGTTTCAAAATATTCCACAGCTTTCCTGTATATCCATCTTAAAATTGAGACACTGACTATTGAATGATTGAAGGGTTAATCTCCTATCCCTGTCTTGTCTTGATGATCACTATGTGCTAAATCTCCTTTAACCCTCGAATTTGTTCAAGAAAATTTCTATTTTCTCAAAGAACATGTCCATTTGCAGACCTAGAGTAGACAATTTTTGAAAAATTTCCACTGGAATGACTAGCTCGGTTATCGAGCCAGTCATTTCAGTGGTAAATTTTCAAAAATTCACTTGGTCTGCCAATGGACATTTCTCAAGACCACTACAGAAGCTGTTTTTGGGTGATGTGAGTGTTAAACAGTTAAATAACCAATTCCCAGGGTAGCAAAACGTCGTTGATATTTAGAAAAATTAGTTTTAAAAAAAGTTACTCTGAATTTTTACTTTGAAACTACGATTTCATGGCTAAGAATTAAAGTTGAGCGAGAACGTATTTCGCTTAGAATATTTTACTCCTTTCTTGGTGTGTCGTATCAGAAGAACTGTCTCTATTCAGTGTTCGCCTCTACTTTCTATTATTTCCAGCAATCGGACATTTAGACAACCTTCGCTTATGGGGCAAGACTCTGCGAGTTATTCCCTCAAAACATACCAATGTACAGTTACCTAAGGAGGGCCAACAGGTAAGAATGAACAAGCCAAGCTTAATGCAGTAATAATTAATGCAATTGTGTGCATTGAAAGCTACTCAACTGAATATTTAGCTTAATGATGGTAGTTTTAAAGGTTTGTAGAATGTCAGGTCCAGCACTTTTCATATGATAACTGGTGTTTATTTTGGAAATAATATGAATTTAAGCTGTTACTGTCCCTGACTGCATCAGGCTTTAGCAACAATGATTTCAAAATGTACACAAGTCTTTCTTCGACTGACCGTTTTTTAGAGTTTAAGCATTTCAAATATATAGACAGCAACAAATACATTGCGATGTAGAAAATGCCTTATGACTATTTTGAAACTTGTTAGACTGGAGTTTGTTGTTACCAACCTCAGTAACAACAGATTGCCAGTGAAACATATAATGATTGTCTTGAAATTAAGGCGGATATGTATTGGGATTTCAATGTTGACTGGGTCAAGGCAGATGATGGCCTGTATTTGTCCTTAAATGGCATTTTTTTATGACAACTAACAAGTATCTGATGCTCCTAGCTTTGTCATGAAATTTTACATAGTTATTGAGCATTTGAATATAGACACGCATGCATGGATATGTGCCCGCACACACGCACTTGCGCACGCATGCACACACACACACACACACACACACACACACACACACACACACACACAGAATTGCATTTTTATTTGTTGGACTAGTAGTAATCATACGTGTTTATCTCATTTTCAGGATTCTGGTCTGACCAAAGACTTCACCAACTCCATATTACATCGCTTTAAAAGGCCAGGTTCAAAGAACTGTCAGAATATTTTCCCTCCATCGGCTGTGCTCCATCTCTCCAACATTCCGTAAGTTAGATTGAAGTACATACGTGGGTATTTTTAAAATATCTGAAATGGTGAGGGTTTGCCTATGTTTTCTTTTAGTTCAGTTTGCGAATATTGAAGGAAAATATGAAATGTAGTAATTTATGTATTATGAGGTATTATTGAATGCTGTTTGTGTAGTAATAATTGCATAATTTCTTTCAGAGCCACAGTACAAGAAGAGGACATCAAAGACATGTTTGAAGAACACGGTGAAGTAAAAGGCTTCAGGTTTTTCCCGTGAGTAGATTTATCTGTAAACAGATTTCAATACATGTATTATAAATTTATCTTAATTAATCACGCCAAAATTAAGAAAACATGATTCTAGACTACGGCCCATTTATGTTTGTTCAAGGGAATTTGATTCATGAAAAAACATGTCCCCTGTTGACCAGTCAAAATTGAGTCTGTTAGTCGATGGATTTTGACGGGTAAAATGGTAATAATAGAGGAATCCAATCCGTCAGTCAAGTATATATGATGTCATAATCAAATATGTCAGGTTGGCTAATGTCCATCAGGAAATCTTAATAGTCCATCATGTGTACGAATTGTATGTCTACTACTTAATAAGGATTCTGTTGAATATTTTGAAAGTAATTTGGCTGAGCGCTGTTACTACCATGGGGAGCAACAGCACCCAGCCAAATTACTTTCAAAATATTCAACCACTTACTTGTACAGTTTTCTGGAAATTGAGATTCGAAGAGGTCAAGGTTCGATAGATCCCAACACGGGCAAAGTGTGGGTGGAGCTTAGAGATGTGCGAGGCATAGCTAAAAAATTGGCTTCCTCTATGGGTGGTTGAGTATGAATTTGGCACTTTCAAATCAGAGTGATCAATCAATTTGCTTACAAGTTCAAACGAAACAGATTGGTCAACAGCAACAGCGCCCAGTCAAATTAGTTTCAAAATATTCAACATCTTAGATTTTCATTTATTTTTACAAACCCCTTAAAGCATCTCTGAAGCCGCTTGTTCAATTTATTTGAACCTCAAGAGACTTCATCCAGTTCAAGAGCTGGACCAAATTTATTTCGGAGCGCGAGACCCTGATTGGTCCTGTGTTTTTCGATCATCTTGAATAACCTAGGTTTCATGATAACAGCTATCTCTGAAGGATAGTTGAACGGCCGAAACTTGACAAATATAATTATGGTCTAAGAGTCATTCAAGTTTATTCAACCTACATTGATACATGAAAACACATGGCCTTCTGCCTTTGAGAGGAAATGTCTCCGCGCAACATTATATTATCCTCTTCATCAATGTATTACAGGGTGGGATGGATGGAATATTGTCACAGTCAAAACGTACAAATAGCCAGTGTTAATTTGACCATAAAAAATTAAAACCAGTTAAAAAAGAAAGAAACTTAATACAATCTAGCAAACATGCATGCTAACACTCCTTAGCCCTTAAACACCCATATCAGCCAAAAATGCCTTCTGGTGTGGGCTTGAGAAATGTCCATTTACAGACCAAGAGAAGGCTATTTTTAAGATTTATGACTGGAATGACTGGCTCTATAAATGAGCCAGTCATTCCAGTGGTAAATTAAAAAAAATAATCTCTTGGTCTGCAAATGGGCATGTATATGAGAAAATTCAAATTTTCTTTAACAAATTCGAGGGTTAGATGGTTAAATATGTCAATAAAGAATTCTATGCAATAATGTAAAATTGATAATCCATTCCGATTGTCCATACCTTTGCTTGTATTTACAGGAAAGACAGGCGTATGGCCTTACTACAGATGGGATCTATTGATGAGTCCGTAGTAGCATTGATGGTAAGCATCTGCTTAACATTTTAATTTTCAAGCCGGCACAAACTGCCATTTGCTGTGGTCTTCAGAAATGTCCATTTGAAGGCGAAGAGATTATTTTTTTAATTTTCTCACTGGAAAGACTGGCTCAGTAACCGAGCCAGTCATTTCAGTAGTAAATGTTCAAGAATAGTATTTTTTGCCTGTAAATGGAGATTTACAAATCAGAAATTTCTGTTTTCTTGACAAACCTTGACCATTATAGGGATAAAAATTAATAGAGGAGTTCAAGCTGTCAATCAAGTATATAACATCATAATTATTTACATCACAGGTAGGCTGACACCACAATCAAAATAATAATGAATGGCATATTTAAGCCTGTCTTAGAGGTTTACGTCTCAAGTTGTATGAATTGTATTTCTTTACTATTTAATAAACATTCTGTTCAATCTTTTGAAACTAATTTGACTGGATGATGTTGCTGCCATACACCCTTTCAAATTAGTTTCAAAATATTCAACAAGTTACCTGTATAGTTTTATGGAAATTGGCATTCAGGGTTTGATCAATCCCAACACGGGCGGAGCTTAACTAGGAATGGGTGGGACATAGCTAAAACTGTATTCATCCATTCTGTTAACTGTTAATATTACATGTATTCTTGCAATGGATTTTATAACAGTTGAAATCTACCCTCTATAACATTATGCGGTTTATTACATGTTGCACCTAATCAAATTTTTCTTGTCATAATAGTTCCAAACATAGTCTGTTTCAAAATAATCCTCACATCATTTCCTGCTTGATAAACAATGGAGAGATCTGATCTGTCACTCAACTATCTGATGTTAAAGTCAGAATATGTCACTTGTTAACTAATAAAAATGTTTGAAATGGTTGTAGGCCCATCACAAAAGATGCAAATTCTGGGAATTCAGGATTCAAAGTGTTAAAATCATTTCAGCACATGCATACAAAATGGACGGAACTTAGCTAGAATGGGCGGGGTTTGGCTAGAAATGGATTCTTCTATTAATTTTATGATATCTGTGTTTGATTGAGAATGTTAACTCATTGCTGTGTTCTGTTGTCTTTCACCAGGCTATGCACAACCATGATATGGGCAACAATCAGTCATTGCGGGTCTCGTTTTCCAAGTCTGCATTATGAAGCATCTAATCAGGATCTTGCTATCGACGACGATGACATCATTATCATTCAAAACATTATTGTTATTTACCACTGGCCATTAACAAATATATGATAACGACACTGACGTAAAGTCGTTGGCTGCGACGTGATGAATCGTGTAATTCTGGGATAATGCAGCATTGGGCAAGTGCAAACAGTACATCAGCTCATCGTAGTCATTTCATTATGATTAACCCTTTCACCCTCAAATTTGTTCAAGAAAATGTAATTTTGTCATAGATGTTCATTTGCAGAGCAAAAGAAGACTATTCGTGAAAATTTACCACTGGAAGGACCGGCTCTGTTATCGAGCCAGTCATTCCAGTGATAAATTTTCAAGAATAGTCTTCTTTTAGTCTGCAAATGAACGTTTCCCAAGATGACAGAATACATTTTTGACCAGGTCGTGTGTGAAAGGGTTAGATATGGGTGAATAGATATGGGTTGTGGGGGAAATGCTGGTCTAAAGAGTCGATTACAGAAGATCTTTGAATTACATGATAATATAACATGTAAGTTGTATATGTCTAATAGCTGTAATTTAACGAGGAGAAAGTGTATATTGAAGGAAATTTAAAAAAAAGAAGAATTAAACTGGATTTTTCACCAAGACCCTTTAATATTAACCTGTTGCTAAGAAAAGAATTGTACACTTGTGCGATTGCGTGCTGTTCTAAAGTGCCTTTACATAATGCTAATACACATATAGTGAATACAAGTATGACTAATAATACTAATCATTGTTATACATGGACTATATTGGTCCTTTCTTTTTGGTACGGTCTCTTCTGAGAACCCATTTCCGACAGGTTTATTGGCGACTCACTCAGTGAAAATACTTGACCAATGCAGGGCTTGGAATTAACCTCGATGAGTGACTAGCCAGAAGCGCTAGTGACCAATGATTTCTGTTAGAACTAATGGATATATACTAGCTGTTAACCCTTTGACGCTTCAAATTCCAGTGCCTGACTCATGACAGCTATGCAGGAAAGCTAGGGAATATTTTTAAATTAATTTGACTGGAAGCAACAGCTCCCAGTGAAATTAATTTCAAAATAGTCAACAGAAGATTGCATGCATCATAAAGGGTTAAATATGTACGCTAGAGAAATATGGGAGAGCTTGTAATAGTTCAGGGTTTTTTTGGTGTGAGAATTTGTGTGATTTTGAAAAGAAAGTTGCTGTAATCGATTTCTGCATAATACAGTAGAATAATCAGAATCAGCTTTAGTTTCCTATCAGCCACCAGCTCATGCAGAAAATTAAATCTTTGTTGGCTTGTTAATTTTATAGCGTGTCCATGTAAAATATAGGATATAAATTGTCACTGGATCCGCAGAATTCTAGGAATAGAACTAGCCATGATAAATTTCTGCTATTGGCCGTTGCGATATAAAACTTCCTTACCTAAGGTAGCAATAGCTTCCAGTCAAATTAATTTCAAAATATTCATTTCCTGTATGGTTGACTTGAAAATGAGATATGAGGAATTCATTGGTGAAAGGATTAATTTCAAGCCCTCCAATGGAAGTGAGTAAGCGTATAATAATAATTGGAGAGGAGGCTCCATGATAAAACATCACACAACACAGTATAGTGCTTTCATCAAATTATTGTATTTTTCTGCTGCAGACACACACGCACATGATACTAAATTGTTCTACATGATCGTAATATTTCATCATCATTCGTAAATGCAATAAACAAGATTTGGGTATAGACTTTTATAATGCTTTGTACCCTGAAGTTCTAAATTCATGATTTGAAGATGAGCATATATAGAGGCTGTTGGATATTCTGAAGCTAATTTGATGGAAGCCTTTTGCTGCCTATAGCTGCTGTTGCAGCAAATGCTCCCTGTCAGATTGCCTTCAAAATTCAGCAGAACATTTCTGGTATTGTGAATGATTTTTCATATTTGGTCATTCAGTTTCAAAGTGATAATTCTTTATTTGCTGTGTCTTCGTGTGGAACAGTATCAGTTTCTGGGAACATGGCAGCAAACTGGAAAATGATCATATATATATATATATATATATATATATATATGGCCGGTCAATGATTGATTTTATACTGCACTTATGAACACGGCTCGAAAATTGTCAACTTGCCAACATGGCGTTTAGCATATCACACGTAACCCTTTAGTGATAATATTTGGTCAAGAAAAGCTACATTTTCTCAATGTTCAGTTGCAGGCAAAGAGAAGCGTATTCTTGTGAATTTATCAGTGGAGGACTGCCCTGATTATCAAGCCAGTCATTGAAATGTACATTTTCAAAGATAGGCTTCTTTTACCCTGCAAATGTACATTTCTGAGGACTACTCAGAAATTAGTTTTTGGGCCGGCTTGAACTGTACATGGTTAAAGCACAAGGAAGTTATTTTACAAGAGTCATTTTAGAGAGGGCTCTTACATTTAGTATCTGTGCCTACATCGCTCTGTAGTGGTCAGCTGTTCTCATAATTTGATGGTTTGCACATTACACATAAATTATCTTAATATGAACATAATTTATACATACAGCCAGGTTTAAAATTACTGTAATTGTGCACTTTTTAACTTGGGTTAAAATGATTTCCAACTTTGGATTGGTATATGGCCTTGAGATATATTGAGCCTTGTGGATTCCTGATATGTTATAATGTAAGCCCCCCCCCCCCACACACACACACACACATGCATGCACACACAGTCCACAGCCCCTCTCCCACCTCATATACAGTTGTTATTTTTATATATGATCATACACACATGAAAAAATCTGTGTCAAACAACAAGTTATTGAATGTAATCATAATAATCATCATCGTCGTCAGAGATCTCGTCTAAACATAAACGCCACAAGAATAATTTATAAATTTATAATGTTTAAATTCGAAATGATTGATAAGTATTTAAAATTAGCCTATGTTTACCAGTTGTACTTGCTCAGTGCTACTAGGATAGGTCATCGTCGAGTTGATCAGTGTCCTGCAGTGAAGCCTATTTGATGTTATGAGGCAGCCTCTGTTTTGGAGTTATGATGGCCGTGTCTTAGAGAATCTACATTATTTGGCATTTCTAATGCCAGCTGATTAGTGATAACACTTTAATGGGCATACCGGCCAAAACAGGAATTTGTAGTATTCCTCAGAAATGTCCATAGTAACCAAGCCAGTTATTCCCGTTGTAGATTTTCGAAGGTACTCGGCGCTTGACCTGCACGTGGTGGACATATCTTAAGCAAGCGTTTGGATTTTCTTGACCGATCTTAACAATGAAATTGTAACTCAGTGTTATTCATCGTGATAAATTTTCGCCGTGTTACCCTGCCTGTCTTAAGAGAAAATAGTATTGAGTCGCAAATAGAATTCTTGGTGTTACACCTTTTGAAACAAAACTTGGCTATTTTAAAACGTCAATAATTCTGAAACAGAACTTAGTCATCATAGGATTAATATTTTGTGTATAGTGATGAAATATTCATTGTGGCATTGTTTCCCGCCACTTGGGAGTGTACTAGTTCTAATTTCATCTATAAACTATTACAGATTTTGCTAGTAACCTTTTCAACTCAAAAGTCTCGCTAACATGTAAGAAAAAATTGTTTTGAATATTTTGATGGAGTTTGCTGATCTGAAGATAACCATACGGGGAATTTGTTGAATATTTTGAAAATATCTTATCAAACATGGTCAAAATATTTAAAAAATTAATATTTCTTACATGTTACTGTGGGGTTTGAGACGTGAAATTGTTAACCCGTTGACAGTCATGATTTGTGAAGACAATTTATCTTTTTGCTTAGTGAATATCTATTTGCTGAAAAAGAGAAGACTTTACAAAGTTTTCGAATGGCGGTCTCGATTACCGAGCCAGTCATTCTGGTGTTAAAATTTTTTTAAATAATTTTCTTGGCCGGCAAATGGACATATCTCACGACCACTGCAGAGTTTGGGTTTTTTGCTGGCTTGACGATTTAACTGTCATGTTATTGAATGATAAACCTATCAGCATTATGGTAAATGATAAAGTACCTATAAACATTCTCTCTGTTTGAAAAACTTTTTTGTCCCCGAGGCATTTCCTATTACTCCTGATGAGTTAGTTGCTAGCCAGACTTTACTGCATATGATGAGATAGTCACGTTTTGATGCCCATAAACGCTGAGCTTTATGAACTAATATTCTGCAATATTAGGCGCGCATTAGCCATTGATTACAGACATTCACGTTGTTGTTATCATTAAATAATTCTAATGCATTGATTGCATTGGGTAGGTTCTCGTATATATATTGATTATTTTAGAAATGTTCAATGACTGACTGAGCATAGGAAATGCCTTGTAGGATGACACAATCGTGCTTGTATAGGCATTAGCAGCATGTTTCCACCTCTCGATGAGGTTTGATGCTTTTTAACCATTTCACTGACAAATCCCAGAAAAAATTGTCTACGATAAACTTATTTTGTTAAATATTTTGAAATTAATTTGACTGGAAGCCATTGCTGCCTTAAGAACAGTTTCCAGTCAAATTCATTTCAAAATATCCAACAGTTTTCCTTTATGGTAACATTGAAAATGAGATTAGGGAATTTGTCGTTGAAAGGTTTAACCATTTTATGGTCACGATTTGCCAAGAAAATGTACATTTTTTTCTTAGTGAATATCTGTTTGCAGGCCAAGAGAAGCCTTTTTTGGAAAATTTCAATGGAATTACTGGCTTAATTATAAAGCCAGTCATCCCAGTAATAATTTTCAAAAATCTTACCCTGCAAATGGGCATTCCTCAAGACCATTAGAGGCCAATTTTGTCCATCTTTACCATTAAAGGGTTAACTAAGCGATGTATACAATTGATTCTTGGATTATCTATGATGACCAGATTTTAATGTGATGAGTATAAATAGAAGGTCACTTTGTATAAATTGGTGGCCATAAAGATGACCACTGTTTGATCACTCGCCTTGAGGAATGACTGTCATGTGTCTTTAGGCAGATGTTATTGTTAACCCATTCACCGATGAATTCCCAATATCTCATTTTCTAGGCAACCATAAAGGAGAACTGATGAATTTTTTCAAATTAATTTGCCTGGAAGTCATTGCTGCCTAAGGCAGCACTAGCTTCCAGTCAAATTAATTTTGAAATATTCAACAGCATAAGTTTTAAATAGTAAAGGGTTTACTTTATCAGGAATTTGTCCGTGATGGGTTAAGTTTATGTAAATGTACTGATCCACCTCGGCTGTAATGTCATTTATAATGGATTAATAAATGTATTCAAAATTAACATAATTTTGATTTTATAAGTAATATTTTTGACATGATAATAAATTATCTATATGAATAATGATGATGATAATAATAATAATAAAATAATAATGATGATTTATGTATATATATTTTTGCATATTGACAGGAAAATTTTGATGAGCTGAAAATGTACCTCCTTTCTTGGAGTATTGTATGATTATTGTAATGATTCTAATTAAAATGTGTGTCTCTTTATTCTGCATATGGTGTTTATTATACATGCTTATTATTAATAATAATAATAATAATATTATTAGTAATATAGTTTAATCTTAAGATTACTTCTAATTACAGTAGCATCATAAACATACGGTACGTAAAATCAACTCTTATTATGTCAGAAAAACGACAATCCTATTTCAGTTTTCGAATGCATAACTTCTATATAATTATATAGTTTAGTCACTGTTTGCATAAAGAGGTACAGATAACCTTGATTTTTCACCGTAGCATGATATGGGCTGGATACGAAATCCAATGTGGCTGGAAGCTGGCCATCTTAAAAATACAAATTGAAATATCATGGGTGGGGAGCGCAAATATATTCCGCAATCTCTGCCATTAATTCCTGTTGCATTCTCTTTCATTCACATATACGTAAAGGCCCAATTGTTTGTATTTGTGGAGCTTTTGTGAAGTTGCTGCTTTCAATTTAATGATTAAGAATGCATACCTATGGGCCCCAAACCTGGCTGTTCTTTACCAGCCTCCCGTTATGCACAGTTCATAAATAACTTAACTTGTTTCCAAAACAAAAACATGTAAGCTAGTAAGAAATGTACAGTTGAATATTTTGAACATAATTCGATTGGAAAACAGTTCGTCCAATCTAATTATGTTCAAAGATATTCAACAGTACGTTTTATTTTGTATTGGCATAAACATGTTAAGTTATTTCTGAGCCGTACTGTAGCCCACATACATTATTGTATAGCTTGAGTGAAGTAACGAGAACATAACCATTTATTGCTTTGCTGACAAAAATGATATCTGCAGTGCCCTCGCGGTATGTCCATGTGCAGGCCATATGGGGACTATTGTTGAAACTTTATCACCGTGATTCCCGGCTCAATAACTGATCCAGTTATTCCAGTGGTAAGGTTTAAAAAATAATCTCTGCCTCCAAGTGAACATTCGATGATGAAATACTTATATTTTCTTGACCAATTTGTACAAGCGTGTGGGTCTAATAGGCATTCTGTATGTTAATTGTATTAACCAATTATTGATCAAATTGTGTCAATAAAAGGCCGAGAAAAAATGTCCATTTTAAGACCAAGAGAAGACGATTTTTGAAGATTTCCCATAAGCCAGTCAATGGCAGTCATTCCAAGGGTAAATTTTCAGGTCTTGTCCTTCAAATTGACGTTTCTCAAAAGCACTGCAGAGGCCATTGGCTCCAACTATGTTTAGTGATCACATATAGGGTGGTCGCTTTAGCGTGTACTGATTGCAACCAGAATATTGATTTCACTCACTGCTATGGTACAGCTCCCACACTTTGTTCATCTTCTGTGCATTGCTGGTTATCATGTACTTGTATCTATAAATATTCATTATAATCTTATCTTATTCTACTTTACCTATATCTGTAATAATGTCAACAGTTGGTACATTCTGGTGTAGTCTATTTCATCTTTACAATAATTACTATGATTATTATTATTATTATCAGTATAGTCGATACTAGCTATCCTCAATTAATTAGTGTGCACCGTATGAATGATTTCCATAGCCTCCTGTACGAATACATAGTTCATAATCTTGATCCTCAATCTTTAGTCATAGTGTATGCCTTTAACCCTTTAACACTCATATCAGCCAAAAACGGCCTCTGCTGTGGTCTTGAGAAACGTCCATTTGCAGACCAAGAGAAGACTATTTTGGAAAATTTGCCGCTGGAGTGACTGGCTCGATAACCGAGTCAGTCATTCCAGTGGTAAATCTTCAAAAATAGTCTTCTTGGTCTGCAAATGGACAATTTCAATGAGAAAATTCAAATTTTCTTGAACAAATTTGAGTGTTAAGGGGTTATTTAAAGCCAGTTATTATTATTATTATTATTATTATTATTATTATTATTATTATTACATATGTCATTAAGCAGTCTTAATATTATTGTACATTGTTAACTAACTATGGTCATATGACGTAGTAATTGTAAACAAATTGGTAAGTTGTTTTTTTTTAAACTGAAATATTTTAGATATAATGGTAATAATAATGATAATAATTATTATTAGATTTATTCAGATTTGGTATTCATTAGCATACTAAGCAAACTTGCTCGAAAGACTGGCTATTTGAGACAATAACGTGGTTCTTTAACCTTCAAATTTGTTCAAGACAATTTTCTCATAGAAAATGTCCATTTGCAGACGACAAGATTATTTCTGAAAATATCACTCGATTGACTGGCTCAGTTATCGTGATAATTCACAATAACTGAGCCAGTCATTCTAGTTGTAATTTTTCAAATATAATCTTTGCACAATGGACACTTCCAAAAACTACCGCGGAAGCCGTTTTGCTGATCATGAGATTATCTTTGAAAATTTACCACTGGAATAGCTTGTTCTGTTATCAAACCAGTCATTCTGATGGTACCTTTTCAGAAAAGATTCTTGGTTTACAAAAGTGACCGTTAATGAAAGGGCTAGGAGAGCAATTGGTCATAAGTACAAACGTGTGTCTTAAAGGTCTTGCTGATCCAAGTCACCAGACAGTAATTTCAATGAGCAATAGCTCTTGACATGCTGAATATTTTGAAACAATTTGACTGAAAGTTGGTTGTGGTTTAGCTAACAACTTTCAGTCAAATTGTTTTCAAAATATTTAGTAGGGCCAGAGGAATAACCCTTAGAATATGTTGTCTGCAATAATTCAGCAGTCAGACAATGGACCATTCCACTTTATACATCCATCATATGATGTCATAATCAACTACGTGATGTGTAGAATGACATCATAATGAATGGCATAGATAAGTATATCACGAGCGCATATTTGAAGACGGAGTACGCGTTGTTGTGCGAATTGAATATCTACTATTTAATAAAAATTCTGTGGAACTAATTTGACTGCGGTGTTGCTGCCATAGGCAACAACAGCACCCAGTCAAATTAGTTGCAAAATATTCAACAACTTACCTGTATCATTTTCAGGAAATTTATAGTAAGGGCATTCGTGGATCGATCAATCCCAACACGGCGAAATGTAGGTGGAGCATAGGAAGAGGTGGGCGGGGCATAGCTAAAACTGGAAAGCTCCATTTATGAACCAGTATGATTTGTTGCTGTAGAGACATGTCATATTGCGAGTGTCAAGTAAGAAGCCTTTAGCAGTCAAGCCCGACAAAAGCCAAGAGAGTAATTTTGAAAATTTAATATTGGAATCTCGGGCACGATAGCTGAGCCAGTCATTCCAGTAGTAGATCTTTCAAAAATAATCTCTTGGTCTGTAAATGGACATTTTCTGAGAAAATTGAAATTTTCTTGAACAAATTTGAGGGACAAATGGTTGAGACCACCTCTCACTAAGCGTTAGTGAGCAGTTCTTGGTGTTCATCTTCCCTTTTACCGATAAAGTCCTCCCTGTCTCAATCTCGGGGCAAACAAACAGGAAAGCTGGTTAATATTTTGAAACTAATATGACTGGAAACCATTGTTGAACAACAGAATATACATCGTAGAGAATTTATTTTTTCAAGGATTTGTTGTTGAAAGGTTTAAGGTGGTCACTTGAGCCATGTTTGACTGTATGTAGTTTTCTTTAAGCATATCTGTTCACAATATCTTTATACACAATAGCACAACACTGTAGCGCCAAAGATCCCACACCTGTATAGTCAGATCTCTCTAGTTGAGGTTAAGCCTTTGAATCAGAATGGACAAATAGGAACAATTATTCAATACTTAACCATTTCCGCTCTGATGTCAATATTTAAAATTTTCAAATTAAATTAAAAGATGAACTGGTGTTCATTTTTCAACAAATTTGGTCGAAGATATGACAGCAACATCATCCGCCAAAATTGTTGACAAATGTAAACCAGTTTTTTTGCTACTGACACGGGAATAAATAGAATATTGACATCCGAGTGTTAAGGGTTAACACTTAATGGTCAATTAAATTGTCAAGAAAATTGATATTATTGCTTAGTGAATGTCCATTTGTATGCCAACTGAAGACTATTTTTGAAAATGTAACACTGGAATATTATTTTGACTCGGTTATCGAGACAATTATTATTAGAGTGGAACAATTTTCAAAAATATCATTGTTTTGCCCTACAAATGTACATTTTTTTCTCAGGTTCACTGCTAAATCCGGGTTTTTTTACCGATTTGATAATTGAAGCATTAAGAATATTACTTTGAATATTTTTACGCTAACTTGACTGAGAGCTGTTGCAGTCACAGTTTCTTGTCAAATTATATTCAAAATATTCAACACTTGACATATGTGTTTGTCTTGAAATTAAGATTATAGTACCTCAGTGTTCAATGAGTTAATTGTTATTCTGCTAAGCTTGGAAAAATGTCAACCTCTAGCCGAAAAAGCTTATGCATTCACAAAATGGAGCTACTAATAACTTCTGTTGTCAGTAGGAGAATACGGTAACACCAATGTAACAGCAAGCCACCAGATTATAATTTCAATGGGCAATAATTCTGGACCTGCTGAATATTTTGAAAACAATCTGACTGAAAGTCCATTGATGGAGGATTTCATGAAACTTTAAAGCTGACTGGTCGCGCTAAAAGAAACAAAGGTGGATTTCATAAAACTTTAAAGCTGACTGGTCGTGCTAAAGGAAACACAAAGGTGGATTTCATAAAACTTTAAAGCTGACTGGTCGTGCTAAAAGAAACACAAAGGTGGATTTCATAAAACTTTAAAGCTGACTGGTCACGCTAAAAGAAACACAAAGGTGGATTTCATAAAACTTTAAAGCTAAATGGAAATCATAAAAACTTCAATAGCTTCCTGTACTAGTAGCATGTCTTAAAAATTAATTTCCGTTTTCGGCATTAGGTTTGTGGGTATTGATAATTTTAACCCATATACGCTTCAAGTGTTGAATTCCTAGATTTAGTTCCTTTAACAATGATAATTGCTTTTCATGTTGGAAACAATGCTGATGTAAGTCATGTCTCCCAGTTTATCGTGTTTTGGCGTGCCGCAAATGAAATTTCTAACATCAGGATGATAAGCGTTAACAATATCCATCTCTGTGAATGACTCTGAATACATAGTGCCCAGAGTTAGCAGGCATGTAGATCTTGACGTGAGCGTGTGATGTAAAACGGGTTATCTCTCTGTTATTGCGTATCATTTTCCTTTCACACTGTACCCAATTTAGAAGAATTAAAACATGTAGGTCAGAATTACATCCGTATAGTCAAGCTTACATGCTAATTATGTCACGGGTTAAATTAGAAAAGCCCCTTACAACATAAAATATATGTTCACCTGAAAAACTGTCCTGCCAGTTAAAATTTGCTTTGTGAACTCTGCTAACTTGTATACTTAACCCTTTTACACTTATATCAGCCAAAAACAGCCTCTGCAGTGTTTCTTGAGAAATGTCCATTTGCAGACAAAGAGAAGACTATTTTTGAAAATTTACCACTGGAATGACTGGCTCGATAACCGAGCCAGTCATTTCAGTGGTAAAGTTTAAAAAATAGCCGCTTGTTCTGCAAATCGACATTTTGAATGAAAATTTTTTTAATTCTCTTGAACAAAATAAAGTGTTATTGAGTTTAAAAAAACATGAATCTGAGAGTTTCACTTTAAAGAAAAGTTTATGAAATCCATGTCGTGTCATCCTTAAGCTGAAGAATCATCTGTACAACATTTTCCTAGTCTTGATTTCCTCACTATATAGCAGTTTACGGTGAAAATTCTACCTATTAGCTCTGTGATGAAGTAGAAAGATAAATACTTCCGTATCGCTTGTAACTTCACTTCTAGATCTTAGGCTTACTTTCTCTTTTATTCAGGTAATATTCAGTTTTTTACTTCATTATAATTATGATTATTTATTGTTTAAGTTAAAATATTTATCTTAATTCAAATTAGTACTTCTAAAACAGATCTGACCTCTGACCTTGTTGCCAACATGATGAGGTGATATTTTTATCAAGCTAAAAGATTAGCTAATGGCTCTTGATGAGCATCTTTAACGTTATTCAGTATTTCAGTAAATAATATTTTTCAAAAGCAGCTAGTGAGATTCTTGTCCTTCGACATAATTGACGACTCCGACATGATTGATGGCTTCGACATAATTGACGAGGGACAAGAATTAATCCTGCCCATGTGTCCGCCTGTCCAGACTTCTCATCAATATCTGAATCTTTAAAAGTGCTTTGTTTTAACTAATGGCTTGAAAATGTGTAAATTTTGCAAAAATCTGAATACCTATCTATGTTTGTGAAACTTGTATGGCTGTTGCGTTAAATGTGCATAATGTCATTGATTGTTTGGACCCTTTAATTGTACAGATATATCAAGAAAACTTAAATTTTTAGTAAATATTCATTTATATGCCAAGAGAAGACTAGGAAAATTTCCCATTAGCGTCGCTAGCTCAGTTACCAACCGATAAAATTTGAGAAATAGTCCTCTTGGCCTGCAATCAACATTCCCCAACACACCACTGCAACGGCCAATTTTAGACGTCTAGGCCCTTTCAAATTGTTTTCAAAATATACAATCGATCCAGAGTTATTGCCCATTGACATTCTTGTCTGGTTATTTGCTGCAGTCTGACAGTTAAGGACTGTGTTCAGCAATTTACAAAGATTTTTTTATGAACTTTGCATACATTGTACAATTTTCATACTTTTGTAACCCTTTGATTGCTGCAAGCCACCAGACAATAATTTCAATGGACAATAACTCTGGACCTATTGAATATTTTGAAAACAATTTGACTGGAAGTTGTAGGTGGCTTATCGACCAACAAGTTTCAGTCAAATGGTTTGTAGAGTATTCAGCATACCTAAAGTTAATGCCCATGGAAAAAATTGTGTGAAGAAATTCAGTGGGTAGATAATTAACCCTTTAATGGTCAAGATTTTTCAAGAAAAAAATGTGCTGCTTGAATGTCCATTTGCCAGCCAAGATGATAATTCAATTTTTTGAAAATTTACCACTTGGATGACTGGCTCGATAATCGAGCCAGTCACCCAAGTGGTAAATTTTCAAAAAGTGTTATCTTGGCCTGCAAATGGACCTTCCTCAAGACCACCACCGAGGCTGGTTTTGGCCAGGTTGGCCATTAAAGGGTTACGGTGCTTGAATTTTCACTTTCATTGAAACTATGAACCCTGGTTACAGGAAAACATGCTAGAATTCTGCAAGAGTTATCTCCCAGTATTAAAAAAGGTAGGGTTTTCGGAGCAAAACTTATGAAATTCTACACAATTTACTTAGGCATATTACATGGATTCCTGTTGAGAACTTTTGTTGTTTGCCCTTCCGCCAAATCTATTCACAATTGTCAGGGTTGTTTTTCCTGAAATCCTTAAAATTAGTTAGCTTTTTAAATTTAAAGCGCCTGGGTTGGAGGACACATGACGAGCACTGGTGTTTTATTATTATTAATGTGATTGTTACTATGGAAACAATGTTTTTTCTAGCATTTTACCCATATTTTATTTTTATTTATTCACAATTCGTAGGTCTTTGTCATTTTTATATTAAAAAGACCCACATTTGTTATTGGAAAAAAAATATGAAGCAAACGTTGTTTATTACAGTTTATAATTCCATACATACTACTGTTTGTGTAAAGTTTGAGGAAGTCAAGATATTAAACATTTTTGTAACAAAATATATGATTTCTGTCTGATTATATTGGGTTGTTGTACAGTCGTCTATTAGGTGGTGGCACTAAACATATTTCTTAACTATCAATGTATCCTTATTCTATCTTTTCAGTATAATCAGCTGTATTTTATGCATATATCACATACTGTACTATTGCTACTACTATTACTATTGCTACTATTTCCACATACACTTAGAAACTATGTACATAATACAAAATAGCATTATTACTATTTCTGATTAGTACGAGGAGCCTAGATGGTATCCCCAGTTTACCACTGTGTTTGAACAGCTGACCAACTGCTGGCAATCCATCTTTCCAGTTTATCCATCCATCATATGACGTCATAATCAACTAAGTGACGTGTATGCTGACGTCATGAATGATTCGAAATAGTCCGTCTTTAACGCTTAATAGTCCGACACATTGTAACAATTGTATGTCTTTGCTATTTAATAAACATGCTGTTAAATATTTTGAAACTAATTTGACAGGGCACTGTTGCTGTCATAGGCAGCAACAGCACCCAGTCGAATTAGTTTCAAAATATGTAACCGCTTACCTGCACAAGCGTGGTGTGGGTGGTGCTTAGATAGAGATGGGCGGGGCATAGCTAAAACTGGAAAGGTCTATTGACAGCTGCCACCACTAGTGCTCTATGTCGATATACCAACAACAGACTGCTCATTGGCTGCTACAGTAAAAAGTGACGTATCGCGGGCTTAGCTAACTACTATTTTCATGTTCATATGCTTAGCGAATACCCCAAAGCTCACCCAGTACATGTGTGGTATAGCTGTGTAAGAAAAAATCAATCTAGGGTTATTGCATTACCCTGGATGGACATATGGCTGAAGTTTATACTTGTTGAACTTGGCATTAGATACAAGTTTGCTCCAATCCAGTGAAGAAACAAATTAAATTCTGCTTTCCAGTGTAAGATTTCTGAACTTGTAAAATGTTTGAATTTTTTAATGCGTTTAAATTTCAGGAAACGAAATTTTAAAGCCCTTTGATTACTTTGCTCCTGTGTATTCATAGGCGTGTAAGAAGTTAGATAGCCTCTATGTCTCGTATGTGATGCCACACCCTCTTCATTCCAGATTTAACCAATTCTTTGCCGTGTAAGAAATAATCTGTAGAATACTTTGGAAGAAACAGGTTCAACTGAAATTACTTTCACAGCAACAAGTTGCGCTCCAAATTGTTTTCCAAATATTCTCCAGCTATGGCTGGCTTACATTAGCGATATATTGACATTTCCTGTTACTGTAACATCTGGAAAAATGAAATACTATACTATGCTATACTATACAACTATGTTGTGAGCACTGTGGTAAGTAATCCCTCTGTACTATATTCATCAGTGTATATCTGTTGTCTTGACTACTGTGGCTTATTACTCTGTAACTGTGTACTAAATATTACTGGTTTCTTTCATTCATTATTTACTCTTGTATTAATAAACTATTTCTCTTCCTAGTTCTGCTCCTGTCTCCTGTCTTTCTTCAGTCATCGCTCCTCCTCCTCCTGCTGCCTTGCTTGACATCTGACCTTTCACATTGACCTCAATTTCCGATTTTGAACACAGCCTTAGCTAGCAGTATTATCATAATGTCAACTATTATAATGCACATTTACCTTTATCACCTAAGCAAGCTTACATTCCACTGCATAACATTCAATAAGCTCTTACATATCATTTTTGTCTCGCCTGCATAGCATGAGTGAGCCACTGGTATCATTTTTCCGATGATGATGTAGTCGATACAGATTGAACAGAAGTCTTCTCATAGGTGAAGACGTAGTTATCAACCTTCATTACAGAAAAACCTTCCGTGTTGTTGCATTGGCCACACGGTGTACAGAATAAGAAGTCTTCGCTCTGCCTTCAATCTCAGGCCACCTATTGCATTTGATTGAGTCCGAGATCCTGTCTGATGGCTGCCAGCCTGCCATTCCAGATCCAGTGGGGGAGACGGGCAAGGTGTCCCACAGCACTGAGGTTCCGGTGCCTAGCAGATCAGTCACTGGACCGGGACCCAGTAACCTGCTCTCCGTGGTTGTTATTCCCCCCCGCTTTAGCGAAAAGCGGGGGATTATGTTTTTGCACCCGTCACACACACACACAGGTTTTCTTTTATATTTTCACTTATATTTGGCATGAAGCATCCTTAAGGCATAGAGATTCAAGTTTGTTCAAACGAACCCGATCGGCTAATTTGGCTGGCGATCATCTTGGATTTCGGCCGATTTTTAGAAATGTCTAAAAAAATCTCCCAAACCATTTGACGGATCAATTCAAAACTCACGAAATTTGATCTATGGTAAGCGCTGAATCAAGTTTGTTCAAGCGAACTTGATTGACCAAATGGTTCAGCGGCCATCTTGGATGACCTAATTTTCACAAAAACAACTTCCCCAGAACCGCTGAAGCGATCAGGCCAAAATTTGTGATATATAATTAGCAACTAATGGCGATTAATGTTTGTTCAAGAGAAGTTGATTCGCCAAAAAACATGGCCGTGGTGGACCAATCAAAATATAGTGTGTTTGGCAGCCATATTGGATTTTATCTTTTTTTTATGGATTTTGAGGCCGAAATTTGTTTTATATAGTTTTTTGGGTATTCTGATCTCAAATTTGCAATTTTCGAAACTGTCTAATAAACGGTTTGGCAGGCATCATGGATCAATTTCCCGCCAAAAGCTCCCATACTAAAGCAATGGGAAATTTTAAATGTCTTCTCACGAACTACTGGCCCGATTTGAATTATATTTGGCAGGAAGCATCCTTATGGAATAGAGATTTAATTTTGTTTCGGTGGCCATCTTGGATTTCGGCCGATTTTTAGAAATGTCTAAAAATCTCATTCTCCGAAACGGCTTAGGGAATCGATTCAAAACTTTTGAAACCTCATCTAGGCAAAGAGGTAAGCCAAGTGTTCAAGACAACTTGATTGACCGATAGGTTCGGCAGCCATCTTGGATGACCTAGTTTTCCCGAAAACGACCTCCAGAACCGCTGAATGGATCAGGCCAAAATTTGGGAGATATGATTAGGGACTAAGGGCCATTAAAGTTTCTTCAAGGGAAGTTGCTCTGTCAAAAAACATGGCCGCCGTGGGTCAATCAAAATGTAGCGATTTTTGGGTTTTTTTAAATGTAGCGTGTTTGGCGGACATAAATTAAAGTCAATGGGACTGGACATGATGCAGTCTTGAGTTTCTCAACTGAAATATCTCAGAGCTGAAAGCCAAAGCAAGAGCTATAAAATGTGTTTATTGAATTTTCTGATGAGGACACCATCAGACAAGCAAGGACAGACATTAAAGCAACTGCCAACCTCACTGAATCATGTCTAAGAAGCCAGTCCAGGCACAGAACAAAATGCCACTGCAGGACATGCTCTCCAGCCAGGGACAGGACACGAGCAGCCCAGTACCGTGTACAAACACAAGGACAGAGGAGTACCCGTGGCCAGTCCTCCAGCGATTAGATACGGAAGAGACAGAGAGGGGCGCCCAAACTGATGCGGCTCCTTCGATGAACTCTGTCATTCTGGAGAAGGTGCAACAGAAAAGGAGTAAATGCACTACTAAATCTATGCCCACAGTCGATTCAATTCAATCGAATTACAATACATACTTACAATACATTCATGTTTATGTCTGTTTAATCTGTTCAACTTTCCGGACCATTCACGCCTTTCAAATGTTAACCCTTTGCACCCTGAATTTATTTTTGTGGTCGCCACACCCACTAAGTTTATAGGTGATAGCACTGCCAAGACTTATTTACATTATACATGGCCCAAATAAACAAAAGGCTGTTGTTACAGCCTCAGTGAGAGAGTGAATATGCCCGAAACGCCGGAAAACTGGTCTGCATGTGTGTATGCATAATTTTTTTTATGACATCAGCCTATAACCATAGTTATGTGCAGGGCCGGATTTCCGGCCTTTCGGGTATATGGACTTTCTCACTGAGGCCAGATTTCCAGCATTTTGGGTTCAAAGAATTAATAATATTAGCTCACATGGCCAGAATGACCAAGTGAGCTTATGCCTTGGTGATCGTCCATCTGTCTCCTGTCCGTCCGTCAACTTTTTCTTTAAATGACTTCTCAAGAACCACTGGGCCGATTTCAATTATATTTGGTAGGAAGCATCCTTAGGGCATGGAGATCTAAGTTTGTTCAAAGAATGCTGATAGGCCGATTTGGCTGGCAACCATCTTGAATGAGGGGCCGATTTTTATAAACCTCAAAATCTCCAAAACCATTTGAGGAATCGATTCAAAACTCATGAAACATCATCTAGGGCAACAGCTGAAACTAGTTTGTTCAAGGGAAGGTGAGTATTAGTGTCGGGGTTAAAATGATCCCACCTCCCTCAACTGGATTTCCATTTAGACAAATGAACCCCCACCTCCCTCAACTGGATTTCCAGTTAGACAAATGAGCCCCACCACCCTCTCAATCCCCGGGGCATAGGTTGTGGGGGCCACCACGGATCACCGAACGGCTGCCAGGGAGGTAGGATCATCCCGACACTACTACTACCAGGGGCTGAACGCCCATTTAGAGACAGGGATATACACCACTGATCGCCATCAACCACAGGGCCGGCCTCTATTCTGTGTAGGCTCAGACAAACATGTAGTCTCTGCCAGAGTCGCATCGGCATGATGCGACCACCCATAGGGGCTTCCATCTACCTTGACAACGCTCACCTGGGAGGAGGCTAAAGTGATTAGCATGTTAACCACGGCAGACTGGCATGTTCACATGTTACGCAGAGAATCTGGTCCGGAGCACGGGTCTCCAGCAGACAACCACGGCCTACCCTCTCAACCCCATAGAAGTGGCAGACAGACTCGATCTCTACGTGGGTGAAAGCGGTCATAAATGTTTCTCCGCAAGGGGTCGACCCAAAGATTGTACTGTGGGTCATCCCGGAAGTGGGCCCACTTGGCATCCAATATCATGGCATGCCAGCATGAGCAGTATGATGAGAATCATGGATATATATGAAGAGTTAAACTGAACAGAGTGAACCCCTCGAGAAATACCTGTGCCAGATCGAGCCCTGTTCCATCCGGATCGATAGTGATCTTCATCCCCTCAGGGGCAGGGGATAGCTGCTTCACTCTACCGCCGGCTAAGAAACGTAGCTCTAGGACTATATGAGTCGTTAGCGGGCTAGTGAGGCCGACTCGCTGAAGCAGTTTAACAGCACCCGTGACTTTGGAGACATGTGACACACCATCTACCCGTAGGGTGCGCTCATGGAGGTTAACAGCTTCTTCTGGTCCATCGAATGGATGACGCAGCAAGAGCTTTCCACCTGTAACCCCGATCCGGTGACCCACCCTCGTCAGGGAGACACCTTCACCTATGTAGGTGAGGAAGGATAATCCCTGATTGTAGAGCTTTCAAACTGTCTCATCTTTTTTCACAACAGTGGAGAGGGAGTAACCTCTATGTCAATGACTGCGGGAGGCCTATATAGGGGCAACCATGTTTGCCAGTCACCCCCAGGTCCAGCGCGGTACCACACTTCATTCTTCTCAAATATGAACTGCAGGTTTTTTGCCAGGGTCAATAGCAGGCCATCATGGGCCATCGGCGGGGCACCGCTCGAATAGGGTTTAACCAGATGAAAGCTGAGGTCGTTATTTAGGGTGTTGATGTCTGCCACCTCTGTATCCAAGAGCTCAATCAACCGCTCGAGGATGTACTTCCTCTTCGGGAAATCGTACCGAAACACGATCTTATGGCCATCTATGTTGCGACCCAGGTGCTCCTTCGTCACATCCTTGAGGTCTGTGAGCAGCTCCACCCCATCACCACCAATGGGAGAATGCCTTTGAGCTTACTTCGTACTGTAGGGCGAATGACTTGCCATTTCACTCTTCTACCGTGGCAGCATCAACTGCGTACACATCTGCCAGGTCAGCAAGACCAGTCGAGTGAGCAAATATGGGTTCCATAGCACGCTACAGAAGGGGTTTAAACAGGAGATATAACCATGCCGATTGTCCGACTGCTGCTCTCCAGTGGTGAGAACGTAATCTCACCCTCTCTAGAGGGGAGACGGTTGGTACAGTACCGTGTAGAATGGGTCCTCTTCGAGGTGCCCCAGCGGTGCACAACATACATACACGCCGATGTGCTACATCAACCTCTGGGCAGAGCACACAGCAGCTCACTAGTAGAAGTCGGCCAGGACATGATAGAGTATCTCCCAGGTGCCAACAGCAACCTATGGAAAGCTATCAGTCCTAGCCTGTTCACACCTGTAAATCACCTGTATGACAGCCCCTCTATTAGCATATATGCCAGCACGGATGGGATATCGGACGCCCATTTAGAGTTTACACTCTTATTACTCATTGACCTGACATGACATCATACCAGCATTATCTGACCTTGGTGGACATGATGAAAAAAGAGGTTCGCCCCTTCATGACCCCTGCACAGATAAAGGCCTCAAACGAACAGAGGCTCACACTGCAACAAGAAGGAGAGCGACTACAGCGGGAAAACTGGTATCAACAGAACACGAGCCTTGCAACAGTGAAAATTTCCCGATACTGGCAGGCCCTCCTGGAGGAGAGTAAGCGGGACGCAGGAGTTTTGACAGACGACGATGAGACAGATGTCTTCACAGACGAAGATGAGCCAGGTGTCTTCTCAGACGAGGATGAGCCAGATGTCATACAGTGGAAAGAGGAGATGGCGCAGAAGTGTAAGACCAAGAAAGCCATCCAGCGGCGGACCTACTATCTTGGGGATAAGGTGAAGTTCCAGATGTCATGTGTCAGAAAGCTACTGGCACCCGACATAGTGCTGGATGACCTCTGTCTAAGAGACGTCTGTCTCGAAACCCGCAAGCTGGCACGGTTCGCCAGGCTCCAAAATGTACCCTTCTAGGACTCATGAGCAGATTCTGCAGGTGATGCAGGTTTAACCTCCAGGTATACTATGGCAAAATCAGAGTGCCGGAAGCAACCAGAAATATACCCCTCCGTGACTGCTGGCGAGGGGGGTACAGTACACGGCTGGTGACCAGCAGATAGATACCATCAGACAGAATCTCATCCATGAGGCAGAAAAGTACGCGCAGGCAATATAAGACAGCCTACACCGTCCTCGTGCGTACAACCACTGCTACGGGTGTGATTGGAGCCAGTGCTGGGATGGCAGCTGTGGCCACTCTCGCTACAGGGTTGGGGCCCATCGTCGCCATCCCGCTGGGTGGCGTGGCACTAGCCACCACTGTCTTGGCCACGGGGTGGGGCAGCGGCAGATCACAAGGAGGCTGGAGAAGCATGCTAAGTACGTGGCACTGGCACAGTATGCTACGGACTATCGTCGAGTCTGTCAGCAAAGTTCTCGAGGATGGCCAGGTCACCGATGAAGAGTACCGCCATATATTTAAGGTCCAAGCCCCGTACCGCACGGAGAAACCTAGTGCGACAGCAATACCTCAAAGGCTCCAGCGGGCGGGTTGATATGGAGGAGTTAAAATACGAGATGTTACGGCGAGGTCGCCTCGCTGGTCTCTGGAGTCGAGACAACTACAAATAGTGTGCTGCGGTAGCTTTAATAACACCAGTATAGGTGGCCTTCCCACTGAACCTCGCGACAGTCATCCGGAGCCAACCGCCCCTCCTGGGTACACCCTTGACTGGCCTGAGAGGCCTACTGGATGATATACCAGAGCTAACACCGTTCTCCATCACAGTGGATGGACGGTCCCGAACCAGCTTCTCCGTCAACCCAGGACCGCTGACCAACCGCCCCATCACCATCAAGGATGTGAAGCAAGCTCAAACTTGGATGGCTGCTCCAAGCCTCTCATACTGGAATCAGCAGCTGAACTTTGCCATGTGGTGTGCCACGGCAGGATGTGGAGTAAGTTCCACCCCGCTTCACTCCTATTCTGGTACTCCTGAAGCTGTGCTCATCGCCAGCTGTCTCAGATTCCACGTGTACTTCACAGTGCGATGAATCCTCCATGAGTTGGGTGCAAGCCTCCCTGATACAAATGACTTCGACCCACAGCTCAACAGTCATAGCGTCTCAGTGGCCAGCAGACTACAGAGAGAGTTCAGCGCTCACCCAGACTATCGGTGGCATGGTGGTGACAACAGCGGTCTAGGGGTCATGTACGGTGACCCGAGACGTGACTACTCACGATTCCCCTATTGAACACCCTGACGAGTAGGCCGTCGGAAGACCGACATTCTCGTTCGATCCAGACTCCGACCCTGGAGCGCTGGTGCAAAATATGCACATCACTGGCTTACGACAGGACTATCCAGATGTGTGGAAGTACTTTGTCCCACACACCACCTCAGACCTCACACCAGGCGGGATCGTTCGGATCAACCAGTCCCTGGAAGCACTGCTATTGCCTCCTTACAGCACAGACCAAGCTGCGTCATTCGACATGATAGTCGAGGGGAGTTCCCCCGGTGTCCACTTCGGCTTCAACACTGCCATCAACGCACCTACACATAGTACGAGCCATACAGGCACTCTGACACTGCAGCCAGACGACACTGCAGCTCCAGACGCCCAGACACTGCAGCCAGTCGACACGACACCGCTTCCCGTGGTAGCTCTACGTGTGGTGTCAGGCCTAGCTATTGTGGCGCTCGGGATCAGCCTACTCCGCCGCTAGCAAATCAGCTATAAGACTATCCTGACTCTACAGTAGCAGTGGGGACCACGGTGAGCCACTGAACCAGCTTGGCATGCCCTAAAGCCCCTATACCTGCTGCCAACATGCACATCCAAGGGCTGGAGGGTTCGGCAGCGCATCCTTTTTCCAGCTTGTAGTATCGCAGAGCCTTGTTCAGCTCTGAGTCCGGTGAGGCCATGGCGGTCTGCAACTGCGGGAACACATCTGACAGATACTTGCGATCCTTGTAAAAACCTTTAGCTCGCAGGAGCTGCTTGACGATACTCCCGCCCATGATAAGGTATTCGAGGAAGCAGATCTGTCCCTTGCCAAATCCTAGATAGAGCTTCACAGCTGTCAGCTCCTCTGTCAGTTCAGCACCTCAACAGGTGCTATCGACAGCCTCCGGCTACCAGAGGTGATGGGGTCAGGGCTCTTGAATTTGCCGCGTAAGTAAGCCCACACGATAGTCATGGCTTCCCGTGCATGTATCATACAGATACTGGATGTACTAGACACTGGGTGCTGGCACAGGCCCTCTACGCTATCTTCTCAGCTACTGCTGGGATTTCATGCTTGACGCCTCCATCGCATCCTTCGTATCCGCCGGAGGTGCAGGATGATCCTCCGGCTACCAGAGGTGAAGGGGTCAGGGCTCTTGAATTTGCCGCGTAAGTAAGCCCACACGATAGTCATGGCTTCCCGTGCATGTATCATACAGATACTGGATGTACTAGACACTGTGGGTACTGACACAGGCCCTCTATGCTATCTTCTCAGCTGCTGCTGGGGTTTCATGCTTGATGCCTCCATCACATCCTTCGTATCCGCCGGAAGTGCAGGATTCCCCGCTCTGCAGGCGAAAGAGCTGGTGCAGGAAGTACTGCCGTTTAGTCTCTCAGATATAGACGAGGCTACCACCGACCAAGTGCTAACCATCCTCCGCACGCATGTTTGTACCATTCGACAGTAGGCCACCCATGCTGGCCAGGTGGTGCTGATCATTGCCCCGTCAGGACATGAGAAAAACATCTTGCTGCAGGCTCTCCTGGCCGAACATCTACACTCTCAATACATCCTTATGGTGTCTGACTCCGCCGCCGAGGCAGTTGACAGTAATGATCAATGGTACAATGGCCCAATCACCAAGGCACAGAACCTGCAAGCACTGTTGGAGAAGCCGCTGGCAGCCCGACTAACAGAACCACTTGTTCTACTTATCAATGACCCTGCAATGGACAAGAAGACAGTCACCTACCTCAGCAACATCACCAGGTGCATCCAACACACAAAGATAACTGTCTTCATCCTCTTTCAGAAGTACACCCGCGAGATCTCACCAGACATCCGCCACAATGCCCGGTTGCTATACTTCAGCTCCAAGTGTGGATGTGCCCTGCTCGAGACCATATACGACAGCCTAACCCTCAAGGAGACCAAAGGGGACTTTATCGCAGGTGTACAGAGGGCAACTGAGCTGTACCGCTTCAATTTAAGCAACAAGGAGACAGGTGAGCTGTCACACTTCAAGCCATCTGTGGAAAAGGCGCAGACCTTCACCTACAAGCTGAATCCAGCCAGGAAACTAGCCTGCTCTACGCGTCATTGCTGACAGACTGTCGCAGCTGCCGCAACTTTTTTTCATTCATCAGAAGGCTGCGCGGTCTCCGCTACTTCATCAGATGCTTGAGGACCTTCGTCAGAAGCTTGAGGAACTTCGTCAGAGGCTTGAGGAACTTCGTCAGTTTCGTCAGAAGCCTGTCGCTTAAACTCTACCCACTGAGGGTCAGAGTCTAGGGCTGTTCTTCTGGAACTTCTCACGGAAGATCCACTTTGTCCATGCGCGACGAGCATCTGATTTGCGAGCGGATTTGATGAGATAGTCCTGGTAGTTATCTGGGAATTTCAGAAATGCTGCCAGATTACTGGCCAATCTCCTGCGCCCTTCTTCGTTGAAGATGTGCTCAACAGCCTCCTTGCGGTCAATGGTGAACCCCTCCTGAGTACCTTCTGCATGACCGGTGTCATGGCTCTCCGCTACAGCGGCACTGACCTCCTCCCTGAAGTAGTTATTTGCTTCAGACTGGAGGCTATCCAGCATATCTCGCTCTTCCTGGCTATGGAGGCTAAATATGGCAGCCCACTTCCCGACCATTAGTAGATCTTTGGGGGTCGACCCTCGCCTTTTGGAGAGCTAGAATAACAGGACTGTTGGTTTGGGCCACAGGAGGTAGGACGAGTGTCCTGCCCTGGGTGCTGTCAACCTTCCGGTAGAGTATCCGAGTCAGGAGTTCTTTTGTACTACGAGCTGGCGCTCCTTCCTCTATGGCGGCCAGTATCTCCGCATCAGACGGCTCGCTAGTGGATAATGTTGATGTCACGAAGCAGTCCTCGGACCCTGTCACAGTGGGACAGTGCACGCCATGGCTGTCGTGCCGACTTGTCCTGCTGCCTCTAGACAATCTGCTGGAGAACTTTACCAAACATGGCAGCCGAGCCGTTTAACCCCTCTATATATCAAGACCTTAAACATGCTGCAGTATGTGCAACATCCAGATGGGGCCATTGAACCCACGACATCGCACCGCACTGATCCTGGGAAGGACTGCCTGACGGTCATTCAACCCAGTATACACGATGAGAACCTGTTGTCCGCTGCTGGGAAGGACATTGACTTTGCAATCTCGGCACAGATCCACGAGATCAAGAGCATGACACTCAAGTTCAAGCTTCAGAGCACAATAGAACAGACGGTAGAGCTCCCACAGGTTCTGAACAGGTGGGAGATCATGCAGAGCAACAGCACCGTGGACACCACCTATGTGAACAATGAGTACCGATTCCTAGGTCTGCTGGCTCGTGGCCCAGCCTTCTATGCGAAGGGAAAGGGGTACTACGCTGTGGGGTGCAATGAGGGGTTCACGGAATTTGAACTACGGGCAGGTGTCGAGAAGCCTGTGGCAGTTCCACTCTTAACCCTCCTCGAGAACACACATGTGAATCTGGCTGCCATGCAGGATAGGCTGTTCCTCCAGGTGTACACTGAGCAGCTCGCAGATGCGACAATGAATGCTCCAAGACTTCATGTCTGGCATGACGAGAATGACCAGGAGCTGAAACAAACGGGTCCCAAACAGCGGATCATGCA
Organism: Chaetoderma sp. LZ-2023a; assembly: GCA_034401795.1. Classification (NCBI taxonomy): domain Eukaryota; kingdom Metazoa; phylum Mollusca; class Caudofoveata; order Chaetodermatida; family Chaetodermatidae; genus Chaetoderma; species Chaetoderma sp. LZ-2023a. Next base: position 69,435,094 of record CM067369.1, on the reverse strand, counting down.
TGTGGAGCGAGAACACCAGCAGGTCCAAGCCACAGCTAACCAATGGGTAGAGCTGACATTACATTGTGGTGCATCGGACTGCGTCGCTGTTGTAGTCCTGGTTCAGAAGGGAGGAGCCATCCAGCAGGTGGATAAGCTTGACGACTTCAAGCTTGTGGTTGCTGAGACCAATGTTCTTGGTGAGGTATGCGAGCTGGCTGATTGCCAACTCTACAGACAGAAAACTAAGTCATATGCACTTCTGCGCCTAACCAGTGGAAGCGACGACCTCGAGTCGGCACTCGAGGGCCGTCACCACGTCGGGGGCAGGGACATCCAACCTAATCAGGGCAGCCGGCTCAGCTTCAACATCGGAACCCTTATAGCTGGGACTCGCTCATTAGGTGTTACGGTACTTTACTTTGGCTCTGCTAAGGTATGCGTGTCGAACACATCAGGTATTCAGCTTGAGCATGCGTAGAGCACGACTCCTGTCATCACAGCTGCAGCTGCCACCACTACTATAAGCTCTGCTGTCTTCTGACCTGTCGATGCTTCATAGTCGAGCGTTGGCTCAGATATCTTTACTGCCTCGTAGTACTCATCGAGACTCTCATCTGCCTCTTTGAGGCTCTGGTTGGCCTGAGCTCGGAGTTGTCGTTGGCGTGCCTCCCTCTGGCGCATATGCTCGAGTGCTTTGCTGTACTCAAACTTCTCCATAGACAGCTTCTCCATCGCCTGGTTATGACGCTCATGCTCGACCTCTGCCACCTTCTTGTCGGCGAAGCTGAGTCCCCAGTATGCTAAAGCAAACACGCCCGCATTCAAGATTGCGGAGGCCATGCTATAGGCTACAGTTTAAAGCTACTATATAGCTGCAGTGGGGACCACGGCGATGCGATGTATGAACCAGAGGCTGATCCAGTCGAGGATATGGATGATGAGGACTATGATGAGGAGGATGATGCAGACGACTACGAGGTAGCGGAGACCACGGGTTAGTATGATGATGTAGCGGAAACCGCGCCTGAATCCCGCAAGCTAGTACACAGAGCGAAAGGAATCTATCGCACTTACATAAAAGGTTCTTTCGGTTGGGGCTCTGATCGCTCTGTTCACAATGAAGGCTGGCGAGACGGTCCGCAAGATCGCCAACAATGCTCTCCATGGGGTGGAGAAGATTTCTGAAGCCATACCAGCCATCGCCTCAGAAGTAGGTACGTTCTTCGGAGTCGCAGGCCCTTGGCTACCGTACGTTACCATAGCGCTCACGGCCATCTGGTCCGCCAAACATTTAAGCCGTACTATATAAGGATGGCGTCTCTATATGACCTGGTGAAGTCCCTTAACTTCCGAGGGTTGGTCGATAAACTACTGTTCAGTGAGGATCCAGTGTACGGAGGTGTTTGAGGAGGTCTTCAGTGATGGTCGAATGAATGATGGCCGTCTGTTCGTCTGTTTAGAGTTCACCCAGGCCATGCGTGACAGGAGCGGAGTGGACGTCAGTGATGAAATCCGGGAGTTTATCAACCGTCTTTCTTGAGGAACTCTACTATCAGCCTGGTGGATATTACCGTGAGCCCCCCTCAACTACTCGAGGCTGCACGTCGCAAGGGCCACAACTTCACATTGGAGACAATTAGCCAGTGGCTCAGCCACCAGGCGATGTGGCAGATCTACAGACCTCGTCCAAGGCACATCAGGCATGCCCATTTCGAGGAAACTGTCCCGAACAGAGTTCACCAGGCAGATGTTCTATTCCTTCCACAGGACTTGGTTGGTTGTAAGACCTACAAGTATGCCCTCACCATCGTCGATGTCGCCAGCATGTACAAGGCGGCAGTACCGCTCACAGACATGTTAGCTGGCCAGGTGGCCCAGGCATTCCAGGGTGTCTACGAGGCTTCGGAAAATCCCCTACAGTGGCCAGAATTGTTACAGGTGGATGAGGGTAAGGAGTTCAGAGGGGAGACTGCAGCCCTCATGCGGAAACACGGTGTGGCAGTTAGGCGAGGCGAGGTAGGGCATCACCGTGCCCAGGCTATCGTTGAGCGGTGGAATCGGACACTGGCAGAGACTGTTCCCACACCAATACGCCCAGGAAATGGCCGCGCCGAGTGAATGTTCTAGAGTATTGGTGAGAGGGCTGCCTGCTGTGGTGGAGAGATCCAATGCCGAGATTACTAGGCTAATCAGGAAGAAGCCAGTAGAGGCTATCAGACACTGCTGGTCACAGCTCTAAAGGAGCGAACAAGGGAGAGGAGTGCCTACCACCTGATGCTCTGGTTCAGTACCTGTATGAGCCTGGTGAGCTGGAAGGTGGTCGACGGCGTGCAACAGATCCTAACTGGTCGATAGATGTTCACAGGCTTGACAGGTATGTGGAGGTGGAGGGGCAGCCTACACTGTACTATCTGGCACGCCAGCATGGAGTGCCTAGGCGATCATTTGTCATAAAAGAGCTTCGGCTAGTCCCTGAAGACACACAGCTACCACGCCCTAGGGTGCTAACATGATACTCGATGGGCTCGGTATGGACCCCATCTGGCAGCACATGGTGCTTATCATAGTAAGCGGAGAGTCCGAGTTTTTCCTGCTCATACGTCACCATACCCTGGTTGCGCATGCGTAGGCCTCGGTTTTTAGCTCTGTCCACCCCGCCATGTAGGGCGCTGTAGAACTTCTGCCAAGAGACCTCATTCTTCCGCTTTGACATTCCTTTAGCTGAGCTCTTGCAGCAGCGCTCTCCACGTAGTAGCATTTGGAGCAGAGAGCGATGCCACGAGAGCCTTCGAACTCAAGTTTGAACAGTCCGCAATATCCGCGGAGTCAGTGTCCATCTGCAGGTACTCAAAGCTGTCATGAGCTATGTAGCGATCGAGGAAGTCGTAGTAGAACTCCAGCAATCGCAGCTTCGCGAGCTCATAAATGGCTATCCCCACCTGGAAGGGCCTTCGAATTGTGATTCTCGGCTTGCGATTCTAGAGCTCGTATGACTCACCGATCTCCTCAAGATCTTCGAACCATGCACTATGCAGGGCCTTGTCTACCACGCGTTCATCTTTCGTGAAGCTGGTGTTGCTATGACTTTCTAGGGCCTCGATGAGCTTCCCATAGGCACTGTTGCCGAGGAGTTTGAAGAGATCTGCCAAGAGCGCTTTGCTCTTATCTACATCTCCCGAGCGGCGGGCCTCCATAACATTCTCCACGAACCACTCGAATGGGCGCTTGGCCTCATAGTCTATGGTGCAGTATACAGCAGTGATCTCCAGGCCATGGGTTATATACCACTTGAGGGCCGGGGTACAGCAGCTGCTTCTTGCCAGAGAGGGCATCGACCAGCTTCTGGGTGGTGGGCCGCTTCCTCCCTGTTCGCTCAGACGAGATTGCCTCTACCGGGATCTCGCGGTTATAGAAGAGAGGAGACATTTCCTCGAACTTTGCCCACAAAGCCTTGGGGATCTCTATATCCACCTCAGCAAACCCAAACCAGCTGTCTGCTAGGAGAACCTCCTTAAAGCTAGCTACCCCACTGGCCCCGGACCAATGGCGCACTTTCTCCTTAGCAATGGCGCACTTTCTCCTTAGCACATGGCATCTCTTTGGCCATCGTTGACAGGTACAGAGCATTTGCGTCGTAGCTGAGTAGACATTGGCAGACACGCTCACTCTGGCGGATTCGAGTCACACCGGCCTCGTGGTATCTGGTGAACATGATGCTGGGACTGCCGACAACAGCACCCTTCAGCATCTCGTAGGCTTCCTTGTCCGGTGAATAGAGGCTAACATCCGGCATGTGCTGAGCGATTCCACGTAGGAGGTACTGCAGTGACACACTTGGGAGAGACGCCGCATCTTTGAGGATGTCTATTTCTCATTCTGTGTAGAACTCCCGCATCCGCTCTAGGGCTTCGATGAATGGACTGACATCCAGGTTGTTGTAGTATCGCAGCCAGTCGGCGAATGTCCGCATTCCATACTCGCTGAATGTCTGGTTACACTTCTCCCACTCTGTTCGCGTCGAGGTAGCCACCCTTGAGCTTAGATGTCCATGCTGAGTAGTCAGGAAGCCCTGGATAGTTGAGCTTCTCATGTGTGTCAAACCATTCATACGGGAGCCAGCTTTTCTGCTGTGTACACCCGTAAGCTTTGACCCATACCGTGTACGAGACTCCTAGGCCGAGGTAGTTCAGCACATCGGGAAACCGTAGCTCAGGTGTGATGAGGAACATGGTCTGACTAGCCTTCTTGGCGACTCACTGTACCTGTACTCTCAGTCAGCTCATCGACAAAGCACTTCTTGATGAGGTTCAGGTCATACCGCCCAGAGTTGAACCCCAGTACAGGCACTTTGTCACACCACTCGTCGCTGCTGTTGCTTTGGGAGCTTGTCCAGGTCTGGCGGTATATACTGTGCCATAACCCTTGTCCGGATTAGAGATGCTCGCCGTTGGATCTCCGGCATGAACTCTCTGATCAGTTCTTTGGGGTCAGGATTGCAGAGGTGAGTGGACTCACTCGTGGCGCCCTCTAAGGAGCAGCCAACTGACACAGAGATAGGTATGTGAGTACTCTCGATCGTGAGTCTCCGTAGGATGAGTCTTGATACTATCTAGGAGTGCTTCGAAGTCGTAAACTATGAAGTGTGGGTATGGGACAGTCCGAACTCGTTTAGGGACGCTTGGGCAGCATTTTATACAGCACTCCCACTGTACCACAAGTGTGCATCCAGATGCTCTCAGCTTCTCCTCTCTCAGGACTGTCTTGCGGTATCTTTGTTCGGCATCCTCACCTCGCTGGGGTTGTGGACACCCGTGCCAGTGACAGCCATGGAACTGGTAAACGGTGTTGGTGGTCGGATCATAACCATCTACGGGAGCGCCCTCGATCCAACGATCACCACCGTGCCCACACTCTACATGGTGTATGTGTACGCCTCTGTTTCTCGACTCATACTCGATCCAACGAGTAGCCACTGAACTGGATGGTTGGGGCGGATAGGCTTTCTCATATGCAGACTGTGGTGCCTCAACCTTCTCGCCAAGACACACAATTTTTGTTTTGCCGCCGGTACAGTGATCAGCGTGGCGTTGAAGATGGCATGCCTTTGTAAACCTCTGCTGACAGTGACTGCAGACTAGTGTATGTGCCAGCTTGGAGATGTTCTTGATGTAGAAGGCGTGGTGGTCCCATACTCCGATGGTCATGGTGTCCCGGTAGTGAGCCGCTTGCCTGATCAGGTGCCCTCTTCGTTTGGTTTATACACACGAATCCCGATCTTGGTGAAAAACTCTACCTTGTCCAGCTGATCCAGCGAGGTCTTGCGGACATCAGGTACTGTCTTGCCGTAGAACTGTGTGGCAAGCTCTCGTGCAGGAGCTGTACTTCTATCAGCTCTCGCTCCTCGGTGGACTGCTAGACATCTCCAGAGACACATGTCGAGGGCAGTCATACTCTTCTTCTGTCGTAGCCAGTCTAAGAGGGGGCCTGTCCCAAGCAGAGGTTGGCGGTCGATGACAGCCCTGACCTCAACGTTGATTGATCGAACGAAAGCCCACTTGGTGTTGGGTCGATCGATATTGTCTGTGTCGAGGCGGGCTTTCTCTCTTGCTGCTCCTATCGTGTTCAGCGACGGGCTCCCTGGAGCATTCTTGTGGAAGAGCATCACCCTACCGTCTTCGATGTGATGGATGCGATAGGTATGGGTGTAGCGGAGGTAGAAGGCGTTCTGGAGTCTGTTGGATCTTTTGCATGATTTGGCCTGTGAGGTCGACTTCTAAACCTCTGAAGAATGTCCAGCGTACTGACCGGTGTCCTCTAGCCTGTCTCCCTTTCGCCGAGACACTGGTTGAGAACGTGTTCGCCTTCTCGCCTCATGCTAAGGGTTCAGACCTCGGCCTCCTTATGCTCAGACCTCGGCATTGCTTAACGATCCTGCGTTTGAGAGTTAAGCGCTTCAGTGGATGGGCCTCCATCCGCCTCGCTACATCCTTGGCTCGCAAGTTAGCAGTCACCTCCTCGTCCAACTGACTAAACTTACGTATCCACTGTGCTTTCTTGTGGGGATTCCAAGGATCCTCGGTAAGCGCTCGAAACCTTCCTGTATTCATTGCTCGGGAGTCGCTTCTGCCACTCCTCGGCACGGACCTGGTCGATCATCTGGAGCAGGTCGGCTTTCTTGGCCGTAGAGTAGCCTCTAAGGCCGAATTGCTTTGCAATAGCGCGAATCTGTACAACAGTACTCATGGTGTATATCCATGTGTATGCCTGTCTCTAAATGGGCATTCAGATGCTATTATGGGTGGTGTATATCCCCTGTCTGGGCGTTCAGACCTATTATGTGTGGTGCTGGCGATCAGTACGTGTGGGTGGTGTATATCCCTGTCCCTAAATGGGCGTTCACATGCTATTATGTGTGTCGATCACTACCTGTGGGTGGTGTATCCCATCTGGGCGTTCAGACCTATTATGTGTGATGCTGGCGATCAGTACCTGTGGGTGGTGTATATCCCTGTGGATGCCTGTCTCCAAATGGGCGTTCAGACCCTATTATGTGTGGCGATCAGCATTCAGACCTATTATGTGTGGTGCTGGCGATCAGTACCTGTGGGTGGTGTATATCCCTGTGGATGCCTGTCTCTAAATGGGCGTTCAGACGCTATTATGTGTGGCGATCAGTACCTGTGGGTGATGTATATCCCCTGTCTGGGCGTTCAGACCTATTATGTGTGATGCTGGCGATCAGTACCTGTGGGTGGTGTATATCCCTGTGGATGCCTGTCTCTAAATGGGCGTTCAGACCCTGGTAGTAGTAGTGGTGGGATGATCCTACCTCCCTGGCAGCCGTTCGGCGATCCGTGGTGGCCTTCGCAACCTATGCCCCAGGGAATGAGAGGGCGGTGGGGCTCATTTGTCTAAATGGAAATCCAGTTGAGGGAGGTGGGGGGGGGGGGCTCATTTGTCTAAATGGAAATCCAGTTGAGGGAGGTGGTATCATTTTGACCCCGACACTACTAGGTGATTGGCCAAATGGTTCCGTGGACATGTTGGATGAACTAGTTTTCACAAAAACAACTCTAGAAGCGCTGCAGCCTTGATATTCTTGTCATGTCTCTGTTTCCAATATTTAGGCCACGTGAGCTTATGCCGTGGCGACTGTCCGTCATCTTGTGTCCGTCGTCTGTCAACTTTTCCGTTAAATGACTTCTCAAGAACTGCTGCATGGATTTCAATTATATTTGGCAGGAAGCATCCTTAGGGCATAGGGATCCAAGTTTGTTCAAATGAAGCCGATTGGCCAATTTGCCTGGTGGCCATCTAGCATTTTGGCAGATTTTATCATCTTTAAAAATCTCCGAAACCGCTGGGGGAATCGATTCAAAACTCTTGAAAAATCATCGAGGGATAGAGGTAAGCCAAGTTTGTTCAAGAAGACTTGATTGAACAAATGGTTCAATGGCCATCTTGGATGACCTAGTTTTTCCAAAAACAACTCCAGAACCGCTGAAGGGATCAGGCCAAAATTTGGGAAATATGATTAGGGGCCATTAAAGTTTGTTCAAGGGAAGTTGATCCGTCAAAAAAACATGGCCGTCATGGTCCAATCAAAATGTAGCGTGTTTGCCGGTGATTTTTTTATTTGATGGATTTTGAGGCCGAAGTTGCTTTTATATATTGGTTCTATGTGTTTTTGGGTATTCCGAGTTTGCCATTTTTGAAACTGTCGGATAAATGGTTTGGCGGCCATCTTCGATTATTTTCCCGCCAAAGGCACCCATACTAAAGCAATGGCAAATTTAAAATGTCTCCTTCTGGAGAACTAATAGACCGATTTAATTTATATTTGGCAGGAAGCATCCTTAGGGCATAGGGATCCAAGTCTGTTCAAATGAAGCTGATCGGCCAATTTGGCCAGCAGCCATCTTGGATTTCGGCGATTTTAGGAAACGTCTAAAAATCTCCGAATCCGCTTGGGGAATTGATTCAAAACTCATGAAACCTCATCTAGGGAAAGACGTAAGCCAAGCTTGTTCAAGAAGACTTGATTGACCAAATGGTTCGGCGGCTATCTTGGACGACCTAGTTTTCCCGAAAACGATTTCTCCAGAACCGCTGAAGGGATCGGGCTGAAGTTTGGGACATATGATTATGGAATAAAGGCCATTAAGGTTTGTTCAAGGGAAGTTGATCTGTAAAAAAAAACCATGGCCGCCGTGGGTCAATCAAAATATAGCGTGTTTGGTGGCCATATTAGATTTTTTTATTTGGTGGATTTTGAGGTCGAAGTTGGTTTTATATATGTTTTTGTGTATTCTGATCTCAAATTTGCAGTTTTTGAATCTGTCGGATAAACGGGTTGCCGGACATCTTGGATAATTTTCCCGCAAAAAGCTCCCATACTAAAGCAATGGGAAATTTAAAATGTGTTCTTGAGAACTACTGGGCCGATTTCAATTATATTTGCCAGGAAAGATCCTTAGGGAATGGCGATTTAAGTTTGTTCAAATGAAGCCGATCAGCCAATTTGTCCGGCGGCCATCATGGATTTTGGTAGATTTTTAGTTTGAGCGATTGATTCAAAACTCATAAAATATAATTTAAGGCACGAGCTGAACCAAGTTTGTTCAAGGGATCTTGATTTGCCAAATAGTTGGGCAGCCATCTTGGATGGCCTGGTTTTCATGAAAACAACTTCGCCTCCAGAGCCACTGAACAGATTGGGCCAAAATTTGGGAGATATAATTTTGATGACTAAGGCCCATTAAAGTTTGTTCAAGAGAAGTTGATACATAAAGAAACATGGCCTCTGTTTTCTTGTTACAAGTCTGCTCAACTCATTAGAGTTCTACTTATTGTTAATGACCATTCTAGTTGAGATGGCTATGGTCCAGGTGAGCGATACAGGCCCCTTGGGCCTCTTGTTTGCTTATATTTTAGTATTGCTTAATCTTATTGGAACCAAACTTGGACACATGGTTTCACACACCATACGGAGGCTTGGTGATAGTAAGCTCATTAGGTCAAGGCCATTCTAATATTCCTATTTGATCTCTGCTTTTTCAACCCAAGTTTTTCCATTCAGCAAATCATTTATATTTCAGGATTGGGTAATCCTATTGGAACTGAACTTGAATACATGGTTACCTATAATGTTAGGAAGCAGCATGATAGCACGGAGGTCGCAAGGTCAAAGGTGAATGCCACTGTGACAAACAGGAAACAAGCGAGACATTTAATTCCGCAGAATTCTTGTATAGGTGATTTCCTATTTTTGAAACTTTGATGAACGGTTAAGTGGGCACTATTTGGATATTTTTGCCGCTATAAGCTCACATACTAAAGCAATAGGAAATTTAAAATGTCCTCTAGAACGACGTGGCCGATTTCAATTATATATGGCAGGAAGCATCTTTAGGGGATAGGGATCCAAATTTGCTCACAGGAAGCCGATCGGCCAATTTGGTCATCTTCGATTTTTAGAAACGTCTTTAAAAATCTGAAACCACTTCGGGGGGGGGGGGGGGAGATTTGTTTCAAAACTCATGAAATATCATCTAGGCTAACTGCTGAACCAAGTTTGTTTAAGAGATCATGATGGGTCGATTTACATGGAAGCCATCTTGGATGACCTAGTTTTTATTACAATTCTGGCCAAAACTGTAGGATTCTACTTATAGGCAATGGGCTTTAAGAAAAATTGCATTCCTAGAGAAAAGTGGCATTAGTCTAACATGTACATGTATAACTTCTCAACCTCGAGAGTTGTTAGAGGGTGATTTGTGTCATTTCGTTGATTCACGGCAACACATTACACGTATATATTACGCGATGCAGCTTTTTTTAATTTACCTGGAATTTCTTAACTTTAACTATTTTCCGACCAATTGGCATCTCTAGTGTGCTAAACAAACAGCTAATCATTTAGATGTGTATATTATGAATTATGACATCTTGAAGACGAGGCTTAGTTGGATACTATCCAACAGGAGGATTCCCGCACAACTCTCACGTTTCCAACAGCTGCTGACATGCGCTGTGTCCAATCGATGGATATCTATGGTGATAACGGTTAACTGATCAGTATATTGTAGTTAGAATTGCAGGCTATTAATGTTCATATTAATGCAACTTATGAAGCTCTGTTGATTGAGTTAAAACTGTGCTATTGCTGAGATTGAGTCCCGGTGGTTGGAATGACGGACTTCTTTTATGTCACAACATTATATAACTCAAACCAATGATGCCGATTTTTACACTTTCAATGTTCATGGATGTTATCGAACAATCTCTCTAATTGGCCGGCAATATGACCAAGCCATCAACGCTAGAACAATCAAATTAGTTAGGAAGCATATGGCCATAGGATCCTTCCATCTAGGTTTCATTGAAATATGGCTATTGGTTAAGTAGCATTTTAATGAATTTCAGAAAATTTTGTAAAAATCCAAGATGACTGCCCAAAAGATTGACCAATCAAAATTCTCATTAGAACGGATCATTCCACCCATGTTTCGTTGAAATTGGGCCATTGATTAAGGAATGTTTTAAAGGATTTCTGGAAAATCCCAAGATGGCCACCGGAAAAATTAACCAATCAAAGCTCTGTATACAAGCTCTAAAGCATACCTCCCTAGGGTCCTTCCAGTTGAGTTCAATGAGGAGTAATGTTTTAAACGATTTCCCCATTTTTCGGAAAATTCAAGACGGTTTACGAAAAAATTAAATAATCAAAATTGTGCACACAGTTCTGAAGCCTAGCGCCATAGGGTCCTTCCAAGGCAAATTAAGTTGAAATCCATCAAGTGGTTAATGAGTAGTAGTGTTTTGACAATTTCTGGTAAATTTTTCATAAAATCTAAGCTTTTCACCCTTAAAACATTGACCAAAATTCTGTATACAAGTTCTGAAGCCTACACCCATAGGGTCCATCCAGCCAAATTAGGTTAAAATCCGGCAAGCGGTTAATGACGATTAATGTTTTGACAATTTCTGGTAAATTTTTCATAAAATCTTAGATTTTCACCCCAAAAATTGAACAATTAAATCCAGTATACAAGTTCTGAAGCCAAATTAGGCTGAAATTTGCCAACAGGTTAATGAGGAGTAGCGTTTTTAAGGATAAGTCGATGGCCGGACGGTCGAATGGCATAAGCTCACTTGGCCGTGTGAGCTAATAATCGAGTTATATATCCATTGACTTCTAGGATCGTTATACACCGACTATTATCACGCCTCTACCTTGGCCGGTCTCCGCAGGCTTGATGATTTAAGTCAGCACTTGTTCGCTGTTTTTTCAGAAGCACCGTGGAATCCTGGTTCTCATGTGTAGAGCGGTTCCATGGGAAATTGACTGCCTGAGTGCTGGAAGACCTTTTTGACAATTTCCTGTCACTTTTCCATAAAATCTAAGATTTTAAACCCAAACTTGACTAATCAAAATTCTGAATAGAACTTGTAGAGCCTACCACCATAGGATCCTTCCAGATAAATTTGGTTAAAATCAAACCAAGCGGTTTAGAGGTTTTAAAGCAAAAGTTGATGGACAGCAATGGTATAAGTTCACTTGGGTATTCTGGCCAGGTAAGCTAAAAACATGGCTGCCATCTAGAACTGGGTGATTTCCCGATAATATCGCGATATCGTTATCGTCTGATTTCAGAATATCGGCAATATCATCAGTTGTCTAAGCTGTAGTTGAATAAAATCAATATAAAACAGATCTGACTAGTCTGTCGTGTTTATTTCAATATAGTACTACGGTAACCGGAGTCAATTCAAACAGTTTATAATCATTTACTTAATCTTACTCTATAATGGGCCATGTGTCGTATCAATACATATATTTTTCATGCTATCTTTATCATTCCATGTTTTTATTCCATGTTTTATGGTAATAAATCCTGGCGTAGCCACAAATTATTTCTATTTCTGCAAAATATAAAATGTCAGCCATTTTGATAAACTACATTTAGCCTCGCTTTCATTTTTCAAATCGGAAAATCCCATCAACATACCATTCTGATGACATCGTTACTAAAGCACCAGCTGTGAGTTCGCCACACATTGGTCCAACTTCACCATTATAACAGTACTAAATAGACCACACTGCTGAGAATAATGTAGGAGACTTGAGTATCATAGCTCTTTCATCTAGCAATCCGCCACCATAAGAAGTGATTACAGCTCTCATCGGCTCCTCTTTACTTGAGCGGGTGGTCATTACAAAACTGCACTAACTAACAGGCTCTCGTAATCAATGAGATAAAATATTACGACGCAAAATATTCATTTGAAATTGTGACCTAACGAAAAACGGGCCGAAATTTATAAAATAGTGCACATGAAAACATACATCTGATACATTTTTAACCACCCTCAGTCATATGAGGCTAAATAAACTGTTTTCACTTTTTTGCGCGAAGTGCATTCTTATCAGTAATAATTAATTTATCAATTTCTCTGGCCTTCCAACAACAAATTGACAGGTCCGGATAAATAAATTGGAATACCATGTTCACGTTCCAATCTGATGACGTAATTACAAGGTCAACAACAGCCAGTAAAAATAAACTCGCTTCATGGTTTGATAACAAAAAATTGTTAATGATGAATAGGCTTACAATGTAGATATATGTAGCCACAAATGTGACCTTTCAATTTTAACATATGTTCAACACTAATCACAACACGAGTGTCCCGAAAATACACAGCGCTTCGGATCATTAGTTGTCTACGATATTGACAATGCCAGACACTGTTATGCCGAATGCATTAAATGTAACCCCAAAAATAAGACCAGCTGATTATTTTGAAAATAGTTTTAAGAAAGATTTTAGTATCTGTGACACCAACTTTCCATCAAATTGCTTTCAGATTAATCAGTTTAAATTGGACAAATTATTTCGACAGCTTTTAGGGTGAAATGTAACAATGTGTTATATTCACGACTTCGCAGTAGACCTCTATGATCACACCGATGTCAAAGCATGGACAAGTTTTAATTGGCCTTGGGTGGTGGTGGGATGGAATAAAAGGTAAATTCCTTGTAAAAGCTAGAAAATTACGAACACAATTAGTAGCCTGTTCCATAACCGGTTGTATCCTACAGTACATAGCTGTCACAGTGAATCTTAACCAATCAGACAGCCAGATTTACTGGAAATGGGGATCTAGGGCGTGTTCAACTGGCGAACTATAGATAACTGTAGCTCATTATTTACCAGCCGAAAATGATGAGTTCAACTGTAAAATAATCATCTATAGTTAACTATATTTGGCTAGTCGAACGTGGCTGTAGATCTAATGCCACTTTAGCCAATCAGATTTAAGCTTCTTGACTTCCCTTTTGCAAATGGTGAATGTCGGTTTTACAACAAATTTGTTACATAGTTGAATAAAATGGCCAGAACAGCATAAAATACAGTTTATGCTTGGTTAATATTCACGTGGGAATCACGAGATCAATTTAATCCATGCTACTGGCCATCAGTAATGATGTAGATGAGCAGTTTGTGGTATGAGTTGTCACCACGGTGAGGGTTGTTTTCATGGCAATTATTACAAGTTTTAAAATAACTCTGCAAGCCCAATCGCTTAGACGATATATCGTGATATCGCAATATTTTCCTAGATATCGTTATCGTCTTCTAAAAGCCAATATCGCCCAGCTCTACTGGCATCGACTAATCAGAATTCAGCAGTCAGCACATTGGTGGCCATATTTGAATTTTTTATTTGATGGATTGAGGGGGGGGGGGGGGGGGGGGGGGGGGGGCGATTTTGAAGCCAAAATTGGTTTTATATTGGTTTTTGGGTAAGCTGATTTCAAATTTGCCACTTTCGAAACTGTCGGATAAATGGTTTGACATCTTCAATTTTTCCCCGCCAAGCACTGCCATAGCAAAGCAATAGGAAATTTCAAATGTCTTCTCGAGAACCACTGGATTGATTGATGGGCCATAGGAATCCAAATTTGTTCAAACAGAGGTGATTGGCCAATTTGGCCAGTGGAAATTTTGGATATTGGAGCTCTGACATGTTAATTAGAAGACTAATCTTGATTTTAGTCTGTCTGGTCTAAACTATATTACCTAAGGCAAGCTGAAAGAACAAATTCCAGATTTTGTTCAATATATGAATTTTCTTTTATTTAGCGACGTGCAAACAATTTGAAACTAACATAGGTTCAACTTCACTTCAAAGCATTCCATCTTAATCACAGATAACATTTCCTAAAACATTCAACTCTACTTCCGATTCCTCCCTGAACATCATCTGCGATTGGTTCTGTCTTGGGTGGCCTGCTTTATATGAAATTCTGGCCTTTTGTTCCATTATCTCTAGCGATAAGATCACTTTTATTTGGTGATTCTGTGTTGACTCCCTCTCGCCTGCTCACTCTCTCTCTCCCTCTCACTTCCTCTCTCACACCTCTCAGGTAATGCCTTGTTCTGATGTCACATCCACAGGAGTAGCAACTTCATACAGGCTGATATCTTGATGTCGCAGAACCTGGGAAAGAAACAGAAATAGACATGTCTCTTAGAATTTGACAAGGTTTGTTGTCACTATATATTTAATTTCCCCTGCTACAAGTGCTAGGCCTCAAAGTAGATCTAAGATCGCTGATCTTGGGTCGGGTGCAGGGGTGTAACACTTTATCTGTATTTGGAGCGAGTGGCCAACCATAGCACTAAACAACTCATCTTTCATGACAGTTAATATTATGAATATCCGTCATGGTGTTTGCCGTGTGAGTTCCCGCCAGGCATGTGCAGCACCGCCCCCCCCCCCCCCCCCCCAGCAACATCGTCCAAGAAATTGTTGACAAATGTGCACCAGTTTCTCTTCTATTGACACCGTAAAAGATAGAATATTGACATCAGTGTGGTGTGGGTTAACAAAAACATGTTAGTTAGTACAATTTTGAACACAATCCAAGAAATTGTCTGTTGAATATTTTGGACTTAATTTGATTTGATAGCTATTGCAAATCCCCATGCTTTCGTCAACCTTGACATTCTGCCCCCACCCACCATCCCGACCCAGCGGCAGAGTCTTATGTAAACATTATCTTGCAATCCGCAATCATTTAGTAACTAACATACCACATTTAGTTGAGTTCTGCCAACTTTGACTTTCTGCCCCTACCTCCACCATGCCCCATCACCACACTGTGGGCGCAGCCTAATGTAAATGTCAATTTGCAGTCTGCAATCATATGGGTATGTTACACTAAATTTTATTAAATTCCATCAAATGGTTTCCGACAAAATAGCCCAATGGACAGACAGATGGAGGCGATTGCAACATCCCCTCCATTTTTTTTCAAAATGTGTGGAGATAAATATTCAACAGTACATTTTATTTTGTTTTAAAACATGCTAAAGTGGATCACAAACAAGAATTAGATTTCAACAAAAACACCAAAAATAAAAGCATTGTCAACCATGTGGATTCAGATTTGTGGAATATCCATTTACAGGTCAAGAGAATACAATTCTTGATCATTTACCCCTGGAATGACTGGCTCGATAACAGAGCCAGTCATTCCAGTGATAAATTTTCAAAAATTGTATTCTCTTGACCTGTAAATGGGCATTCAATAAGAAAATATTGTCACTACATGATGCTCAGGAGAAATTAAAATAAATGGCCCAAGGGCCATAGTGCTAACCTAGCTGGTAAGAAACTGTAAATATGTTTAGATTAATTAATGCACAACAAGGATCATTGGTCCATCAGGCAACCATAACTGTTGCCATAGACAGATGGCAATGGTCCTTATAATTTTTAGCTCCATCCGTCAACTTTTCCTTTAAACGACTTCTCAAGAACCACTGAGCCGATTTCAATTATATTTGGCGGGAAGCATCCTTACGGCATAGGGATCCAAGTTTGTTCAAATGGAGCCGATCAGCCAATTTGGCTGGTGGCCATCTTGGATTTTGGGCGATTTTAGGAAGTCTTTAAAAATCTTCTCCGAAACCGCTTGGGGAATCGATTCAAAACTCATGAAACATCAACTAGGGAGAGGTAAGCCGAGTTTGTTCAAGAAGACTTGATCGACCAAATGGTTCGGCGGCCATCTTGGATGACGTAGTTTTCCCGAAAACAACTTCTCCAGAACTGCTGAAGGGATCAGGCTGAAATTTGAGAGATATGATTATGCAATGACGTCCTCTCCTGGCTCTGTATTTGCTGGCTCTGAGTAGGGTGAATTCCAAGGCTCTCTGTGCTGGTGTGTCTTCTGGCATCCTTAGCACATGGCCAAACATGGACCATCTTTGCCGGGCGACTTTTACAGACAGCGGCGGCGTATTACACATCTTGTATAGTGCATCGTTGGAAATTATGCTCTCAGGCCATCAGTATAGGTGTTCACAGTGGCAGGCGCCATGTTTGTCTAGAGCTGCCCAACTGTTACAGTTATACATCATCAAGGATACGCAGGTTGCATTGTATAAAAGTAGTCTTTACCAAGGGCATCTTTGATCTATGAATCCATAGCTTCAAGAAGAACTGGAAAGCTATGTTCCCCATGATGCAGCGTGCAATACTGCAAAGCAGTGAGCCCAGGATTTTACTTTTCTTCCATGGTTCGCCGCCATGGGGTGGATCGTCATTTTCTTTAGTTTTATGCTTTGTAGATAGGTATATGTGGGTGAACTCTGTTTTGGATTCATTCATAAAGAGATTCTCAATTTTTAGTTTGCTTGCAGCTATTAGAAGTAGTTCGTCAAGGGGTTTCTTTTCCTCATCTATAAAGTCCACATCGTCAGCATATTCCACCTCTAGCGGCATGCCCAGTATTAACACCGGGAGGCGTGGGGGGGTTTAGTCTTGTGGAGCTTTCCCGCACAGATTTCAATGCAGCAGCCAGGTAACAGGTGAAGTGCACAGGGGATAGACCATCTCCTTGTGGGGAGCCGATTGATGTCTCAAACTCTACAGACTTCACTGACTTGACTCGTACTCTCAGCTTGGTGTCTGCAAGCAGTAGTCTCACTAGTCGTAGCTCATCTTCATTACAACTGGCCTGGCGTAATACATCTGGGATCTTTGAGCGTATAATTGTGTTGAAGGCTTGTGACATGTCAATGCCCATTTTGTGGAAATCCCAGTGTTTGGACATGACTACCGACACTAGGGTTGCACGATTATTCACTTTTCATAATCGCGATCATTAAAAAAAAAAATCGCGATCATACGATTAATCATGAACTATATTAACTACGTCAATGCTGCTTAGAGGACGTTATTTTGCTACTGCAGATTGTAAGATTATGGGTTAGGCACTTGGGTATACATACATGGACAGAATACGCCAGTTGCTGATTGCAAACAAAGGAATGTATCAAGATTTTTCTAGACGGAAAACGGAAGTTACCGTATTTCGCTTAATTGTAGCCTATTCTCTAATAGAAGCCCACCCCCTAACTTTGACATATGAGCTCCAATGATTTCTTAGCAGTTTCAAAACGGCAAAACTCTGTATTATAAGCCCACCCCCTAACTCAGCAGACTGTATAGGGAAATTTTTTTTAAGAGCAACTTTGTAAGAATAGCGTGTATAATAATAACAATCGTGTCACAGGGTGTGTCTACTTCAGACCGATCACTGCCATGATACATTTCCGGCCCCTCTAGAAGTCAATACAGGCCTCAGATTTGTAAATCTCGACCACCTATTAGATTAATACTAATAGTAGGCCACATATGTTCAAGATACAATAAAGTTTATTCCACACTTTTGTAGTCAAAATGCGCTTAAACCGGTCTTGGCGTGATTAAATACCTTCCTTATTTATAAATATATTTTAAGACCAAATTTATGTACCAAACAAGTACGGGAGAAAATGTGCATCAATTTTGCAACGCCGATCAACATTAAAGGATCCAAATTGAATTATTACGAACGACAATATAGCCGGCTTCTTAAGTTGGCGAGTGAGCGGCTCTTTTGCGATGGGAGGCGGCGTGTTCTCGCGAGATATTATACGCTAACAGGAGTTTATCAAACGGGTACCCGTTATTCAGATCAGTATAATACTCAGTTCCTATCGCGCAATGATAATATATAGAAATTCCCCGAGTTCCGATTCCCCGATTCCAGAATATTTATATCCGAGTACTCGCTCTAAAATAAACCCTTCAATTGGAGGCGAATCACATGATTTGTATTTTTTGGCGACGCCATTTTATATCAAATTGTGGATTAATTTTGATGTAATAAACAACGTTTATTAAAGGATACGCAATATTTAGACGCTCAAATCAAATAATTTCACTTCCCCAGTGATGTTTTCAGGTATACATTAAACATAGGCATAGGCGGTGATAACTTTTCTGGGAGAAAATGCGTTGAATTTCCGTGGTATCAGTTTTAGAACTTTTTTGGGAAAGCCGTTAGCTCATAACTATTCAGAGAATGGGGAACACGGGATAAGTGTGTGTGATTACAACAATGACAAATAGCGACCAAGTGAACAATCTTTGTTCATCTAAAACTAATCACGAGTCAATACAAACAAATCGGTTATTTATTTAGTTTATTTAATCATTCACACATTCGGCTGATAGCCGGATGTTTGTTTCCATGATTGGTAATGCGAGCAGAGTTTCACAAGCGTAAGTGTCTTGACAAAAATTTCAACATGGCGATTATACGATTATTTCATTTTAAAAATCGTCCACGATAATTTTGAATTATATAATCGCGATTAATCGAATAATCGAAAAATCGTGCAACCCTAACCGACACAAGCATGCATTGAACCCATACAATGTCTTTGCAGCTGCGTCCACGTTTGAAGCCACCTTGACATGATCCGGTGAAGTCGTCAATCTTGTATCGGATGCGGCATTGAGTAACATTGGATAGGATTTTCCATACGCTGTTAATGAGCACAATGGGCCGCAGATTGGCTGGGGTGGGCCCAGGTGGCTTCTTGGGCTTGGGTAGCGCGATAAGGACGCCTTGGCCTACAGCATCGATGGGAAGGTGGTGCATAAAAGCTGAATTGATTATGTGCGTGATCAGGTTTGAGATAATGTCACTTACATATTTGAATATTTCATTGCTCATGCCATCAGGTCCAGATGCACGTCCATTTTTCAGGGCTTTAAGTGTCTTCTCAACCTCTGCTGTATCAATTGGTGTTAGTAATGGCCTGGGGTCTCCTGAGAATGGGTGCAAGGGCTCATCATCGTCGTCAGTGAACTGTTCCTTGACCCATTCTTGGCCTTGCCCTGGTCAGTCCTGATAAAGTGTCCTTCACAGTTGTGTACAGTTAGTGGTGGTGTGTAGTCAGCAACTCTCAGCGCTCGGGCTGCCCGAAACATGTTGTGGCAGTGATTTCATCTGCTAGGGTGTCTGCTTGTTGGATAGCAAGATCTCTTAAACGTTCGCTAATGTGGTACAGAATGTTATTGCGTTCCTGATGTAGTTTGGTGCGATCTTCACTTTGGCCACCTTGATAGATGCGCAGACATAACGCTTTCTGTTCTGCTGACAGTTTTACTATGAGAGGGTCGTCAGTATACCTAGTTCTGTTGTTTTTTAGAACACCTATGGTGCTAGTAGCTGATGATTCCACAGATATCAGTATTTTGGTTAGGGCTTCGTTTGGATCGGAGCTGGCGTCAATGTTAGCTGTCTGCTCCCCGCTGATGAGCTTGGGTAAGTTGTAGGTGACTCTACCATCTTGCCTGGTATGGCGTTTATACATTACATAGAGCTGGTTCATATGGAGGCGTGTAATGACTGGCTTATGGTCAGAATTGAGGTCTGTGCCTCCATAGGAATGAGCATTCCGAAGTAGGGGTTGTCCGGTGGCGGCATGGGTGTTTGAAAGCCGTATTTGTGGCAAATAGGCCACTGGAACTAAGGAATGCCACCAGTGCATCTCCATTGCTGTTGCGTGTGCCCTCTCCAAATGATCCCATGCATGAGCCAAGTCCTGAACTTTTGTCCGCAATACCGAGTTTACCAAGCTTGGAGTTGAAATCTCCACACACGAACAGTTGCCATCTAGCTGGGATAGTAATGGTGGCGCTCAGTTCTGCATAGAAGGAATCTAATATAGCTGGATTCTCTTTGGCCCTTTCGGTAGTTGGCCCATATGCATTGACTATGCGACACTTAGTGGTGGTGCGCTTTCTCATTGGTATAGCCAGGTCGATAAATGCAACGCTATCACTGACGTATTCAAAACTAATGACATCGTCCAATACCCTTGGTCCGATTATGAAGCCTAATCCATGGTAAGTGACCTGTTTGTGCTCCATGAGTACTAGCTTATGGCCTGTCAGTCAGACCACATACATTCCACGTAGCTATGGTAAGCTCTGGGGAAGATTGCTTTGTCCGAGGATGTCGAGCACAGTTTCTTGCTAGAAGGTTGACATAATCAGAGTTGCCTCTGTATGCAGATGTCAGTCCACAATCCTTGATGACTTAGTTTCCCAACAAAGTTGGTACTTACGGAGGAGAGCAGCGTGGAGGTGTCATCTTTCTCCCTGCCCCCATAAATCTGCTAAGCGTGCTATCAAGTGACCTCAAGAAAGCAGGATTAGGTACACTTAAGTCAAGAACGGACCTGAGGAAGCTATGGATTTTGGCCGAGAACAAGACACAGTGGGCAAAAGCGAAGAAGGACTGATTACAGCTGTAGGATGTTTCTACTATTACAGTTGCAGAATACAGTAATCATACATACATACATGATTAGGGACTAAGGGCCATTAAAGTTTGTTCAAGGGTTGATCCATCAAAAAACATGGCTGCCATGGGCCAATCAAAATGTAGCGTGTTTGACAGCCATATTAGATTTTTTTATTTGATGGATTTTGAGGCCAAAATTGGTTCTATGTAAGTTTTTTGGGTATTCTGAGCTCAAATTTTCCATTTTCGAAACTGTTGGATAAATGGTTTGGCGGCCAACTTGGATTATTTTCCCGCCAAAGGCGCCCATGCTAAAGCAATGGGAAATTTAAAATGCCTTCTGGAGAACTGCTAGGCCGATTTCTATTATATTTTGCAGGAAGCATCCTTAGGGCATAGGGATCCAAGTTTGTTCAAATGAAGCCGATTGGATCATTTGGCCGGTGGCCATCTTGGATTTCAGCTGATTTTAGGAAACGTCTTTAAAAATATTCTTCTCTGAAACCATTTGGGGAATCGATTAAAAACTCATGAAAGCTCATCTACGGAAAGACGTAAGCCAAGTTTGTTCAAGAGAACTTGATTGACCAAATGGTTTGGCGGCCATCTTGGATGACCTAGTTTTCCCGAAAACAACTCCAGAACCGCTGAAGGGATCGGGCCGAAATTTGGAAGATAAGATTAGGGACTAAGGGCCATTAAAGTATGTTCAAGGGATGTTGATCTGTCAAAAAACATGGGCGCCGTGGACCAATCAAAATGTAGTGTGTTTGACGGACATATTGGATTTTTTTTATTTGATGGATTTTGGGGCCAAAATTGGGTCTATGTAAGTTTTTGGGTATTCTGAGCTCAAATTTCCTATTTTCGAAACTGTCGGATAAATGGTTTGGTGGCCATCTTGGATTATTTTCCTGCCAATGCTGCCCATACTAAAGCACTATGAAATTTAAAATGTCTTCTCGAGAACTACTAGGCCGATTTCAATTATATTTGGCAGGAAGCATCCTTAGGGCATAGGGAGCCAAGTTTGTTCAACTGAAGCCGATCGGCCAATTTGGCTGGTGGCCATCTTGGATTTCGCCTGATTTTCGGAAACGTCTTTAAAAATATTCTTCTCTGAAACCATTTGGGGAATCGATTAAAAACTCATGAAAGCTCATCTACGGAAAGACGTAAGCCAAGTTTGTTCAAGAGAACTTGATTGACCAAAAAGGTTTGGCGGCCATCTTGGATGACCTAGTTTTCCCGAAAACAACTCCAGAACCGCTGAAGGGATCGGGCCGAAATTTGGAAGATAAGATTAGGGACTAAGGGCCATTAAAGTATGTTCAAGGGATGTTGATCTGTCAAAAAACATGGGCGCCGTGGACCAATCAAAATGTAGTGTGTTTGACGGACATATTGGATTTTTTTTATTTGATGGATTTTGGGGCCAAAATTGGTTCTATGTAAGTTTTTGGGTATTCTGAGCTCAAATTTCCTATTTTCGAAACTGTCGGATAAATGGTTTGGTGGCCATCTTGGATTATTTTCCTGCCAATGCTGCCCATACTAAAGAACTATGAAATTTAAAATGTCTTCTCGAGAACTACTAGGCCGATTTCAATTATATTTGGCAGGAAGCATCCTTAGGGCATAGGGAGCCAAGTTTGTTCAACTGAAGCCGATCGGCCAATTTGGCTGGTGGCCATCTTGGATTTCGCCTGATTTTCGGAAATGTCTTTAAAAACCTTCTCCGAAACCGCTTGGGGAATCGTTTCAAAACTCATGAAACCTCATCTAGGGAAAGACATAAGACAAGTTTGTTCAAGGGCACTTGATTTTCCAAATAGTTGGGCGACCATCTTGGATGGCCTGGTTTTCATGAAAGCAACTTCGTCTCCAGAGCCACTGAACGGATTGGGACGAAATTTGGGAGATATGACTAAGGGCCATTAAAGTTTGTTCAAGAGAGGTTGACAAGTCTGCTCAACTCATTACAGTTCTATTTATTGTTAATGACCATTCTATTTGAAATGCCTATGGTCCAGGTGTGCGATACAGGCCCCTTGGGCCTCTTGTTGACCAATGCGGCAATCATCCGTACCACTAATACAACAAGAGCTACACAAATGGTGCAAAATACCACGACATGATGACAAATGAAAGAAAGAAAACTATCAAAAGTAGACCAGTCATTCTATGAAGTTTCTACGTGATCCGCTAAACAGTCATGGATTTATCGCCTGGAAATCAATTTTCAAGATGGCGGCCAAATTAGATTTCGGATCATCTACAATTTCAATAAGTTTTTTTCCTCAGACCTAGTCTTATCATCCAATGAAGTTTCGAAGCGATCCGCTAGATAGAAATGGAGAAATCAATTTTCAAGATGGCCAGCCACCAGGCTGGGGGTCATCTTGGATTTAGGCTCATCGTCGACTTCAATAGTTTCCTTCTCCACCCTGTCAAGTTTCAAAGCAATCCGATAAACAGTAATGGAGTTATCATCCCGAAACCAATTTTCAAGATGGACAGAATTGGCTGGAAGCCATCTTTGATTTTGGATTATCGTTGATTTCGATGAGTCTTCTCCAGATCTAGTTCAACCACTCTATGAAGTTTCAATGTGATGCGATAAACGGTAACAGAGTTATGATGCAGAAACCCCTCTACCACCTGTCCGGACGGCGCCCTCACATATCCCGCCAAAATATTGGTGTCCTTGACACTACTGACCAATGGGAAAAGTACCATTGACAAATGGGGTAGCCATCCCTGACATTATCGACCCAGCAGATGACATTTACCAACTGGATGATGGTCACAGTAAAAAATTGGATGAGAAAATGCAAGAATATCGATGTCCCTGACATTATTGACAAATGAAAAAGGTACTATTGGTCAATGGGGCAGTCATCCCTGACATTATTGACCCATCAGATGACATTTACCCACATGATTATGGTCACAGTAAAAAAGATTGGATGAGGAAATGCAAGAGAATTAGTGTCATTTACATTATTGACCAATGGGAAAGGTACTATTGGTCAATTGGGCAGCCATCCCTGACATTATTGACCCAGTAGATGACCTTTACCAATGGGTCAATGGTCACAGTAAAAATGTGGATGAAGAAATGCAGGAATATTAGTGTCATTGGCATTATTTACCAATGGGAAAAGTACCATTGATCAATGAATCCGCCATCAGACACTATTGATCAATAGTTCAATTGTCACAACACTGACATTTACCAAAGGGGCAATGGTGAAGTCACAGAAAAAATGCAAGAATATTGACATGACTGACCAACAGGATGAATACATTAATCAATGGGGCAGCCACCCCTGACACTATTGCCATTTGATTAAAGTGTACTAAAGGAACATTTCTGACAAATCTGTTTTAGTCCATTACCAATTTACGAAATGTGACACAGATTATTTTCCCCAAAGGGTTCAATACTTAAAATGTATTAAAGAGCCCAAGTTATGGCTCTTGTTCCAAGTCGTGGCTACTTCATAGTCATAGGATTTCTTTTTTCACGAGAGAGTTGATACTTACCTGGTACATCGTCATCTTCGCATTCTTGTTTGTTGCGAACAAATCTATGTTGGGTTTCCAGTGGTTGAACAGACGATCCGCCACACATTGATTTAGTTGCCATTCCGTAGGTAAAACACTCATCCTTCGGCTCAATAAGTCTGCTAACAGATTTAGTCTTCCCGGAATGTGAACTGCCTTCACGGTGATCATATGATCTAGACACCAGCAAAGCAGTTTCCAAGTCAACTTCGTTCCGCCCTGGCGGTTTATGGAAGTCACTACTGTTGAGTTGTCTGATCGAACGAGAACAGTCTTGCCATGAACTTTCTTTAAGAAATGTTCCAGGCCCAGAACTACTGCTCGTAATTCCAGTACATTTATGTTCCTGTGACTGATCTAGTTTCCAAAACCCTGATACTGTGGCTTCTTCCAGGCAAGGCCCCCCATCCCTCCATTGATGCATCTATGTACATCGTTACTTGAGGGTGGGGAGGGGTGAGCATCACACCCGCCAGGATATTCTCTCTCTTCATCCACCATTGAAGGTGGTGAATAAGAGGTTCCAACACTGACACCACTGAGTCAAGGGAACCTGTCCTCTGGGCCCAATGTGTCAAGGGAAATAACTGGATAGGCCACCTGCGCAAGGCCTCCTGTGGAATGACTGGTTCCAGAGAAACCATCAACCCCAGCATTCTCAAGTAAACCCGTGCCAGTACATGACGAATGTTGCACACTGAATGTATTACTGAGATGAGTATTTCTACTCTCTCCTGAGTAGGATAAACATATCCTATCTCTAGATCGAAGAAATTTCCCAGGAGCCGTGGAAATTCCAATTGGTAGAACTTTGAATTTCCACTGTCAGCCCTGGAATGCAAATCTCAGGTACCGATGAAAACTCTTCGCAAATGGAATGTGGAAATAAGCATCTTTCAGATCTATTGACACTGTCCACATTCCCTTATCCAACCCTGCCAACAACGTCTTGACAGTTTCCATCTTGAAACTTTGTGTGTCTATGAACTTGTTCAATGGCTTGACGTTGAGAATTGGTCTCCACCTTCCAGTGCTCTTTGTCACTAGAAACATGGTTGAATAGAAGCCTGGGCAATTTTGTGCCGGTTGAATTGTTCCTTCTTGTATGAGGGAATTTATCTCTTTATACACAACCGTTGATCTGGATCTCTTGGAATTTGAGTCCAGATCGGAACCAGAGAGAGGTGTGATGGTGGGCCTATTGCCCAGTCGGGCTGGTACCCGGCTGAAAGCCATCGCAAGACTAAGCAGTCCTGGGTTAACCGCTCGGACTCCTGCTTGTGGAGGGCCAATCGACCTCCCACGGGTCGACCTAGGGAAAGAGGTGGACATAAGCAGTGCAAGTGTTACTCTCTCTGGTTCTAGCATTGGTTTGGTTCTTGTGGAAATTGGCCCATCAGGCACGATTACCACGACCAGATCCTCGCTCGCCACGGCCTGCACCTCACACAGATCGGTGCGCAGGCTCAGTGCACGGGCAGCTGCCTAGCTGGCTGCGCTTGAGGAACCTGCACCGCTGCACCCACTGCAGGCCGGGGCTGGCATGGCCGTGGCCTATGCTACGCCGATGGCTGGCCTCTGACTTGACCAGCGCCACCTTGGGCCTGTGGACGGAGGTGGCGCTGCGCAAACGTGCTCCTTACAAAGCACCTCAAATTGTTCGCGTAGCGCCATCTAGAGTGACTGTCTCCTGGAGGTATCCCTCACCCGCAAAGAGACCAGGACCTGACATAGGCATCCACAGCAGCCTGTTGTACAAATCCTGGGATTGGCACAAATTGTCTGGTCACAAATTGTCTAGTGCAAATGTGAGTCTCGCCCTGACACTTCTAGTCACTGCCCTAGTCATACAGTCCAGAGCCAGGTTAATACGATCATGGATGGCTCTCTGAACTGAGGCAGGGCTTGCTTGGCATGATGCAGACGCTGTTACTACATCCTGTAACAGTTGTGAGACATGCGAGAGCGCCGCTATGGATGCTCTAGAACTCTCCTCTGCATCGCACAATGCAGTGTCTGCTGAGCGCAGAGCGATCGAGCACAGCGCTCCCGTGTCAGAATGGGAGCCTGCCCGCATGTCCTCGCTAAGTGCTGCGTGATCATCAGCGCTCGGCTTTGGCACTGTACCGTATTTCTGGTGTTGGCCAGCAACGATATGACACCGCCTCGCCACCTCACGGGGGAGGGGGTGGGGTGGTGGGAGGGCTTCGCAAGCCGTCCATTAGGCTGAATGGACGTCTCTGCCACCGTGAACATATCGACTATATGTTCTGCTAATGGCAGAGATGGCATAGTAGTAACTGCCGGCTTTCCAGCCAACCATGGGCGCTGGTCCCGCTGGCTTACCGGCTGTTCTACTCAGAGCTCTGGCCTAACGCTTACCAGCCATTGGCACGCGTCAGACCAGTCCTCCTCTGTGGCCACCTGAGTGCTCGACAAGGCGTGGGCCTTCATCATCCTCTACAGCACTCGCAGGTGTAAACGTGGCTGAAGCCGTGGATACCCCTGAAAGGCCATGGAAAACATGCAGGCCCGGGACAGCAAGCATGTGTTGCGCCATGGCCGAAAAGCCAGGAGTTGGCGCCATGGAAATGTGCAGGGTGTAATTCACCACACCATGGCACGGACCAGCTGCCGTCATATCCTCAGCAAGCTGAGGTATACGGTAACGGCGATCATCCGCTCAAATCCGGCCCTCCCTTTGAGCCGCGAAGGCTACCCCTGTGGGAGTAGTTCCATGGAAAAAATTGCCTGTGCTCCCTGCGAGGGGTGCAGGTGTAATTCACCACACCATGGCACGGACCAGCTGCCGTCATATCGTCAGCAAGCTGAGGTATACGGTAACGGCGATCATCCGCTCAAATCCGGCCCTCCCTTTGAGCTGCGAAGGCTACCCCTGTGGGAGTAGTTCCATGGAAAAAATTGCCTGTGCTCCCTGCGAGGGGTGCATGTTCGTCCATTTCCATGTCCACGGCTTCAACGGCTGAACCCAGCAGAAAATCCTCTTCCTCGTGGCCATCATAGACTGCCTCTGAGCTAGCAAAGAGTGCTAACCCGGGCTGGCCAGGGAAGGTACCGTAAGAGGAGGCAGTACCTTTCGGGCGCAGACTCATCAGGCGCAAACCTGGCTCCAGCGGACCTGGCCCAAGATCAACCGATGAGGAAAGTCTCCAACCGGGGTCATTTAGGCCTGCTCTAGGATCCATTGGCAAGGCTTACCAGTTTTCTGAGCACCTATAACATCTATGTAATTGTAATAGACATCACCTGATAACTCGATCCTGAAGTGGCCTCAGACGAATTATGATGGTCAGACATGACAACAAACACTCTAGAACAACTTTTGATAGATAATTTAGCAAAAACTTAGCAAGTAGAAGAAAAACACAAGCATGTGGTTCAGTCAAACAGTCAAGAAAGAGGCAGTGTCAGTCTGCGCATACGCGAGGTTGGGGCCGGCATCCGGCAGACTCTCACCTGTCTACTTGCCCAGTAAGGGCACCTATCTGTTTTAATCTGGGGTTATTGAGTGAAGGTCGATATTTAGGCAATATCATAGTGTTAGGGAGTCATGTATATCTCTTGAAGTGAAAAGATATTGCCTGAAGGAACATACATGCTAAATTTGTTTTTAATCCACCAACAATTGACAAAATAAATGAATTTTAACCAAAGGGTTCAATAGTTTCAATGAACCAGAGTTATGTCCCTTGTTTTGAGGTGCGGCCATTACTAGTCCAAATAGATGTTCGGTTGAAGACACATATCTGCTAAATTTGATTCTAATCCATCAACAATTGACAAAACAAATGGATTTTCACCATAGGTTTCAATAGTTTAAGACTTAATGAACCACAGCTATGGCATACACTTTATATCCATAGTTCAAATAGACTGAATGAACATATCTGCTAAATTTTATTTTAATCTATCAACAATTGGTGAAAACATGTATTTTCCCGGCCATATAGCTCAATACTTAAAAACACTCCAATGAACCCGAGTTATGCCCCTTGTTTAAGGGTGGGCTCACTTCATATTCATAGCTCCAGTAGATGTTATCTAAAGGAACAAATTTATTAAATTTAGTTGTAATCCATCAATAAATGACAAAAAGTGCAACAAACGTATTTTCCCCATAGGCATCAATGCTTTGAAAATATAGCAAGGGACATAACTCTGCTATTTGTATTTAATATTCCTAGCCCAAATAGATATTGCCTAAAGGAACATTTCTGCCGAATTGGGTTTTAATCCATCGATAAATGATGAAACGTGCCACAAATGTATTTTCCCCATAGGCTTTAATACTTAAAAATGCATTAATGAACCAGAGTTATGGCCTTTGTTTAAGGGTGTGGCCTATTCATCTGTATTGCCCAAACAGATATTGTCTAAAGGAACAAGTCTGCCAAATTTGGTTTTAATCAATTGATAAATGACGAAACGTGCCACAAATGTCTTCCCCATAGGCTTCAATACTTTGAAAATATAGCAAGGGCTATAACTCTGTGTTATTCGTGGGTGGGGGCCACTTCATCTTCATAGCCCAAATAGATATTGCCAAAACGAACATATCTGTAAAATTTGGTTTTAATCTATCAACAAATGGTGAAACGTGCCATAATTGTTGACAGACACCAGACGACTCGCCATTGCATAAGCTCACCTAGGTGAGTTAAAAAATTACTTTCCATGGCAAAATTGACTACTAAGGTATTTAAAAATAGGCAAACCATATATTTAATTTATTTAAAGTGCTCAAAAGCATCATTTAACATGCTGTAACTGTTCTATGTTTGCGTTCCCTGTTACATTATTTCTCAGCTGTACTGTAGTATTGAAGATCACATATTTCCTGGAGAATTCATTCTGCTGTGTTCCTCTGAGAGCCTTAACCCTTTAACGCTTGAATTTGTTTTAAAAAAATTCGATTTTCTCATAGAAAATGTCTATTTGCAGACCAAGAGAAGACTATTTTTGAAAATTTACCACTGGAATGACTGGCTCGGTTATCGAGCCAGCCATTCCAGTGGTAAATTTTCAAAAATTGTCTTCTCTTGGTCTGCAAATGGACATTTCTCAAGACCACTGCTGAAGCAGTTTTTGGCTGATATGAGTGTTAAAGGGTTAACAAACTCCTAGAAGCATTGCAATACAGCACTTTGGAAGCCTCAAATCACCCACATAAAGCATGGAACCACACCACACTTGAACCCTCTCTCACCAACCACTGAAGCTTTGTGACTACACATGTAAGTGGCAGCTCTCGCTCTCCCTCCCCACCATCACTCTTTCTCTCTCTCCCCACATTATTACCTGCAATATGGTACCATAACGTTAAGCGTATTTCTAGTTCCCATCCATCCAGGGAACTACCGCAGGGTTTACACGCAAACCCATTCCTACACCCGTGTGGGACATCCCTACATTTTGGTGGAGAGACGTAGTGAGGATTCACAGAATTTACCATAATTTTCAAAGAATGGGTGACAGTCTGTACCGAGCCACAAACCCAGGACCCGTAAGCCCGAGACGCCACCATTGTTTTATATTTCTGTAACACGATCTTGTCAAAATACAACATAATAAAATATGCTTAAAATTTTGCTAGAAAATTCAATGAGATTTGGGAAACTTATTGCAAAATCAATCAATTGTAGCATTGGAAACTTCTGATGATTAGTAGTGCTGAATTTAGCAGATCTCACAATTTGACGCAGGATGTCACTGAAGATAGTTCTAATTTATTCTATCATAGCTGATTTCATCAAATCTTAAGTAATAAGAGTAATCTCTATTAAGATGGTGACATTAAATAGCTACCTCATTTCCCCAGCTTGTCCAGCCAGACAGCAAATTTCTAGCAAACAGTTCTAAGCACTGTGGCTCACTCGGAAGATAAGGCTGCAGAATATCTGGTGATTAGAAATTACATGATGATATACAGTTAAATCTGACTTATATCAGCCTTCCTCTTGGGCCAACAATTGGCAGTTCTTTAATTAGCATTTTAATGGTGAAATTTGGTCAACAAAACTGCAATATTGTCATAGAAAATATCCATTTGCAGGCCAAGTTTTATTTTTAATTTACCACTGAAATAACTGGCTTGGTTATCAAGCAATTGATTCCAGTGGTAATGTTTCAGAGTTTGTAATTCCTTGGTCTGCGAATGGCCATTTGTCAACACCACTTCAAAGGATAATTTTGGCCGACATGACCACTAAAGGATTAAGACAGGTCATCAAAACAAGACAGGTGGTCACTTTAACCACCTGCTATAAGCATCCACAATGATGCTGTGGTAATGACTGTGTCTGCCAGTTACTGATTCCGCATTTTGCGGCTGCCGGGCTTGCAACTTCCCGTTTCTAAGGACACCCGGCAGTCGTACCTTGGAATCCTAATAGCGCACATCTGCCGCTGGTTCCACGGGCTGATTCAGGACCACTGTTGGGTGAGTAACCTATTATATGTAGCTATGTTACTACAAATGATGTCAGGAGTACTTCGCGCCCTAAATTAAATTAAAACATTTTTTTTTCAAAATTATTTTTCACATTTTGCTGCTTAATTCTCGAGAAGGATGTGGGCTACTAGAGTATTACTTGAATGGCGCAAATTGTCCTCCATTTTGAAATTTCGACAACTGCGAAAATTAGATCACATTTTTATCATTTCCTGGTAGGTAAGACTATATTTTAAATATTTTAAATCAAATTAACCTGATTTTAACTTCATTTTTAATTTCTGATCTATTTTCGTTGTATTTGGTTTGACATTTTCCAATTATTTGGCACTTGTCAGTCCTACAAGTTGTATATCTATTTTCGTGGTATATTTATTTCACGACATATCTAAATAACCGTGACCTTTACAAACCATGGACCTGGATTAATCACGTCGACCCGTTGCGTTCACCCAGAGCACCTGTATTTTAACAAATATTATATGAGGGGGAACTTTGGCATTCACCTAGAACACTGGCATTCAAATAAAATTGAAGCAGAGATACTTATCAATTAAATGAAAAGATGTTCCTTGAACGTATTACTTAATTTATCTTAGATTGATAAAACATTACGTCATTTATTTTACATTGATTGGTACAAACATGTAACTGTAGTAAAATATTTTGAATTGGAGTTTTTTCGGCCGCAGCCTGTCGACCTCCCCCCACCAATTTAACACAAAGCAGGATAACGAAAAAATTGATTGACTGTACGTGAAAGCAAATTGGTGAGGCTCCCTCTCACTAGGAATATGCCACAAGACCAAACCCGCCAAAATTATCAGTGGGACCAAACCCACCCGCAAATTATAGAAAAACTGCGGAACCACACCCGCATAAATTATACGGACCGGACCCGCACAAAATTATAGCACCCAGCAGGACCAATCCAGCCCAATAATATATAGTATACTGCTCCGGAGCTGCACAATAGTATAAGGCTAGCGCCGGAGCATTTATTCCTAGAGAGGAGTGGCAATTGGATTTAAATATGTCTAAATGGAACATCTCAAGCAAGGTCACAGAATTCTGAACACAAGCCAAGAGAAAATGTAATTCTTTTCGCTATACCACCGTTTACCGCTATAATTCCGCTACGCAATTTAAAAATATTCATCTTTATGCAATTAAAATTGTCCGCCAATTCCAGCAGGAAAACATCCCAAAAATATTACTCAGATTTGTTTCACATAAACCTTTAACGAATCCGACAAAGTCTTAAAAAATCTATCATTGCCAACTGTAGACAAATGTGTTCCATGCCCTTGAAATAATGTAGTCTGTATGTGTAATAACATGCGAAATAAATTTGCCCAAACCATCTCTGGTGACGAGGTCTCTGCCCTTTCTGTTCACATGCTTTCGCTTAATATCAATTATCTTAGTAACATCTTAATGCACACCACGACATGAGTCTCATCAAAATATCCGCCCAGACCAATACTGCGTCTTTAAAAATGGAATGGATATACTTTATGTCACCATACATTCTCCTAAACAAATTTGATAGTTTAAATTGGGCAAGGTCATTACCACCAACGTGAATGACTATCATTACCGGAACAGGACTGTGTAACATTTGGTATTGAATTGTTGGCAATCGGTCGCTCCACAGCACCCCACTTTTGCCCATCCAGCAGACTCTGAACTCCTCTGTATCTATTCCCATGTTAACGAAATCCAAAACTAATGCCCGCTCATGAGCCCAGTGAATTAATGATAACCCAATAATCCATATCTCTGTAATGGAACAACACATTGCTTATGTTTAGTGAGCGATTCTAATATAACTATTGTATACATTTGACTGCCACCTGCCTAATTTCTTAATCACTTCTCATGAAACATGACAGATGGAAGTGAAAAGGAATTTGCTTACACAGCAGTCTATTTCCTGCATAAAACGTTACTATTCTGTGAGTCGAGTAATGTTAAAACTGGGACTTGGAACTCTGGAAATGGAACCAATCTCTGATATGCGGAAATAAATATGTGGCAATAACCCCACTTATATGCCATTGCAGGCTATGTCTTGATTGTAACCCCTCCCATAGGTTTACTATGGGATTTTGGATTGCCACGAAATCTGGTTAAATCACAATTTTAAATTATCTATAATGTTTTCAATGTCTACAACATTTTAATAAGTAAGGCTATGATGGGTTTTTTTTCGCCATACGAAGAAAGCGGTAAAATTAAATAAAAGAAATAAATGCGAGTTACCACTTTTCGTAAGGGGTGAGAATAAGGATATAGACCCATTGCAATCTGTAACTGTAACAATTCCGATCATTCTCAAGAAATCCAGCAATTTTTCTGATATCAGTTGAATGCTTTCAGTGTTCCCTATGTAGTGAGCAAATCTACCCTTGTCTAATTTCATCAATTTCATGTGCTGAACATTTAAGAATCATTATCACGGTCATTTATTTATTATATTTATTACAACTACTGTGAACATTTACCACTGTGATATTACTTATTATTCTTGACCATATTTTTAGACAATACTCCGCTCTCTTCATTTAAAAAATGGTGGAGGTGGTGTCGGTGGTTGTGGATAGTGATGTTCATTGCATTAACCTTTGCCGATGACCAAGTATTCCCTTCTAGTATCGTACGGTATAACAGGATTGGTAGGGCTTCTCTCATCACATTCAGAACAGATGTCGACATTTACGTCATTTAAAAAATTGGTGTCTGTGGTGGTGGAGAGTGAAGTTCATTGCATTAACCTTCGCCGATGACCAAGTATTCCCCTTCTAGTATGGTACGGTATACCAGGATTGGTAGGGTTGCTCTCATCTTATTCAGAACAGATGTCGACATTTACATGTATTCATAAATATCACCATTATAATGTCAGTAATCATCCGCATGTTGTTTAATTCGCATCAGAATGAATTCCTGTATAAGTGCTTAAGTCTTTTACCAGTCAGACCTGTTGCATGACCAAGATTGCTAAGTGTTTAAGAAACCTTTTATGTTTACTTTGTCTCTGCACAATAGATCTTGGGCACACATATGTTCTTATCAGGTGGGAAGAAATTGGGATAATCGTGGTTGTGCTCATTAGGTGATGCCCAAGTAGCAATTCCTGACCAGATGATCTCTATAGATGATGTTACTAATTCATAGATCCATTTCTAGCTATATGCCTTGCCAATTCATAGCTAAACTCTGCCCACTTTGTATGCGCATTGGAATCGATTTTACCACCTTAAAACATAATTTTCCAGACTAAGTTTCAAGGTGACTATACAGGTAAGCGGTTGAATATTTTGAAACTAATTTGACTGCAGGTTGTTGCTGCCTATGTCAGCAACAGCAGATGACCTGGATATTGACTCTGTTTTACCAGCATTACTCCCCTTGGATGATCCGAGGGGAATGCATTACACATCCTCTGGGCGCATGAGGTGTCAGGTCCGAGGAGATGGCTAACGACCAATTCATAAGCACTTTTTCAGCTTCACTCCCCTAGGGGCATGAGGTGTCAGGTCCGAGGGGAATGCATTACACATCTCCTTGGTGCATGAACATCATGACTTGTCATGTCAGAGGAGATGACCAACTACAAAATCACACAAGTCGGAGTCAACATCCAGTTATAATCCATTAGATTTTGCACATTCTACTTATCTTCCTGCAAATATTATCTTCATTCAGTATTATGAGATTGATGTAATTAAAACGATACTATGAAATTAGTGCTTCAAATTTTAAGATTCTGCATGACACTGAAGACATTCAACTTGTCCAGAAAACACTATCAATCGTTAACATTATTTTCCGTTAATAATAATCATAGTTGTAATTTCGGCTGTTTAATAGTAATTTTGAACAGTTATTAAACAATCTGCAACAGCAAAATCCAGTTTTATTTTCATTAAATTTTGGGAGACTCTAAATTGATTGGACACATAAGCACATAGTGGTTTATTGGCTAGTTTAAAGATGGCCTTATGTTCCATCAACAATACTCCTTGAGATGCCAATAACCAACAGGGGTCGATTGCTGTATGACTCACAGAACGCATTATTATAATTACACATTTTTCAAATGATGCGTGAATGATTGCGCGTAATAATGCGTGGTAATAGTTACGCATTTCTTGAACAGCGCATGGACAATTACGCGTTACAAAGATGCATTGTCAAATGATGCGTAATTGTTACGCATTGTATTGTTAATTGTATTTATTGTCCGTCATGACGCGTGGTGATAATACTGTTTTCTATTTATGTGTATATGGATTAAATCCATTTACACGCTTTGTCTAATAAGTATATGCATCATATGTTATGATGCAAACTCATCTACGTATAGTGAAGTTCAGTTTTAGGTTAGCTATGCTATGTCAGTTATACATTTGTCAGCTCAGATATTTTATACGGTAGCTCAAATACATATATATAGTTTTATTAGGTCAGCTCAGATATTTTATAGGATAGCCCAGATATATTAATTCTACATTAGGTCAGTTCAGATATTTTATATTAGGCCAACATATTACATATGCCATATCTCTATATTTCCTTTATTAAACATGTAATAATTACATGTTAAAATGATGCAATGATGTTTATTACTCTATAATGCAGAAGTCCTGCATATGACAGTATATCTATAACATGCATTTAGCAAAGACAGCATAAGTCGTGCAGATGTATTTCTTGCGCTTACCATTTTATAATGCGCAAAGTAATTGACGCGTTAGTCATAACGCAAAATCATGTTTCTTTCTTCTGCTGTATTATCTGTTCCGTTTTAGCTTCATTCAGATATATTTATTGTGATAGGGATAATGGTTTTCCAGATTTCCTAAATTTGTAAATTCCGATCCGTTCCATTATATAAACGGTATATATCTTATATCATAATTGTTAAGGTTAAAGATGATCACTAAATTAAAGACTTTATGCAACATTCATAGGCTTTCCTTTAATCTCAGATAACACTTCCATTAAATTCATGTGACATTATTTTTATTACTTCTATTTATTAATTCGTCAATTCCGTCAATTCTGTCGTTTTTTCTGCTGTGGTGGAAAACCACCATCCTTAATTTTAGTTATGGATGCTATGCTATGCTATTTTAAAATCTGTAATGATGACTCCTCGTCCGGTGGCCATCAGTCTATCCACCTGTTTTAAACACTAATTAGCGTCTCGTTCCATCTGGATGGGTTGACACCCATAGACAAATTTTTTTTTCTTTGGATATATAAATTAGGACATTAACATAGATAACCATTAATTCTGGTCAATTCTAATTCTTCCAAAGTTAGCAGCTGAGCGTCAATGCCTGTATGTTCTTGTTAAATTGTTGTCTTCTAAAGGATTTTATATTAGAAATTTCTGGAAATTTAATTTTAATAAATTTTCTAGTACAATTTTTAATTAAACGACCTTGTCTGAACTGGCAGTTCATGTTTTTAAAATGGGGGAGGGTGTGGTACTGGCGGTGTCCGCCTGTTACTGATTCCTCATTTCGCGGCTGCCAGGCTTGCAACTTCCCGCTATTTCTAAGGATGCCGGGCAGTCGTACCTTGGAATCCGAATAGCGCACATCTGCCGCCAGTTCCACAGGCCGATTCAGGACCCCTGTTGGGTGAGTAACCTATTATATGTAGCGATGTTACTACAATGCCAATCTGCTGGAATCACCTATAATCAGCCAATACAAAACAGTCTGACTTTTAACATGGTATTTCATTAATATTCAATTTCTGTGCAACTATTTCTGGGAAATTTCAATATTGCAAGTGGTAATTTTGATTCGTCAAGAGCCCAATGTGTCACTGGCTATGTTACTCTAGTTATTGTAGTCACATGACAACATCGATTGCTACACCTCTGGTATACAGTAGCCCTTCTGTCTATTCATGGCTGATTGGTGTTTGACAATTTGAAAATCTTAATGACCTCTTTGACTGTTTGGGTAAAGCCACTCAGCTTCAAAGCCAACTCCAACTTGGTTGTGGAAAAGTATCAAAACAGCATATTGCTTTTTGTTTCTATGAGAATTGTTAATACTTACCAGATGTACTATAATGCTAATGTCTTATTATCCAGTCTCACTCAAAATAAACCTAAATAAAACTTCGCACTCTCCATGGACCTGCTTTACTTGCTTCCAGGAAATATCTAGAGCCCTAGGTACCGAGTCAATAGTGCTTACCCATAATATACGCTAGCGTAACCAAGTGAATCCACAATGAGGCGTGCATGGACGTTTTCTTAATGCAATCTGCGAATCTAATTTGTAATCTTTGACAAAGGGTACAATAGTGCCTTTGTAATGTATCTGCATAATGTATCAGGTGGTGCATTGCTATGGCCCTTCAGTTTCTGTGCTATAGAAAATAAACAATTAAAACACTGACCAAGTCAGCAGCCACCGGGCACTTTAACACAGTCAGAGGTAAAAGTAATTAATATCAAATGATTAATTCTACAAATTCTAGATTAAACTTGGAAAAAGGTCAAGAGATAACCTGGCTAAGCAGGTTGAGTTAGAATAAAGTTCTAAAATAATCACACATCAAAAGAACTCTTTACCATAAAAGAAACGGCCGCAATAATGACCAATACCTACAAAAAAACCCTAGCTGATTAATGCGATGACTAGCAAGGGCAAGCGGACAGACTGAGTGCAAGGATAACAACTAACAAAACAAATACCAAATTACAGGGCGCTGCCATCTTGGCTCAGGGCGCATCCATCTTGACAGAGGAATAGGAATCATTAAACAAGAGGCCCAATTGCCTACGACACTCACCTGGACCATTAGCGTTGGAACCATTTGCATTTAAATAGACATGAAGGATAATTTTTGAAAAATCCAAGATGGCAACTAAAGAAAGCAACCTACCAAAATTTGCATCTCATATGTTAACGCCTACAGCCATAGGATAATTTCACCTAAATTTCATTGAAATCGGGCCATTAATTAAGGAGTCTGGTTTTAAATGATTGCGGAAAAAAAAATCGACCAACCAAATTCTGAATAGACATTCTGGAGCCTACAATGATAGGGTCTTTTGACAATTTCCAGTAAATTTTTCATAAAAGCTCAGATTTGCACCGAAATAATTGACCAATCAAAATTCTGACCAGAGATCCCCCAACAGACCCCCCTTTAGTGGGTTGGTCTGTAGTTTTATTAACCACTATAAAAACGTACTTACCGTTCAATCACTACTTGCTAAATCAAATATCTGCATTTAGCTATCAGAATAAAATTTTTATGCTCGCTTACATACTCCCTAATGCCAAACCATCACCATGTAGACCCTCAACCAGGCTTCTGGAAGAGGGAACTCCTGCATTAGCCTTACAATGGACTGGCACCAGTCTGTACTCACTCCTTGGTGACGCTTGTCACCAAGCACGCTCGCACATGCGCAGTAGGTCCCAAACGTGAAAACTGATTCACTTTTCTAAATTTAAGTGCCATATATCCAGAATAGATTCTCAAATCAATACCCAGCGCAACCCACTAAAGGGGGGTCTGTTGGGGGTTGTTATTACACCACAAAAACATCCATTACCATTCAATCACTACTTGCTAAACCCGTAGATTTGGTCAGTGTCCCACTACGAAACAATGGTGGGAGGAGATTTGAGAATCCATAAGCAAGGATAAAAATCAAACAAGATAAAACCAGATGTTAACAACAAAACATAATGGTGCATCTAAATCAATCACACAGTGATTATCAAACAAATCAAACTTTAAACATAAAGAAATAAATAAAAACCAAAGAACAACTCTCATCATTGCACGCAGACACACGGTCCTAACGAAAATGGTGGGATGTGCTTGGTAAATGGTCTTCAGCCTTTTTTGTTAAAATTGTAATGTTCCTAAAGAATGAAGCCGCTGCGCTCTGGTCTTTCAAATAAAAAGTGGTAAAAGTAGACTTGGATTTCCATCCTGCAACTTGCATAACTTCGCCTACAGAAGAGCCAGAAAAAAGAGCGAAAGAGGTAGCCATCCCTCTAACATCATGAGCCTTAATGTGAGAGAGATTGATATGCTCAGGAGAAGCAATCTCGTAGCAAAGTTGAATGGTTTCACAAATCCATCTAGCAATAGTTGCTTTAGAGACTTGTCTGGCTACCCCTTCCGCATACGGAACCAAGAAATGGAACGGATCGAATCTCTTAAAATCAGTACGACGCTTATAAGCTTTAAGAGCTCTGACTGGACACCAGAATCTGTCAGACGGAGAAAAGGAAGATAAAGATTTTAAAATAATCGGCGTAGCTGGATAACGGTTTGATTGAGTTTTTGATCAAAAATCCCTTCTAGGATATAAGACCAAGCAGTCCCCAGCTTCGATAAACCTATCCTTTTCAGCGGAAAAAGCATGGATCTCAGATCGTCTTCTAGCAGAAGCCACTAGAAAACAGCCTTAAAAGTTAAAAGCTTTTAAGCGAATCGTAGAGATAGGTTCGAAATGATGACCTGCCAAAACCTGAAGAACCAAAGCCAAGTTCCAGGAAGGCAAAGTAGCAACAGGAGGACAAATATTACCTAAACCTCTGACGAAACCATTAAGAACCTTAGTAGCTTTAACATCAACGTTCAACAAACAAGCAAGAGAAGATGCTAAAGAAAATCTATATCCTCTAACAGTGTTAGCAGTCAGATGTAGAGAATCGAACAGATAAGATAAAAAGTCTAACACCTGGGAAATAGAAACAGAATCGGGCACGAGATCATGATTTGAACACCATTCTCCCAAAATATTAAGTTGACCCTTGTAAACTCTTCGGGTCGACTCCCTCCTGGCCGAATCAATGATTTCCTGAGATCTTGCAGAAAATTTATTCTCAGGGACCGAGCACTCGATATTCTCCAAACACACAGACTGAAGATTCCTGGGTTTGGATGAAGGCAAGTTCCCCTTAGTTGGAACAACAGGTCTGAGGACACTGGAAGCAGATGAGGGAAGTCTATTAGAAGATCGAGACGGTCTACAAACCAGATCCTTTTTAGCCAAAAGGGAGCTATCAACAAAATCTTGCAGATCTGGTCCCTGACTTTCTTCAGAACCAAAGGAACCAGGATAGTTGGAGGGAACGCATAAGGGAGGATTCCTGTCCAGGACTGACACCATGGCGTCCACAGCCAACGCCTGAATGTCCGGAAAAGGAGACATGAAAGAGGAGATCTGGGCATTCAGAGAGGTCGCGAACAGATCTATGTGGGGACGATCCAGGAGGTTGAAGATCGCTTTGACAACCGACCTCTTTAACTGCCACTGTGTGGGCGAATTTGGAGGGGCGAGACAATTGATCCGCCAGAAAATTCAGACATCCTGGGACAAGGTGGAAACCAGGAAAATCTGGTTCATGCGACACCTCCAAACAAAGGAGAGACGACTTTGTGCCCCCCCTGATTGTTGATATAAGAGACTACTGTTGCATTGCCTGATCGAATCGAGATCTTGAGACCCTTTACCCGATCCGACCAAGAAAGGAGAGCCTTCTTGACAGCCTACAACTCCAGAATGTTGATGTGGGCTGACGACTCCTCCGGGGACCACAGGCCTGAGACAGACAGGGAATCCCAGACCGCTCCCCATCCCTCCTGGGAAGCATCTGTGAAGACGATCGCTTGAGGAGAAGACTTGACCAGAGGAACACCCATCAGAAGCAGTGATCCTTCCAAAATTCTAGGTGGGGACTTAAATGCTCTTTGACAGGGATCTGATGGTAAATTGAATGAATCAACCGTTTCCACAGGGACATAACATACATTTGGAAAGGTCTTCTCATCAGCGATTGCTCTGACCACGCAGAGGACAGAATTTCCATGGCTACTAGGATGGCTTCTACTCTTATATCTGAAGGGAAGACTAAGCCTCGAACTAGGTCGAAAGAAACGCCTCGGTGGGTGAAAACTTGAGACGGAGTCAAAGATGATTTTTCTAGATTTATGACCCATCCTAGACTGGAAGCCAGACTGCAGACCTCTGGAACAATACTTGACAGAATTGAGGAAGATTCTGCTTTTAGTAACCAATCGTCTATATAAACGTGAAGGGGAATAGAACGACAGTGCAGAATTCCTGCTACTGCTGACACTAGGGTGAAGAAGAAAGGCGCCGTGGTCAGGCCGAAAGGCATGACTCTGAACTGCCATACCCGGCCCTTGAAAGCGAATCTCATGAAATTTCTGAAAGAAGGGTGGATGAGAATATGAAAATAGGCGTCCTTTAGGTCTATGGACGACGTCAACATGCCTGGACTCAGACTGGCGATAATCTGAGATACAGTCTCCATTTTGAATTTTGGAGCAGATATTAGAAGATTTAATCTCTTTAGATTGATAATTGGACGCCATCCACCTGTTTTCTTGGGGACTAGAAAGAGAGTTGAGTAGAAGCCCAGGTCTACTCTCCAACAAGGAACCTCTTCTATAGCCTTCTTTAGACACATTGACTCCAATTCGTCTTCCAGGGCTCCCAACTTCTCCAGATTGGATGGAACTGGAGTCCATTTGGGCTGGCAAGACAGAGGAGGCGGCAGATCTATCCAAGACGGTGCATAACCCCAGCGGATTTGTTCTAAAAGCTAGGAGTCCTGAACGAGGGCTTGCCAAGTCTCCCAAAACAGAGACGGGTGCCCTCCTACTGGCATGCTGGGAAGAAGGGACTGCACCGATAGATCCAAAGGTGGTAGAAGAGGAGGAAGGACTGGGAAAAGAGAAAAGGAGAGGCCTACCCGGGCTGTGGCCATACCTTAAAACCCGTCTAGTCTGAAAACCTCTAGAGGAGCGGCCTCTAGAACTAGATCTAGAACCTCGTGAGGAAAACTTACCCCTTCTCAACTGAGAAGGGGCTTAATGAACTTGGGCTCTAGGTCTATGAGAAGAAATGGAGTTGAAACAATCCTCCTCCGTGGATCTGGATTGGGAAACAGAGGACCGATTAGAGTTAGTGAAAACCCTTGAAGGATAAGCCCCATACTCATCCGGCTTGAGACTCTTCCTCCTGCGAGAGGAAGATGGACTCTTGACCGAGGAAGAGTCTCTCTTAACTGAAGGCTTCAAAATAGAGATCTGATCACGCAGATCCTTAGCTGATCTAAGGCGATCAGACTCAGCTCTAAGAATTGAAGTAGAATTTTGGCCAAAGATATCCAATCCGAAAGGAGGAGCTGAAATAAGGTTACTCCTGAGAGAGTTCGAAATATTCACCTCCGAAAGTTTCCTTGACCTTCTTTTAGAGGTAATGAAGCCCAAGGAATGGCAAACTGAGTTCAAGGAACCTCTTGAAAAATCGGCTAACGATCGAAAAACTTCAGGAGGAATCTGATTACCTTTCTCCTGAGTCCTGAGAAGAGCCTCTGAAAGAAGGGCCAGAAAATTAGCTGATTTTAATTGAGCACGACAAACAGACTCCCATT
Source organism: Chaetoderma sp. LZ-2023a (assembly GCA_034401795.1). Taxonomy (NCBI): domain Eukaryota; kingdom Metazoa; phylum Mollusca; class Caudofoveata; order Chaetodermatida; family Chaetodermatidae; genus Chaetoderma; species Chaetoderma sp. LZ-2023a. The sequence goes on along the minus strand of CM067369.1, from coordinate 69,392,940 downwards.
TAAAAAGGTCAGCAGATGATTCAACCTTAGAGGATTCCTTAAGATTCGAAGAAAGAACATCCCAAGTCGGACCATTAAGAGATTGAGTAGAAGCCAATCTAATAAAATCATCTTTCGGAACCTGAACCGGAGCATCTACCTTGGGAGTAAGAGAACTCTTTTGATTGAACATCATTAACATAAAAATCCAGCATATCTACAACCAAATTATCCACTGGAAGAACACAAGGAGCACTAGATGAAGCATCAGAAGATGAAAGAGCAGATCCGAACGAAGGAGGATCAATCGAAAATTTATCCTGAAAAGGAAGAGAGAGAAGAAGCTATCCATTGATGAGACTTAGACCAGTCATACGGAGAGGCCCTCACCGGATAGAACCTCTTCAGATCCCTGGCCCTGACTGATCTCTGAGTAGCATTGACAGAAGAATGAGATGGAGAAGAGGGAGGAGGACAAAGGTCTGAGTCTAAAGAAGCAGATGAATCAAAGATTCTTAGAGAGGAAGGAGAGGATAAACCTCTAGAGGTAGCATCCGAGAAAGAGTCCAAAACCAAAGAAGACGGATCAGATGGACTAACACCACGATCCTCTCGCTGATTAGAAGGAAAAGAATATGAATCTAAACCACTGGCTGAAAATCTGGAAAGGATTGAAAATCTAGCTGAAATAATAGAGCGATGAAGAGAGGAATCGCGACTTACTGAAAACAATGAAAACTCTCAACCTGAATCAACTATCTGGAATTCCAATTCTGGAGAAAGAACGACAGAAACAATAGGATCCAAATGATCAAAAGCAGGAGAAGAGGAAGAAAAAGAAGGAAGAGCAGAGGCAGACGGAGAGGAAGATGAAGAAGGGATATGAGAAGAAGAGTTCTGATGGAGAGAAGCCGGAATATGAAGAAAACCTGGAGGAGGAGAGATAGTTGAAGAGTGAAACAGAGAAGAAGAATTAGAAACATCCCTAGCCGACAACACAGATGAGGAGGAGGAGGAAGGATGACCACTACCTTTCTTAGAAACTACATGAGAAATATGAGAAGGAGAAGAAGAATGAGAGTGTGATACTACTTCACGAAAGGAAGGATGAACAAAATCAGAAGAAAGAACAGACTGAGAGAGAGAAGAATGATCAGGATAATGCCTATCAAAAACGTCAGTAGGAGCGGCGCATACTACTATAATGGGAATCTGAGTTAGTCGACAGCTCATAATTTGATGCGCAAAAATTGTTTCCAGCAGAAACTGGAACACCGAAACCGGAAATAGAATGCTTCACCGGATCTACTTGACCTGGAGAAGCATCTCTTAAACCGGAAGCAGATAGACTGTCACTGGAAGCAGAAACGGAAAAAACGGAAACGGAAACGGAAGTCGATTGCAAGGACGGGTCTAACAGACCCGGATATGCATAAGTAGAACCGGAAGTAGCTACACTTAGCCGGAAACGGAAGTTAACAAACCGGGACCGGAAAAAGAGGATGTATGCAAAGTCGGGTCCAACAGACCCGGATGTGCATTCTTCCTGCCGGAAGTATCAACACTACTACCGGAAACTGAAACTGGCAAACCAGAAATGGAAAAAGAAGAATGATGCAGTCAGATCCAACTGACCCGGATATATATTCTTCCTACCGGAAGTAGCAACACTACTACCGGAAGAGAAAACTGGCAAACCGGAAACGGAAAAAGAGGAATGATGCAGAGAAGGGTCCAACAGACCCGGATGTACATTCCTCCGACCCGAAGTAGCAACACTACTACCGGAAGAGGAAGCTGAAAAACCGGAAACGGAAATAGACGAATGATGCAAAGCCGGGTCCAACAGACCTGGAATCACATTCTTCCTACCGGAATCAGCAACACTACAGCCGGAACCGGAAACACCGGAAATGGAAGTGGACGGAAAAGTCGGATTATCATGAGACACCGGATGTTCAGCCAAGCCAGAAACAATCACGGTGCTCATTTCCGGATGCCCGGTCAAACCAGAAGACAAACTGGAATACAAACCCGCTTGCCCGGACAAGCCAGGAGCAGAGAACGGAGCAGAGGCAATCGGAGATCTTAACACATTTCTGGCAATAGGGATCACTGAAATATGTACTTTGGTATGTGAAGAAAAATCGGAAGCTTCCGCCACCGATGCCATCGCTTGAGGGTTATGCAGACCCTCAAGACTAACATGGTCTTTAGCCTCGCTCCTACCAGAGGATGACTTACCAGGCTTCTTTCTAGTCGCCAGATTTTAATTTCGGAGACTTAATCTCTTGTCTGGACGTCAGAGATATAGGCTTACCCCACTTACGCGAACGAGACTGGGGGCTGTGCTCAGAGTCTGACGACTCCTCTTTAGCAGCCTTAATCGTGGAGGAAATACGTTCATCTAAAGACTTTGTTAGCACGTTGGCGAATGATTCAAACCTGGCAAATAATGCCATAACGGGATCTGAGGTTGAGATAGAAGAGCAGCCCCCCCTCCGTTGTTGATACAGACGTTTTAACTGAGGTAGAAGCAGTAGTTACTGCCTCAGTACACTCAACAACGGAAGGAGAGCGACCTGAAGGCAACACAGGCTTAGAGACAAAATCATTGAAGTAAGCTTTTGAAAAGACCAATGGCCACCCCTTACATATCCCACACATTTTGAGAGGGGAGCAGGAGGTACACCTCAGGCAAACGTGACCCGCAAAGTCTTTAGCGTGAGAGCGATCACACTTGTTTGACGAACATTTGACTTTCTCAGAAGATAAAACCACTTCCTATAAAAATATGAAATGATAAGAAATAAAGCACTAGCTTCGTTAAAAAACTAATGAGAAAATCTACAGAGGAGACGTCATATGCATACTTAAGAAACTGACTGAAGACTGGAATCATAATGATTTCTGAGTGGTATTGTTTGAGAGCACTAGGATCTACGTTAATAGGAGTGGTATTGGCTATTTTATAACATGGTACTTGATGGTATATAATAGGCATGTTTACTCTAACCTTGAAAACGGGAGTAGTGACACGAAAACTGGTAACTCAAAAACTAGAGTTACAAAAACCTCTAAAACACCATGATATAAAAGTTAAACATAACTTAGGAAGGATTGACTTCATGGTAGGCATGTTTAGATGTCAAATAGATTGTAACTGAAAACTTTCAGAGCAAAGCTATAAACTTTTATTTCTATTGATAGCAGGCAAACTGTTCTGCTAGCAGAATATTTGAAAAATGAATCAGTTTTCACGTTTGGGACCTACTGCGCATGCGCGAGCGTGCTTGGTGACAAGCGTCACCAAGGAGTGAGTACAGACTGGTGCCAGTCCATTGTAAGGCTAATCCAGGGGGTCCCTCTTCCAGAAGCCTGGTTGAGGGTCTACATGGTGATGGTTTGGCATTAGGGAGTATGTAAGCGAGCATAAAAATTTTATTCTGATAGCTAAATGCAGATATTTGATTTAGCAAGTAGTGATTGAACGGTAATGGATGTTTTTGTGGTGTAATAACAACTAGAGCCTACCACTATAAAATCTTTCCAGCCAAATTTGGATAAAATCCACCAAGCAGTTAAAGAGATGTGCTTTGGCAACGTCTGGCAAATTTCTCATAAAATCTATGAGTTTCACCTCCAAAACCTGACCCTGGTCAAAATTCTGAATAGAAGTTATGGAGCATACCATGATTAGTGTCTTTTGACAATTTCCAGTAAATTTTTCATAAAATCTAATATTTTCACCAGAAAGATTGACCAATCAAAATTTTGAATAGATTTTCTGGAGCCTACTCGATAGGGTCCATCCAGCCAACGAAGGTTAAAATCCGTGAAATGATTAATGATGAGTAGCGTTTTGACAATTTACGGTACATTTTTTAATAAAATTTATGATTTTCACCAAAAAAGAATCAACCAATCAAAATTGTGTATATAAGTTCTGAAGCCTACCCCCCATTGAGTCCTTCCAGTCAAATTATTTTGAAATCTGCCAAGTGGTTAATGAGGGGTAGTATTTTGACAATTTTTGGTAAATCTTTCATAAAATTTAAGCTTCACCCAAAAAAATGACAATCAAAATTCTGTATATATGTTCTGAAGCCTACCCCCATAGGGTTCTTTCAGTGAAATTATGTTAAAATGTTAATGAGGAGTAGTGTTTTAAAGCAAAAGTTGATGGATGGCGGACAGTCGCCATGGCATAAGATCACTTGGCCATTATGGTCTGACAGGTGAGCAAACAATAAACAAGCATCCAGATAATGCTATGAAGCTAGCTGAAATGACTCCAACAATGGCTATGATTATAAAACAATGTGCCTAAATTTTGAAATTTCCCACAGGAATAACGACAAATATGCATGTTTCCAAGAATAATGCAACCTGTCCCTGCATTGATATCCCTTTTCCGTTCACAGTTGTGGTAATAATACACTGACCCGTTGAAAACGATATTTTGTTAAACAGAATAAGACGAGAATGATTGTACCTGCGAATTGACTCAGTACCTAGGGCTCTAGGTATTTCCCAGATGCAAGCAAAGCAGATCTATGGACAGTGTAGTTTTATTTAAGTTTATTTTGAGCAATACTAGCTAATAAGACATTACCATAACAGTACATTTGGTAAGTATTATTTGAAGTAAAACACAGAAACACTGGCCACATCATCTCTGCAAGCAATGCCTCCATCATCAACATCGAGATTAACTTATTCAAAAGAAAAGTCAAGACCATTGAAATTTGCACACACACCAATCCACCATAAACAGGGGTGAAGGCCTTTACATGGTATACCAGCGATATATACTGGTATATATTTCAGGTTTACTAGTATTCAGCTAATCAGTAATGTCTTACGTCCTAAAATAGTGCCGGTTTGTCATACCGACCTTTCAATGGTGGCTTCTTTGAATGTATGCTGCATGGTACACTGACAAGAACTTTCCTGTCAGGCACTACTGTCTGTGCTAACGTCTCTGATGTACGTGTGAACCTCCCCAAAAGAAGCGTTTCATAAGGCTTCTTCTGCACAGAATCTAAGCATGCCACCATCTCACCTGCGATTGTTACCTGTATAGAACACACCAGGTTGAGGTATGACAATGTGAGAATGAGTGTAGTAACTGGAAAACTAAAAACTACATTTCAAGATAATGATTAACTCTTTAATGTGCTTATCCCTTTACCGGTCAAATTTTGTCCAGAAAATTTAAATATATGCCTATTGAATGTCCATTTACAGGCCAAGAGAATAAAATTTCTGAAAATTTATCACTGGAATGACTGGCTCAGTTATCGAGCCAGTCATTCCAGTGTTAAGTTTTCAAAAATTGTATTGTCATGACTTGTAAATAAACATCCCAGAGGCCGGTTTTGGCATGACCTTTAAAGGGTTAAAGAATATCCATGTACAGGCCAAAGAAGGCTATATTAGAAACATTTTCATCAGGATAAGTCAGATGACTGGCTCGGTTATTGAACCAGATGTTCCTGTGATAAATTTTACAAAATAATCTTCTCATGGCCTGCAAATGGACATTCAAGGAGTGAATATTCTGATTTTCTTAACCAATCTTGACCTTTAAAGGATTAATGAATGTTTTGAACATAATTTGAATAAATTGTCTTTCAAACAAACTGACAGATATAATAATCTAGTACCAGCAAATGTTCCTATAATAAAATCTGAGTACAAATCACCAGGGTGACAGAGATACTACCAGATACAGTCTCATTTTGGAATGAGAGTGTACTTGTCAAAGAAAAGTACCCATGGTACAACACAACAGGCAAGCATAGCTTTGGAGAAGCATATCTTTAAGACTGAACAATAAAGCCTCACTGCCTGGTAGCAGCCTGCAGTACAATGACTCCTGGCACACCAAGTCTGACCGAAAGGTGTTTTGGATCAAACAGAAGCAAAATTCAAAACCTGAAAAAAAGGAGAAACATTTTCAAAATCAAGTACATTAATATGATGCAGACTACATTTACGCAGCCTATAGAGCAAATCAAAACAGTTGATCTAAATTGTATAAGTCTTTGCTGATTAAATTGTCATTTGAAAAAACCTTAACCACAGCATAATAAGAAGAACCTAGAAGCATATCAGCCCTAAAAAAATCAGAGTCCAAACTCAGTAAAAATATGTCAAAATCTAATCAAAATCTATTTCTTTTTAATGCGGAATAGACATGGGATCATCACATAAAATGAATCTGTGAGGGTTTAATAAAATCGGATAAATCCTTGTTTACTAAATTGTCATTTGAAAAAGTTTAACATCGATGAAAATGGACCATGCAATAATCAAAGTTCAAACACAGTAAAAGCATGGAAGGATTTATAAAATCAATTTCATTTGGATGCGGACTAGTTCTAATCAGCATGTAGAACCAATCTGCAGTTTTTATTCAAATCGGCTAACCCTTTGTTGATGAAAATTTTGTTGAGAAACCATAACTACAGCAAAAATCCTTAACCTGAAGGCATAAAGTTATCTAAGTTCAAAAGCAGAACAGAATGGAAATTTTTTGAAAATCTATTTATTTTTATACACACTAGTCCTATAGAATAAATCTGTGAAGTTTTAATGGAAATCCGATAACTCTATAGTGAGTCCAAACTACGTAAAAATCTGGAAAAATTTAGAAGATCTATTTCCTTTTGATACAGAGCATTTCTAATCATTGTATAGAACAAATCTGTTAAGTTTTATGGAAATCCGATAACTCTTTAGTGAGTAAATTGTCATTTGAAAAAACCTAAGCAAGGAGAAGTTTTTCACAAAAGTTAAAAAATAAACTAAGTCCAAACTGTGTAAAAATCTGGGACAAATTTAGAAAATCAATTTCATTTTGATGCAGAGTAGTTCTAATCATTGTACAGAACAAATCTGTAAGGTTTTATGGAAATCTGATAGCTCTTTAGTGACTAAATTATCATTTGAAAAAACTGAACATAACTTTAACGTTGACGCCGTCACCGCCATCGGAAAAGTGATACCTATGTCTTCTGCCAAACAGTATTCATCTCCTGCAGTTGTTTTCTAGCTTAACCCTTTAAGGACGAAGCCAGCTAAAACCAGCCTCTGCAGTGGTCATGGGGAATGTCCATTTGCAGGCCAAGAGAAGACTATTTTTGAAAACTTACCACTGGAACGACTGGCTCGATAACCTAGCCAGTCATTCCAGTGGTACATTAAAAAAAATAGTTTTCTCTTGGCCTGCAAAATGGACATTCAATACGTAAATATTTTAACTTTTTCAACAAATTTAGTCATTAAAGGGTTAAACAGTCAAGCGATATCAGTAAATTTATAAGCAGCCAAAATCACTTTCTTAAAACATGGTTGATCTGTTGGTTGAACATGCAAACCAATCAATCACGGATCAAGTCAATTAATGGGAACAACAAACACTACATTCTTATGTATGGGATGCATATAAGTTAACCCTTTAACACTCAAATTCATACCAAAAAAATTTAATTTTCTCATAGAAAATTTCCATTTGCAGACCAAGAGAAAACTATTTTTGAGAATTTACCATGGGAATGACTGGCTCAGATATCGAACCAGTCATTCCAGTGGTAAATTGTCAAAAATAGTCTTCTCTTGGTCTACAAATACACATTTCTCATGACCACTGCATAATCCGTTTTGGCTGATATGAGGGTTACGGGTCAACTGGGGTGTCTCCAGTACCAAATGAGCTATATACTGACCTTAATCCAAAACCACTGTGCAAGCCATGTCACAGACCAATAAGGGAACAAGGTCCCTTTAACAAAGTCTTGTTGCTGCTGTTTATTTGTGGTCCAGACAATGATCAAGGCATCATTTGTAGCGAGGCTAGGCACAGGTAAGTGAAGTAGATCCTGCTCCTGAAGGCACCAGTATCTGATACAGAAATCAAACAGTAATTACACAGGGAATAATACTTTTTATTCAAACATCTATAAAATTAAGAAATTCTAGGACATATCTTTTTCACAACAGTTGATACTTAACATGATGAAGACTCTTCATATATGTTAACATATCCAACTGGTTCAATTATACAGAATTAAAAACATAGCTGGCTCTACTAGTCAAATTATTCCTGCCTGCACATGCGCCCAACTGGCGATCACCAAGATAACATGAGACCTAAGGGCCTGTGACACTCACCTGGACCATTAGCATTTGAACCACTTGCATTTAAATAGATGATGGTTAATTTTCGGAAAATCCAAGATGGCCACCAAAGGAATTGCTGAATCAAGATTCTTTTTTGATACATTGAAGCGTGCGCTTGTGCGTGCGCGCTCACACACACACACACACACACACACACACACACACACACACACACACACACACACACAACACACACACACACACACACACATACACACACACACACACACACTACACTCTAGGGTCCTGTCAACTGAGTTTGCGTGAAATTTTCTAAGTGCTTAATGAGTAGTAGGCATTTAATGGATTTCCAGAATCTTTCAGAAAATCCAAGATGGCAGCCGGAAATATTGACCAATCAGAATTCTCATTAGATGTGTTGAAGCCTACAAGCACAGAATTAGTCCACCCAAGTTTCGTTGAATTGGGGCCATTTATATTGGAGAATTAGGATTTTAAATGATTTCCGGAAATTTTTTGCAAAATCCAAGATGACCGCCAGAAAAATTAAGCAATACAAATTTTGAATAGAAATGCTGGAGCCTACCACAATAGGATCCTTCCAGCCAATTTGGTTGAAATCGGTTAAAGCATAAATGCGATTTGATAGATGACAGATGGACTGAGGGACAACCGCCATGGCATAAGCTCACTTGACCCTTCGGGCCATTTGAGCTAATAACCATTCTGTTGATTATCTTTAACCTAATTAGACTAGGCACTGTTACTGCCTAATCATACGCATGACAGACTTAAAACTTAATGACGCGCTTAACTACGTCATTCATTACGCATTTTGATTATCATAGAATTTTTGTAATGTATTTTGGGGGAAATTGAGTTCTGCTCAAAATATTCAACAGCACTTTTAATTTTGTTTTGCATACAATAAAACTTGTCTAAGGAAGGGACTCCCTGGTCCATCAAATGTCCACTGACTTCTTCATACATCTCACTGACAATAGTAAATAGCTTTTCAGGTCAAAGATGGTACGTAGCTCATTAAGATTGAGAGAATTATAACTGTCTAATGGCCATTTGGGTAATTTGGCGGCCAAGAGAAGACTATTTTAGAAATTTTATGATAACCGAGCGAGTCATTCCAGTAGTAAATTTTCAAAAATAGTCGTCTCTTGTCCTGCAAATGGACATTCACTAAGAACAGATTTTAATTTTCGCGAGAAATCTTGACCATCAAAGGGTTAAAGAACAAGCATGTTTTGGCCCCAAAAGAAGGTATCAGACACGATTACGACAATGGCACAGTATAGTATAGCTCAGCTCAGAAATAATGCAACAAGTTTCCAAAACAAAATAAAACGTACTGTTGAATATTTTTTACCATACTTGTTAAAACATAATTGGATTGGAAGGCAGCAATGTCTCTCAATCCAATTATGTTCAAAATATTCAACAGAATGCAGGTGATCAAACAGAATTGTCTAGAGTAAACGAAAAAGTAGTCAGACATTTTCCATTGTACTACTCAGATAGGCTATGTGCATAGGCAAGATAAAAATGCAAATTGGCCAATTTTTGTCTGGAAGTTTCCAGGATATTTGATGACAAGAAATTTTTTCTGCAAATCTTATCCCAAGAATTTTCAATAGAAACAGAGGTATCTCTTGAGCACTTCAGTGAAAATGGACAAGATGCGGGGATGCTCATTTTGAATTTACCAGAAAATATTACAAAGACTGCTGTTAAGACTTACCTGTAAAAGAAAAATTAACTATTTTATTGTTCGTTGGTACATTTTGCTCTTTGACTCTTTCTGAAACAAACCTGTGCATAAATTGGCTGCCAATGGTCTATGGAATGAGACAACAGACATGGCTTTTGCAAAGAAATATGTATTGTGTTGATATGTTATTGGGAAAAAACAACATTCTGAGGGGCAGCACTCTTGCATTTTGGGAAAACCAAGGAAATAGTTACAGAAACAGAATCATTTTTATTCTAACTTGAAGAACTTCAACATATTGAGCCATACCAAATTTTTGGTTGTTACGTTTCCTCAACAGTATTAGCCAAAGGCAAGTACATTTTCATGTGTCGCATTCAAACTTTAAATGAAATAACAAAAAATGTATTTTCATGTCGACTCCCATATGCAATCTAATTTAATAAATAGTATTCATAATAGGCCAGAAAATGTATTGCTTAACCCATGTCATTTTAAACAAGCAGCATTCTGAGGGGACACCTACCCGTAAGCTTTTTCTGAGCTGTACTGTATACAAGATTACATGTATTCACAAACGCTTGTCTTACTTCTTCTGTCTTTTCACAGACTTGTTCTGCCAGGGTGGGTCAAGCACAATCAGATCAAATCTCTTATCACCTGTCATAATAAAGGATGATTACCTCATTTACATTACTACATAAGAAAGTAGAATATTAGTCTACATCACAGAGCCAGAGGATACGCCCGACACACCCCAAACAAAACATTCATGTAATGCTGCGTGAACCGTGAAAGGCAAAGCATGTTTGATACACCTCACAGCCTCAGCCAAAGATGTATCTTTTGTAACCATAACTGGAGTGTGTTGATAATACAGCCTTGGCAACAATTTATTTGATTTTCATTGAACAGCTAAACGTATGCATTAAGTTTTAGTGTATATGAAAAACTCTTGACACTACAGCCTGGACAAGAGCTTTCTATGATGTTCAGTGAGCCATGAAAACTAGGTCACACTTTCAATATGGGACACACCTTTAGCATACAATGTATCCATTTATCAAGTTTTGTAACTGTAAGTGAACCCTCTTGACTACAGCACAGACAAGAATTTTGCTATTATGTCAGGCTGACCTCCTGATATATGGCACACCTGTATCGGCTGTATGGTATGATGCATCCATATATCAAGTTTGACTATATGTGACAAAGATTTGGAACTATGACATGAAAAAAAGAATCAGGGATGGATGCAGAGATGCATGTATGGACAAAGTGTGTGATTACAATATAATCCCACTTCAACACTACTAACAAGAATCTGGATTGGTGAATTTCTTTGCTGACCATTATGGATTTGCAAATATGTCCAGGAAATCATTAAAATATTATTCTTCAAATGCCCGGTCACAAATTGTACTTTTAAAACTTTAAAAATGTCTATTTCTGGCCATGACAGGGAATCGAACCCACAACTGGTAAGAGCACCTAGCATCATAGTCCATAAACGCTTCTACCACACCAATACCGCAAGACAGTTTCTGGCCAGAACTGTTGAAATGGAGGCTCTATATGTAGAACATGTCACTTCTACTTGAAATGCCAATGTTCCATGTGAGTGATACAGGCCCCTGAACAAGAGGCTCAAGGGCCTGTTGTGCTCACCTGGAACACACTCCTATCACACTAGGGTGCTTTCACACAGGTTTCATTAAATTAAGGCCCATGATTAATTAGTAATAGGGTGGGCTTATATTAGTTTTCCCCAAAAAATTTCTAAAAATGATACCACAAAAATTGAGCTCAATTTCCCAGTACAAATTCTCACCACCTTACGACTATGTTTAATGTATACCTCAAAAACATCATCGCAGAAGTGAAATTATTAAAATGGAGTGCCTAAATATTGTGTATCCTTTAATAAAGATCATTTATTACATTAAAATTAATCTTGAATGTAACATAAAATGGCATCACGAAAAGATATAAATCATGTGATTCGTCTCCGATTTCAAAGGAACTTTATTTGGAGCGAGTACTTGGACATAAAATATTCTAGAATCGGAACTCGGAATTGCTATATATTATCATTGTACAATAGGAACTGCTTATTGTACTATAGGTCTGATCTGAATAATGTGTACCCATTTGATAGAATAGAATAGAATAGAATATTTTTATTGGCACAGACTCTTAATACAGAAAGACACAGCCAAGTGGACATGACTTATAACATGGCATAAAACTTATATACATAAATACTTTTACACGCATGCGAGCACATGCATGCACATATGCACGCACGCACGCACGCACACAAAATACACACGCATAAAAAATATTAAATTTACATAATTACATAGCACTGCATGAAGTCATTACATTAGTTGTCAGCGAGCGACATGAATAGATGGCATATGTTATCTATCTATATATTTAGAAAAGTTCTTTAGATTCAGGAGGACAGATCATATGGGCACCACAACCCGCCCTCATATATCTTTATCTGCATCACAGAATCACTGGGTATAAGTCATAGCTTGATAACAAACTCCCGTTAGCACATTAGATCTCGCGAGAACACTGCGCCTCAAGACGCAAAAGAGCCAGTGGCTCGCCAACATAAGAAGCGGTCTATCTCATTTTAATTCTTGGGCTTTCAAGCAAATTTTGGTCGTGTCTTGATTTCGTTTTGGATCATTTGATGTTGGTCGGCATTACAAAATTAATAAGCAATACGAGACTGCTTGGTCAACACTTGGTTGGTACATAAATCTGGTCTTAAAATATATTTATAAAGACGGTATTTATCATGCTAAGACTGTTTTACGTGTCTTTTGACTACAAAATTGAGGAATAAACTTTATTATATCTTGAACATACGTGGTCTACTACTATTAGTTGTTATTTTATAGGTGGCCAAGATTTACAAATCCGAGGACTGTATTGATTGCTAGGCGTCAGGGAATGTATCAGGACAGAGATCGATGTAAAGTAGAGCGATCTTGTGACATGATTGTTATTATTATACACGCTATTCTTACAAATTTGTTCTTAAAATTTTCATTTCCCCCGACACAAATTGCTGAGTTAGGGGGCGGGCTTCTAATACAGAGTTTTGCCATTTTGAAACTGCTAAGAAATCATTGGGGCTCATATATGTCAAAGTTAGGGGGTTGGCTTCTATCAGAGCATGAGGTTCAATTAGGCGAAATATGGTAGTCTTTTTACCGATTTCTCAAACATTAAAAAAGATCCCAGATGGCTGCCGAAAAAATTGCTCAATCAAATTTCTCGTTAGGAGTGTTAAAGACATCAGATCCTTTAATCCAAGTTTTCTTGAAATTGGCCAGTTGGTTAGTATAGGGAGTAGCATTTAAAAATTACTTTGGGAAAATACAAGATACAAGAACAAACCAAACTTCTGCATACAAGTTTGGAAGCCTGATTGAAAGTTTGATTGAAATCAGACGTTGCGATTGAGCAATCTTTTACAGATGACAGATGGTTGGCATCACATAAACTCCCTTGGCTTTTCAGCCCAGGTGAGCTAACAAGATGTCTGCTGATCAAATTGGCCAATCAAAACTTTGAATGGAAACTCTAGTGTCTAACACCATGGGATTCTTTTCTTAAAATTGTTTGACATCGATGAAGTAGTTTATTAATATTTTTTGAATAACTTTAAAAAAATTCTCCACAGATATGAACAACGAAAAAAAATTTAAACAACATTTTCTGGTTACGGGTTGAAGCCTAAAATGGTAAAAACATAGGATCGATCCTTCCACAGCTTCATTGAAATTGTGGATTAAGGTTGGTTAAGGAGTAGTGCTTTAAAGGATTTCTTGAAAATTTTCAGAAAATCTTAGATAGCCCCTGGAAGAATTGACTACCAGTAATCAGATTTCTGTATATAAGTATGGAACCCTATGGCCATAGCATCCTTCCAGCCAAGTTTGTTTCAAATCGGTCAATTGACTATTGAGTAGTCTCTTACGGTAAAAGCTGACGAATGACAGGTCATCATGGTCTACGCTCACTTGGCCTTTCATATTTGCATTTAAACAGAAAAAGCAATTCTCAGTTTTCTTGCTACACGCTCATTTAATGTCCTGGCACAATACTTACCAATATTATTCATGAGAAGTTGGTGACAATGGCTGATATCTGACATAACAAAGGCACACTGGGATGGAATCAGGTAGCTATGGATACCAGACTGGATGCACCTAGGCTGCAAATCGTCATTATACAGAAATCTCTCAGTCAGCTGTTTACTGGAAAGTTCATAATCTGATATTATGAAACAAAAGTAAAGATAATCAAACAGGAAACAGGACCTTATTTTGTTGCAATGCTATCTTTCACGACACATGCACGCACACATGCACGTGTGCATGCACGCGCACACTCAAATACGTTACATGCTAGCAGTCGCCACAATCAAAATGGTTCCGTCATGAAAATCAAACAGTCTGTCACGAAAGTGTATCTATTCTATATCTTTGATAAATTTACAATTTAATAAGTATTCTGTTGAATTGTTTGAAACCAATTAGTCAAATTAGTTTTAAAATATTCAACAGCTTACCTCAAGGTTTGTTACCTTGAAATTGGTATTCTGTGAATTCAGCTTTCAGATTATTAAATTTGATTCCTACACCCGTACAAGGTAGGCGGAGCTTGGCTAGAAATGGGTATAGCATAGCTAGAAATTGATTCCTCTATTCAAACTATTATGACTATTTACAGAAGGCTAACTATTAAATTTACAGTGAATGACAATGTTTATCTATGCCCAACCCACCCCTAGCTAAGATACGCCCATCTCTAGCTTTGCCCCACCCATCTCTAGCTAAGCTATGCCCATCTCTAGCTTTGCCCCACCCATCTCTAGCTAAGATATGCCTACCTTTAGCTAAGCTACGCCCATCTCTAGTTTTGCCCCACCCATCTCTAGCTAAGCTACGCCCATCTCTAGCTTTGCCCCACCCATCTCTAACTACGCTCCGCCAATCTCTAGCTTTGCCCCACCAATCTCTAGCTACGCTACGACCATCTCTAGCTTTGCCCCACACACCTCTAGCCAAGCTTCACCCATCTCTAGCTTTTCCCCACCCACCTCTAGCTAAGCTATGCCCATCTCTAGCTTTACCCCACACATCTCTAGCTAAGCTACGCCCATCTCTAGGTTTGTACCACCCATCTCTAGCTAGAAATATGGGTCAGAATTGTATAATAATTCTAATTTAGCTCATAGTGGCATCTATTAACTGATACAATGTGGATTAATGACCAGTTCACGCTGACAATAACAAGTTTGATCATACCATATTCATTGACTTTGATCACACCATACAGTTCCTGGTAATATTAGTTTCAAATTATTCACGCCTCCCAGTATGATTGTTGTGAAATTGAAATTATGGATATTCAGGCTTCATAGTGGTAAGGAATCACATATTTCAATACAAACAAAAAGGGATTGCAATCTTTTTCGTTCATTGTCACGCAAACTCTTATGTAAATAATCAATGTCATAGGACAGTCTTCATTGACTAATGAAACAATAGATGTCAGAATTCTCTTCTCGGTAGATTTTCTTGATGAAAAACATAAATTTTATCAGTTTTGATGAACAGCGTATCTGGCCTGCACTAGATATATTCCTGCTTTACAAGTAACGACCACCGTAAAATGCATGGCAGTATATACCTAAGGTCCCCAGGGGATGTATTCACAAAGGGTACATAAATACGGAAAAATTTGTATCTGGTGTAAGCCCCCAAAAATGCCTAATAACTATAAGTCTGTATTCACCTAACTTTAGATGAATATTTAGCCACCTCTTTGTGAATACGATGCAGGGTTGGAAAAAAATCGATTTTTTTCAAAAAAATCAAATCAATCGATTTTTTTGATTTAAATCGATTTCAATGATTTAAATCGATTTTTATTGCAGCCAATTGCACAGGTCCACCAACACCAGCACTTCAAGGTCTAGCTGTAGCCGCAACAGAAACGGGGACTTCATCTCAATCTGAGCAGCAGCAGCGCGTTGAAACTGTTGTTGATCAAAACGATGTGGTGGTGATGGAAGTTGAACCTCTGTCAACTTCAAGTTCTGCTTCAGCGGCAGTGAAGCGCCCAGTGCACGGTCAATTAGCTGCTGGTACATTGGCCGCTAAGATACCCAAGCTGAATTATGGTCTACAGAATTATGTCATCAGAACTTCAGCAGAAAAACGTGGTGAATTAGATCGTGATGTAGCTAGGATGGTGTATGCTACGAACTCCCCATTTCGCTTAGTAGAAAATAGACATTTTATAAACCTTGTAAAAGATTTACGACCAGGCTATCAACCACCATCCAGAAAGGACATAGGGGGGAAATATTTGGATGTTATCTACACAGAAGAGCGGGAGAAGGCGAGAAAAAATTTGGAAGGTGAACTTGTCTGTCTAGCATTAGACGGTTGGAGCAATATTCATAACGAGCCTATCGTATGTGCTACAGTGACGACCTGCTTAGGTGATATTTACTTAGTGGATACTACGGACACCTCTGGACATCCTCACACAGCGGAATATCTTTATGACATTGCGAAGCAGACAATTGAAAACACGCACAATGATTTTGGGTGCATTATATGTAGTATCGTCACAGACAATGCTGCTAATGTAGCAAAGATGCGAGAGTTCTTGAAAGAACGACTGGGTTTCAACATGATTGCGTATGGATGCACGCCTCATCTTCTAAATCTGACTTCAAAGGACTTAGAAATGGGTAATGTTAAGGAGCATGTCACACAAGTTGTGAAGTATTTCCGAAATAACCACTTTGCTAGTGCCCAAATACGCCAATCATCGTGCAGAAAGTTAGTGATGCCAGCAGATACAAGGTGGAACACAATGTACGATTGTTTAAACTCGTATTGTGAGGCATGGCCGACACTTGTGACAATCTGTGATGGACATACTGACCGCATAGATGTTGCCATTGCCAATAAAGTTCGTAATGTAGTAATCAAACGTTCTGCAGATGAATACCGACTTTGTTTGAAACCAGTAGCTTGCGCTCTCGATAAAGCTCAATCGGACAATTGCACAATAGCAGAAGCAGTTGAATTATGGAAAGATGTAAAAACGGCCCTGCATAATGACACTAATAATTCAACAAAGCGTGCGGCCGATAAGCGTTATCAACAAGCTGTGACACCTCACCACATGCTGGCCAATCTACTCCACCCTAAATACCGTGGTCGAAACTTGACTCAGCAAGAACGTGAAACTGCACTCACCGTAGCATCCGAAATCCCTGGTTTGATGACTTTGGTAATCAAATTCGAGGCCATGGCACCACCATTTCACATTCTTAAATTTAACGACGAAGTTGTTAATGGAGTAACCTCTCTTCATTGGTGGAAGTCGCACAGACGTGACTTCGAGGATGATCTGCTGGAAGCATTTGAATTCACTCAGCGTCTGATGTCAGCTGTGGCGGCGTCAGCTGGTGTCGAGCGCGTGTTCTCCAGCTATGGGCTCGTGCAGAGTAAGTTGAGAAACAAACTTGGAACTTTAAAAGCGGCTAAACTAGTATTTCTTTTTCGGTCCCTAAACTGTGACAAAGAAAATGACTTCCGGTTTCAGTTGAATGATGATTGTTGACTAGACTAGTGAAGTACAATTGCAGCATTATTGAAAACTGAAAGTGAAAAGTGATGACAGACACATCTATCTGTGACTCAGTTAGGTTTGCGCGATATTGCTTGAGAGAATATCGATATCGTTATTATAAAAAAATTGCGGTATCTCAATAGTCAATATATCGAGTGTTCTGGTTAATCACTTAATTGTGAATAATTAAAGAATATGCATCCCATCATTCATAACATATTGAATATTTTGAAAGCAATTTCACTGGAAGCCGTTGCTGCCTAAGTCAGCAACGGTTTTCAGTGAAATTGCTTTCAAAATATTCAATATGTTTATTATGTTACGAATGATGGGATGTCTATTCTTTAATTATCACTGTTTGAACTAATAATATATAGAGTTCAAAATTTATATATTACGTCATATTAGCAACGATTTTTCAATTTTGTTCACAATTGCATCACAGATACAGTGAGTAGCAATAGGACAGAAATGATGCAATGCATAAATCTAACGAATTAGCCCTAATTAGATGCACAAAATCTATGAAGGTATGCAAAAGTCATCATTGTCTAAGTCTATCAACCTTGTTAACTTCTGTCTTTAAAAATATGCTCAAATTAAAATTGATAAACTGGTGTACATTTTTCAACAATTTTGGTGGACGATGTTGCTGTCTGCGACAGCTCTATCATCCACCAAATTTGTTGAAAAATGTACACCAGTTTATCTTTAACCCTTAGCACACTGATGTCGAAATTTTTAAATTTCAAATTAAATTTAAAGATAAACTGGTGTCCTTTTTTCAACAAATTTTGTGGAAGATGGTGCTGTCACAGACAGCAGCATCGTCCACAAAAATTGTTGCAAATTGTACACCAGTTTATCTTTAAATTTAATTTGAAAATTTAAATTATCATGCTCCAGAGTGCTAGGGGTTATGTTTATTTTGAAAAATTAAAACTCCTACATCAGTGTGCTAAGGGTTAATGTAATGTAATGATGTGTTTACGTGTTACAATGTATATAGTTTCTTGCCAGTTTCAGCAATTACTGATTTTGATTTTTGAAGTTGTAGTAAACTACTTAATTTAATAACATTTCAATCTTTATTGTTTTAGTGTTAAATAAAATGGAGCCCAAAAGTCCAACTTGATAAGCACTAGCCAATAGTAATCGAGACACTCAATGACACTCCAGAGTGACTCCAGACGCATGTCATAGCTGAAAGAAGAGACAGTGTCTTGCTTTAAAAGAGTGTGCTTTTGGAATTAGACTAATAGTAATAGCCATACTGGCCCATACATGACTTTTCATGTACACTATTGCTTTAATGGTCATGTAGTGACATGTACGCACATGGAATTCTCCTCTTCTTTACAGCTTACACATACTTAATGATCATACTTTGTACACATGTGTGATGTACTGTGTACATGAACCTCAAGTATGTAGATTGTAGATGTGGACTCGTGCACTGGGTCTAGTCTTGCTGATGACAAATATGAGCAATTAAGTGTATAATTCTATTTTGTGTTGATGTTCAAGTGCCATGGAAGCAGTAAAATAATTATGTTACTTTAATTTAACAAAATTACTGTTAATTGTATTAATTACTTGAAAATTCCTCTATTTTTGCAAAACTGATTTAAATCACGATTTTTTCGATAAAAATCGAGTGATTTAAATCATGATTTAAATCATGATATAAATCAATTGATTTAAATCAAGCCAACCCTGATACGATGTAGTCGGATCTTCTAAATAGGTGCAAGTAGTTAGGCAGGCGGGTGTGCAACTTAGGCATTCTTCGTGAATACGATGTAGTCGGGTCCTCTAAATATGTGCATGCAGCTAGGCGGGTCTGTAACTTAAGCACTCTTCATGAATACGGCCTCGGGCAGTTATTTTAACATCACATATTCCCACTCAGTAGTAAATAAGTATTTTATGGTCACCAGCATGGCGTAGAACAAATCTTAGTGAAAACCTACTGCACTTTGTGATGTAATTGTCCATTAATAAACTCTTAAGCAGGTGCATATGTCTAGATAGACACAACCCTCACAATACCTTGCCAGCTAAAACTAGAAAACGTTGTTTGACTCAGAGGGCCCCTGCAATTACTGAAAACACCTTTCTCGATGTAGTAGGTAGTAATTTTATTCAAAGCATTCATATTATTTTTTTAAAAAGAATAAAATAAAATAAATAATTAGGAAATACAAACACCCCCAACCCCAAAGGAAATTGACAATACTGAGTTTTTGCATTAAAAATGTAATTTTCACCTAAAATTTTGGACCTATAAAGGTGAATCCTTCAAAAGGCACATCTACCAATCATAAAGAAGCCACCTGCCAAGTTTCATTAAATTATTTTAAGCGGTTCTCTATGATATGCTGTTTATGAGAACATTGTAAACATGAGGCCCAAGGACCCTGTGTCACTCACCTGGAACATTAGCATTTTAAGTAGAAACCTCTAAATTGTTGTCAAAATTGTTGGTGGGCAAGTTTGTGGACATTTTTGGAAGTCCAATATGGTGGCCAAACATGCTACATTTTGATTGGTCTATGGCTGCCATGTATTTTTTACGTATCAACTTCCCCTGAGCAAACTTTAATGCCCTTTAGTCCCTAATCACATCTACCAAATTTTCGCCCCATCCATTCAGCAGTTCTGAAGTAATTTTCGCTAAAACTAGGTCATCTAAGATGGCCGCCGAACCATTTAGCCAATCAAGTTCCCATGAACAAACTTGGTTCAGCTCTTGATCTAGATCATATTTCATGAGTTTTGAGATCATCCACAAAGATTCGGATATTTTTAAAGACATTTCTAAGCCGGCCAAAATCCAAGATGCCCACCAGGCAAATTAGCCTATCGGCTTCGTTTGAAGGGATGCTTCCTGCCAAAATATAATTGAAAATGGCCCTGTGGTACTTGAGAATAAGTCGTTTAAAGAAAACTTTGACAGACAGACAGTCACCGCGAATAAGCTCACTTGGCACTTAAGGCCAGTTGAACTAAAAAGTCTTTGCATCAAAAAGTCCATTTTCACCCAAAACCTTGGACCTATAAAAGTGAATCCTTCAAAAGGCACATCTTCCCATTATAAGTGAGACATATACCAAGTTTCATTAAAATATCTAATGCGGTTCTGTATGATATGCTGTTTACGAGAGCATTGACCAAAATTATGAGTTCTTGCATTAAAAAGCACATTTTCCCCTCAAATATTGGACCTATATAGGTGAATCAGTCCCATCAGAAAGAAGCCACCTGCCAAGTTTCATTAAATTCTTTTAAGCGATTCTGTATGATATGCTGTTTACAAGAACCGTGACAAAAATTGTCGGGTTTTGCATTAAAAAGCCCATTTTACCCCCAAATATTGGACCCATAAAGGTATAAAGGTGACTCCTTTAAAAGGCACATCTACCAATCATAATGAAGCAACCTGTCAAGTTTCATTAAATTATTTAAGCGATTCTGTATCATACATATGCTGTTTATGGGAACATTGACAAAATCGTGAGTTTTTGCATTGAGAAGCCAATTTTATTAAAAATTTAATTATTTTAAACAATTCTATAAGATATGCTGTTTACTGGAACAGTACCAAAAATCATGAGCTTTTGCATTAAAAAAACAATTTTCAACCAAAATCTTGGACCTATAAAGGTGAATCCTTCAAAACGTACATTTATTCATCATAAAGAAGCTACCTGCCAAGTTTCATTAAATTATTTTAAGTGATTCTGTATGATATGGTGTTTACGAGAAAATCGACAAAAATCCTGAGTTTTTGTATTCTTACCCAAAATCTTGTCCCTATAAAGGTGAATTTTTCAAAAGGCACATCTACGTATCATAACTGAGGCATATACCAAGTTCCATTAAAATATCTGAAGGATATTGGGGATGGAAAGACAGACCGACGGACAGACAGACAGACGCAGTGATTACTATAGGGCTTCCTAACTAGTTTTTTTAACCATCAAAAGTCCATCAAAAATTACTTCAGCAGTCGCTTTGACAAATGTTCATTTGCAGACCAAGAAGACTATTTTTGAAAATTTTTCACTGGAATGGGATCGATAACAGAACCAGTCATTCCAGTGACAAATGTTTAAAACTAAACTTCTCCTGGTCTGCAAATTGACATTTTCTATGAGAAAATTGAAATTATCTTGAATAAATTTGAGCATTAAAGGATTAATTAAATGATTACCTGCAATCTCAGTCCTACAGTCCCATCTATGACTCAGCAGGAGCTCTGTATCAACTCTCGGCAAATCAATCCCCATTTCAAGCTTTGAGGCAGCTCTGGCGTCCGTGTTATTTGTGACTGAAAGCTGGTCTTTGTGGACGAAGTGACCACAGTCATGTCCAAGTGCGGTCAATGAAACAACGGCATCCTGGAGGTGTTTATGCACCTGGTAGATACAGTAAAAATGTATTAGTCTTACTTGACAGATTGAGCCATTACTTTCAGTGCTATAGAATAGTAAGACAATGAAACTCACCATACTCATGAAAAGCTAGTCTGCTATGAATCCCCCCACAGACCCCCCTTTTGGGTTGGTCTGTTGTTTTATTAACCACTATAAAAAGATACTTACCGTTCAATCACTACTTGCTAAATCAATTATCTGCATTTAGCTATCAGAATAAGATTTTTATGCCTGCATACACACCTCCCCATGCCTATTCCTATTAATATGGACCCTCAACCAGGTTACTGGTTAAGTCCATCTCCAGAATACTGACAGCTATGGACTGGCACCAGTCTATACTCACCCCATAGTGACGCTTGTCACTAAGCACGCTTGCGCATGCGCACTGGAGCCCAAATAGGAAACAGATTCACTTTTCTAAATTTAAGTGCTAAATATTAAAGGCCAATTCTCAAATCTTACCACGCGGGGTGGTTGAGGTCGGGTCGTAGTGATTGAACGGTAAGTATGTTTTTATAGTGGTTAATAAAACAACGGACCAACCCACAAGGGGGGTCTGTGGGGGGGTTGTTATTACACCACAAAAACACCCATTACCGTTCAATACTTGCTAAACCCGTAGATTTGGTCAGTGCCCGATTTAAACGTCAGGTGGGAGGAGATTTGAGAATCAACAAACAAGGATAAAAATCGAACCAATCTTATCCAAATGTTAATAATATAACATAATAGTGCATTTAACTCAATCACACCGTGATTAACAAATAAGGAAAACTTGAACTTAAAGAAATAAATAACAACCAAAAGAAGACTCTCACCATTTCTCACAGACGCGCAATCCTAACGAAACTGGTGGAAAGTGCTTGGTAAATGGTCTTCGGCTTTTTTAGTTAAAATAGTAATGTTACGAAAGAAGGAGGCTGCTGCACTCTGGTCTTTGAGATAAAAGGATGTAAAAGTGGATTCAGATTTCCATCCTGCCACCTGCATGACCTCATCTAGAGTGAAAGACGTAGTCATACCTCTAACGCATGGGCTTTAATCTGGGAGAGATTAATTTGATCCGGTGAGGCTATCTCATACCAAAGCTTAATTGTCTCACAAATCCATCTGGCAATCATAGATTTTGAGACCGGCTTAGATAACTCTTCCGCGTAGGAAACCCATAAATGGGATGGATCGACTCTTTTAAAATCGGTTCGCTGTTTGTAGGTTCTTAATGCCCTAACAGGACACCAAAATTTATCGGATAGCGAAAAAGACGAAAGATTTTAAAATGATCGGCCTAGCAGGAAAGCGGTTAGACTGAGTTTTAGATAAAAAGTCCCTTCTGGGATATAAAACCAAACCATCTCCTGAAACTATAAATCTATCCTTTTCAGCAGAAAGAGCATGAATCTCTGAACGCCTTCTAGCAGAGGCAGCAGCAACAAGAAAAACAGCTTTGAGAGCTTAACACTGATAGAAGAAATAGGTTCAAAATGGTGACCTGCCAAAACATGAAGAACCAAAGCCAAATTCCAGGAAGGTAAAGGCTTAGCAATCGGAGGACGAATATTACCTAGACCTCTAATAAAAACTATTAAGAGTCTTAGTATCCTTGACAACAGCATTCAGAAGACAAGGAAGGGAAGATGCCAGAGAAAATCTATATCCCCTGACCGTATTAGCTGACAAATGTAAAGAATCAAACAGATAGGATAAAAAATCTAATACTTGTGGTATAGAAACAGAATCGGGCATGAAACCGTGATCTGAAAACCACTCACCAAAAAATCTTTACGTCGACCATTGTAAACTCGACAGGTCGATTCCTTTCTGGCAGAGTCAATAATTTCCTGAGATCTTGAAGAAGGCTTATTCTCGATGACCTCACTCGAGATTCTCCAAACGCACAGATTGAAAATTTCTGGATTTGGATGCACACAAAGACCTCTTACTTGAGATAGAAGATCCTGGGATACTGGAAGAAGACGAGGGAAGTCTACCAGAAGATCTAGAAGGTCTATAAACCAAATCCTCTTGGGCCAAAAGGGAGCTATCAGAAGAACCTCGCAATCTTGGTCCTTGACCTTCTTCAAGACTAACGGAATCAAATTGTTGGAGGGAAGGCACAGGCGAACATTCCTGTCCAGGACTAAGACAGAGCATCCACCGCCAGGGCTTGACTGTCCGGAAAAGGAGACATGTAAGAGGAGACCTGGGCATTCAGAAATGTCGCGAACAGATCTACTAGAGGACGATCCATAAGACTGAAAAACGCTCTGACAACCTACTACTTTAACTGCCACTCTGTGTGGGACATGACAGTTGGTTCGCCAGAAAATTCAGACTGCCTGGGACATGGGAGAACACTAGAAAAATCTGCCTCTTGCGACACCACAAGAGAAGATTCCACACTTCTAGACAAAGGAGAGACGACCTTGTACCTCCCTGCCTGTTGATATAAGACACCACTGTTGAATTGTCCGACCGAATCGAGACTTTGAGACCTATCACAAGACCTGACCATGAAAGGAGAGCCTTCTTGATAGCCCACAACTCCAGAATGTTGATATGGGCTATCGACTCCTCCAGGGACCAAAGGCCGGAAACAGACAGGGAGTCCCAGACTGCTCCCCAACCCTCCTGGGAAGCGTCTGTGAAGATAATCGCCTGAGGGGAGGACTTTACCAGTGGAACACTCATCAGAAGCAGAGAACGATCCCTCCAAAAATCTAGATGAGGGATCAAATGTTCTCTGATGGGAATCTTATAGTGAATAGAGTGGACTGACTGCTTCCAAAGGGACATTAAATACATTTGGAAGGTCTTCTCTTCAGCGAAGAGAAAACAAACTTGCATAGGGATAAATGATAATCCTTATAATGCACTAGAGGTAAATTGATAAGGGCTCTTGGTTAAATGCTATAGAATTAATATGATGATGATGATATAGGCATAGTAATTAAGTTACCACAAAACGAGAACGATCTTTCACGAAAACCGGTAACAATATGAACATAGTTATAAAATATAATATAACCACGAAGACACTTCTTAAACGTAACTTAGGGAGGATTGACTTCACATTAGGCATATTCCTTGGTAATATAGAAGACAATAGTGTAACTGACACAGCGCAAAGCACAAAAAACGCTTGAAGAACATTTAAGCAGTTGTTCTGCAAGCAGAATAATTGAAAAGTGAATCTGTTTCCTATTTGGGCTCCAGTGCGCATGCGCAAGCGCGCTTAGTGACAAGCGTCACTATGGGGTGAGTATAGACTGGTGCCAGTCTATAGCTGTCAGTACGCTGGAGATGGACTTAACCAGTAGCCTGGTTGAGGGTCCACATTAATAGGAATAGGCATGGGGAGGTGTGTATGCCGGCATAAAAATCTTATTCTGATAGCTAAATTCAGATAATTGATTTAGCAATTAGTGATTGAACGGTAATGGATGTTTTTGTGGTGTAATAACAACTTGAGTTTTGTAAGGGAGGTAATACTGGCATATATGAATTGATCTTGCACAATCACGATTACAACTGATGACTCTTGTAACATGTTTATCTACATTGTATGTGTATAGCTAATTTGAACTAGATGCCACTATGCATTTTAGGTAATCCAGCAAAAACAAATTCAACGAATTTTAAGTTAAGGAAACTTTAGCGAATAGGGACAGATTTCATGACATCGACTAGCCCCAATGGATCCGCTAAGAGAAAATTGCGAGCGTAGGTCCAAAATTTTCTAAGATCTGGACCAGATAAGAACATTCTAATAAATTTTAAAGCTTTCAGGGGAGATAATGCTGGCAAATATGGACAGAAGTCACTAAAATGACATCTAATCTATTAGACACGCTGAATAAAAATTGTGACTTCAGTCTAAAACTCTCAGAGATATAGATCGGACAGGAATCATATGGACAGACAGCCAGGCAGACATAGACAGACAGACACACGGCAAGTGCCACCACATAATACCACCATGTGACGTGCACGTGTAAAATAAAAACGACTGATTTGATTTGGCCCAAACTTTAATACAACAAAGGATCTTACCATGAAAGAGAATTTCCATACTTTAAATGTGAGCCGAATAAAAAATCAGATACGGATTTATGGATATCTCGAATATCTATGAATATCTCAGTAACTGTGGTCTGATTTGATTCAAACTTTAACGCAAAAGAGGGACGCGTGTGATGCTACACAAGGGAAGGAAGGGTGTGATGCTACACAAAGGGGGAAGCGTGTGATGCTACGCAAGGGAGGGAAGGGTGTGGTGCTACAAAAGGCAGGGAAGGGTGTGATGCTACAGAAGGGAGGGAAGGGTGTGACACTACACAAGGGAGGGAAGGGTGTGGCGCTACACAAGGGAGGGAAAGGTGTGATGCTATACAAGGAAGGGAAGGGTGTGGCGCTACACAAGGGAGAAGAGGGTGTGGTGCTACACAATGGAGGGAAAGGTGTGACGCTACACAAGGGAGGGAAGGATGTGCCTCTACACAAGGGAGGGAAGGGTGTGACTCTACACAAGGGAGGAAAGGGTGTGACGCTACACAAGGGATGGAATGGTGTGACGCTACACAAGGGATGGAAGGGTGTGGCGCTACACGAGGGAGGGAATGGTGTGATGCTACACAAGGGAGGGAAGGTGTGGCGCTACACAAGGGAGGGAAGGGTGTGGCGCTACACACGGGAGGGAAGGGTGACTCTACACAAGGGAGGGAAGGGTGTGATGCTACACAAGGGAGGTAAGGGTGTGACGCTACACAAGGGAGGGAATGGTGTGATGCTATACAAGGGAGGGAAGGGTGTGACGCGACACAAGTGAGGGAATGGTGTGACGCTACACAAGGGAGGGAAGGGTGACTCTACACAAGGGAGGGAAGGGTGTGATGCTACACAAGGGAGGTAAGGGTGTGATGCTACACAAGGGAGGGAAGGGTGTGATGCTATACAAGGGAGGGAAGGGTGTGACGCGACACAAGTGAGGGAATGGTGTGACGCTACACAAGGGAGGGAAGGGTGTGGTGCTACACAAGGGAGGGAAGGGTGTTGCGCTGTACAAGGGAGGGAAGGGTGACTCTACACAAGGGAGGGAAGGATGTGATGCTACACAAGGGAGGTAAGGGTGTGACGCTACACAAGGGAGGGAAGGCCGTGATGCTATACAAGGGAGGGAAGGGTGTGAATCTACACAAGGGAGGGAATGGTGCGGCGCTACACATGGGATGGATGGGTGTGACACTACACTAGGATTCCACAACTTTGGTCATGATCTGAAAAATCTATACAATGCAACAACAATTAATATATATGGCCTGTATCGCTTACCTGTAATTATTGGCCACTGGCACACCTGAACAAAATGGTGACCACGTGAAAAATTTACCAATCGAATATCTGTGAAGAAGCTTTAGCCGAGTTTTATTAAAATTGGCCCAGTGGTTAATAAGTTGTCTTTTCATGATTTTCTCAGAAATTTGCAGAAAAAAACAGATGTCCACCAAAAAAAGCTAAATTTTGATTGATTTATGGTGGACATGTGGTTTTGAACTATCTCCATGGAACAAACTCTAATGGCCTTTAGTCCTAATCATATCTCCCAAATTTTGTCCCAACCCGTCCATAGGTTCTGCAGAAGACAATTTCGCGAAAACTAGGTCATCCAAGATGGCCGCCGAACCATTTGGCCAATCAAGTTCCCTTCAACAAACTTGGTTCAGCTCTTACCCGAACTGATATTTCATGAGTTTGAAATCAATCCACCAAACAGTTTCGGAGATTTTTAGACGATTATAAAAATCGGCTACAATCCAAGATGACCACTAACCAAATTGGCCGATCGGCTTCGTTTGAACAAACTTGGATCCATATGCCCTAAGGATACTTCCTGCCAAATATAATTGAAATTGGCCCTGTGGTTCTTGAGAAGCAGTCATTTAAAGGAAAAGTTGATTGACGACGGATGACAAGCGACGGACGGTCACATGACATAAGCTCACTTTGGCCTTTCAGGCCAGGTGAGCTAATAATTGTCTATGAATGTAATCATTTGACTTATTTTAATTAGTTCTACAAACCTGTTTATGAAAATGCTCTGCTGCCTCAATGCCTTCATTGGTGTACTTTCGCTTTCTAACATTCTGCTTACGCTGAAATATATATATATAGATTGCATTCATAACTTCACAATGAAATGTAAACAATTATCAAATCACAGTAAAATAATGATACAAATAAGGCCAAGAAAAAATACTTTTGAAAATCTGTCACTGGAATGCCTACCTCGATAACAGCCAGGCATTCCACTACAATGCAACAATGAAGCTTCAGGAATTAAAATAATTATCCTGTGTTTTGAAAAAATGGAGGGGATATTGCAATCACTGTGTGTGTGCACGTGCGTGTGTGTGGCAGAGTCACAAGTTGGCGTAATTCAACCAACCTCGGAATGTTGGTTACATGTACTTATATGTATATGATTGTAGATTGTGAGACAATATTTAAGATTGGGGTGGATGGATAGGTGGGTGGGGGTGGGGGTGGGGTAGGGTGAGAGCAGATCGGTAAAGTAAGCAAAATTCAAACAAATTTGGCATGTAAGTTACTCATATGATTGCCATGTTTTGCTGGATCTTAACCATTTCACACTCATGCTGGCTAAAAGCAGCTTCTGCAGTCAGGGCGTCCACTAGTGGAAGTCTTGGAGTACTATACTCCCAAAGTTCATGTTTGGACTCGCCAAAAAAAACCACCCCAAATAAGTCCTGCACTTCCAATCTTTTGGCCCTGACATCTCTAATGTATGTAAACCATTTTAAACTTCCTTGTTTCTTGCTTAGACTCCCAATTTGCAAAAATAGTCTTCTCTCACGATAATCAGAATGGTGGCCAAAAGCAGCATTTCTTCTCCAATAGTTTTGCAAAAATCAATTTACATTCCAAGAGAAGACTACTTATGAAAGTTTACCATTGCAATTACTGGTTGGATAACCAAGCCAGTCATTTCAGTGGCATAACTGAAACAAGAGAAAAATAGCTGGAGGCTACCCCAGCACCCCAAACTGAGTAGATCCCCAATATGAGTGTTTACCAATACCATGTGCACAGTAAAAGTGAATACAAATCAGTGATGCATGACTGATACAAATGCTTTTAATATTAGGCACACATTTGTGTGGTGTACAACCACCCTATCTGGTTTCATCCAATTGACCGTTCCAGTTTTAGCTATGCCCCGCCCACCACTGGTTTTCCTCCACCCATACTTCGCTGTGTTGTGATCGATCGATCAATCCCGGAACTAGCTGAGTATCATTATCCTGAAACCTATATAGGTAAGCTGTTGAATATTTTGAAACTAATTTGAGTAGGTGCTGTTTTTGCCTATCGCAGCAACAGCGGCCACTGGCCACTCAAATCAATTTTCAAAATATTTAACAGCCTGTTTATTAAATAGTAAAGAAATACAATTCGCACAATAACGCATATTCAATCACCAATTATGCGTTCTTGACTAACTTATCTAGGTCAATCATGATGTCATTGATAATGACTAAGGCTGTGCAGTATGCATAACGTCAAACCGGTGATGTCAATTTTTAGACTGGTTTGAACCGTATATCGGTTTTATGGGGTGGAGTGGGGCCAAGGATGGGTGGTTACAATTACTGTAGGCCTTTGTAATATTTTTTCTTTATAAGAAACACGAATAAGATATATAATATACTTTTCTGATTATGCCAGTAATTGTTAAAATCTGGCATCTTATTGACTAACAATAATATGTTTTCCATTTACAATCGATTAATTCTAATTCACAAGATTTCTCATTTGTTTAATCATCATGAGTCGAACAGGATATATACCTTAAATTTTGATAATCTATTAAACAAGAGGCCCAAGGGCCTGTGGCGCTCACCTGGACCATTAGCATTTGAACCATTTGCATTTAAATAGATATGATGGATAATTTTCGTAAAAATCCAAGATGGCCACCTAAAAAATTTACCAATCAAAATTCTGAATAGAAATTCTAGTCTACTTTGATAGGGTCACTCTAGCCAAATTTGTTTGAAATATGTCACGCAACTAAGGAGAAGCAGCATTTTGACAATTTCTGGTAAATTTTTCATAAAATCTAAGATTTTCACCAAAAATATTGATCAATCAAAATTCTGAATAAAATTTGTAGAGCCTACCACCATAGAATCCATTAGTGAAATTTGGTTGAAATATGTCAAGCAGCTAAGGCGGGATAGCAATTTGACGATTTCTAGTACATTTTTCATAAAATCTAAGATTTTCACCCAAAAAATTGCTGAATCAAAATTTTGAATGGCAGTTCTGGAGTCTACGACCCTGAGGTCCTTTCAGCCAAATTTCGTTGAAATTGCTCAAAATGTTAAAGAGAAGTATTTTGACAATTTCCGGTACATTTTTCATAAAATCTAAGATTTTCACCCAAAAAAATTGATGAATTAAAATTCTGAAGGGATGTTCTAGAGCCTACGACCATTGGGTCCTTTCAGCCAAATTTGGTTGAAATCGCTCAGAATGGTAAGGAGAAGAAGCATTTTGACAATT
Organism: Chaetoderma sp. LZ-2023a; assembly: GCA_034401795.1. Taxonomy (NCBI): domain Eukaryota; kingdom Metazoa; phylum Mollusca; class Caudofoveata; order Chaetodermatida; family Chaetodermatidae; genus Chaetoderma; species Chaetoderma sp. LZ-2023a. Next base: position 69,362,382 of record CM067369.1, on the reverse strand, counting down.
TCCGATATATTTTTCATAAAATCTAAGATTTTCACCCAAAAAAATGATGAATCAAAATTCTGAATGGGAGTTCTGGAGCCTATGACCATTGGGTCCTTTCAGCCAAATTTGGTTGAAATCGGTTAAATGGTAAGGAGAAGAAGCATTTTGACAATTTCCGGTACATTTTTAATAAAATTAAGATTTTGAGCCAAAAAAAATTGAGGAATCAAAATTCCGAATGGAATGGTCGCCCTGGCATAAAATCACCTGGCCCTTTGGGCCAGATGAGCTAATAATGGGCTATTATTTTTAGACAGCTTGTTCAAAACTGTTGGTGTGACAGACAACAACGACTTTCAATCTACTACTCTCATTCTGATGACAAGCGGTCATCAAGTCGCAACGTTTACATTGGTTAGACATCCTTGTAATGGTGATTTGGGTCACTTACAAGGTGATGGGGTCATGGTTAGAGCATACGCCTATTGATTCAAGCATATTACCGGTATATAATGCAAAATGACATCACTGGTCAAGGTGGTTGGTAATGTGTGATTTTAGCTTTAAAGCCTTATCTAAACATGAGGTGCCTGACTTAGCTTTGTTGCGATAACTCCCTCACTCAGAAATATAGCACGATTAAACATGTCTATTTTGTATCTGAATTGTGACAATTTAAACAACCTCAGATTTGAGATGTAGAATACCTGTTTAGATTAGCAGAAGGTTTGACATATAGTCTTAGATACATGTATAGGTAATCATATGTTTGTAAAGAATTGTGATAACTGAATTATTCACGCAACATGAGACTAACTCATCGATTAGAGAACACGCTGAACAAGCATCAATCATGCGCACAAGACATAAATAATGAAAACACTTTATACCCAATTAACGCTGAATACGAAAGATCAATAGAAAGTCATTTACAATTTTATAAATGTCATCACGTATGATTAAATATTTCGAAACTACTTTGACTGGGATTTGGTGCTACAAACAACAGCAGCATCTTGCAGTTACATTAGTTTCAGAATATTGGAAAGATTACAGTCACAGTTCCATTCATCAGTAGTAGGAATAGACAATAATGGAAATCTGGACTTTTGTAGGTCACATGGGCCTGTGTTTTAACCCTTTAACAGTCAAGTTTTGTCAATAAAATTATAATTTTCACATGGAAAATGTCAATTTGCAGACTAAGGAAGATTATTTTTTTTAATTGACTGCTAGAATGTCTTTTTTCGTTATCTAGCGTCATTTCAGTGGTACATTTTCAAAAATAGACTTCATTAGGTCTGTGAATTGACAATTCTCAAAACCACTGCAGAGGCTGATTTAGCAGCAATATTTGTAACTAGAAAAAAAGATTAATCAGTATTGGCAAAAGCCAAAACCGAAAATTTAATTACTCGGTTTGAACACGATTACAGTGGTTTACATACTGTCACCATATTGAACTGGTTTACCATGTGAGATCAGTATATCATGCAGCTATAATTATGACATCATCCTACACATCACGTAGTTGATTATGACGTCATATGATGGATGGACAAACTGGAAAGGTCCATTCTCTCTCAAACTGTAGCATGAGTGGCAGCGACATGATTTTTGGGAAGTACGTACTGAAATTTCACGTTTTTGCACCCCCCCCCCCCAACCAAATCAGTCATGCATGACAGATGAAACAACCTTTAACATTAGGCACATCTTTGGGTGGGGGACAATCATCCGGTCAAGTTTCAAAACAAATTGTAGGGGTTGCAGCAACAAGATTTTTGGCACACAGATATACACACGATGAAAAAAATCTTAACAATAGGCACATCTTCACCAACAAGATTTTCAGGGATGGCCATACATACGTACTAGAACACGGGATGGACTAATGATAAAAAATAAAATTACGCACATTTTTTTATCGTGGTGCACAATCATTACGCCAACTTTAAACAATTTTCTCTCCAACTAGTTAGCAAACTGCTAACATGGTAAATGGACATTGAATAAACAAATATTTTGATTTTCCTGATCGTTTATGACCATAAATGTGTTAACAAAATCATACCCTGATATTCAAGGTAGTCGGATGTAAATCTTCTCGGTCCTTCCCAGATAGTTCACGAGACAGATACTTCTCAAACTGGGTGTCCATAAGATATGGGTGATGAATTTCAAACATTGAATCTTGAATTTTGAAATCTGTAACACTCTGCTTACATTCCTCACTGCATACATGACATACTATCAGCTTGCTGTCATTGGATACAAATTTACCCGATTCTCTTATAGGCAACTCACTGACTTTATTCACAGGCACGTCAATCTGAGATGATTTAATATTGTCACTAGTTCTTCTCCAAGACAGCAATGTGTTGATATCTGAATGTGGATCTTTCTCTATCTGACAGAAACACTTTACATAACTAGTGTTTTTGTACATGCGGTTCCATAGTGCCTTGTGATCCATTAACCATCCATAACTGTTACTTGCAACGACCGCCATTGCCCAATCAAGACTTTCAAATACTAATGTACTCTATGCTCATCTGTAAAACAAAGTACAACCATATCACAATTTTACGTCAAAGCACAGTACATTTAAACCTGTCTATAATAGACACCTGCTTTTGAGGGCAACAGATGGCGGTCACACCATATGGCCACCCAAATCTAACGAGTCAGCCAGATATTAGAAGCTAACAACAGAGCATTTACAGGCGCCATTGTTTCTCAATTACAACTTTGTGTCAAAATGCTCTCAGTGGGTGTGAGGTCTGGAGTGTGATACAATGTACGGATGATATAATTGATTCGCCACTGGAAAAACTGTCTTATTCTTCGATTTCGCTACAATATTATACATTTTCTCAGAAATTGCCCTCCAGGAATTTTACGACAAGTTGTCAGGTTGTGAATATTTTTATAGACCAATATCTAGTCTCAAATAAATTGGCAGCATAGAACATGATAATACTACCGGTATTTAACATAAATTTAATTTAATTGATATATATAAATTAAATAATAGCATCATCCTGGTTAAACAGTCAGTAAAATAAAGTGGTGTGACTCATTCGGTGTCAACAAAATGCCATGTGATCAAAAGGATGCTTCCTGCCAAATATGAATGAAATCAGGCCAGTGGTTCTCGAGAAGAACCTGGTATGAAACATAAGATGAGTGATGGGAAAGAGTGAACACTATCCTCAAAAACGAAGGTCTGATACTTGTAAAACAAGCATTCTGTAAGTATTGCTTTGCAATACATGTCCCCTTACCTGCTGATATAAATCTTTAGAGACTGACAGTCAAAAATTTCATTAAAAATTGTCAAAAGCAGCTGAAACTCGAACTTAATCTGTAACTTCTCATAACATAGCAATAAACCAAGTCTCAGTTATAGATGGTGAAGGAGACGGAAAGTCTTGAAAGCTAAGTCTTGACAGCTGATATGTTTGTATTTCATAGGTCGAAAGGGGACATAACTTCACATAAAAAAATTACGCAAATGCCTGAAACTCGAACTTGGTCTGTAATTTCGCATAGTAAAGTAATGTACCAATTCTCAGTTGAATATCTTGAAACACTGCAAGAAAAAGGGCGGAAAACTAATATTTTCCATATTTCATAGGTCGAAAGGGGGAAACTTCATCAAAAATTTACGCATATGTCTGAAACTCGAACTTGGTCTGTAACTTCTCATAACAAAGCAACGTAGTAATTCTCAGTACAATATCTTGAAAGACTGCGAAGAAAAGTGGGGAAAACTAATATTTTTTGTATTGCATAAGTCGAAAGGGGGCATAACTCCATGGAAAATTGACGAAAATGGTTGAAACTCGAACGTGCACTGTAACTCCTTATAATAAAGCGATGCACCGATTTTTGCTTAAATATCTTGAAGGAGTGTGAATAAAGTGTGGAAAGCGGATATTTTTCGTATTTCTTAAGTCGAAAGGGGGCATAACTCCATCAAAAGTTTACGCATATGCCTGAAACTCCAACTTGGTCTGTAACTTCTCATAAAAAAGCAATGTAGACGTTCTCAGTATAATATCTTGAAAGACTGCGAAAAAAGTGCAAAAACTAATAAATTTTCTATTTCATAAGTCAAAAGGGGTCATAACTCTATGAAAAATCAACGAAAATGTCTGAAATTCGAACTTGCTCTCTAACCCCTTATACTAAAGCGCAAAAAAAAGTGTGGAAAGCTGATATTTTTCACATTTCCTATGTCGAAAGGGGGCATAACTCCATCAAAAATTTACGCATACGCCTGAAACTCAAACTTGGTCTGCAGCTTCTCATAAAAAAGATATGTAGCAATTCTCAGTATAATGTCTTGAAAGACTGAAAAAGTGCAGAAAACTAATATATTTTGTATTTCATGTCGAAAGGGGGCATAACTCTATGAAAAATTGACGAAAATGTCTGAAACTCGAACTTGCTCTGTAACTCCTTATACTAAGGCGATGCACCGATTTTCGCTTAAATATCTTGAAGAAGTCTGAAAAAAAGGGTGGATAGCTGATATTTTTTGTATTTCTTAAGTCAAAAGGGGGCATAAATCCATCAAAAATAACGCATACGCCTGAAACTCGAACTTGGTCTGTAACTTCTCATAAGAAAGCAATATAACAATTCTCAGTTGAATCCCTTGAAGGACTGCGAAAAAAAGTGCGGAAAACCAACTGCGACAGATGGACAGATGGACAGACAGACAGAGTGCAAACATATAGTCCCCCCCGGTTTTACCGGTAGGGGATTAATAATGGACTGAGCAGGATAACGACAGAAATGGGATTCACACACAGGATTTAAATCTGTCCTCAACCAAAGAGTATGATCTCCTAATCTTATACTGGCTGAGGCAGCTGCCCCAAAGAACAATACAGACTATATAGCATTAACATTTTTTAATTTCTCCAAATATATTTATTGCTATAAATACCTAGTATCAGTTTTCAGAGATTTTTTGGTACTTAGTTACCAGGTTCTAACAGGGATGTAAATATGTTATTTCTATAGCGACAAGATGGTGATATAACATCACTGCCTATGATATGTCAACAGGAGAGTTTGTCAGTAAAAATTATGATACAAACGCTGCTAAAAAGGGAGGACAACTTAATTTATTGTAGCAAATCTAGACCGGGTCAAATTCAATTTTTCGCAATACGCGGTATACATGGACAGCAGCAACGGTTTCAGAATCAAAATCTTGTATCCTTGCTTTGTAGTAAAGCTGGTGTTTAAAATCAAAAAGATTATTTTCAATAACATAAAACGTTAAAATTATTTTAATTGCTACCATATATAGAAACTATGGCCATGTCTGGATTTGGCACGAGCGTGAAAAAAATCAATCCAGATATGTAAATAATATAAGCATCCTTGTCCCTTTGGTGGAAAAGAATTCCCTTGAAAAGAATTATTGTTACGTTGGTGAAATCAACACACTGTGTCTGACAGCAACTGGCAAATGTCGTCTGACATGCAAACTGGACCAGTTTGTTTCAATTCTTTACCAGTTATGAACATTTTTATGGATCCTGAAAAAAGTAGTAACTAGTGAAAACACATGTTTTTCACATGCCAAATAAAAGGTTAGGTAAAATAAGTACTTATTTCTGCTGCATTTTGATAAGATCTTCAAATGCTGTATAAAAATTATGTACAATGTACCTATAGAAATAAACATGTTTTGACGATGTCACCAAAACAACGAGTGCGGGAGAATGCAAAAAGGATGAATTGTTAGAAATAGAACCCTGTTAGAAACAGCTAGTACCCTGACCATATATGTAGAGTTATAAGGAAACTGACAATTTTGGAAATCCCTTCTTTTCATAATGTTTCTTGTAATGGTAAGCTGGTTAGCGAATTCAAATTCAATGAGATAATCTTTCCAATTATCATTTATAATAATAAAAATACAGACAGGCGATGCAGAGAACGCTTTCCTTATAATGTCACAGATCCAAAACATACATGTCACTATTAAACAAACTTTGACATAAATCTGAAACAAGAGGCCCAAGGGGCCTGTAATCGCTCACCTGAAATTATTGGCCACTGGCACAACTGAACAATAATATTAATAATAATAATAATAAATATAGCCGTAAGCGGCGATGCACCGGGGGCCAAGCGGCTAGCATCCCGGTCGCTAAGACGAGAACCTTATCTGAGCAAGCTCTTATAGGTGGCTTAGAGCCTAAATAGCCTCTTAGATTTGATCAAGTTGGATTCATGCTGTCAGTTTTATGGAATTATGTGAGAATGTTACAGTAGGAACCTTCTTTATCCGACCAGTCTACCCATCATTGAATGTGGATTTGAAAAACAAACAATCGTGTGTCAACAATGGCAGTAAAAACAAGAGGCCCGAGGGGCCTGTATAGCTCACCTGGACAACACGCATTTCAACTAGAATGCTCTTTATCAACAAGATGACCAGCAAACCATTTATCCAACAGTTTCGAAAATTGCAAATTTGAGATCAGAATACCCAAAAACACATATAAAAACAATTTCGGCCTCAAAATCCATCAAATAAAAAAATCCAATATGGTCACCAAACATGCTATATTTTGATTGGCCCACGGCGGCCATATTTTTTGACGGATCAACTTCTCTTGAACAAACTTTAATGGCCCTTAGGCCCTAATCATATCTGCCAAATTTCGGCCCGATCCCTTCAGCGCTTCTGGAGAATAAGTCATTTTCGCTACAACTAGGTCAACTAAGATGGCTGCCGAACCATTTGACCAATCAAGTTCCCCTGCCATAAATCATATTTCATGAGGTTTGCATCAATTCCCCAAGCCGTTTCGGAGAAGATTTTAAAGACGTTTCCTAAAATCGGCCTAAATCCAAGATGGCCACCGGCCAAATTGGCCGATCGGGTTCATTTGAACAAACTTAAATCCCTATGCCATATGAATGCTTCCTCCCAAATATAATTGAAATCGGCCTGGTGGTTCTTGAGAAGGAGTCATTTAAAGAATTCCCCATTGCTTTATTATGGGAGCCTCAGGCGGGAAAACAAACCAAGATGGCAGCCAAACCGTTTATCTGACAGTCTCGAAAGTGGCATATTTGATCTCGGCACACTGATAAGCATATATAAAGCAATTTTCGCCATCAAAATACATCAAATACAAAAGAGCCAATTTGACCTAGAAACGCTGTATTTTGATTGGTTGATGGCGGCCATGTTTTTAATGAACAAACTTCCCGTGAACAAACTTGAAAGGTTCTTGGTCCCTAAGCATATTTAAAAAATTTCAGCTCTATCCCTTCCATCCACGTTATGAGGTTTGAATCAATTCCTCCAGCGGTTTTGGAGAAGATTTTTTTTAGTGTTTCTAAAAATCAGCCATTTTGGCCGACGGCCATCTTGGATTTTGACCGATCCGCTTCGTTTGAACAAACTTAGATCTCTATGCCCTATGAATTCTTCCTCCAAAATATAATTGAAATTGGCCCAGTGGTTCTTGAGAAGAAGTCGTTTAAATAATTCATCATTGCTTTACTATGGGCCCATTGCATTACTATGGGAGCCTATGGCGGGAAAACAAATCAAGATGGCAGCCAAACCGTTTATCCAATAGTCTCGAAAGTGGCATATTTGAACTCACCACACTGATAAGCATATATAATGTAATTTTTGCCATCAAAATACATCAAATACAAAAAAGCCAATATGACCAACAAACGCTAAATTTTGATTGGTTGATGGCAGCCATGTTTTTTAAGGTACAAACTTCCCTTGAACAAACTTGAATGGACCTTGGTCCCTAAGCATATTTAGCAAATTTCAGATCTATCCCTTCAGCGGTTCGGGAGAAGTAATTTTCGCGAAAACTATATCATCCAAGATGGCCGCCAGCCAAATAGGCCAATCAGGTTGCTGTGAACAAACTTTGGTCTACCGTTCAAATAGATGACTTGTTATGAGTTTTGAATCAATTCCTCCAGCGGTTTCGGAGAAGACGATTTTTCTAAAAAAAGTGTTTCTAAAAATCGGCTATTTTGGCCAGCGGCCATCTTGGATTTTGGCCGATCGGCTTCATTTGAACAGACTTTAATCTCTATGCCCTAGGGATGCTTCCTGCCAAATATAATTGAAATCGGCCTAGTGGTTCTTGAGAAGAAGTTGTTTTAAAGGAAAAGTTGATGGACGGATGGACGACGGACGGTCGCCCAGACATAAGCTCACTTGGCCTTTCAGGCCAGGTGAGCTAATAATATAAATGAAATCAGCCCAGTTATTCTTGAGAAGAAGACAATTCAATTCTCCAACTGCTTTAGTATTGGCAATTTTGGTGGGAAAATGATCCAAGATGGCCAGCAAACCGTTCGTCCGACAGTATTGAAAATGGCTAATTTGGAATCAGGAGACTCAAAAACCTACGTAAAACCAATTTCGGCTTCAAATTTCAACAAATTAAAAAATTAAAAATGCCCGTCAATCATGCTGAATTTTGATTAGTCGATGGCAGCCATGGTTTTTAACGTTTCAATTTCTCTTGAACAAACTGTAATGCCCCTCAGTCCATAATCTGGAGAAGGTCGTTTTCACGAAAACTGGGTCATTCAAGATGGCCACCCAAGTTTTCGGCCAATCAAATACCCTTGAACAAACTTGGTTCAGCCGATGCCCTAGATGATATTTCATGAGTTTTGAATCAATTCGCCAAGTGGTTTCGGAGAAGATTTTTAAATACTGTAGTAACTCAGCTACATATAAAAGGTTACTCACCCAACAGAGGTCTCGAATCGGCCCGTGGAACTGGTGGCAGATGCGCACAGCACGTTATTTAAGGTGCGACTGCCGGGATATTAGATGCCGTCATTAACATTGTGACCAAGTTTGGTGTCAATCCGTCAAGAAATAACAAAATGAGCCGCCATTGTTGATGACGGACAAACAGATGGATGGACGGACATAGAGAAGATGGATGGGGTTATCGCCATACGACAGCTGACTGACAAGTAAGTGGAGTTAAGAAAACCAATTTCGGCTTTAAAATCCATCAAATAAAAAAATTGAATATGGCAGCCAAACATGCTAAAATTTGATTGGGCCACGGCGGCCATGTTTTTTACCTATCACCTTCCCAATGGCCCTTAGTCCATAATCATATCCCCAAAATTTCAGCCCGATCCGTTCAGCGGTTCTGCAGAATAAGTCGTTTTCACGAAAACTAGGTCATCCAAGATGGCTGCCGAACCATTTGGCCAATCAAGTTCCTTCGAACAAACTTGGTTCAGCTCTTGCCCTATATGATATTTTGTGAGTTTTGAATCAATCCACCAAGAGGTTTCGGAGAAGATTTTTAAAGCCATTTCCTAAAATCGGCCAAAATCCAAGATGGCCACCGGCCTAAATCGGCCGATCGGCTTTGTTTGAACAAACTTGGATCCCTATGCCCTAAGGATACTTCCTGCCAAATATAATTGAAATCGGCCCAGTGATTATTGAGAAGTCGTTTAAAGGAAAAAGTTGACGGACAGACGGACGCCGGACGGTCGCCATGGCATAAGCTCACTTGGCCATTCTGGCCAGGTGAGCTAACAATAAATGAAATCAGACTATGGTCCTCTATTGTATTTAACAAGAACATATAGGCATTGATGCTCAGCTGCTAACGGTAGAATTAGAATCAACCACAAGCACACAAAAAAAAAAAGCGCATATCTTCATACCTTCCTTCACTATGGGACAACTGGCCGCCGGTGAAGCGAGTTCAGTAAGCGCTCTATAGATCAAAATTCTAAAAGCTAGCGATGCGCGTCTGCGTTAGCGGCTTCCTTCTTCCGGTATAATAATAAACTGCTACAGACTTCAGTTTTGAGTTTGGACACCAGTCGGAAACTCGCAATATGTATCACGGGGTATTCATGGTCGTCAACATATTGCTCGTAACAGACTCTCTTGTAAATCTAAATTCTCCTATAGGGGGTATGGCTATTGATCCTTGCCTCGTCATTATTAGCGCTATGATAAACTTTAAAAATACAAGTTTATCTAGGCTGATTCTGGTCGATTTAGACAATGTTTGTCTCGGAAACTGAGTTATATCACCGCGAATGCTAGACTCTGGTTAGCGCATCCCCAAATCAAGGCCGACACAGTATAGTTAGCCATGCTACGGCGGCGTATCGCAATTGATTCGCGTAAGCGACAGATTTAGAATGGCATGTCGCCAAGATCGACGCATGCGTGAGAGTGTTCTCGAGTACTCGTCTCCAAAGTCGGGGACATACTTTCTCGCATGATTATTGGTTAATAAATATAACTATATAGAGAGCAACCAATGAATCACAAGGAAACTACCGACGGTAAAGAAAATAAACAAAATTTTACGCTGTAATATTAAGAATGACTGCAGGAAATGTCAATTTCCCTTTCTCCGAGATCTAACAATACTCACCATTCTGTTACTTCTGATATACAGCTGGCCCTGACAGCGGCTCTAGGATTATAGACTTAGAAAGCTTTACCGACTCCTGGGAACCGGGTACTCGGCTCCCAACTGCCGAGTACCCGTTTACCATAGAGCCCATATTGTTTGCATAGCCACCAAACAAGAGAAAACTATGGCTTGCCTCCGTGGGGCTGGGAGGCTGGGTCCGTAACAGAATGGTGAGTATTGTTAGATCTCGGAGAAAGGGAAATTGACATTTCCTGCATTCTCCTTCGATCAATACTCACCATTCTGTTACTTCTGATATACACCAGATTTGATCAGTAACCTGGTGGGAAGGGGCAAGCCATAAATGCTAATTTTGCCCCTTGGAGAAAGATTTTAGACTTCAAACTTGACTAACGGAGACCTAAAAGGACCGTCAAGTTCACGGAACCGAATCACATTCGCGTCACAGTCCTCCCCCCTTTTTCCTCCTAAGAAAAGGGAGAGAACTAACGAACATGTATCTCGCCTGAAAACACAAATATGCCAAGAGGGTTAACTGCTCCCTGCATACTCCATGTATTAGCCTGGGAATGAGCATGAATATATAAGATGAATGAACATGATACATATCCATAATACAAAAAACTCTCACTATTGAATTACCTTATGATAATTGGACTTCAGACGTACCGCCTCCAACCATTCACCGGTTCGGCCATCAGTGACACAATCTGGTTGACATCCTCTCGCCTGACCATGCCTGCTTTAGGTTCTTTTCTTACCGAAGTGAGAAAAGGGTGAAAAGCAGTGTGGTCACTAACTATCGTTTCAAAACAGCTAAAGCGAGTGGATTGGCTGAGTCTGACACATCCCTCATATAGTAATCCGTGAATGAGGACTCACAGTGCCATTGTGCAACGGCCATGATGTCCTATAACGGAAAACCATTGTAAAGGGCGGTCGAGGCGGCTATTCCTCTGACATTGTCTGCCCTTACGCCTTGCACCTGGTGCCCAGTCGCCATCTCGTGAGTAGTCTGAATGCATTCGACCACCCAACGAGAGATAGTATCCATGGATGCGGCGCCATAAGACTTTTTATGGCAGATCCACAGATGTCTATCGTTCGACCGTAACGAGTCAGTCCGTTTCTTGTACTTAGTCAAAGCATGGACCGGGCACCAGACACTGGCATCACGATCAAACCTAGTTAACTTCGGTATAATGATCGGTTTGCCGGGATATCTCAAAGATTGGTTCTTTGACATAACCTCTGCTCTTGGCAGAAGACGCAGACCTTCTCCAGAAACAATAAATCGGTTCCTCTCTGCCGAAAGCGCATGGATCTCACTGCGCCTTCTAGCTGAGGAAGCTGCCAATAGAAAGACCGCCTTTAGAGTCAAATGCTTTAGACTAGCCGAACGCAACGGTTCGAAAAGGTGCTTGGCCAGTACATTAAGCACTAAAGATAGACTCCAGGCTGGAATGACTACCGGTTGTCTCGGTCGGAGATTGCTCATTCCCTTCAACATCACATTTAACTGGGCCACCTCTGGACTATCCCTGTTGGCTAGACAAGGGATAACTGATGCCAAAGCTGACTTGTATCCAGCAACTGTGACGGGAGCTAGTCCTCAAAAGAACAGCTCACAGAGAAAGTATGCTATTTGCTGATAGTGGATTGAAAGGTATCAATACCCTTTTCTTCACACCAGTCTGCAAATCTGTTAACCTTGTTGTTATATGACTTGAAGGTTGACCTCCTTCTCGCAGCCGCGATGAAATCAGCAGCCTGTCGAGAAAAGCCTTCCGACGTGGAACGTTGTTTGATAACATCCACGCAGTCATTGAACATTTCGGGACGTTCGTGTAGGAAGCGTCCCTTGGCCTGGGAGATTATGTTCGGAATCTCGGGCAACTGCACAGGATTTTCCACCAGCAGATCTAGAAGATCCGTGAACCACGCCCTGCTCGGCCAATACGGCGCTATTAGCAGGACCAGACACGGTTCCTCCCTGACCTTCACCAAAACCTTCGGTAGAAGAATGGTGGGTGGGTACGCGTAAGCGCCAGAGCGTCTGTATCGACGGCATTTGGATCTGTAATCGGCGAGACATATGTCATGATTTGAGCATTTTCCTTTGTGGCGAACAAGTCCACGTTGGGTTTGCCCCAATGCTCGAAGATCCGTCGCAGAACTGGAGGGTTGAGGGACCATTCTGTTGGCAGGATTCTCTGTCTGCGAGACAAAGCATCCGCCAGAATGTTCAATCGGCCAGGAATACGAGCTGCTTTCAAAACAACCGAGTAATTCCTGCACCATTGAATCAAGTGCCACACCCTGATACACAGAGTGGGCGACCTGGTCCCGCCTTGGCGATTTATATATGATACTACTGTCGAATCGACCGACCGTATCAATATCACCCTGCCCCTGATCATCGGAAGGAACTCTTCCAACGCCAGTTCCACTGCCATCATTTCCAACAGATTGATATGCAGCTGACTCTCCGGGAGAGTCCATGTGCCCGAGACCTGGTTCTCCCAGGAAGGCACCCCACCCTTCCAGCGATGCATCCGTGTAGACGGACAGCTGGGGGCGGGGTAGGTGCAGCGAAACCCCTAATAGGAGATTCTGACGCTGTTTCCACCATAGATGATGCGATATTATCGGCTCCAAAACTGGCAACAGTTTTGACAGGGGTTCTGTTCTCTGTTTCCACAGAGACATCAGATACAACTGGATAGGCCTTCGCATTAGAGCATCGTACGGGATAACCTGCTCCATGGAGACCATCATGCCCAGCATCTGAAGGAACCGCCTCGCCTTGAATGTGGTTTCCCACTCGAAAACTCTTGAGGATGGCTAACAGAGACACCACTCTGGGCTCTGACGGGTAAACCCTGCCCTCCTCAAGGTCGAATCGCATCCCCAAATAAACGAAACGTTGAGTGGGCGTCAACTCGGATTTCTCCTCGTTGACTATGCAGCGTAGATCTGAAAGTAACTTCAGAGTCAGAGCAGTATCCACGTTCAACCTGGCTGCCGAGTCTGCCTTAAGCAGCCAGTCGTCTATGTAGGTGTGTAGCGCCACGTTCTCTTTTCTGAGAAACGCTGTCACCGCAAGGACCACTCTTGTGAAAACCCTCGGAGCTGTCGACAGGCCAAACGGGAGACTGTAAACTCCCATACTTGATTCTGAAACGCAAATCTCAGAAACCTGTGCCAACTCCGATTCATAGGAATGTGGAAATATGCATTTTTCAGATCGATCGATACACACCACATTCCTTTCCTCAATCCCGCATTACCGACCTCGGCGTTTCCATCTGGAACCGAGGCGTATGGATAAACCAATTTAATGGCCTGAGATTGAGTATGGGTCTCCATCCCCCTGTGCTCTTGGGGACAAGGAACATGTTTGAATAGAAGCCTGGAGTGTTTCGATTTGCTGGTTTTATTGCTCCCTTCAGAAGCAAACCCGACACTTCCTTTTGAACGGCTTCTAACTTGTCTGGCTCCCTTGGTACGGGTGTCCAGACAGGTGCCAAAGACAGATTTTGTGGTGGAAAGTCCCACCACTCCGGCATGTAACCCTGGGATAACCATCCCAGGACCAGACTGTCTGACGTCACACCTTGCCAGGCCTCGACGAAACGCATGAGCCTTCCACCCACCATAGACGCCTCGACGTCTAACGGGGTTGTCCGGCTCGCAGTCAGCCCCCCAACTCTTTCTTAACGAGAGAGAAACATTTCGTTCTAGCCATGACGGGTATAACTGGCACCGCTGTTCCTGTCGCACAGGCGCGGTCCAGGCGGATATGAAGGGAGCTTTCATACCCTCAGGTACGCTTCGGCCCCTTCTGTCCGCCCTTTGAGGCCTTACCCTTACCCTTCCCCTTCCCGCCTCTAGGGCGGTCAGGAGCAACATTGGGGAGGGTAGGCGCCTCTACAACCTTCCTGGGCTTCTTCGCCGGCGGCGGCTCTGAAACCCCAGCTGAAGCAGAAGTCGCAACAGGCCTAGCTTTCGCCTTGCCCTTATGCTTCTTCTGCTCCTTTGAAGGTTGTCCCGTTAGCGGTTTCCCCACAGGCCCTAGTGCATGCGCTTGCCGCACTAGCTCTAGGTTTACCGCTAACCGTATCCTCTAAGATGGCCCACGCTTGGCCACCGAAGATGCTAGGCCCTGTCAGGGGTGTCCCAAGGAGACGCTCCCTGACTGCCGTAGCCGGACGCATATGGTCAATGACCATTTGCCTCCTGGATTTCGTCACACGCGCTTGCACCCTTGCCAATGCGTCCATCGACAGCACCAGGCCGTCATTGACACATGAAAGCGCCACAGGTGGCACAGGGTGGCCTGCCCCGCTTCAGCCCACACTGACTGAAGGAGACGATAAGAGTGGTTGACAGCGCTCATCACTGCCCTCACACCCTCATCGCATAGGGACAGGACTTCTTCCTGGTGTACCTGAGACTTGTCCACACGGGGTGACCCGGCACGGCACTCTGGACGCCCAGTACCCATCGGTCATCCTCCGTGACCGATGGGACTACACCATACCTGTTGTATTCCCCCCGCGGAATACGACATCTTGCCCGCACCTCCCTGGAGGCCGCAGGGAGCTGACCCTTGGTCATCAGTTGTTTGCTATAAATAGCATCCAACCATTCTATGAACCGTGGATCCAGTCCCACTGACTGGATCCGGGCCGCGGGCAAAATCCCCGTCCTGATCGACGCAACCGACGGACGGGGCGCATCTTCATCGGCCGTGGCCGAAACCACAGACGGGTCAACCCTGGCTAGCCACGCCAGAGCATCTGACCAATCTACCTCCGATGAAGACACCCCCGCAAACACGTCACCCGTTGACGTGCTCACGGGTCTGCCAGCCACGGCCTCCCAGCAAGGAGCCACGGCTGACACGCCAGGCACGCCGGTACCACACGGTTCCGCCGCCACCCCATGAAACACTCCGGTCCATGGGGTAGATCCGCACGGAAAACCGTACGGACCCGTAGCAGTCGCGGAACCACAGCCGGACACGGGCGCCTACGGCACCCCACGTCCGACTGCCGGACCAGGCGAGATAGGTGAGTACCACGCCCGCCCGGCACACCCGTTCCCGTGACGGCTGGTGCCAAACCAAGCCGCACGGAACCGGTGCACGGTAACGGATTTGCCTCAGCCACAGGCGGAGCCGCTGACCTGGCTTGCGCCAGTCGTCACTAGACGAGTCAACCGTGGAACCGTCCTGGCGGACGGCTCCCACACCTGACGGACCGGCCACCGCTACTGGACCACCCGGAGGTGGCCGCAGAGAAACAGAAACCCGTCTGGCCGAAGCCAGGCGGGACTGCCAGGGGGCCGTACGAGACGGCCCCCTCGGTAACCAGTCCAGAATCCTGTCCGAGGACAGGATCCGTACCAGGCATGGGGAGAAACTGCCCCCCAACCTTTGGTAGCAGGGACGACACCAGCGTGGTCAGAACGCTATGCAGAAAAACCCTGCAGAGCCGGACCAAACCACGCCGGCGGTGCCATCTCCGCCACCTCCAGCTGGGGACGTGGAGCACCCGCACCGGCCGAACCGGGCGCTCCACGATTTACTCTCGGACCGCCTGACCCCGCGTCAGACCCAGCCAAGTCCTTCTGGGCAAGGAACTTAACCATCGTTTCGACGGACCACACTGCACAAACATTACACCTATGATCTATATTACACAGGGCACACCTAAAACAGACATGGTCCTTGAACATTACACGGACAAACTTATGGCAGTCGTCACATGATGGCGGGGCTGGCTTGGCCTATAAAATAAGCACAAACCTACAATAAACAAGCGGAACGAGACCCGGATGGAAGGCAGACAATTAATTTTCAAATAATTTGACTCATAAATTAACCGTAACCTCCCCGCACCCCACCCCGCCACGTTACAACAACGATCGCATTGATTATGACGACAAGTACGCGGCGGGCACAACACACCCATAATAGATCCTCCAGGATGTGTAACGGCTCCAGGAATCATATCGCATAGCATTCAGGGTATATTTACTAATCAATATAAATTATACTCCTAACGAACGCAGCACGATATGTGAAGAAAACAACAAAATGTATAACAAAACTGCTGTCTCACACGGTAAAACCGCAGACCACACATCTACTCAAGAATTTTGAAACCACCGATCATTGCAAACCGATCGTGATCGCACGTAAACTTGATCATTCTAAAGTTTCCGGTACCATTTTTAGTACGCAGCACCCAGAATAAGATGCGCGAATTAATGAAAAATTTTTCTTCACATAAACATCCGAGCGACCGGGTGAGACGTCACCCGCTCGGATTCTACGGAGAACGACGTCAGCCGATATTCGTGTTAGAAATACTGTAGCAAACACCTATTTTCATATCTGCCGATCGCCTGTTGGGGTTTAAAGAAGGCGATCGTCTGGCATATATCGTTGTTAGCACACGTCCC
Source organism: Chaetoderma sp. LZ-2023a (assembly GCA_034401795.1). Lineage (NCBI taxonomy): Eukaryota > Metazoa > Mollusca > Caudofoveata > Chaetodermatida > Chaetodermatidae > Chaetoderma > Chaetoderma sp. LZ-2023a. The sequence goes on along the minus strand of CM067369.1, from coordinate 69,345,475 downwards.
AGATTCTATGGGGACAGAAATTGGAACATGCGACACAACGAAATTTAGAGACCTAAGTCTTTTAACTATGGATAATAAAGAACAATACAACCTGGTTGTCTTGGGCGGTATTCTCCATAGTCCTTAGTTAATCCTTTCAGAACACACAAACTATCACTGATTAAAGACTTAGATTATTTTAAAACACTAAAATCCTTAATGCAAAAAGCATGTATTGCTCTTGTCGCTATGCAAACAAGAATGAGCTCTATGGTAAACGGGTACTCGGCAGTTGAGAGCCGAGTACCCGGTTCCCAGGAGTCGGTAAAGCTTTCTAAGTCTATAATCCTAGAGCCGCTGTCAGGGCCAGCTGTATATCAGAAGTAACAGAATGGTGAGTATTGATCGAAGGAGAAGTAGTAGTATATATATATATATATATATACATATATATATATATATAGCATTCGTAGTAAAACTAGTAACACGTGAGCTGATTGATACACGCTGATCACAGTAAAACTTTTTATCATTCACTATTTAAGCCAGAGAAAACAACCATTAGTAATTTTTAAATAAAAATTGTTAACTCTTTCAACTGAAGATATAGTATCGCAGAAACTCAATTTCATCTTAATACGCTGTTGAATATGTTGCAAGTTTTTACGGGGGAGTTGTTGCTCACAGCTGCCATAGCTTGCAACAGCTTCCAGTTAAGCACTAACACTATTCAGCCTTCTTACATTGTATTGAATGTGTATTTTCAAATGTTTAGTCTACCAGTTCAAAGGGATATGTGATGTAGGTTGGTAAGTTACAAAATATATGTTAACCCTAGTCAATGAAATCACAGTATTCATGGGAGGTACATTAATGATTTTTTGAAAATAATTTGACTGGGATGTGTTGCTGCCTTAAGCAGCAACAGCTTCCAATCAATGTAATTGTCAAATCTGCCAATACGTATTATTTTAGGTTTCCTACACTCCCTCACCGTGGCCAGAGCCAGTACATGCATATTCTGAATCTGACATATGTTATACAGATGTTATGCATTCCATAGGGAAAACGTTTCACGAAATCGGAAAATTATGCTTTTTGGTTGTTTTCGGATTCACTTGCTCATAGCGTGTGTAGATGAAAAAGCTGTTTTTGATCATGCAAACATGTTTTGAAAGGTTTCCCCGTCGGAAAACCAACCAGTTTCAACAAAGTTTGTTTGCTATGCAAGTGCTATGAACTGCTATACATTATTCGATTTGTTTAGCAGTGACTGCTACGCAATTTTTTTCCAACAAAATATTCCCTGAACTCGGTTGACAAAAGCATATTTCCTAGTTATGTCCTCTGGTGTCCAGACTGTTAAACTTGAAAGTATTCCCAGTGACAGATTTATCATATGAATCGTGGATAATCTTGTACACTTCAATGACTCAGTCTCCTGCATTTCAATGTTGGCAGCTGGTGTTTCCTCAGTCTCTCTGGGTAGCTTAAGTGTTTCAGTGTTGGCACACACTTAGTGGCTCTCCTCTGAACATTCTCTAAAGCCTCAATGTCACCTTTCCTGTAGGGGGACCACACACTACCAGCAAATTCCAACTGTGCTCTGACTAAGGCTTTGTATAATAGGTTGAAACTGGGCTCATCCACGTAGGTATATGTTTTGCGAATAAATGCCATTATACTTGTGGCCTTATTAATCTTGGTTTGCATGTGACTTCTGAAGTTCAGACGGTGATTAATTATGACTCCAATGTCTTTTTCCTTCTCTACTACCTCTAGCTCCACTGGAAGCATAGCAGCCAAGTCTTCGTCCAGTTGTGGAGTGCATCCAAATCTTCTTGCAGTGCCGCTTGATCCCCTTGACCACCTATCTCCCTATACACTTTCGTGTCATCAGCGTACAGATATGCAGTGGATTTCACACATTCGTAAGTCATTTATAAATATCACAAATAGTACTGGTCCGATGACACTTCCCTGGGGTACTCCACTTGTAACACTCTGCCATTTGGAGTTACTACCATTCACACATACTCTTTGTTTCCTGTTGCGTAAAAAGTATTTCGCCTACTGACACATTCTTTCGTTCATTCCAATGCCCTTCATCTTAGCGATCAGCCTTTTGTATGGTACAGTGTCAAAAGCCTTCATGAAATCCATGTATATCGCGTCACTTACCCCACCTCTGTCCAGAATTTCAGTCCATTCGTCCATCACTTTAATCAATTGTAAGCTGGTTGATTTGCCACTTACAAAACCGAACTGCTGGTCACTTAGTAAATTGCTAGATTTCATGTGATCTACCATCTTCTGACGAATTAGTTTTTCAAATACTTTCCCAAAGACACTAGTCAGACTGACAGGCCGATAGTTTCCAGGTTCCCGCTTGTCTCCTTTCTTGAATATTGGTGTGACAGTGGCTACCTTCCATTCCAGTGGGACTGTGCCTGTTAAGAAAGATGTGTTGAAAATAAGAGTCAATGGCGTGTATAAATAGTGTAGTTTTAATAGATGCAGCCAAAGTGCATGCATCAAACACGGCATCTCGCCTTGTCTGTCTAGCGATCCACAATATTTGACCAATTTTTTTATCAAAATTGATCAACTTCATACCAATCTAAAGATTCCGAAGAACTGCACATGATCTGCTAATAGGAACTGGCTGAATGTTTCTTTCATAGTCCCGTTGTTTCAACAATATTGTTATATTCATATACCATGCCTTTGATTGCCTGTTTATAGTTTATCTAAATGTATAAAAAAAATCATGAAATAATGTATATTATTTGTATAATTATATATGCTCTGCCTTTGGTGGACCACCTGTTGTGTATTTACAAATTGTACATTTTATATCTAAATAAATGAATCTGAATCTGAATCCGGAATCAAATCAATTACGAAAACTGGTATTATTGGTAAAATGAAGCGTAAGTAACTTGCACACGTTTATTTGTGGCTGTGTAAATCATTCTGAAATCATTCTGGTAATCAAAATCAAAATCTCCTTCAATTTCTAGTTCTGCATCATTTTCATTTGCCACTTGATATCTTTGATTGGAAATCTTCTGCTTCTTGTTCGGTATCAACAACATCAACATCAACATCAATTTACAAGGCATAAGCCATTGGCTTGTTATTGCCTCAGTGCCAAACTGGTAGGGCAGGCAACCCTGGTCTGGATACAACACGTGTAGCTATCTTCATGTGTGCATGTTCATGTAGATGCACAGGCTGTTTCAAGATTAGTCCACTGTGATGTAATAATTGTATTATGACTTTGGGAATTGACGGCTCACATATGTTGTATAAGCATATGTGTAACAGCAACGTCCAAAGCCACACCACAATTAATTGTGTTCAGTCGAATTCAAATATTCTTTCTTTGAAAAAGATGTCTAGTTTGCCCTTGAATATTTCGACTGTGGTTGCTTCGACTATTGTTGTTGGCAGTGAATTCCAATGTGGTGCCACTCTATTTGCGAAGGAGTGCTTCCGAATATCTTTGCTGCTACGTTTTATGTTGAGCTTGAGCCTATGACCTCTGGTCCGTGTAACATTGGACAGTTCGAAAAAGTAGTTCTTATCAATATTATATAGATCTTTGATGAGTTTGAATGTTTCAATCAAATCTCCACGAAACCGTCTATATTTCAGTGAGATTAGATTTAGGGCTTCAAGTCTTTCTGTGTAGCTATACTCTCTGATTTGTGGGACAAGTTTTGTTGCTCTGCGTTGTACTCTTTCTAATAGCTGCGATTGCCTTTTCAGTCTTGGAGACCATGCTGAGTTGCAGTATTCAAGAATGGGTCGCACAAGTGATTTGTATAGTAGCGTGAAAGTAGATTGATCAATGTTGGTAAATGTTCTCTTGATTAGTCCTATTGTACTGTTTGCCTTGGATACAATGTTCCCTATATGTATGTCAAAAGAGAGGTTTCTGTCGACATGAACCCCCAAATCTTTTTCTACATCTGATGTTGATACAGGATGTGGATCAGGTGTATCTGTCATATAGTATTTGGTTTGAGGGTTATTTCTGCCGAAGTGCATGACATGCGTTTTGTCTGTGTTGAAAGATATTTGCCATGTCTGCGACCATTTACATACTTTATTTATGTTTTCCTGAATCTGACTGGTAGTTGGGTTGCCGTACATCTTTGTATCATCTGCAAATATTTTGCAGTGGCAGGTTACTCGATCAGGTAGGTCATTTATATATATCAGAAAAAGTATAGGTCCTAGAACACTTCCTTGTGGCACGCCGCTGGTCACCTCAATCCAGTCCGATGATGCATCATTAATTCTAACTCTCTGGCTCCTGTTGCTTAAGTAGTTCCCTATCCATTTTACTAAATTTTCGCCAATACCATAGCTTCTCAGTTTTGTTTGGAGTCGTTGGTGTGGCACAGTATCGAAAGCTTTTGAAAAGTCTAAATATATTGCATCGACAGGTTCGTTTGAGTCAAGCATGGCTGTTAAATCCTCCAGGTATTCTAGTAGTTGAGTTTTACATGATCTTTTACGTCTAAATCCATGCTGACATTTGGTAAATAGATTAGCCGTTTCCAGGAAATTTACAATACTGTCTCTTATAAAAGATTCTAGGACCTTGCATAATGTAGAAGTGAGACTGATTGGTCTGTAGTTGCTTGGGTCATTCTTGGAGCCTTTTTTGTGTATGCAGCATACATTTGCCATTTTCCAGATGTCGGGTAAAATGCCTTCTTCAAGAGACTTGTTGAAAATTATGCATAGTGGTGTACTAATTTCTTTAGCAGCTTCTTTTAGTATTCTCACTGGTATTTCATCCGGGCCATTGCTTTTGTTGGGGTTGAGTCCTTTTAGTTTATTTTCGATGGCAATAGGTGTTATTAATATGTCTTTTAGTATGGTACCATTGTTTCTGGGGTTAATGATTGGTGTAGAAAGAAGATTTTCTGGAGTGAACATGTTTGAGAAAAATGTGTTGAGAATGTTTGCTTTTTCTGTATCATCTGTGGTCATGGTGTCGTTTGCAGGGTTACGTAGCTTGCTAATTGATTCACGTAGAACTGTTTTACTCTTGACATAGTTCCAAAAGGCTTTAGGATTTTTCTTACTTTCAGTTGCCACTTTACGTTCAAATGTTTGTTTTGATTTTCTGATGCATGCTGTTGCTTTGTTTCTAGCAATTTTGTAGAGTGTGTAATCTGTAGTTTTCTTAGTTTCATTGTATCTTTTGTATGCACGCTTTTTGCTATTGAGTGAATCTGTTGCCGCCCGATCAATCCAGAGGTGCTTTTTCTTGCCATGGTTTTTTGTTGTAGGTATATACTGTTCTTTCACTGTGTTCAATGTTTTGTGTAGGAAGTTCCAAGCTTCTGATGCATTAAGTTGGTGTAGATGATTCCAGTCAGTCGTTCCTAAGTCTCTTCGCAGTTCGTTATATCGTCCTTTGTTCAACAGTAGTTTTGGCTTAGCTATTTGTTTGCTTGTGCTTAAGATGTCAGGATGTAGTGATATTTGTAGAATGTCATGATCACTTTTACCTAGCCGCGGTAGGTGAGTTATTTCATGGACGGTGTTTTCGTTGTTTGTTAAAACTAGATCCAAAAGATTTGAAGTCTGATTTATTCTATGTCGAGTCGGATTAGTAACTAGTTGCTGTAGAAAAATATCGCTGGTAGTATTAAGAAAAGCGTCTTCTTCTTCTTTTGGAGAAAAGCCTGTGTTCCAATTTATCGATGGGTAGTTGAAGTCCCCTACTATAAGAATATGGTCTGTATTTGCTGCATCAACTTTCTGTAGTAGGTTTAAGAGGTTTTTGTTATTTGAGCCATCTGAGCTGGGACTTCTGTAGATGCAACCAATGATAATTCTTTCCTTTTGTTGTGTCGTCCATGTACTCCATACTGATTCGGTAAAGTCATCGTCATTCAAGATGTCACAGGATTGAGCATTTAGTGATACATGTGTATATATAATAACTCCCCTTGATGGTTTATTATTCAGTGATAGTTGGTACTCATCAATCTGTAGTTCACTAATGTTGATGGTTGTGTTTTTAGGTAAGGCTTCCGTGATTAATATGATTGCAGGGCGAATATTCTGTACTAGTGTTTCGAGCTCAGCCTTTTTATTAATCAAACTATCTGCATTTGTGTATATACATGTGTTCGTTACTGTTTTAGAATTTCCATTGTTGTTTGATTGTAAATGTTTTGGCAATTGATTTGTGCTAATTTCTGCCTGGGAATGTACATGCAGTTCAGTATTTGTGTTTGTATTGCTGTTGATAGTGTCTATGTATGGCTCATCATCTGGAGTGGCTATGGACTCGTTGTGTAATAAACTGAAATGGTTTGATAGTTGTATTGGTACTTGTTTATATATGACTGGCCGTGTACCGGATTGATCGCAAGATGGTAAAACTAGCACCTCCGTGTCCTTCCATTTCGAAAATCCTGTAAAAGGTAATAATTTATGTAATCTTGGATGTTAGTGGATAGGAGATTTATTCCTGATTTGTTGGGATGGACATTGTCCCAGAATAACTCACCATATACTTGGCCCTCTTCGCTGCTGAAAATAAAAGAATGGTTAATGAAAGTCACAGCGAGCCACACCGCTAGGGATTCTAGTCGTGTGTTGAACTCACTGACCAGATCATTTTCATATGGTTCGTTTGGGCGTGGAAGCAGTGATGATACAAATACCTGTGTTTCGGGTGACTGGCGACGGATTGTTTGTATGAGTGTAGTGTAGTCCTCTATCATTCTGTCAAGGCTCTTACGGCCGATATCATTTGTTCCTACATGTACCACAATCCCATCGTATCGTTCATCGGCTACAGATTTCTCGATTTGGTATGTGATTTCGCTTATACGCGCGCCGCTGAAGGACCTTATTTTGATGTCGGTATCATCGGATGACATATATCGCCCGCTTAGTTTTTTAAAAGTTGAGCTTCCAATAAGAAGAACATTATTCTTCTGCTTATCATTGGAATGTCCACTTTGTTGTTGTGGTGAAAGCCTATTGCTTGGGTGCCGTTGTTTGTGTGCAGTGCTAGAGTGCTGCTGGTATGAACTGAGTGTTTGGTGTTGTTTGTGTGCAGTGCTGGGGTGTTGCTGGTATGAACTGAGTGTTTGGTGTTGTTTGTGTGCAGCGCTGGGGTGTTGGTATGGATTGAGTTTTTGATGGTTATCTGACTGTAGCCTGTGGTTGTTGTTATGGCGGTGCGTGTATGATGTACCTGCGACTACCTCATTGTATTGCCGCACACCTGGTTTGGCCTGGCTCCTATGGTCTCTTCCTTGAGACTCACTGAGTGCTTGTGGCATGGCTGGTATACGTGGTTCAGTGTGGTAGGTATCTTCGTCCTATCATCAGCATCATTTTACGAGACATAAGACATTGGCTTGTTATTGCCTCAGTATTTGTTGGTGTAGTATGGCTTGCTCAGTCTAATTCTTTTTTTGGTCTAATTCAGAAGATCTTTCTCTGAAGTAAATATCTATTTGTTAGGGACAGTATCGTAAACTATTTGGAAGAAGCCAACCTATTCTCTATATGCCAGCACGGTTTCAGACATAACAGATCATGCAAAACTCAACTGCTAGAGTATCTCGAATACATAACGACTAAGCTTGATGCAAAACAATCTGTTGATGCTGTATATCTGGATTTTTCCAAGGCTTTCGATACAGTACCACATAAAAGACTCCAATCAAAATTGCAAAGCTACAGTATAGGAAATAAAGTAACCAAGTGGATAGAAAACTATTTAACCAATTGAAAACAAGTACGAATTAATGATACAACACCAGATTTGGCAGATGTAACCAGTGGCGCACCACAAGGAAGTGTTCTTGGGCCTGTCCTTTTTCTAATTTACATAAATGATCTACCAGAGTCACTAGCTACCTGCCACTGCAAAACATTTGCTGATGACACAAAAATATATGGAGACCCATCCACCAATGGCATCCAAGATAACATAGACAAGGTATGCGAGTCCCGGACATGGCAACTAGGCTTCAATACAAGTAAAACGCATGTAACAGTTCCCAAATCCAATATTCTATGACAACTGGTACCTCCCACATCCAGCCAATATCTACATCACAGCTGGAAAAGGATTTGGGAGTGCATATCGACACAGACCTTTCTTTTGATACACACATAAATAACATCGTATCTAAAGCGAATAGTAGAGTAGGAATAATCAAAATAACTTTTTTCCTGTATAGAGCCCACTTTACTCTACAAATCTTTAGTAAGGCCTATTCTTGAATACTGTAACTCGGCATGGTCACCAAGATTTAAACGACAATCTCAGCTATTAGAAAAAGTACAACGTCGGGAAACAAAGTTATTCCCACAAATTAGAGACTACAGCTACACAGAAAGACTCAGAACCCTAAATCTAATGTCATTGAAATACAGAAGATTTTGAGGAGACTTAATTGAAACATACAAAATCCTTAATGATATGTACAACATTGACAAAAGCAGCTTCTTTGAACTCTTTATACAGGATTTATACAGGAAAAGGTTATTTTGAGTTGTCCTACTATACTGTTTGCTTTAGATACGATGTTATTTATGTGTGTATCAAAGGTAAGTTCTGGTCGATATGCACTCCCAAATCTTGTTCAAGCTGTGGTGTAGATATTGGCTGCATGTGGGAGTTATCATGGAGTATTGGATTCGGGAACTGTTACTGCCAAAATGTAAGACACACGCTTTGCTTGAACTAAAGCCTAGTTGTCATGATATACTTATTAGCTAGATGGCTTGTCATTCTCTGGCCTTTTATGCTCTCTTTTTAATATTACCATCACTAGCAATTTTAAACACATTATAAATAACTATGGTTACTGTGCAAAAAATGTAAGGTCAAGAACATGTAAATAAGTATCGCAAGTCTATTAAAATCAATTAGTGCCAGAGTACAGAATTTGTAATGTTAGAATTGTATTTTTTTATCTAAATTAAAATTTTTGTTGATTGGACAAGGAATAGTCCCAGCATATGTACCTGTAGCCTAGATCAAGTTTGACTCCTAACCATAGTTAGCTATAGCTAACTGGATTCCCAGTCAAACTTCAAATAATTAACTAGCTAGGCAACCATAGTCAACCGAGCACCCGAGCTCGGTTCAGATGGTTAGTGTGATATGTGCATAAATTTCAAAATGGCGGAAAGCGATCGCTTGCCACGAATAAATGCATATAAAAATGTAAATACTTCACTAAATAACTTAGGTTTGATAAAATTATGCTTTCCCATTGTATGTCAATGTTCCTAAGCCCCTATTCCTTCTCACTTTATGTCATACTGGCACTTTTTGATGTCTTAGTGAAAAAGATAACCCATTTTCCTAGACCATCAAACAGATGACAGAAAGAGTCAATGGAAACTGGTACCCGGCTCCAAATTTACTGCAATAGTAATTCAATGGGGAACCGAGTACAACAAACTATAGTTAACTATTTAGCGCATGACTGGGAATAGCAACTGCGCATGTTCAGTAAACCAGCAAACTGACTATGGGTAGCGAGTTGAACTTGACCCGTGAGTGAACTGTACTTTATAAGCACTGCATGGGCCGAGCTTGGTAAATTATGTCCTTTTACAGAATCGGTTATGCTTGTTCACTACATATACACAAGGATATTTGAAATTCCTTAGACTAGCGTGGTATCCACGATCGTCAAATTAATAAGTACTGTAGGTCTATTAAAGTCGATCATGTCAGTGGTTAGCAATATTGCAATGCTGTAGGGTAGCATATGGTATCCATGATAGCCGAGCAAGATCTGTAATGTAAATACAGTATAAATGACTATATAGGTTTGTGCGTATAGCCAACCGAGAGAACACTAAAATAATGAGAGTCCGCAAAAGCGCTCAGTGCGCATGTGCATCATTAGAGATAGCTCATGCACGCTGTGTGCATTAAGCATATGGGGGTTAGCTTTTCATGTATATTCCTTAACACGGGCACAATTTATTACGTCTTGGTATCGATCAAGACCAGGATTCGTCAGGAAAAACAAATCTGAAAACAGAATTGAAATTGGTCAAGGGATGGCTGAAATATCAGTATATTAAAATTAGCGATAAGTTTGTTGACAACTTGGTAAAGTCAGCACCGCGCATGAGTTAGGTAGCATGACATCATAAACGCATTACTGCTTTACGCTAACTCGCTAAAAAGTGCACGCTAATTGGTCAGATTTATGATGTTGCTCACTGATTGGCTGTGGATCCCTATAAAAGGAGCCTCTTTCGCCGTAATCATCAGTCGGAAAGATGATGACGAGGTTGATAGTCATTCCACAGTTACTACGTAGAGCGAGTCATAGACATTCTACAACAACGTAAGTCCACACGAACTTGCGATCCACTTCATCACTCGCCTACGTCACCATACACAAGATTTTGTATAGCGCTCAGCCAGGGGCTCATAAACTAAATTCAAAAAGCAGGTCGCCCAAAACTTCAACTAAAGGGAGCCTATGCGAGTATGAGTGCAGTTTCGACCACTCTCAATATGTAGTACGAGTGGTCTATCTAATATCTCGCCAGACCTGCCAAACCACGTCAAATTAAAGGAGACAAAAATGAAGCATGTTTCTAGGTGCAATACGGTTTAACGTTTTCGTCACTGCTTGGGAACATTGCCCTCCATGCTGTATTCTGCTTCTGCTTCTGCCATTTAGTAGCCACCATTAACAGGTTGATTATTATGCTACTGTGGAGAGTGCACAGCAATGTTAAAAACATATTTATTTTTCTGTGGTTTTGAATTTTCTTTTAAAACAAGGTTCCATGTGCTTACTGTGTGAGAGACTTGAATATATGAAGGCTCTCAGTTTGTACTGTAGTTGCTGGTATGGCATTCCAGTCCCTGATGCTGCGTGAGAAGAACAATTCTTTAGGGTACTCATTTCTACAGGAGGTGACTTGGTATGACAGGTGGTGCATATTTGTTGAGAAGCGTTTTGGTGGGATGAGTCGGTTCTCTTTGTTGATGCGCACTTGATTGTTGGCGTTTTTTACATCATTGCAAGCCATGCAGATTTATGCCTGTCTTCGAGCGATGGCCATTTAAGATGGTTCAGCATGTTGCTTACACACGATCTGTTGTGAAATCAGCTGAGTATGTATCGTGCGGCTTGTCTTTGGACCATATCTAGCTGATGAATTTCATTTTGGTGGTAAGGATTCCAAACCATGCTAGCATATTCTAAAGTGGGTCGGACTAGAGTTTTGTAGGCATTAGTTTGGATGCTTGTTGATGCTATGTTGAAATGTATCCTTAGGAAACCGAGTGTCCTGTTGGCTTTGTTGCCGATGTTGCTGATTTGTTCATTCCACTGTAGATCAGATGTTATAGTGACATCAAGACATTTGGCAGATTTTCCAGTCTCTATTGGATGATCGTACAATATGTACTGAAGTCTGAATGGATGGTGTTTTTTTAGCTTCGGGGGGTATGTGCTGGTCCGCCATGATGTTCTTTTCCATTGCACCGCAAGTGCACGATGCGCAGGAGGGCTGGTTAGTTGCGGATCCCGGGGTTGCGGATCCCGTGTCAAGTCTCTCCGGAAGGTACGTCTGTCCATTCTAATTTAGAGAAATGGATTAGATGTTAATTAAACAGTATAAATTTAGTAAGCACTATACAAACAATATCACTCGTTTGACAGTAAATGAGCACAATAATACACAACATAGAGCCATCTGGTGTTCTTTCCATGTGGTTTTGCCGGAGGTACCACACAGATCATCGAATCCGCAGAGGTATGCCCGCAAGAGAGAGTTCTGCAGTGAAGTCACTAGGTAGCCTAATATAAGCTATTATACCCCTAACACACACACACACACACACACACACACACACACACACACACACACACACACACACACACACACACACACACAAAGAAAATATTGATGTTGCGAGAGGAAAGTGCCTCGCGCGGGCCTCCGTCATAGGAAAATGCCTTCAATGCCGAAGCGGAGGAAAAGAGCTGGCAAAAAGGGCCACTCTTTTGTTCAGCGGAAAATGCTAAGTGCTGAAAATCCTAGTGAAGCCATAATTAATGTGATGCACACTGGTTTACGTGAAGATGGAATGAACGATTTCCGAAGAATTCTCAGGTCACTGTCTTATGTAGTTCCAAAGTTACTGTATTGGTAGTTGCCGCTTTTTATATGCGGCCCTTCTGCTACAATCTAACCTACCATTTAGTTGTTAGAAACGAATACAAGCTTTGGCCACAAGTGGCAGGGATTCCTACCTAACTTTAGATACAGTTATCCAATGGGCGCAGATGCTCAGCTTCCCATAAGTCGCCTTGCCTAGCATCTACCTCCAAGGATAGCGTGCGTACATGTTACGAGACAAGGCCTCCTGATCAGATGAAAATCTGGTTATCTTGCCCCGCAACCACATATAACATCACCAGGACAATGGCTACGTTTCACATAAGCAAGTTTGATTACTAACATGTCGCTATGGTGGAGATAGAGAGGCGAATATCCATCGCGAGCGTCCCTCCTGTGAGGGCGTGGCGGATTCCAAGATCTCACCCAGACACTACAACGAGTTGGATGGAGATGCACGTCTCATCCGTCACCGAGTCCTACGGATCTAACAGTTGACCTGTCGTTCTGATTAAATTCCAATATGCCCAGATATGTACTGTGAGCCGGTAAATAAACTAGCTAACTCACGTTTATAACTATATGTTTTGGCAGTGCCTCCTTCATTGGCAGGGTTATCTAGCTAATAAGTATCCGAAGATACGGGGAGATGTATGTGAATCGCCACTTTAACCATCACCGCTCGGAAGCCTCCGATAGTTTCCCAGGGTCGGATCCAATCAACGTGCTGATGGGGAGTCCAAACAATTAATAAGCCATATGGCTGGTGGATCGTGGAAAGAGACAATAACTCAATATATATGAGGCCTGATAGGTAGTTGGCCAATTTTACACAACCTTGCCGGAGTGCGGGGCTACATTACCGCAACAACCGGAAAAGAGGCATACACTATATATCTCTAAGCGAAGAAATTGACCCTAACCACTTTAACCTATCCTATCGAGCTGAATAGTAAGGTTTAGTCGGTAACATGCTGGGCTCAAGCAATTAGAGCACGGTCAGCGACCTCAGTGTAAAATTGATGATGGTGGAAATAAAGTGATGCGGTTATAAATGTTGCTATTTAGTATTTCCTAGCATACTGCGTTTCAAGGTTTTCTACAATTAAATAAAACATATTATCTGGATGGCTACCTGGCATATACAACTAACCAATGTAATCAGTAGAATGTAATTAATGATTTCAATAACAATCACAGATGATGAACCTAAATGGTGTGGCTAGTTGAAAGCACCTACAGTAAACAAGGATAATATGCACAGTAATAAAGAAATTATAAATTGAGGTCCTAAGACCGGAAAGGTACCTATTAGTCATCAGTACCAAATACGGAAATGATAATTAAATGTACAATAGTATAGCTACTTGAGCACCTAATAGTCATCGGTACGGAACAGGCTACTATGTTACTGAAATTGAGGCGCTAGCATATTCATAGAGTGAGTCGACACGTTCTCTGAAGCTGGGGAGATTTCCGCAGGCGATTTCCGCAGCTGGTTTCCGCAGACTGATCTCTGCAAGCTGACTCCTCCAGACAGGGTAGACACGATACACACTCAGGACAGTGAAACAAAGCAGTGAAGAAATGTCTATTAGATAGTCTTGGTAACTAGTATACAATTTATACGGAAGTGAGAAAGTTATCCATCCAACGACGGAAGTAGTAAAGTTGAAGTTTGCCTGTTAGAAGAGAGGGCTTGATAATGCTAAGCAGCTACATAACTGGCACATGGTGCGGGATGTGTCGCATAGCTCTTGCGGTGCACCTGGCAGAGTTCCACCAGACTGTGATCAAAAAGTTAATTAAAACACACACGACATGCAGTGCGGAGATTGAAGTCCACTTTTCAGCATGGTTGGCAGATGCAGTGAGTCATCCACCAAGAATCACTGTAGCTCTACATTCCATAAGATTACATCCTGGGCCTGCACGGCCCGCCCTTGGAAAAGCTCCCTTAGGAAAGTCCGGATGCGGAAAGTATAACTTTAAATTTAGTTTATTACCCCTGGATGGCCGCCGGGGGTTTCCAAAAACTTGTGGAAGCCGAGGACGTCCTACCACCGCAGATGTGCTGGGATCCATAAGACACCGGTAGATGTGAGAATCACTTGTAGGTCAGCAGTTACATCTGTCTTCCTGATGGTCCAGAGGTTCTGCGCAGGCTGGCTTCCACACCGGCGATGCTCCTGATTCTCGATTTTTCACCATTTTACACTACTGGTGACGTCAGAGACAGATGCCTCAGCCAATCAGCAGCCGAGCAATAGCCAATCCGCGTGCAGCTAGGTCAGTGACACATTTACCACGTTCTAGAACATTCTAGATCTATTTATGCATACACACGATTACGACGTCAAAAGCAATATTTTGAAGATAATTTAATGGGATTTTTGTAGATAACTCAGCCATTTCTGGGCCGATTTTAAAATGGTTAACAGTTCTAGAAAGCGCGTTTCATTCTGGTCCTGATCGATACCAAGAACCACGAGAATGGAATAAGTAAAGGTTTTTACGAGTAACCACTCGATACACTATAGGCATGCACTCACATCCAATTCCGAGACGTGTCGTAAGGGAAGCTCTGACGTGATGCATGCGCACCACGCATTTTATCGGACTTAGCCAATTTTAACGAAGACCTCTCTCATCGGGCTTATATATGCGTACTATCCTACCTAGGGGGGGGGGGGCGGTGCTTGGAGCGAATCCGGAGTGGCCGTTCCGTACCCAGCTTTTCTGGGATTGTCAGTACCCACCTGGTCGGTCCATGCTACACCAGTCCCTCCGAGTTTGAAACCCATGACAAACGATCGTGCATGGCGGATTGAACGCATGGGAGTGTGCTAGGCATGAATTATAGACTTCCTGAGTAGGTGCGCAGCTGAGAGGAGAGTGACGAAAAGATGCGTGTTCATATGATAGAGCACATAGGGTGTGAAAGAGTTTGGGAGGGAGGATTTTAATTTTTGAATTAAATTATTATAATAAATTTTTTTTTCCAGTTCCTTTCTTTTTGTTTTGTTTTTGTTTTCATTTCACGGTGCATGCATACCTTTATTTAGATCTTCTAATCACCTAAACAATAGCTCGCATGGGTGTTCTCTTGGATGCGGATAACTATTTTTCCACAGAGAACACCCAAGCTCCAACGTACCACAATTACAATACAAGTTATAAAATAGAATGTAAATATATAATCACATAACTATACCCGAGAAGAATATCACAGATTATGCTAATTACACGTGCATCCCGGGTAAATAAAGGGATGCACCAGGTGTATACTGATTAATATAATGCGGCCCGTTTCACAGATCACTCCTCTAGGTGGCACATAGACTGATGCAAAGAGTAGAGGATGAGGTAGTGTTGTTACTGATATGCCCCAATTTCTACATCCACCGTCCTCAATTACTTGGATTGACTTATTTATCGTCTTTTTCCAGAGTATTGCAACCCCTCCATATCCTCTAGGCTTTTGTACTGGCGAGATAAGGTTTTTGTCATCCACTGCTTTGCCTGTTGCAGTAAAGTTTGTGGTAATATCATTGCGTTTGTCTAATTGATAGTTAAAAAGCCAGTGCTCTTGAAGGCAGACGATGTCATTTTCTTGAAGCAGTTGTTGTACAGAGGTTAGATTTGTTATTATGTTTTTACAGTTGAAAGTTGTGATTTTCAGCGGTTGCATAGACCCTTCTACGGGTGCTGTAAGGGGAACTTCATCTGGGTTATCATTGTCGGCTCTCTGCACTTGTCCAAAAAAAGCTGCCCGGTAGATGTTGGGGTTCCAAGTGCATCACTCTGGGATGATACTGTGATACTTTCTGGTTCAGTATGCCATGGAGATCCAGCATTGTTCTTAATAACTCTGATCATCTGCTCAGAGGCGGGTTGAGGAGCCTCTACTGTAACCTGTATGTTGTCCGCCTCCACTGTGCCCTGTTGTTAGTTATTCAACCAGTTGGGTGGAGTTACTTTTGGCTCATTTTGGATCTGTTGTGGGTCTGATTGAGATGCCCTTTTTGCAGATCGCTCTCATTGTGAAGACTCTGTTGCTGGATCATGAGGTAGAGTGCTAATTGTAATTGTAGCTGTGTTTATGGTAGCCTCACATGTTGTATGGTCATTTACGTTGGAACCTTGTCTGCTTGCTGATAAGCAGGCTGTGATGTTGGGTGTCTACTGTTGCCTGCAGCGTAGATTGGTCTAGGGTTATGATGTATCCCTTGTTGAGCTGTTAGAGAGTGTGGCATTGCGAATATTGGTGTGTGCTGCACTGAATGTCCAAATGGAAATGGTGAAATGAATTGAGGATTTAGGAGTGGTTGCAATACATTAAAGTTTGGGTGTAACTGCAAAGGATGTGGGGCCAAGAAGGCGGGATCTGTGGAAATAGAAGATGGCACTGATGAGGTGGAAATGCTGTGGTAGGTGAAGGTGGAAGATGTGGTAATTGCTGGGATGCAGATGTTGTTGAGGTTGGAGTCTGCTGAGGTGAACAAGGCTGCTGTGTGTGCCATCACTGTTCCAGAAGGCAAATGTAAGCTTACTTAATTGATACTTAGATATTTAGTAACTTTATAATGAGAGATTAATACCAGCAAAATTAGGAATAAAAATAACTTAGATACACATATTGAGGTATCTTTCTATGACGTAGCATATTTCCACATTCAGGTTGTAGGTTACCATCTGTATAGTAGTACAAGATGTCTTATTATTTAGAATTATGCACAATATAGTAAATTATATGGAAATCTGACTAAAGATTAAAATATATAATATAAACAGTTACAGTACATGATTAGCTGTAGAGACTGGAGTAGTATAACCAACAAATGCTTTATCTTTACTTCAGTGTACCCATACAGGTAGGCTGTTAAATATCTTGGACCAAATCTACTCTGAAGGCATTGATGGCCAAGACAGCAAAACAGTCTTTGGACAGATTAATTCCAAGATCTTCAACCGAAAGTTTATTACGCTTCAGCGAGTTGTTATCTCTGGCCGTTATGAGGTTAAAACACATTCACTAAATGTTAATAGTCCATGTCTTTTCCATGACTCAAACCATAACCCCTGTAGACCAGTAGCAGCAAATTCATTATGGTATGTACGGATATTATTATGCTGCATGTTTTGTGACCAATCCAACCGAGATCTGCTGCTGCCAATGCCAGCGGCTGGTTCAAGTCAACATAGCTTCACAATAACACGCAAGCACGCACGCACGCACAGTCTGCTGTACTAGAGCCTTAGCTTTGCTTGTCTGAAGCCAGTTGTCGGTCTGTGAAAAATTCCCACAATTATAATCATATACCAGCCACGGTACTCATACAATAGGCCGAATATACAGAACAAGTAGAAGAAAAAGATGGCCGATCATAGATATCAAGTGGCAGATGATGCAGAAATTGACATTGAAGGAGATTTTGATTTTGATTCCCAGTATGATTTCATAATGATTTACGCACCCGCAAATAATCGTGTGAAAGTCACTTAAGCGTAATCGTCTATTATCAACAATACCAGTTTTCGTAATTTAATTCTTAATACATCTTAGGATGTTTCTGTGGACTCAGGCTGATTACAGCCTCTATGACCGCCTCACCTTTCTTCACGACCATTCTGCGTGTGTGAATGTGTATACATGTATGAATGTGTGTACACGTATAAAGTCAACTGGTGTGCAGTGTTTCCCACAACATCTGATTTTTGGGGGTCCCAAGGACCCCACACTCAGATTTGTGGGTCCCACTGTAAAATCTGGAGGTGCCATGGGGGTCCTCATCTGAAATATGGGGTGGGGTAGGGGTCCCATATTTTTTTCTTAAAATAAACAACACATTGATCTAATTATAAAGCACTTTATAATTATTAAACATGTTGAAAGCACTAGTTATGACATTGTGTAAATACTGTTTAATTTTTTTCAGTCACAGAATTGTGAATGAATGGAATAACCTACCAGAAAATGTGATCAAATCAAAAACCGTAAATGCCTTTAAAGCCGCTCTAGACACCTTTTGGAAGCAAACCCAGCAGTAGGATAAAGTATCATATTTCAAAATGGACATAAAATAGGCAAAATGCTTAACTTCGTCCATCTCTGTAACTCTAACTGTTAATTTATATATAGAGAATATTAACTATGCATAGTTTATTAACCTTTAGCACTTAACACTTTTGGCCACCATTGTAGATCACCAAAATACCTATTTTTGAAAGTTTAACACTGGAACGACTGGCTCTAAACGGTGCCAGTCATTCCAGTGGTAAATTTTCAAAAATATGTGTTCTGTGATCTACAATGGTGGCTAAAATTGAAATGGCGCTTGTATATTTAACTAATAACATTTGAACTGCATGCCAATAAACTAGGGTTGCACGATTATTCGATTAATTGGGATTATATAATTCAAAATGATTGTGTACGATTATAAATTGAAATAATCATGTAATCGCCATGTTGAAATTTTTGTCAAGACACTTATGCTTGTGAAACTCTGCTCGTGTTACCAATCATGGAAACAAACATCCGGCTATCAGCCGAATGTGTGAATGATTAAATAAACTAAATAAATAACTGATTTGTTTGTATTGACTCATGATTAGTTTTAGATGAACAAAGGTTGTTCACTTGGTCGCTATTTGTCATTGTTGTTGTAATCACCTATGCTTATCCCGCATTCCCCATTCTGTGAATAGTTATAACACGGAAATTCAACACATTTTCTCCCGTAAAAATTCTCACTGCCTACGCCTATGTTTAATGTATACCTCAAAACATCACTGGGGAAGTGAAATTATTGTATTTTAGCGCCTAAATATTGCGTATCCTTTAATAAAGGTCGTTTATTACATCAAAATTAATCCACAATTTGATATAAAATGGCGTAGCGAAAAAATACAAATCACGTGATTCGCCTCCAGTTGAAGTTTATTTTAGAGCGAGTACTCGGATATAAATATTCTGGAATCGGGGACTCGGAACTCGGGAATGTCTATATATTATCATTGCGCAATAGGAACTGAGTATTATACTGATCTGAATAACGGGTACCCGTTTGATAAACTCCCGTTAGCGTATAATAGCTTGTGGGAACATGCCGCCTCCCATCGCAAAAGAGCCGCTGGCTCGCCAACTTAAGAAGCCGGCTATATTGTCGTTCGTAATAATTCAATTTGGATCATTTAATGTTGATCGCCGTTACAAAATTGATGCACATTTTCTCCCGTACTTGTTTGGTACATAAATTTGGTCTTAAAATATATTTATAAGGAAGGTATTTAATCATGCCAAGACTGTTTCAAGCACATTTTGAAGACAAAAGTGTAGAATAAACTTTAATATATCTTGAACATACGTGGCCTACTATTAGTATTAATCTAATAGGTGATCGAGATTTACAAATCCGAGGCCTGTGTTGACTTCTAGAGGGGCCGGAAATGTATCAGGGCAGCGATCGGTCTGAAGTAGACACACCCTGTGACACGATTGTTATTATTATACACGCTATTCTTACAAATTTGCTCTTAGGTGCTTCTAATACAGAGTTTTGCCATTTTGAAACTGCTAAGGAATCATTGGAGCTCATATGTCAAAATTAGGGGGTGGACTTCTATTATAGCATAGGCTGCAATTAAGCGAAATACAGTAACTTCCGTTTTCCGTCTAGAAAAATCTTGATACATTCCTTTGTTTGCAATCAGCAACTGGCGTATTCTGTCCATGTATGTATACCCAAGTGCCTAACCCATAATCTTACAATCTGCAGTAGCATAATAATGTCCTCTAAGCAGCATTGACGTTGTTAATATAGTTCATGATTAATCGTATGATCGCGATTATTTTTTTTAAATGATCGCGATTATGAAAAGTGAATAATCGTGCAACCCTACAATAAACAATAACTTAAAGAACTGTACTTGTTTGTTGTCTGATAAACCAACCAACCTACGTTGACAACCTTGTATGATTAACATTTCCAAAGACCACTACATTAGTAATTAGCAAAGACCACTGCATTAGTTTTTCTATTAAACCCTAACTCGACTTTGGACGAATTGAAAAATTAAGAGTATCTGGGGCGAGTTTGCTCAAGGGCGACTTGACCTACTTCGATATAATGCGCGCATATTTTTTATAATGTAACTGGAATGACTAAATATAGTGGAATACATAGACTAAGATCAGACAAAACAATAATTTATCAGAAATAATCTGTATAAATCAGATTAAATTACGTAATTAGTGAAAATATATCAGCCAATAACCGGATATGTCTAATTCAAAGGGAGTAACTATGTAACACGATTGCTGATTGGTTGAAGCATAGATAATGCATTAGCGTGTATCCAATAAGGATACTTATATCGGGGAGCTTTGAGCTATACTCTGTTTTGAAAAAATCAATATTTTAATGTATGCCTACCTGTAGATTGACAATATCGTTGAACATCGCTGCTCGGATGAGCTTTTTAGTTGAGAAATTGGGAACACCTAATGATCGAGTATTGTTAAACATTATAAACACTAATCCATCAGTCAATAAATCAGCAGCTATTGCTAAATAAAAGACGGCTTATAGTGCGTGTTGATACCTTTATTCAAACAGCAATACAAAGACACCGCCGCTAATCCGTCAAATGACCATTCAAATGTAAAAGATATCACAATATCTTCCATATATTCCTTCATCCATTTAGATATTTTGATAAGTAAATAGAAAAAAATATTTTGCCTGTAAGTCGTTGCTGCTTTGGGCAAGTAGGCATGCGCAAATTAATTTCAAAATATTCAGCAGATTAGTGATAACAACGTTGTAATCTGTCCAATGTTCTGAGCTGTGAAAGGGTTAAGATTCCCAGACACGTTTGTATACGCTTGATCAGTTGTATTGGATTTATCAAGCGTGAGTTCCTCTAGAGCGAGATTCCGCTGTTACCCAATCAAATACTGACACGTCACACTGACGTTTAGCACAACAGACAGAAACATGGCGGGTATTTTTGCAATTTGTAGGCCAAACAAGGCGACTAACATCGGGCTTGCAATCTCATTATTTATAAAAATTAGATCAAATGGAATACTAACGATGATTTGGGGATTGTGTTTACAATTAAATGTGGTGGTTGAATCTGATTTATGGGCATTAACAACTCTGAGTTGTGCAAGAAAACATACAACAAATCATAGTCTTAAACAACGCAGTAAGTTTGTTTTTATTGAACACATAATACATTAGCTATATTTTTTAAAGTAAAAACATGCACAAATAAATATACACACACGATACTATAATCGATAATTAGGCACACGCATTTACCAATTTCCGTTACACTTTTTCACTGCGTCCCTTGTGCGTCCTTGGGAATGCCGAGGGTTAATTTGTATGCGTCCCTCTGCCATTTTAATGCATATATATACGTGCAAAAGGACGCATAAGGGCAACTCTGCTGGTGTGTATGTATGCATTCGCATATGGTGGTATAGGTGTGTATGTGTGTGTACCTGTGTGTGCATGTGTACCTCTGTGCATGTTTAAGTATAAAGCATCCAAATAAGAACATTATATATGGTATATGTGTCAATTGTCGAGCGTCATATATATCTATATTATATATATATATATATGTTTATACACACATATATATATATATATATATATATATATATATATATATATATATATATATATATATATATATGCATGTATATATGTATGTGTGTACATATGTATGGGGTTGGCGCCCACCCAAAAAAAAACCATTCAAAATTTAGACGCAGTGAAATTTACTCTTGTATTTCTGGAGTGGATAAACTATGGGTGCGTTCCCCCCCCCCCCTGAGCTCCTCAATCTAAGTCTATAACAGTATACAATTTTAACAATTGTATTTTCAAGCTGTCTGATGTGAATGTGTGCCTTAAACAAGGATTTTAGTGAAACTCAACATAAGCTTGCAAAACTTACATGTTTGAAGAACTATAAATGAACCTTTGTGAATTGTAAGTTTTTCATGGAAGATAACTCTGGCAAATGTGAATCAATGGAATGCAACAGATCAAAATGTCCTAAGTAAATGGTATCTGAGGGCCATTGGCTTACATGCAACTATTTATTCAAGATTTTTTCAAAATTGACCTGAAAAGCTTAAGTAAATGTTACCTGAGGTCCATTTACTTAAGTATTTATTGAAAAGCAAAAACCCTCAATTAACTGATGAGACCTGACAGCCATTTACTTAACTTTTTATTCAAGATTTCCTCAAAATTATATGAGCAAACCTAAGTGGGTTGTGTCTGACTGCCATTTTACGTAGCTTTTTGTTTAATATTTTCTAAAAAATGGACTGTAAACTCAAGTAAATCGCACCGGATGGCCATTTGTTTAACTATCTAACCCAACTTTTTCAGTCCACTTTTGAGAAAATTGACCAGCTAGTACCATTTACCTAAGGTTTTCAACAATTTTTCAGGAAATCAATAAAAAGTTAAATAAATGGCCCGGATGCGATTTACTCAAGTTTTTTCCAACCATTTTTCATGAAATCTTGAATAAAAAGTTAATTAAATTTCCCTCAGATACTAGTTACCTATCTGGACTGTTCTTCAGTCCAATTGTGAGAAAATCCAGAACAAAAGATTAAGTAAATGTCCCTCCGGTACAATTTAAATTAGTTTTTCAGTCTAATTTTGAGAAAATCTTGAATAAAAGGTGCCACTCAGGAATCCACATTGAACAGCATATTATTTATTGATGGAATGATTTTGATGACTATTGTTTCAGTTGAATAATCATGTGTTAAAATATTCTGTTTTCATAGTTATCTCTTGAACTGAAGCATTGCTTCTGAGAATTTAGACTAAAAAGGGAATGATTAATAGTAATTGCTATCACACTTGAACAATTACTCCTAGATAGCAGATCAGATTGGGACTAGGCTTGCGCGATTTTTCGATTTAATCGTGAAGTTTGATTTATTTTTTTAAATCGCGATTTTTACGATTTAATTGAGGAAAAATCGGAAAATCATAAAAAATTTCATGTTATTTTAAAACCTGAAGTGTACTTTTCCATCACATTTTATCAGTACATGAGTACAATTATAATCGATTCACGCCTGTGTTCCTTATGTTTATATCCCGCCGTACTAATCACAACACAAAGCGTTACAATAAACAAGCTAACAATAGCGAGGTAACACCTTTGTCATTGAGAAAACCAGCTAGTTACTCCGTCGAATCGCCATATAATTTTCTTTCTTTCACTGCAGACCCTGAGTCTGTCGTGAAATGCCAAGTATATACTTAGTTGCAGAGTGTTAGGCAATCAGTGAACATAATTCTTTTTAATTCTAGAGTTAGCAATTTCAGGCGGTGTAATAATTTTTTCTTTTTGATTCGGTTGTCGTGTCAAATTAAAGAAAATAAAGCAACAGCATTCCAGATTGTTTGATTTTGAACTGTGCATTCTGTTGATTACTCTTAAATGTAAATCGTACATTCTGAAAGCAACTGTAAACTGCACTATAGGACGAGTTTACCCCGTTACACTCGTACCTACTCAAAGCTAAAGTCCTATGTATGTGGATTGCGCAGCATCTTCCCGGGTACTAATATTAGCGTCTTCCCGTTACTCAGGTAATGACCTAAACTCATCCTACAAAGGGAGGAAGCGGAAGCGCTTTTCATAGGCGGAAGCTGATACATTATGTAATTTTTATTTTTTTTCTCGGCGACATTTTATCTCAAATTTGGACGAAATAAATAATGTTTATTAAACTATACGCAATATTTAAGCGGTCCCAATTAATAAGTTCACTCCCGCGATGATGGATATAATGTATACATTAAACATAGACGTAGGATGGTAAGTCATTTATTTCAACGTTTTCTAGAAGCAAGTCACGTTACCCCGGTTTATACTTTTGGGAATTTGGACCCACGATTTAATCGAAAATCTTTTTTATAAAATCGATCGCGATGTTTCAAAGCAAAAATTGCGCAAGCCTAATTGGGACTGCACACAGGTAATGAAGGAGTTATGCAGGGAATAGCGTAAAAACATCTGTCCAGGCAACTGGTGACTGTCAACTGTATATATAACGAAAGAGCCACAGGCCTGTGACACTAGGGCTGCGCAGTTTGGCTTACAGTCATATCGGTTTCGATATGACTTTTCATATCAGTTTTGACCGAATATCGGTTTTATGGACATGAAACAAAAAATTTAAATGATAAAAAATAGCACGAAAACAGGACGTATTTTCATGCCCTGATACATTCGTAACGTTTTACGCCTTTAAAGCTTAATATACCTTATAATATCCATCATCGTGGGAGTCAAATTATTAATTAGACCGCCTAAATATTACGCACAGTTAAATAAACATCGTTTATTTTGTCAAAATTAATCATAAATCAGCAAAACAGGTTGCGAAAAGATGTAAATCACGTGATTGTAATTAATTATGATGCAATTATCTCCCTTTCTTCTTTCATTTCCAAGCAAAGTTGACGGATGGACAGTCAGCACGGCATAAGCTGACTGGGTGAGCTAAGAATGTACTAACTGATTATGATATCTGAAAGCATATATGTCGCTAAAAATGGTGAAACTATATTATTATCCCCACGTTTTAAACAGATATTGTAATCGCCTCCATCCGTCTGTCTGTCCGTCCGTCCATCACGCTATCTCCTCCCAAACCATTGGGTGGAATTAACCAAATTTGGTATGTGGATTACCCATATGATTCTGCTTTGCAAGACGATATTTAGATTTGGCTCCATCCCCAGGGGGGCGTAGCAGGGGTCAAAAGGTCAAATCAGTTGTAACGCAACTCCTCTGAAATCGTTAGATGAAACTCAACCAAATTTAATATCTGAGTTACCCATATGATTGCGGAGGGCAAGAAGTCATTTAAATTTGTCTCCACCCCCAGAGGGTGGGGGAAGGGTCAAAAGGTAAAATTTTAATGTGCAGAAATTGATTGTAATGCATCTCCTCTGAAACCGTTGGACAGGCTTCAACCAAATTTGGTATGTGTGTTACACATATTAATGTTGAGTACAAGAGTGCATTTACATTTGGTGCCGCCCCCAGAGGTGGGTGGGGATCCAATGGTAAAAAAATTGATTGTAATGCAAGTCCTCTGACACTGTTGGACGGAATTCAACCAAATTTAGTATGTCAGCTACCCATATTAATGTGGAGTGGATGAGCACCTTTACATTTGGCTCTGCCCCCAGGGGTGGGGGATGGGGTCAAAAGGTTATGAAATTGATTGTAATGCAACTCCTGTCACTATTGGACAAAATTCAACCAAATTTGGTATGTGAGTTACCCATATGATTGAAGAGTGCAAAAGAACGTTTACATTTGGCTCTGCCCCTGGGGGTGGGTTGCGGGGGCTGTCAAAAGTTCAAAGAGGTGAACGTGAAATTTGCGATGTTGCATCATCGACTGATCAATCTAGTATACATGTTGATTACAACTTTTGACAACTATTTGAAGACAGTATCAATTTTGACACCAATTGTTTTCCTAAAAATATTCAGCCTCATTTATATTCTGCTCATTTGAAATTGGGGAAATTCAGAAGGAAATGGGATAATGTTCTATTATGTTCTATCTATGATAATATTCTATCATTTCTATGTAACAATTAATAAAATGTAAATGAGCATTAACATTTTGCGGGGGGTGTCAAAAGTTCAAAGAGGTGAACGTGAAATTTGCGATGTTGCATCATCGACTGATCAATCTAGTATACATGTTGATTACAACTTTTGACAACTATTTGAAGACAGTATCAATTTTGACACCAATTGTTTTCCTAAAAATATTCAGCCTCATTTATATTCTGCTCATTTGAAATTGGGGAAATTCAGAAGGAAATGGGATAATGTTCTATTATGTTCTATCTATGATAATATTCTATCATTTCTATGTAACAATTAATAAAATGTAAATGAGCATTAACGATAAATGGATACAGATTTCCTTGTATTAACACTACCTATCAGTACTTAGACTCTTTAGTATATATATATATATATATATATATATATATATATATATATATATATATATATATATATATATATATATATATATATATATCTGGGAGTTGTGGGGATGTATCCATGTCATGAAGGGGAGGGGGAAGGGGCTGACCTACATTTTTGTACCAACCTGAAATCATTAGCCAGTAAATTAGCCTATTTGGAGATTTTAAAAGCCAAATTATGTTAAAGGGATGCTGATCTTGTCTCAAATGTTGTACTGCACTGATAGCAGGGACCGATCTGCTCATTTTGCAATTAGCCAAATGCTAGTACAATTGGTATCTGGCTAATAAACAGCAGGAATTCAGGGATGTAGTGTGGGCCAAATGCCAGGGAGGGGGCAGGGGGGGGTGTGTCAACAACATTGATGGGGTTCGAGGCAGGGTTGGATACAATTTGCCAGGCTGTATAACTCTGGATATGGTATAAAATATTTTGAAAACAATTTAACTGACTGTAATCGGTAATAACTGTCATTCAAATTAGTTTGATAAAATTCAGCTGGTCTAGAGTGTTTATTATCTATTGAAATTATTGTCTAGTGGCTGGCAGCAGTCAAAGTCAAGTCAGTTAAAAATAATATCCACAGAACTGTTATAAATATTATTGGTCAGTGCTGTGTTTACGTGCCAAATAACTACGGAAAGATTCCACTAACTGTACTGATAGAAACAAAGCTTAGTTCTTATATTAGCATAATATTGTTATAACCATGCCTATTAAATATCTGAAACAATAGCTACAATAACTTTTAACAAGAAAAAAAAATCTTTAAATTTTATACTGCAAATGAAAGGAGCTGAGAAGAAAAAAAATCAAAACAATAAAAAAAATGGATTTTTTCAGTTTGATTTAATCATTATGATTTAATCAATTTGATTAAATGAAAATAACCCTGGTTCGGGGGTCCTTCCCTCAGAAAACGTTGAATGGCTGGATGCATCCAGAGGCCACCTGCATTTCTGGCAGTAAATCTTGACACTGGACACAGTTCATATTTACCTCCAGAAATGCAGTAAAGGCCCTCCGAGGGTATTAATGGTATATGGAGTGGTCAGTTGAAATGGTTACCAAGACTTGGTGGTGATGGATTGTATACATTTCAAAACATGGGCTAAAAAAGTGAACCCTTTCACCGATGAATTCCCCATATCTCATTTTCAGTGCTACCATGTACAGGAAAACTGTTGAATATTTTGAAAGTAATTTGACTGGAAGTTAGGCGGCAATGACTGGCAGTCAAATTAATTTCAAAATACTTAACAAAGTAAGTTTTATATCATAAGGAATATACATTTTATGGGTTTGTCGGTGAAAGACTTAAGTTTTGAATAAGAAAGTGTTGTTAGCTAATTGGCTAATAAGTTGTGATAGCCTGGTCTGTTGGTGGATAGATTAATATAATACGTAGATCTCATGTTCTTCATTGTCTAGAATAGTAACAGATTTCAGAAAATTAATTTTAAAATATTCAACAGCTTATGTGTATGAAACGAGGTTGCTTTTCATTTAACTCTCTTTGCCAGGAAATTGGCCTATTTTGGTCTTAGCCAATCACGAGAGTTATTCTCAAAAGCTAATTGCCAAGTGGGTAGGTGTTCTCTCAAGAACTGGACAACATGCAAGAATATGTCAGCTCAATGCTCAGCTCATGTAGAAGTATTGCCTGGAAACCATACTTAGAATATGGTGGAGCAGAGCAGAGATGTGAATCCTGGGGTGGGATAGATACTGTAGGTTATGCAATATTCTACTTCCACATTTTGTCAATACATAGCTTCCCCATTTTTCCATCTATACATATATATATATATATATATATATATATATATATATATATATATATATATATATATATATATATAATAATAATTTGATAAGATGTCATGGGGATAGGAAGATTATTTGAGGGGGTGGGGGGTTTGTGGCATACTTCTGTCCTTCCATTCGTCTTGCTTTTAAACCGTGTGCATGCATGCCTGTGCACGAAGATTTGGGGTGGGGAATGGTGTTTGATTGATAACAAATATAGGTATCAGGTACCATTAACCTAAGGCTAATTTACTGGCTAATGATTTCTCCTTCGATCAGTACGTACCATTACATTACTTATTGATAATACAGCTACCCTGATAGCTGTGCTCCAGGAATCTAGATTTAGATAGCTCTATCGGCTCCTGGAACCGGGTACCCCATTCCCAACAACTGGGTATCTGCCTGCCAGAGCCGCCCATTCTTGTTTGCATAGCTACAAGAGATTACAAGCGTTTTTGTCTTGGAGAAATCTGAGTTTTCTATGTGTTTTTTCCCTGTGCTTTCTGCTGATTCTTTATTACTGGATTAACTAAGGAAGGAGCTACTGAACCTCAGGTCATGTTTTTTCATTTTATTTCTCTAGTTATATGGAAAATTATGTCTCAGAAACTTTGTCGGTGTTGCATGTCCCATTTTCTGACCCCGGAACTGGGATGGGTGGTTACAACGAAATTGCCAGATAAGATCGCCTCCTTTAATCCCAACGGTGATCGGGCAGTAATATGAAACTTGGGCATTTGTCTCAGTTTTTTAACACTAAAATTGGCTTACGTCGTTCAACCGTGTGGTCCGAGCGGGTGACGTCACACCCTTTCATTACTCGGATTGTTTGCTGAAGGAAATGTTTCATTAATTCGCGCATCTTGTTCTTGGTAGCTGCGTGCGTTTTTGTACCAGAAACTTTAGAATTGTCAGGTTTTGCGCGTAATCACATTCAAAGACGATGTCTGTTATCAGTGTGCCAAGTGTAATGGTAACAATAGGTGTAGTGTCTGTGCAGTGTGGCCTGTCGAATTGTTGGTCAAGTTCCTTGCCCAGAAGGTCTTGGTGGGGTCTGATGCGGGGTCAGGCTGACCGAAAAGAAATCTAGGAGCGTCCGTTTCGGCCCCTGGGTGTGCTCCTCGTCCAGAGTTGGAGGGTTCAGAGATAGCACCCCCAGCGTGGTTTGGGCCCGGTATGCAAGGCTTCTTGCCATGCTAGTGTCGTCTCTGATACCAAAGAAAGGTGCAACCTCTCCGTGTCCAGTACGGACCCTGTCCTTGGATAGGGTTCTGGACTGGTTACCGAGGAGGCCATCTTGTATGGCTCCCTGGCGGTCCCATCGGGCTCTGGCCTGGCGGGTACTGCTTCTCTGCGGCCACCTCCGGATGGTCCAGTACCGGTAGCCAGTCCATCAGGCATGGGAGCCATCCACCAAGATGGCTCAAGTGTCTCTTCATCCTGTGACGACTCTTCGGGGTCTGAGGATGAGGAAGCCAAAGAGGAGAGGTTGTTGCGGCCTGGGATACTGCAAATGGAGCGTATGGAGATTGATTCCGTCCTGGACGAAACCGTCCTCCATTTGTCTGGCTTGGCGCACGCCATGGCAGCCACTCCGCCTGTGGTTGAGGCCACACCGGTACTGGGCACCCGTCCAGTGCTGGTTGGTTTGCCACCAACCGACACGGTGACGGGTGTGGCTGGCCAGGCTTGGTGCTCACCTATCTCGCCTGGTCCAGCGGCCACACACAGGGTACCGTTGGTGCCAGTGTATGGCCACGGTTCTGTAACCGTTACGAGTCCGTGCGGGCCTACTCCATGGAACAGTGTGGTTCATGGGGTGGCAGCGGAACCGCACGGTACTGGTGTTGTTGGCTATCCAGCAGTCGCTCCTTGCCGGGAGGCTGCTGTTGGTAGACCCGTGAATGCATCAACGGCTGATGTGTTCATGGGCGTGTCTTCCTCGGAAGTGGACTGGCTTGGCTAGCCAGGGGGGACCCGTCCATGGTCTCAGCCACATCCGAGGAAGACATGTCCCGTCCATCGGTTGCATCGATTCGGGTGGGGGTCTTGCCCGCGGCTCAGATCCAGTCCATTGGACTGGATCTAAAGTTCAAGGAGTTACTTGAGGCGATATATGCCAAGCAACTCACGACTAAGAGTCGGCTCGCCGCGGCCTCTAGGTAGGTGCAGGCAATGTGCTGTATCCCCAGGGGGAAGTACGAGCAGTATGGTGTGTTCCCAACGGTCACTGAGGATGACCGTTGGGTTCTTGGCATCAAGAGTGCGGGAGCGGGTAGTCCCAATATGGCACTTGTGGACAAGAGCCAAGCACACAGTGAAGAAGTCCTGTCCCTTTGTGATGAGGGAATGGAGCAGCTATGAATGCTGTCAATCACTCCTATCGCTTGCTTCAGTCGCTGTGGGCTGAAGCTGGGGCAGGCCACCCTGTGCCACCTGCTGTGCTTTCATGCGTCAATGACGGCCTTGTGCTGTCGATGGACGCACTGGCCAGGGTGCAGCTGCGAGTGACCAAGTCCAGGAGGCAGATGGTCCTTGACCAAATGCGTTCGGCTGCGGCTGTCAGGTAGCTTTTGCTTAGAATGCCCCTGAATGGCCCTAACATCTTCGGTAGCCAAGCGTGGGCCATCTTAGAGGACACGGCCAACATCGCGCAAAGTCTGTTAGCGGTCAATCTTCAGCTAGAGCTAGTGCGCATGCACTTGGGGCTGTTGCAAAGCCGCTAACTGCTCAGCCTACCTCCACGAAACAGAAGAAGCATAAGAGCAAGGCGAAAGGCAAGCCAGCTCCTTCTGCTCTTGCTGGGCCTTCTCAGTTGCTTGCGGCTAAGAAGGCGAGGAAGGTTGTGGAGGCCCATGCCCACCATAGTGGTGGCCCTGATTGCCCGAGAGGTGGGAAGGGCAAAGGGAAGTCCTCCAAGGGTGGAGAGAAGGGAGCGGATCGTACCTGAGGGTATGGTAGCTCCATTCATATCCATCTGGACTGCGCCTGTGCGACACGAACAGTGGTGCCAGTTAGACCAGTCAAGCCAAGACCGAAATGGTCCTCTCTCTCCCTCATTAAGAGGGGGGGTGGGTGGGAGTGAATCGCGAGCCAGACACCTGCATTAGGTGTCAATGCGCCTATAGTGGGTGGAAGGCTTATGCGTTTCGT
Organism: Chaetoderma sp. LZ-2023a; assembly: GCA_034401795.1. Lineage (NCBI taxonomy): Eukaryota > Metazoa > Mollusca > Caudofoveata > Chaetodermatida > Chaetodermatidae > Chaetoderma > Chaetoderma sp. LZ-2023a. Next base: position 69,314,285 of record CM067369.1, on the reverse strand, counting down.
CGAGGCTTGGCGAGGTGTGACGTCAGACAGTCTGGTCCTAGGATGGATATCCCAGAGGTATATGCCAGAGTGGTGGGATTTTCCACCACAAAATCTTTCTTTGGCACCTGTCTGGACTCCTGTACCAAGGGAGCCAGACAAGTTAGAAGCCATTCAAAACGAAGTGTCAGGTTTGCTTCTGAAGGGAGCAATAAAACCAGCAAACCAGAGCACTCCGGGCATCTATTCAAACATGTTCCTTGTCCCCATGAGCACAGGGGGTGGGGGTGGAGACCCGTACTCAATCTCAAGCCATTGAATTGGTTTATCCATACGCCTTGGTTCCAGATGGAAACTCCGAGACCTGTAATGGCAGTATTTAGGAAAGGCATGTCATGTGTGTCGGTCGATCTGCCAATGAACAGGGTTTGGCATTTCAGAATCATGTCTGGGAGTTTATAGTCCTCCCATTCGGCCTGTCGGCAGCCCCAAGGTTTTTAACCAGAGTGGTCCTAGCGGTGACAGCATTTCTCAGAAGAGAGAACGTGGCGCTTCACACCTACATAGACGATTGGTTTATCAAGGTGGACACGCCAGCCAGGTTAGGAGTGGATACCGCTCTGACTCTGAAGTTACTTTCAAATCTAGGCTGGATAGTCAACAGGGAGAAATCCGAGTTGACGCCCACTCAGCACTTCGTTTATTTGGGATGCGATTCGCTCTCGGGGAAGGCAGGGTTTACCCGTCAGAGCCCAGAGTGGTGTCTGTTAGCCATCCTCAAGAGTTTTCGATTGGGAAACCACATTCAGGCGAGGAGGTCTCTTCAGATGCTGGGCATGATGGTCTTCATTGAGCAGGTAATCCCATACACTGCTCTGATGCGAAGACCTATCCAGTTGTATCTGATGTCTTTGTGGAAACAGAGAACAGAACCCCTGTCAAAGCTGGTACCAGTTTTGGAGCCAATAATGTCACCTCTTGTATGGTGGAAGTAGCGTCAGAATCTCCTAGTAGGAGTTTTGCTTCACCTACCCCACCCCCAGCTGGAGGGGTGGGGGCCTGCCTGGGAGAACACCAGGTTTCTGGCACATTGACTCTCCAAGAGAGCCAGCTGCATATCAATCAAATGATGGCAGTGGAACTGGCACTGGAAAAGTTTTTTCCAGAGGTCAGGAGCAAGGTGATATTGATACAGTCAGACAATTCGACAGTAGTATAATACATAAATCGCCAAGGAGGGACCAGGTCACCCACACTGTGTATGAAGGTGTGGCACTTGATTCAATGGTGCAGGAATTACTCAGGTGTTTTGAAAGCAGCTCACATTCCTGGGCGATTGAACATTCTGGCAGATGCTTTGTCTCGCGGACAGAGAATTCTGCCAACAGAATAGTCTCTCAACCCTCCAGTTCTACAAAGGATCTTCAAGCATTGGGGCAAACCGAACGTGGACTTATTCGCCTCAAAGGAAAATACTCAAATCATGACTTATGTCTCGCTGATTCCAGATCCAAATGCTGTCGATACAGACGCTCTGGCGATAAGCTGGAGAGGGATGCACGCTTACACGTACCCACCCACCATTCTTCTGCCGAAGATCTTGGTGAAGATCAGGGAGGAGCCATGCCGGGTCCTGCTAATAGCACCATATTGGCCCAACAGGGCGTGGTTCACGGATCTCCTGGATCTGCTGGTGGACAATCCAGTGCCTCTGCCCGGGATTCTGAACATAATCTCCTAGGCCAAGGGCCGCTTCCTACACGAGCGGCCAGAGATGTTCAAATTGACTGCGTGGATGTTATCACACAACTTTCCACATCGGAAGGCTTTTCTCAACAGGCTGCGAGTTTCATCACAGCCGCGAGAAGGTCAACCTTCAAGTCATATAACCACAAGGTTAACAGATTTGCAGAGTGGCGTGAAGGGAAGGGTGTTGATCCCTTTCAATCCACTACTCAGCAAATAGCAGGCTTTCTCTGTGTGCTCCTGTCACTATTGCTGGATACAAGTCAGTTTTGGCATCAGTTATCCCTTGTTTAGCCAACAGGGATAGTCCAGCAGTGGCCCAGTTAAATGTGATGGTGAAGGGAATGAGCAATCTCCGACTGAGACAACCGGTAGCCATTCCAGCCTGGAATCTATCTTTGGTGCTTAATGTACTAGCCAAGCACCCTTTCGAACCTTTGGGTTCGGCTAGTCTAAGGCATCTGACTCTTAAGGTGGTTTTTCTATTGGCAGCTTCCTCAGCTAGAAGGCGCAGTGAGATCCATGCACTTTCAGCAGAGAGGGACCGATTTATTGTCTCTGGAGAGGGGCTGCGACTGCTGCCAAGAGCAGAATTTATGTCAATTTTTGAAATATCCTGGCAAACCGATCATTATACCGAAACCAACTAGGTTTGATCGTGATGCCATTGCCTGGTGTCCAGTCCGTGCTTTGACCAAGTACAAAAAATGGACGGACTCTCTACGGTCAAATAATAGATATCTGTGGATCTGCCATAAGAAGCCATATGGCGCCGCATCCATGGATACTATCTCTCGTTGGGTAGTAGAATGCATTCAGACTATCCACGAGATTGCGACTGGGCACCAGGTGCAATGTGATAGGATTGATGATGTAAGAGGAATAGCCGCCTCGACCGCCTTATTCAATGGTGTCCCGTTAGAGGACATCATGACCGTTGCACAATGACGCTGTGAGTCCTCTCACAGATTACTATATGAGGGATATATCAGACCGCCAATCCACTCGCTTTAGCTATTTTGAAACGATAGTCTAGTGGCCACACTGCTCGTCTCCTTTTGGTAACTTTGTTAAGCAAAAGTAGTAAGAACAGACATGGTCAGAGAGGAATTCAACCATATGGGACACGTTTGGCCAAAAGTGTGTTGGTTGGTGGCTCCACGTCTGGAATCCATAATTAATTATTGAATTCTGCTTCCAAAATAATGAGGTCTCTTAAGAGAGGGTAAATTACTCATCAGTGTACATGTACATGCAGCGGCAGGTGGCTGTTTCAAGTTAAAACTATGTACAGTGCTTCACTCGTTCCTTACGCGAAGACAATGTCACCAGTGGTCAGCTGGTATGTCAATCAGGTTGTTGACTGTTTTGTACATCATTGTGAGGCGACTTTTCATTCTGCGATGTTGAAGCGATGCCCATTTTAAGTCAGTAAGCTTCTTGGTAACGCAGCCCGGTGTGTTGTCATAGTTGTTATTCACGAATCGAACTGCTCTCCATTGGCCCCGTTCAAAGGCTGTTATGTGGTTATTGTTGAGGGGGGATCACAAACAGGAGGCATATTCTAGCGATGGCCACACAGTGGCTTGGTAGGCTGCTATTTTGATGTTGGGCTTGCAACCTCGTAGATTCCGCTTAATGAATCCAAGCGATCTGCTAGCTTTGCCTGTGATGTTATTTATGTGCTCATTCCAACTTGAGTCCTGGCTGGTCTTGACACCTAGGTATTTTCTGTTTGCCTCTTTTTGGAGTATGTGTCCGTGTAATTGGTAATTAAAGGTGTTTTCTTTACGACGGTTCGTTACATGCAGGACAGTACATTTGTCAGGGTTGAAGCCATTTCCCAGTCTGTCTCCCATTGCTCAAGAGCTGAAAGGTCTTGCTGTAGCTTAACTGAAGTTGAATTTACATTTATTTGACTGTATGATATTTAGGCTACATTATATATTGTGCATACAGGGTGTCCACTAGAGGACCCCCTTACATAAACATACATAACACGCATGCACGCACGCACGCACACACACGGTTAGGGGACTGCATAGCTCAGTGGTCGAGAGGATTCACCTCTGCCGTAAGAATCGAATGCAAAATGTTACATGTTCTATCCCGCACTCAGGCATGTGGATAGGTGTAAAAACCTGCGCAGTTCCCTGTCCTTTGAAGGGGACGTAAAGTCGTCGGTGTTGTCTCGTGTAGTGACTGTGCAATGAGGGACATAAAAGAACTCACTCGGAGAGTCAGGCCCTGTATCAGGAACTCAGTTGTGAATACGCTCTGATAAGAATGTCAGTTGTCAGACATGTGGGTTCCATTACAATCAATTTCTTGACCTTTTGATCCACCCCGCCCTGGGTGCGGGGCCAAATCTAAATGTGCTCATGCACTCCACATTCATATCGGTAATTTACATACCAAATGTGGTTGAATTCCATCAAATTGTTTCAGAGGAGTTGCATTACAATTAATTTCTTGACCTTTGCCCCCCTTGGTAGATGAGTCTCGGAATGATTTGCGAAAATCGTAGTATTCCTAAAGAACGACTCCGATCTTTCAGATAAATATTTATAAAAGTGGATTCAGGTTTTTAGCCTGTCACAAGAATAATGTCATTGATGGCTGATCCGGTGTATAGAGCGAGGGAGGTTGCGATACCATGAACATTGTGAGTTCTAACATTAGAAAGTTGCTTATCTCCCTGAGAAGTCAGTTTGTGACAAAGTTTGATTATTTCGGAAATCCAACAGGCTATGGTTTAGATAATTCTTTTACTCTGGTTCGCAAATGGACCTTTCCATATTTAGCTATGCCCCGCCCATCTCTAGTTAAGCTCCACCCACACCTCGCTCCTGTTGTGATCGATCGATCGCTGAACTCCCTGACTATCAATTTCCAGAAAACTATACAGGTAAGCTATTGAATATTTTGCAACTAATTTGACTGTGGGCACTGTTGCTGCCATAAGCTGTTGCTGCCTATGACCGCAACATCATCCAGTCAAATTAGTGTCAAAATATTCAACAGCATGTTTATTAAATAGTAGAGGCATGCAATTCGTACACCATGTCAGACTATTAAGAGTCTATTAAGATGAGCCAAATAGAATCATTTATGACTTAATGATTATGATGTCATCCTACATGCTGCTTGGCTGATTATGACGTCAGATGATAGATGGATACTCTGGAAAGGTGAATTCTTTCTACTGTGGTTCGCAAATTGTATTACCATATATACTGTTTTTAATTTACAGATTTATGAATGATGTGGGCTGTGACTTTAATGAACTTCCATCTAAAAGTGCCAATCTACTGCCAGAGTTTACCAGCCCTACTTGGATGCTGGAGCAGGTATATTCAATATGTCAGGCATGAAAAATGGTTAATGACTGTTTTGCCAAAGGCAGCGGTTCTTTAACCCTTTTGTTGTCAAGCCCTGCAAACTTGCTTCTGCACTGGTCTTTAGGGATGTCTATTTGTAAAGCAAGAGAAGGATGTTTTGTTGTCCCTGATGTAATCGATGGAGCCAGTCCCAGTAGTCTATGCATGCGACATGTGTCCGCAGTTGGTTTCCCTGCATGGATTTGGTTCAAATTTTCGGAAATACGGCCCTCCGCATACAACGTTAACTGTGATTGCGTTTGTCAGAAATCTGGCTGTGATCGTCTGAGTAACCCACCCCCTTCCCCCCACCCCCTTGATTTCTTGAAAAATCATAAAATATTTGGTTTCCGCTTAATAAGTTCAATTAACCTACATGGATTCAGTTTAATTTAGGATATACATTCATCCACCATTTGCCCGCTTGAGACCGTATTTAAATTTACTATTGGAATGACTGGTGTATTTATCGAGCCAGTTTAGTTAATCCAAATGTAAATTTTCAAAAATAGCCTTCTTGGTTTTCAAATACCCATTCAATAATACAAAATTGTTTATTTTCTTGACCAATTTTGAACCAGGGTTGACATTTTTCACGAAAAATTTCCCATGGTAGTGGGAAATACTCAGACAAGTTTATTTATTTAACATCGGGGTTGTTTACCATGCTTAAGAAAACCCTGTTAGGCATTAGTACGGTAGATATGATAGAATGAGATAGGTTAATCTGTATTAATGGTGTCTGTGTTGGTAGCAAATAAAATAAGTGACATATGCCTATGCATAAATTGCAAGCCTAGGTAGGCTTCATAGGCCTAGTACATCTATCTGTTTAGACCTAATTACCTACCCAACAATAAAAGACTATTGTGTATGTACACAGACTTTGGCTACTGTCACAAAATGCAATACTCCTTAGATCTCTATCCATTGCTGTGTACCCTTCAGTACTCAAGCCAGCCAAAAATAGCTTCTACAGTGGTGTTCATGAATGTCCATTTGCAGACCAAGAGAAGACTATTTTTGAAAATTTACCTCTGGAATGACTGGCTCAATAATAGAGCCAGTCATTCCAGTGGTAAATTTTCAAAAATAGTCTTCTTGGTCTACAAATGGAAATTTTTCTGAGAAAATTGAAATTTGCTTGAACACATTTTGCGGGTGATGTCATTATTAGCTTACCAGCCTGAAAGGTCAAGTGAGCTTATGTCATGGTGACTGTCCATCCGTCATCCGTTAACTTTTCGTTAATCAACTTCTCAAGAACCAGTGGGCTGATTTCAGTTATATTTGGCAGGAAGCATCCCTACTGCATATAGATTCAAGTTTGTTCAAACTAAGCCTATCGTCCAATTTGGCCAACGGCCATCTTGGATTTTGGCCGATTTTTAGCTCACCTGGCCTGAAAGGCCAAGTGAGCTTATGCCATTGTGACAGTCCATCATATGTCTGTCAACTTTTCCTTTGAACAACTTCTTCTCATGAACTGCTTGGCAGATTTCAATTCTATGTGGCAGGAAACCGTAGAGCATGGAGATCCAAGTTTGTTCAAACAGCCAATTTGGATTTTGGCCGTTTCTTATAAACGTCATGATTAGGGACTAAGGGCCGTACGTTAAGTTGAGGCCGAAATTTGGTTTTACATAGGTTTATGGGTATTCTGATTTCAAATTAGCCATTTTTGAAACTTGAATAAACGGTTTGGCGGGCATCTTGGATCTTTTTCCTGCAAAGCAATGGGAAATTTAAAATGAGTTCTCGAGAACCACTGTGCCGATTTCAAGTAGCAGGATGCATCCTTATGGCATATGGATCCGAATTTGTTCAAAGCAAGCCGATCGGCCAATTTGGTCGGTGGCCATCTTGCATTCTGACCAATTTTTGAAATATCTAAAATGTTCGTCTCCGAAATATCATCTATAGCAAGAACTGAACCAAGTTTATTCAAGGAAACTTGATCAGTCAAATGGTTTGGTGGCCATCTTGGATGACCTGGTTTTCATGAAAACGTCTTCTCCAGAACCGTTGAACGGATCAGGCTAAAATTTGTGGCATGTTTGGCGACCATATTGGATTTTTTTATTTGATTGATTTTGTAGCCAAAATTGGGTTTATAGTTTTGGATAAACAGTTTGGTGCACATCATGAATCCTTTTCCCGTCAAAAGCTCCCATACTAAAGCAATAGAAAATTTTGTATGTCTTCTCGAGAACGACTTGGTCGATGTGAAGTATATTTCGTAGAAAGCATCCTTAGGGCACAGAGATCCAGCTTTGTTCAAATGAAGGCAATCGGCTAATTTGGCAGGTGGCCATATTGGATTTTGGTCGATTTTTAGAAACGTTCAAGGGAACTTGATTGGCCAAATGCTTCGGCAGCCATCTTGGATGACCTAGTCTTTGCGAAACGATTTTCTTCATAACCATTGAATGGATCGGGTCGAAATCCCATACTAAAGCAATAGGAAATTTAAGATGTATTCCTCTCGCGAACCATGTTGCCGATTTCAAGTACGGTATATTTGGCTGGAAGCAGCCTTAGGCTATAGAGATGCAGGTTTGTTGAAACAAAGCCGATCGGCCAATTTGCCGGTGGCCATCTTGAATTTTGGTAGATTTTTAGAAAGGTCTTTGAAAATCTCTGAAACCACTTGGCAGATTGATATGAACCTCGGGAAACATCAGACCCTGATGGGTTGATTTGCTTGGCAGCTATCTTGGATGATCTAGTTCTTGTTGCCGTTCTGGCCAAAAAACCCAGGATTCTACTTATAAATGATGGCCTTTCTAGTTGAAATACCTATGCTCTAAGTGAGCGATACAGGCCCAAAGGGCCCCCTTGTTTCCGTGACTTTTAAACTTGAATTGTGCAAAACTATGCAATCAGTTGCATAAAATACTATCTCCTCACTAGCCATTTAGCAGCTTTCAAGCAAGCCTAGCTGGAAGGACCATAGTGTGGCACGCTTCAGTATTTATATACACAAGTTTGATTCACCAATTCTTTCAGTGGCGATCTTCAATTTCTATAAATGTCGAGAAAATTATTTATGATGCTACTCACTTGTTAACTACTGGACTGATCAATCAAATTTGACTTGAACGCTTTTATGCTGGAAGGTTTCAGAATATCTGTATAGAAATTTAATTTCTCTTGTTGGCTGCACTGGATTTCTGAAAACATCCAGAAATTGTTTAGAAATTACTCATTAACAATGCAGCAATTAGACTAGCTATGCCCACCCATGTCTAGCTATGCTCCACCCTCTTTTACCCATATTGGAATCGATTTGAAACTTTAATTCCCATAATAAAGATTTCAAGATAACTTCAGATAAGTTGTTGAATATTTTGAAACAAATTTTACTGTGGGCTGTAGTTTAAAAAATTCAACAGAATCTTTGTTAAATTGTAAATCCATCAAAGACATATAACAGACTCAGTTTTGCCATTTTGATTGGGATGTCAGTTAACGTACGGCAATTGATTATAATGTCAGATACTTGAGTGACAGAGCAGATCCCTCCATCTGATGTCATATGACAACCTGTCTTCAGTAGTCATCAGCCTATGGCTCAGTAGCTCATATCTTACACTCAATGACTTTTATTAAGAGACCAGTTGGTGTTTGTAACCACTTCAAATTTAATGCTAGAACAATTTTCTAGAAAACAATGTTCTCGCTCATGAACCAATGACAATGATCAATTATTTCACATGCTATTGATAACTTGACATAAGCAAATAAATATACAGTGGTTAGGTAAAATTAGGATGTTAAATAAGTATGCTGTTTATCACTCATATATATATATATATATATATATATATATATATATATATATATATATATATATATATATATATATATATATATATATATATATATATATAATTTATTGTATGATGGCTTTTCTGGGTCTTTTGCAGGGATGGAGTTTGGACAGTTCACTTGATGAGAAAAATCGGCTCGCCATTGAGAAAATGCTGCTTGAAGAACAGTATCCTTTACAAAGTTTAAACTGAGCGACTAAGTAACTGCGGATGATATAGATAAAAACGAGCTAACTCAATGAATGAATCCACTTTTAGCTATGCGCCGCCCATATCTGGCTAAGCTCCACCGACACTTTGTCCGTGTTGGGATCGATCGAACCCTGAACTCCCTGAATTTCCAGAAAATGATACAAGTAAGCTGTTGAATAGTTTGAAACAAAATTTGACTCTGTATTAGCACCCAGTCAAATTAATTTCAAAATATTCAGCAGAATGGTTATTAAGTAGTAAATACATGCAATTTTGTACACATGATGAACATAGATATGGCACTCATGACATTTTAATTGTGATGTCAGCCTACCTGTGACGTATGACATATTGGGTTCCTCTATTGAAATGCATAAGTGATAGATCTGATTATCATTCAACTATATGATGTCATAATCATATTCCAGCATAGTTATCTGATGTCACAATGAGAAAGACGTAGGTTGGTCATGAAAACGAAACGGCTCTCACGAAGGTGTATGAATTGTATGTCTTTGATGAATTTACAATTTAATAAATATTTGTTGAATAATTTAAAACTAATTTGACTGGGCGATGCTGTAATTTAGCCCCCCACTAACATGCACAAATTAATCACTGATATTATAGAGTACCAGATTTTGAAAAGTTACATATTTTAACAGATTTGTGGTTTGTTAGCTCACCTGGCCTGAAAGGCCAAATGAGCTTATGCCATGGCAGCCGTCTGTCCACCGTATGTCCGTCAAATCGCGTCCTTTCCTTAACGTTTTGACCGATTACAACCAAATTCGGTTGAAATGATTCTAAGCTGGTACCCTCCAGGCGCTTTTTCCAGAATTTTGATTGATCAATTTTTTGGTTGAAAATCTTAGATTTTATGAAAAATCTAACGTAAATGGTCAAAATGCTACTCTTCCTGAGCTGCTTGACATATGTCAGCCAAATTTGACTGGGTATAGTCTATGTTGGTAGGCTCTAGATCTTCTATTCAGAATTTTGATTGATCAATTTTTTGGTGTGAAAAACTTAGATTTTATGAAAAATCTAATAGAAATGGTCAAAATGCTACTCCTCCTTAGCTGCTTGACATATTTCAAACAAATTTGACTAGATGCATTCTATGGTGGAAGACTCTAGATCTTTTCAGAATTTTGATTGATAAGTTTTTTGGGTGAAAATCTGAGATTTTATGAAAAATCTACTGGAAATGGTCAAAATGCTACTCCTCCTTAGCTGCTGGACATATTTCAACCAAATTTGACTGGATGTATTTTATGATGGTAGGCTCTAGAACGTGTATTCAGAATTTTGATTGATCAATTTTTTGCATGAAAATCTTAGATTTTATGAAAAATTTACGGGAAATTGTCAAAACGCATCTCCTTCTTAACTGCTTCAAGGATTTCAACAAAATTGTGCTGGAATGATCCTATGTCAGATGCTGTATTCAGAATTTTAAATTTGGTCATTCTTTTGGGTGAAAATCTTAACAGCTTTGCGGATTTTAACCAAATTTGACTTTGATGATGCCACAGTGCTAAAATCTAGACCTTCTATTTAGAATTTTGATTGGTCGATTTTTTGGGGGTCATCTGTCACTTTCCTGATTTCCTGAAATCCTATAGGAAATGAATAGAAATGGTTTTATGCACAGTTAAATGACGTCTCAAGAACCAGCTAATGGATTTTAACAAAAATATGGTAATTGATTGATATATACCCCTGTTTTGATCATTCTTGTTGAATTGAAAACACAATTTGGTAGCATAGGCCATAAGTGCGACAGGCTGTTAATTTCTGGTTCAATATATTTTTATTATCTTATGTCCTTGCTGTGGAGTATCATCTCCCTAATAAAAAGGTGGTTGTGGAGTATCCTCTCCCTAATAAAAAGGTGGTTGTGGAGTATCCGCTCCCTAATAAAAAGGAGTCTGTGGAGTATCCTCTCCTTAATAAAAATGAGGCTGCGGAGTTCATGCTCCCTAATAAACAGAGGTTGTAAAGATCTTGTAAACAACCAAAGCAATTTTATTGCTGCGTTGATAGAGACTGTGTCATGTACTCAATAACTGATTCTAAAGCTAATACATCAGTGAACTGAATCTAGTTGATAATTACCCGATTCTAGAAATCTTACTGATATTAATCTGCAAATATAATCACTTCAGTATGCCTAGAAAGGGGAAAAAAGCAGTTATTAAAAAAACGATTGTCTAACATGTCAGAGGCACTAAATCCGCCTGCAAGTTTGGCTGAAGAATCACAATTTGGCAACACAAATACACCTGAAGAGATGCAGCAAGAGTTGTTAAGTTCAGAAACATTAAGTCATTTTAAAAATGGATCCGATTCAGAATATAATGTGATGAACTTTTATAAGAAGCTTCAAGGATCTGAATTTGAGGTTTTAGAAAAACCTGAAAATGAATAAAGCAATCAGACTGATTTAGAACATAACAAAGTGTAAATCAATTTGCCAAGCATTTTGAAACTCACTCTAATGAACAAAGTGAATATCACATTGAGAAACACAGTGATAATGAAGCCAGATATCATTCAAACACTTCAACAAGTAAACAAAATGATGATTCAATCATGAAAGGTAATGAGTTTACTGTTGGAAGTAACTATCGCAACCTTGAAACTGTGTGGGCCTCGTTTTCATTCTCAATCAACATTTTCAGATCTTTCAAGACGTCGCCAGTGTACTTGCAATGCAGTTATGATGCTTTTGTATTCCCAACAAAAGATGTGGAAAATTTGAGGCTTATTTATTACAATTTGAGGAACTGTCATCAAATGTTCAATTGTCTTCACATAACTACACCATTTTAAAGAAAAATGTGTTACTTGGTACAATTGTTGAAGTACCAAATGTTCCCTTTTCACAAACATTACATACAGCTATTAACAAGATGTTGCAACAAACAGGCATGGGATTAATCATTGCCGGTGCTGTATGTTCTGCAATATTCAGAGATTTTGAAGGACGTTTTGCCTTTTTTGATTCACATTCACATGGACAAAATAGTCTCCTCTTCAGAAGGAACAGCTCTGCTCAAGTACTTTAATAACACTGATGACTTACTGGCTTAATTGTATGCATTCTATGATAGCCTTGATATAGAGTTTGACTACCAATTTGAAGTGCAACCTGTTACGGTACAGATCACTGACAAGGTGGTTATAGAAAATATCAATAGTGTACAAGACAAAAGTGCTGAAAACCTCTCGGTGTATTTTAAATATCAAATGGAAATGATGGTTAGAAAGAAGGGTTTTAGTTTTAAGATATCTGGTAAGTCTATAAAGAGTGGCAAACTGCAAAAGCGGGATTACAACAAAGAATACAAACGGAAACAGAGAATGGATTCAACATTTAGATATAAAGAACAAATTAATGAGTTTAAAGTTAAGATAAATGTTCGAGGTGACAAAGCTTTCAGGCAGAAGGAGAGAGTGAAAGAACTTGAATCTGAGAAAAGAGCAAGAGAAGATGAAGGATTCAGGCAGAAGGAGAGGGTGAAAGAACTTGAATCTGAGAAAAGAGCAAGAGAAGATGAAGGTTTCAGGCAGAAGGAGAGAGTGAGAGAACTTGGAACTAAGAAAAGAGCAAGAGAAGATGAAGGATTCAGGCAGAAGGAGAGAGTGAGAGAACTTGGAACTAAGAAAAGAGCAAGAGAAGATGAAGGATTCAGGCAGAAGGAGAGAGTGAAAGATCTTGAATCTGAGAAAAGAGCAAGAGAAGATGAAGGATTCAGGCAGAAGGAGAGAGTGAAAGAACTTGAATCTGAGAAAAGAGCAAGAGAAGATGAAGCTCTCAGGCAGAAGGAGAGAGTGAAAGAACTTGGAGCTAAGAAAAGAGCAAGAGAAGATGAAGGTTTCAGGCAGAAGGAGAGAGTGAAAGAACTTGGAACTAAGAAAAGAGCAAGAGAAGATGAAGGTTTCAGGCAGAAGGAGAGAGTGAAAGAACTTGGAACTAAGAAAAGAGCAAGAGAAGATGAAGGTTTCAGGCAGAAGGAGAGAGTGAAAGAACTTGGAACTAAGAAAAGAGCAAGAGAAGATGAAGGTTTCAGGCAGAAGGAGAGAGTGAAAGAACTTGGAACTAAGAAAAGAGCAAGAGAAGATGAAGGTTTCAGGCAGAAGGAGAGAGTGAAAGAACTTGGAACTAAGAAAAGAGCAAGAGAAGATGAAGGTTTCAGGCAGAAGGAGAGAGTGAAAGATCTTGGAACTGAGAAAAGAGCAAGAGAAGATGAAGGTTTCAGGCAGAAGGAGAGAGGAAAGAACTTGAATCTGAGAAAAGAGCAAGAGAAGATGAAGGTTTCAGGCAGAAGGAGAGAGTGAAAGAACTTGGAACTAAGAAAAGAGCAAGAGAAGATGAAGCTCTCAGGCAGAAGGAGAGAGTGAAAGAACTTGGAACTAAGAAAAGAGCAAGAGAAGATGAAGCTCTCAGGCAGAAGGAGAGAGTGAAAGAACTTGGAACTAAGAAAAGAGCAGGAGAAGATGAAGGATTCAGGCAGAAGGAGAGAGTGAAAGATCTTGAATCTAAGAAAAGAGCAGGAGAAGATGAAGGATTCAGGCAGAAGGAGAGAGTGAAAGATCTTGAATCTAAGAAAAGAGCAAGAGAAGATGAAGCTCTCAGGCAGAAGGAGAGAGTGAAAGAACTTGGAACTAAGAAAAGAGCAGGAGAAGATGAAGCTCTCAGGCAGAAGGAGAGAGTGAAAGATCTTGAATCTAAGAAAAGAGCAAGAGAAGATGAAGGTTTCAGGCAGAAGGAGAGAGTGAAAGATCTTGAATCTAAGAAAAGAGCAAGAGAAGATGAAGGATTCAGGCAGAAGGAGAGAGTGAAAGAACTTGGAACTAAGAAAAGAGCAAGAGAAGATGAAGGTTTCAGGCAGAAGGAGAGAGTGAAAGAACTTGGAACTAAGAAAAGAGCAAGAGAAGATGAAGGTTTCAGGCAGAAGGAGAGAGTGAAAGAACTTGGAACTAAGAAAAGAGCAAGAGAAGATGAAGGTTTCAGGCAGAAGGAGAGAGTGAAAGATCTTGGAACTGAGAAAAGAGCAAGAGAAGATGAAGGTTTCAGGCAGAAGGAGAGAGGAAAGAACTTGAATCTAAGAAAAGAGCAAGAGAAGATGAAGGTTTCAGGCAGAAGGAGAGAGTGAAAGAACTTGGAACTAAGAAAAGAGCAAGAGAAGATGAAGGTTTCAGGCAGAAGGAGAGAGTGAAAGAACTTGGAACTAAGAAAAGAGCAAGAGAAGATGAAGCTCTCAGGCAGAAGGAGAGAGTGAAAGAACTTGGAACTAAGAAAAGAGCAGGAGAAGATGAAGGATTCAGGCAGAAGGAGAGAGTGAAAGATCTTGAATCTAAGAAAAGAGCAAGAGAAGATGAAGGTTTCAGGCAGAAGGAGAGAGTGAAAGATCTTGAATCTAAGAAAAGAGCAAGAGAAGATGAAGCTCTCAGGCAGAAGGAGAGAGTGAAAGAACTTGGAACTAAGAAAAGAGCAGGAGAAGATGAAGGTTTCAGGCAGAAGGAGAGAGTGAAAGATCTTGAATCTAAGAAAAGAGCAAGAGAAGATGAAGGTTTCAGGCAGAAGGAGAGAGTGAAAGAACTTGGAACTAAGAAAAGAGCAAGAGAAGATGAAGCTCTCAGGCAGAAGGAGAGAGTGAAAGAACTTGGAACTAAGAAAAGAGCAAGAGAAGATGAAGGTTTCAGGCAGAAGGAGAGAGTGAAAGATCTTGAATCTAAGAAAAGAGCAAGAGAAGATGAAGGATTCAGGCAGAAGGAGAGAGTGAAAGAACTTGGAACTAAGAAAAGAGCAAGAGAAGATGAAGCTCTCAGGCAGAAGGAGAGAGTGAAAGAACTTGGAACTAAGAAAAGAGCAGGAGAAGATGAAGGATTCAGGCAGAAGGAGAGAGTGAAAGAACTTGGAACTGAGAAAAGAGCAAGAGAAGATGAAGGATTCAGGCAGAAGGAGAGAGTGAAAGAACTTGGAACTAAGAAAAGAGCAAGAGAAGATGAAGCTCTCAGGCAGAAGGAGAGAGTGAAAGAACTTGGAACTAAGAAAAGAGCAAGAGAAGATGAAGGTTTCAGGCAGAAGGAGAGAGTGAAAGAACTTGGAACTAAGAAAAGAGCAAGAGAAGATGAAGGTTTCAGGCAGAAAGAGAGATTGAAAGATCTTGAAACTAAGAAAAGAGCAAGAGAAGATGAAGGTTTCAGGCAGAAGGAGAGAGTGAAAGATCTTGAATCTAAGAAAAGAGCAAGAGAAGATGAAGGTTTCAGGCAGAAGGAGAGAGTGAAAGAACTTGGAACTAAGAAAAGAGCAAGAGAAGATGAAGGTTTCAGGCAGAAGGAGAGAGGAAAGAACTTGGAACTAAGAAAAGAGCAAGAGAAGATGAAGGTTTCAGGCAGAAGGAGAGAGTGAAAGATCTTGAATCTAAGAAAAGAGCAAGAGAAGATGAAGGTTTCAGGCAGAAGGAGAGAGTGAAAGAACTTGGAACTAAGAAAAGAGCAAGAGAAGATGAAGGTTTCAGGCAGAAGGAGAGAGTGAAAGAACTTGGAACTAAGAAAAGAGCAAGAGAAGATGAAGGTTTCAGGCAGAAGGAGAGAGTGAAAGAACTTGGAACTAAGAAAAGAGCAAGAGAAGATGAAGGTTTCAGGCAGAAGGAGAGAGTGAAAGAACTTGGAACTAAGAAAAGAGCAAGAGAAGATGAAGGTTTCAGGCAGAAATAGAGAGTGAAAGATCTTGAAACTAAGAAAAGAGCAAGAGAAGATGAAGGTTTCAGGCAGAAGGAGAGAGTGAAAGAACTTGGAACTAAGAAAAGAGCAAGAGAAGATGAAGGTTTCAGGCAGAAGGAGAGATTGAAAGATCTTGAAACTAAGAAAAGAGCAAGAGAAGATGAAGGTTTCAGGCAGAAGGAGAGAGTGAAAGATCTTGAATCTAAGAAAAGAGCAAGAGAAGATGAAGGATTCAGGCAGAAGGAGAGAGTGAAAGAACTTGGAACTAAGAAAAGAGCAAGAGAAGATGAAGGTTTCAGGCAGAAGGAGAGAGGAAAGAACTTGGAACTAAGAAAAGAGCAAGAGAAGATGAAGGTTTCAGGCAGAAGGAGAGAGTGAAAGAACTTGGAACTAAGAAAAGAGCAAGAGAAGATGAAGGTTTCAGGCAGAAGGAGAGAGTGAAAGAACTTGGAACTAAGAAAAGAGCAGGAGAAGATGAAGGTTTCAGGCAGAAGGAGAGAGTGAAAGAACTTGGAACTAAGAAAAGAGCAAGAGAAGATGAAGGTTTCAGGCAGAAGGAGAGAGTGAAAGAACTTGGAACTAAGAAAAGAGCAAGAGAAGATGAAGGTTTCAGGCAGAAGGAGAGAGTGAAAGATCTTGAAACTAAGAAAAGAGTAAGAGAAGATGAAGGATTCAGGCAGAAGGGGAGAGTGAAAGATCTTGAATCTGAGAAAAGAGCAAGAGAAGATGAAGGTTTCAGGCAGAAGGAGAGAGTGAAAGATCTTGAATCTAAGAAAAGAGCAAGAGAAGATGAAGGTTTCAGGCAGAAGGAGAGAGTGAAAGAACTTGGAACTAAGAAAAGAGCAAGAGAAGATGAAGGTTTCAGGCAGAAGGAGAGAGTGAGAGAACTTGGAACTAAGAAAAGAGCAAGAGAAGATGAAGGATTCAGGCAGAAGGAGAGAGTGAAAGATCTTGAATCTGAGAAAAGAGCAAGAGAAGATGAAGGTTTCAGGCAGAAGGAGAGATTGAAAGAACTTGAATCTGAGAAAAGAGCAAGAGAAGATGAAGGATTCAGGCAGAAGGAGAGATTGAAAGATCTTGAAACTAAGAAAAGAGCAAGAGAAGATGAAGGTTTCAGGCAGAAGGAGAGAGTGAAAGAACTTGGAACTAAGAAAAGAGCAGGAGAAGATAAAGGTTTCAGGCAGAAGGAGAGAGTGAAAGATCTTGAAACTAAGAAAAGAGCAAGAGAAGATGAAGGTTTCAGGCAGAAGGAGAGAGTGAAAGATCTTGAATCTGAGAAAAGTGCAAGAGAAGATGAAGGATTCAGGCAGAAGGAGAGATTGAAAGAACTTGAACCTAAGAAAAGAGCAAGAGAAGATGAAGGTTTCAGGCAGAAGGAGAGATTGAAAGAACTTGAATCTGAGAAAAGAGCAAGAGAAGATGAAGGTTTCAGGCAGAAGGAGAGAGTGAGAGAACTTGAATCTGAGAAAAGAGCAAGAGAAGATGAAGGATTCAGGCAGAAGGAGAGAGTGAAAGATCTTGAACCTAAGAAAAGAGCAAGAGAAGATGAAGGATTCAGGCAGAAGGAGAGGGTGAAAGAACTTGGAACTAAGAAAAGAGCAAGAGAAGATGAAGGATTCAGGCAGAAGGAGAGAGTGAAAGATCTTGAACCTAAGAAAAGAGCAAGAGAAGATGAAGGTTTCAGGCAGAAGGAGAGAGTGAAAGAACTTGGAACTAAGAAAAGAGCAGGAGAAGATGAAGGTTTCAGGCAGAAGGAGAGAGTGAAAGAACTTGGAACTAAGAAAAGAGCAAGAGAAGATGAAGGATTCAGGCAGAAGGAGAGAGTGAAAGAACTTGAATCTAAGAAAAGAGCAAGAGAAGATGAAGGTTTCAGGCAGAAGGAGAGAGTGAAAGATCTTGAATCTAAGAAAAGAGCAAGAGAAGATGAAGGTTTCAGGCAGAAGGAGAGAGTGAAAGAACTTGGAACTAAGAAAAGAGCAAGAGAAGATGAAGGTTTCAGGCAGAAGGAGAGAGTGAAAGATCTTGAAACTAAGAAAAGAGCAAGAGAAGATGAAGGTTTCAGGCAGAAGGAGGGAGTGAAAGAACTTGGAACTAAGAAAAGAGCAAGAGAAGATGAAGGATTCAGGCAGAAGGAGAGAGTGAAAGAACTTGGAACTAAGAAAAGAGCAAGAGAAGATGAAGGTTTCAGGCAGAAGGAGAGAGTGAAAGATCTTGGAACTAAGAAAAGAGCAAGAGAAGATGAAGGATTCAGGCAGAAGGAGAGAGTGAAAGAACTTGGAACTAAGAAAAGAGCAAGAGAAGATGAAGGTTTCAGGCAGAAGGAGAGAGTGAAAGATCTTGAATCTAAGAAAAGAGCAAGAGAAGATGAAGGTTTCAGGCAGAAGGAGAGAGTGAAAGATCTTGAATCTAAGAAAAGAGCAAGAGAAGATGAAGGATTCAGGCAGAAGGAGAGAGTGAAAGAACTTGAATCTAAGAAAAGAGCAAGAGAAGATGAAGGATTCAGGCAGAAGGAGAGAGTGAAAGAACTTGAATCTAAGAAAAGAGCAAGAGAAGATGAAGGTTTCAGGCAGAAGGAGAGAGTGAAAGATCTTGAATCTGAGAAAAGAGCAAGAGAAGATGAAGGATTCAGGCAGAAGGAGAGAGTGAAAGAACTTGAGTCTAAGAAAAGAGCAAGAGAAGATGAAGGTTTCAGGCAGAAGGAGAGAGTGAAAGAACTTGAATCTAAGAAAAGAGCAAGAGAAGATGAAGGTTTCAGGCAGAAGGAGAGAGTGAAAGATCTTGAATCTAAGAAAAGAGCAAGAGAAGATGAAGGTTTCAGGCAGAAGGAGAGAGTGAAAGAACTTGGAACTGAGAAAAGAGCAAGAGAAGATGAAGGATTCAGGCAGGAGAGAGTGAAAGAACTTGGAACTAAGAAAAGAGCAAGAGAAGATGAAGGATTCAGGCAGAAGGAGAGAGTGAAAGAACTTGAAACTAAGAAAAGAGCAAGAGAAGATGAAGGATTCAGGCAGAAATAGAGAGTGAAAGATCTTGAACCTAAGAAAAGAGCAAGAGAAGATGAAGGATTCAGGCAGAAGGAGAGAGTGAAAGAACTTGAATCTAAGAAAAGAGCAAGAGAAGATGAAGGATTCAGGCAGAAGGAGAGAGTGAAAGATCTTGAATCTAAGAAAAGAGCAAGAGAAGATGAAGGTTTCAGGCAGAAGGAGAGAGTGAAAGATCTTGAATCTAAGAAAAAACAGCAAGAGAAGATGAAGGATTCAGGCAGAAGGGGAGAGTGAGACAACTTGGAACTAAGAAAAGAGCAAGAGAAGATGAAGGTTTCAGGCAGAAGGAGAGAGTGAAAGATCTTGAATCTAAGAAAAGAGCAAGAGAAGATGAAGGTTTCAGGCAGAAGGAGAGAGTGAAAGATCTTGAATCTAAGAAAAGAGCAAGAGAAGATGAAGGTTTCAGGCAGAAGGAGAGAGTGAAAGATCTTGAACCTAAGAAAAGAGCAAGAGAAGATGAAGGATTCAGGCAGAAGGAGAGAGTGAAAGATCTTGAACCTAAGAAAAGAGCAAGAGAAGATGAAGGTTTCAGGCAGAAGGAGAGTGAAAGAACTTGAATCTAAGAAAAGAGCAAGAGAAGATGAAGGATTCAGGCAGAAGGAGAGAGTGAAAGATCTTGAAACTAAGAAAAGAGCAAGAGAAGATGAAGGTGTCAGGCAGAAGGAGAGAGTGAAAGATCTTGAAACTAAGGAAAAGGCAAGAGAAGATGAAGGTTTCAGGAAAATTGAAGCAACAGCAAAGACAAAAGTTAGGCTGGATGACGAATACAGGCAGAAGGAGAGAGTGAAAGAACTTGAAACTAAGAAATAAGCAAGAGAAGATGAAGGTTTCAGGAAAATTGAAGCAACAGCAAAGAGAAAGGTTAGGCTGGATGAGGAATATAGGCTGAAAGAGAGAGGGAAAGAACTTGAAACTAAGAAAAAGGCAAGAGAAGATGAACATTTTAGGCAAAAAGACAGTATAAGTGGTAAATGAAGTAAGCAGAAAGCTAGAAGGTCACAATATTTCCAGGGAAAGGAAAGCTAAACAGTCCTTGAGACAGAATAAGGAATATAGGGGATAAAGAAAGAATGCATGATGTCGATAATAAACGAATTCACAGACATGACAAATCATATCATTGTACTGAAAATGAAAGATTTCAGGGAATGCAAAAAGCAATAGATCAGTTTCACGAGGGAATTTCAAAGGGACCCATTTATGTGTGCACATGTTGTCATCAGACATGGTTTAGACATTCTGTGGTAGAAGCATCAAAGAGCCAGATATTCAGTTCAGTGAAGCATGACTTTAAGCAATGTTTAACATCATGCGGTTCAAAAGATGGAAAAGAGTGGATGTGTAAAACATGTGTATCAACAACACAGAAGGGGAAAATCCCATCGCTAAGTATTGCAAACAAAATGACATTTCCAGACATAGATGACAAGGAGATCATGGTTGGAAATGCAGATACCCTTATAGTAGAGGCATGTCCTCAGAATGACTCAACTTACACTGTCGCCAGCATCCACTTAGCTTGTATTCAGATACAGATTCTGAATATTTATCTTCCTACCATTTTGTGTGACCAAAGGTGAGCAGATAATTCAGAAAGAGAAGTTAATGTTCATTATAGTGATATTGTCAAATGGGAACTGCGAAATGTTGATATAGGAGCAGCTAATTCTGTACCAAATATCTTCTATAAAATGAACTAGATTCAAATGAAGCAAACATCTGACAAAGTAAATCTGTCTCTAAGACGATGTAAAAACAATGATAAGAAAGTAACAGCAGCAGAGGCACTAAATCCAATAGAGATGAACAAGTTGGTTAACCTTGATGAAGGTTTTTATGTATTTAGAACTCTGAGGAATTCGCCTCCATATTTGGAAAAACGAAAGAAAGACGTCTTTGCCATGATAAGACAAATTGGGCTTCCAACTTGGTTTGCTTTTTTGTCAGCTGGTGATACAAGATGGCATGACCTTAAGAATGCTTGGTGAGTTAAATGACAAAATGTCTTACACTAATGAAGAAATAGAACAAATGAGTTGGAATGACAAAACCTGTCTTGTTCAAAAAGATCCAGTGACTTGTGCGCAGTACTTTGATCACAGAGTTCAGCAGTTTATCAACATTATCTTGAAATCTGAGCTGTTAAAAGATTATTTCTATCGTGTTGAATTTCAGCACCGAGGTTCACCACACATACACATGCTTATTTGGATAGATGATGCACCAAAATACAAGCTTAGCACAAATGAAGAAATAGCAGAGTATGTTGAGAAACACACATCTTGTTGATATACAAACTCATAGACATTCCAAAACATGCAGAATAAAAGGGAAGTCTGTATGTAGGTTTGGTTTTCCATTACCACCTATGTCAAAAACAGTGATACTTGAACCACTTGATGATGGTAGTCCTACTTACAAACAGAAGTATGTTGAAATTCAAAACAGACTAAACAATTCTAATGATTTGGACACTAACATATAATGACTTTCTAAAAGAAGTAGTGCAAATGTCAGAAGAAGAATACGTAAAGTGTATGAGATCATCACTTATATCACCGAAAGTGTTTCTCAAAAGAAATCCAGTTGAATCTAGAATTAATCCCTACATGAAAACATTACTAACTGCTTGGAAGGCAAACCATGATTTACAATTTGTACTTGATCCACATGCATGTGCTGTGTATATTGTAGCCTATATTAGTAAAT
This sequence comes from Chaetoderma sp. LZ-2023a, assembly GCA_034401795.1. Taxonomy (NCBI): domain Eukaryota; kingdom Metazoa; phylum Mollusca; class Caudofoveata; order Chaetodermatida; family Chaetodermatidae; genus Chaetoderma; species Chaetoderma sp. LZ-2023a. The sequence continues at coordinate 69,292,667 of CM067369.1, read as the reverse complement.
CCCAAAGAGGAATGAGTATGCTACTTGATGAAGCCTGTAAAGAAGCAAGGAAAGGTAATATAGATATCAAGCATCAAGTTAGGCATATGGGATATAAGTTCTTGAATAGTGTTGAAGTCAGCGCCCAAGAAGCTGCTTATCTTGTTTTACAAATGCCTCTTACAAAGGCATCTAGAGAGGTTGTGTTTATCAACTGGAGAGAGAATACTTATCCTGAAACAGAAAGAAGCTCTAGAAGATCTTCCTCCTGACTCTACAGATATTGAAGCTGATAATGTTATTAAGTGGTACTCAAAATGGGCAAAACAGCTTTCAAACATGTGCCTTGCAGATTATGTTTCAGAACTTGAAATTAAATATCCTCAGCAGTCAGCACAAACAGCGACCTGAAGAAGTTAATGATGATGAGCCAGTACTGTCAGAATCAGAGGATGATAATGAAGAAACAGATCTGTCAGGATACTGGAATAAACTCACACTGAAAAATGGTATTGTGATAAAACACAGGAAAGTTCAAAAGGTTATTCGTTATGTGCGATCTAATATTAAAACAGATAGTGAAAACCATTTCAGAGAAAAGCTGCTTCTATTTCTACCCTGGAGAAAGGAAGAAGCAGATCTACTTGGTGGATTTGATACATACGAAGATCATTATAACCATGTTACACCAAACCTATACAGCAAAATCTCACATTATGAGCATAATTCAGATGAACTTGATTTGGCCGTTCAACCAGCTGAAGGTGGCTTAAGTGAACAATTTGATAATGTGCTCCATTGACACAAAAAGATGGAAGAAGAGGACTATGATGAACGCTCACATGAAAGTGAACCATTTGTGTACTTTGAGCCAGTTAGTGGGCAGCACAAAGATTATGATATTGGTGTAGATCTTGGTATATCACACAGTATTCCACATGAATCCACATCAACCATTTTGCCAAATGATGAATATTTACAACTCGTGAGGAAAGTGAATGGCAAACAGAGAGAATTTTTCATACATGTTCTCCATTGGATCAAAACTAATGATGAACCCATCTATGCATTCTTGACAGGAGGTGCTGGCATTGGAAAATCTTGTAATCATCGCACTCTATCAGGCGTTGCATAGATATCTTTGTTCATTCGAAGGAGAAAATCCTGACGATTGTAAAATACTTTTATGTGCTCCTACAGGAAAAGCTGCATATAATATTGGCAGTACAACAATACATGCTGCCTTCAAAATTAGGCCAAATCAAGGTTATGGCACATACTGTTGATAGCGATACCCTAAATACATTACGAGTGAAGTATAAAAACCTTTGTTGTCATTATCGATGAAGTATCAATGGTTGGCAATAAAATGCTACTACTAGTTAATGAATGTTTACAACGAATTAAAGGCAATCAAAATCAGCTGTTTGGTGGTGCCATTGTCGAATTAATTGGAAACCTCTGTCAATTAACACATGTGATGGACAGATGGATATTTGAAGATTTGAATGAGCAAATGGGAGCGTTGGCGACAAACCTATAGAAATCACTTTTCACCATGCATGAATTGACAGAAATGATGCGTCAAAAGGATAACAAAGATTTTGCTGAACTTCTTAATCAACTGCGTTGTTTCGAAAATGATAAACTTAATGATTCTGATTTGAGATGTCTTCAGTCATGTGTTGTAAAACCAGATGACGCAAATTATCCATTATCAGCACCGCATTTGTTTACAACAAATGACCAAGTAGACACTTTTAACTATAACATTTAACAATGCTCACATAGAAAAAGTGGAGATACCATCACTAGATACTGCTGTTGGTGATCTACAGCCAAGTGTAAAAAATAGACTAGTGAAAGCGCTTCCGCAAACCATAAATAAAACGGGTGGTCTACCGAATCAACTTCCAGTTGCTGTTGATATGGCTTATGATATCATTGACAATTTGGACATATTGGATGGACTTGTTAATGGAGCGTCTTATGTTAAGGTGATAGATTATCGACAAAAAGAGACTAAGAGACCCAGTATTCTTTGGGTACAGTTTGATGATGACTCTATTGGAAAAGAAAGAAGAAGAACCTACAAACATATACGGACACAAAAAATACAAGAGAGTTGGACTCCCATATTTGATACACAGCATACATTTTTGTATAATAGAAAATCATTCATCAGAATTCAGTTTCCGCTAAGGCCTGCAGCTGCCAAAACTATACACAAATCTCAGGGTAGTACATTAAATATGGTTGCTGTAGATATGAGCAGTAAAAGGAAACAACCACGCATGCATTATGTAGCATTTAGTCATGTTCGAAATTTGTCCAATTTGTTTCTTTTGAATCTGAATGCAGAGAAGATTTCTGGTGACTCGGTTGTTAAAGTTGAAATGGAGTGTCACAAGAAAGAAGCAAAATTGCAATTATGCTATAGCCCACCATACACTATTTCACCAGATAAGCTTAAAGTAGCATATTTGAATACGAGATCACTACCATTACATTACAATGACATAAAGAATGACCACAATATCACATCAACAGAAGTAATCGCTTTCGCGGAGACAAAGCTGAAGAACACTGTTAGCGATGAACATTTTAGTCTGGATGGGTTTCAGCTACAACGTAATGATGAAGTGAATGCTCCAAACCCTCATCATGGTTTTGCATTTTATTACAGAAATGACATTCAATTACTGCATGTAGATTCTTTTAGCTCATTTGACTTTGAATTTATGGTTTGCTCTATAAAGAAAGGTGACATGAAGTTGCAACTTGCAGTTATATACAAATCTCCACAATGCTCTTATTCAAAATTGAGACAGGTCATTGAAATGCACCTTAAACCCAAAGTTTTGACAGATCAGAATTTTATCATAATCAGATATTTAGATATAGATGTAGTGACAAACAACATATTTTTGGACTGGATTGAAGCACTCTTTTCATGTAAGCAAGTCGTATCCTCATTTACAACTGACCGTAGATCTAAACTTGACCTCATTTTTACCAATATACGTGATATAATTTCAAGTGTTGTTGAGTGTTGCTGGACAGACCACAAACTTGTATATTGTGCAGTTTACCTTAAGTAGGTAATGCCCACACCATATTTACATCAAATGCTAGTGTCTGCACCCTAACATTCAGAAAGGAAGCATAACTCTTGATAAACCAAATAGCTAGCAATGTATTGGCTAAGTACAAAGAACTAGATATTGACTTCAGATATGTATAAAGTAAAAGTATATTTTAATGTATGCTAATCATATTACTAAATTATTAATGCGGGTAAGGAAACCATAATGGACCATATGTCGATAGATAGATCTACAACTTAATCGTTAAGCTGTTGTTTAGTTTTCATTAAATTTCTAATGTTACATTCTTAGTCTAGTGTTGCTAAACAAACTACTTTGGGAAACATGGGCGATGGTTTCTATTAATAATGAGAGGCTAAAACGATTACAGACATACTTTTAATGTGCAAATATTTTGTATTTATTACAAGTCATCAACACAACATTTCTTTAAAACAGACAAGATGCAAATCGTGATCACTCACTAGTTTGTGTCATTCTAGTTTTTTGATGATCTGTATCGATGATACGTATTGTATTTGGATAGGTGTAGCACGATACATATTGTATCGCTAGGTCCCCGGCAATACACATCCCTAATTAATTGTATAGTATATTTACATTATTTTCAATAAATATTACATCACCTTGTTTTTCAAAGTTTGACATTCACATGTCCATTTGATGTGGCCGATGGCCTGCCCCACCCCATCCCACTACATAAGGCATATTTCTCTGCCTGGAGACTCCAGGCTGCCTCTTCCAAGGAGGCAAGGATCCTCCTCCAGCATGACCTTCTATTCGGAGGACCAAGCAGACAGAGAGGACCACCCAACAAATCTCAACTCTGAATGTATGACTTGGAAGATATGACACACTTTCTGAATGAATACCCACAACTCCATGCAGCAAGAAGACCCTTCAATGAGATAATGGATCTCAGTCTGAACCTGAGCAAGTGACAATAAATAGCAAGACATGCATCTGGGCGATAATTTATCCAAGCAATCTCACCACATACAACCCTGAAGTGCAAAAATAGAACTGCTGAGATATGTTCTACCCGGCATCAACAACATACACTACTACCTATGGTTTAACACTAAATTTGCCCATCGGAGAAAATATGGCTCTGATACAGTAATATCAGGATATCTATCAATGAGTCAACTGTTTTCACTGAGTTCGTCTGCAGAAATCTTTCCAGGGGATGGGATTTACAAAACAGTGCATTAGTACATCACCAGCTCCCTGGTTATACATGTATTACGTTTTGCTGAAGCTGAGGACTTGCCATGAAGTCAGTGTTTGAACAGAAGAATTTTCATATGAAAGAATAAGAATGCTATGAACATGTGTATAATAAAGCTGAAAGCCAAAGAGAACTTCTAGATTCATCACACTGATGTATCAAAAGTTAAGATTCTTTTTCCGTTTTCGCATTATAAAATATAAAAAGATATGCAAGTACTATTGCGGTCCTATGGGATTGGAAGAATGGTGATATAGCCCATATATAGCGATTAAAAGGTACAATTCCCACCCATGATCATTTTATATGTTAAAAATAGTGACAGTGTTTTTACCAATGGCAATCTCAATATTATTATTTTTAGAAAATACCTTATATTTTACACCCAATAATAATTATCTGTCAGTTTTATTAACAGATCCATAATAATTAAAATAAATAAACAATATATAGGAAATAACATGTCTTTTACAGGTAAAATCCTAGAATGTCAGTTTAAAGGCAACCATTTTCAAAAGATGTTGAATATTAAAAAGTAGATTTGTCTGGAAAACATTGCAGTAGGTGGTGATGGCATCCAGCATAAGAAGTATTTCAAATACAGATGTTCTAGGTGAGTGCCAGATCTGTCCATCAAATCGCTACTCCTAAACAGCTTGACAGATTTCAACTGAATTTGTTGGAATGACCCTATGGTGGTAGGCTCCAGAAATTCCATTCATAATTTTGATTGGTCACTTTTTCCGGTGGCCATCTGTTTTAATGTAAAGAATCATGTATATTTAAATGCAAATGTTTTCAAATGCTAATAGTTCAAGAGAGCGTCACAGGCCCTTGGGCCTCTTGTTTATTTCCATATTGGTTTTTGATGTATCGTTTTTCAATATGAAATCGATCTATTGTGCAGCCATACCCGTATAAAGACAAATTGTCTTAACCAAATAATGAACAAGATTGGTCAATAAACTCAATATATTTGCTTATTGAATGAATATTTGCTGGCCATGTGAAGATGATTTTTTGAAAATTTACCACTGGAATGACTGGCTCATATATAACCAAATGGTTAATCAACTATCATTTTTGACCAACTCTCTTAACCCTTAGCACACTGATGTCAATATTCTATCTTTTACTGTGTCAATATCAAAGGAACTGGTATACAGTTTTCAACAATTTTGGTGGACGATGTTGCTGTCTACGACAGCACCATCTTCCATGACCTCTGTTGAAAAATGAACACCAGTTCATCTTTTAATTTATTTTGAAAATTTTAAATTTTGACATCAGAGTGGTAATGGTTAATAAACTATCATCATATGGTTTAAGAAAACACATAGTTTCTTGAGCCATGTTAACTGTATATGCCTTATTTCATTTGATTATTCTATCTGATATCTGTAGCCAGTGTCTCTTTATCAAACTTCACCAAACTATCACAGACAGTATACCAATGGGAAAAAATGTCCATCTACTAAAGTTCTAAAAACAGCTGCGAAGAATGCACCAAGGCGATTGTGGACCGAGCGAGAGAAAGAACAGTTTGTTCATGGTCTAGTAAGAGCTTATTATATTTAAAAATAATTTTTAGATGTGAGTCACAACTAGTATATGTCGGTCTGTCTGTCAGTCAGGCTATTGGTATGTCTCAAATTTTTCACAAATCCGCCTATGTCGTACCTATAGCGAGCGCATTCTTGTTAGTTTTTGTTTGCCTTTGCACAGGTATTGCACAGTATATTAACTCCTGTTACTTTGGTACACTACGTGATGTCTGTCCATTAGGCTTGCACGATTTTTGCTTTGAAACATCGCAATCGATTTTATAAAAAAATCGATTAAATCGTAGGTCTAAATTCCCAAAAGTATAAACCGTGGTAATGTGACTTGTAACGGTGTAAACTCGTCCTATAGTGAAGTTTATAGTTGCTTTCAGAATGTACGATTTACATTTAAGAGTAATCAACAGAATGCAAAGTTCAAAATAAAACAATCGGGAATGCTGTTGCTTTATTTTCTTTAATTAGATATGACAACCCAATCAGAAAGGAAAAATTATTACACCGCCTGAAATTGCTAACTCTAGAATTAAAAAGAATTATGTTCACTGATTGCTTTATGTTCACTGATTGCCTAACACTCTGCAACTAAGTATATACTTGGCATTTCATGACAGACTCGGGGGCTACAGTGAAAGAAAAGAAAATTATATGGCGATTTGACAGAGTAACTATCTGGTTTTCTCAATGACAAAGGTGTTACCTCGCTATTGTTAGCTTGTTTATCATAGCGCTTGGTGTTGTGATTAGTAATTATTCGACACGTGCATGGCATGGTGGGATATAAACACAATAAACACAGGCGTGAATCGATTATAATTGTACTCATGTACTGATAAAATGTGACAGAAAAGTACACACTTCAGATTTTAAACAAACATGAAATTTTTGACGATTTTCCGATTTTTCCTCAGTTACATCGTAAAAATTGCAATATTAAAAATAAATCGAACTTCACGATTAAATCAAAAATTTGCGCAAGCCTACTGTCCATGTCCCTGTCAGCATCAACACCTGACTTAACTTTTTTCCCCGGACATTATATTGCCAATGATTAGAATTTCACTTAAGCCTTTATTGTCCAAACCGGCCAAAAACAGGTGTTTGCAGTGCTCTTGAGAAAGGTCTATTTGTTGGGTAAGAGAAGGCTATTTTTGACATTTTATCACTTCCATTTGTAAATTTTAGCCTGCAAATGAATATTACCTAATCAAATATTTCCATTTACTGGACAAATCTTGACCATTAAGCCCTTATGTCTCATCTTTTATTCAGCTAGTGTCGAATCATGCTGGAGTTTAATGCACTGGTGATGTAGCCTAAGGCAACAACAACTTCCAGTCAAATTAGTTTCAAAATTTTCCACTTTTGTCAATTTAATGGTGTACATGTATTTAAATTTAGATATTTTGATTTCAGGTCTGCATGTATTTTGGTCAGAAACAAGCTGTATACAAGTAGCAGACTTTACATTAATATTTATTTGTCTAAAGATGTTCTTAGCAATTAACTTTTCTAGTATTTGTATTCATTAGCCAAATATTTAGCCAATCCTGCATTCTATTAGCCAGATTTTGTGTTTACTAGCATTTGGGTAATAGCTGAATGTGGAGGTCGTTGCCTAAACGTCTTAAGCGTATTCACAAGGACATGCACTGAAATGAGACCTGAGTTGGAGGTGTGTATCACTGAATGGATGATCGTATTAAGTTACCTCCAAACATATTACTCACTGACAATGGTCAGTCAAATCATTTTCAAATTATTCATTCACAGGAACTATATGGACGAAGTTGGACAAAGATAGCATCACTGATTATGAGTCGAACCGCTGGGCAAGTAAAAAGTTACGCTCAAGACTACTTTAAGCATCAGGTAAGTGTATATCATCTTAACACTTTAGTGGTCAAGCTGACTAAAATCGGCCACTGCAGTGGTCTTTGGCAATGCCATTTGCAGGTCAAGCAAAGACCATATTTGAAAATTTACCAATGAAGCGAGCCAGTCATTCTAGTGGTAAGTTTTCAAAAATCGTCTTCTTGACCTGCACATAGTCAATGATGAATCTAGATCATCTATCTGTGTCAAATGTTAGGACTTGAATAGTTTTGAAGTTGATGTTATTTCTCAACTGTCTAGTTTGAGTGAAGTCTCTTGATACATGTGTCTCGACCAATGAAAAAGCTTGCACCAAAGTATATTTGACTGGCCAATATTTCTACCTTCGCTTGGTTTTCTGAACCGGAAATGATCACATGCACTGTATCCTGGCTTGGATTATCAATGATGAGAATCTACTATACAGGGATGAGAATCTTCCTCTTTATAGTTGATGTCCTCTGTTAAAAAAAAAAATTTTAAATGAAAAGTTGTCAGTTCCGTCAGAAAGGCACAAAGGAGATGGGGTTTTTAAAGGCATTTAAAGTTAAAGTTTGAAGTTAGTTAGTCACCGCAACAAAGTAATTAAGGGGAAAAATCATGTAAATACTCTCTAATTATTTTGTTGTGAACTTATGAATTGTTTTCCTGCATACTTCTCATGCTCTGATCTGCTGTCTAAATGAGAAGCGCAATGTTTTGAGAGTATGGTCGTATACCTGGATAAGAGTTTGTAACTGCAAGCTCATTACCGTAAAACGGACCTGCATTAGTTCCACTGGATTACTGGCATTGGTTGGTATGTAACTATTTTAGCACAGCCTCTTTAAACCCCTAATTGTCAAGTCTGCCAAAACCGCAGTGGTCTTAAGGCCAAGAGAAGACTTATGAAAATTTATCACTGGGATGGCTGACTTGATGACCAAACCAATCATTCCAGGGACAGACTTACCAACTCACCAATTTGCTTTTGAGAATAATTCTCATGGGTGGCTTGATAAAATCCCCAAATATGCTAATTTACTGGTTATGGCCCCCCCATGTAGATATATTGGGGGTATATAGCATTTGCTTTGTCTGTTCGTCTGTCTGTCCATCTTTCCGGTGGGATAACTCTAGCTCTATTGGCGCAACCTTTACCAAACCTGGTTTGGAGGTTGGTTTTGGGTGTCTGAAGAAGCTTGGGGAAGAGCGATAACGTACTGGGTCTGACCCCTTATTGTTTGCGTGTTGACCCAGGGAAAACAGTGACCCTTACCCTGCTAGGTTGGTGCAGAGTAAGGGTCACTGTTTTCCCTGGGTCAACACGCAAACAATAAGCGGACAGACCCAGTACGTTGTTATCACTCTTCTTCTACATGGGTGACCCTCTGGCACATTCTTTCAGTCGGATGAAATTTACCCATACATCTCTCTTTGACGTCACCATGGTCGCCATACTACGTCACCGCAATGACATCATAAACGTAGTCATTACCTCCAGGAATCTCTAATCATCAGTTTTCCATAATCAAGTTCTCAAACAATGGCGCTCTTCCACTGTCTAAAATGTTCAAGTTCTTTCGTGCACAAGAGCAGCCTCAAGCGGCATGAAAAGAGCGAACATGAAGAGCTCCCCGCCAAGCCAGCCGAATACATGAGAAGCCACCTCCGTAGACACGGCCTGGACAATACCAGAATTCTCCAGTTGATGGACAAACCTCGCCTGATCGAGGGCATACAGATCGTAGATCCTGGGCAACCATTAACTAAACCCAGGATCTGCGACAAATACGACTACCGCCCACCGCCTATGGTCAGTAAGCGTACAACCAACATCTGAAAACTCCCAACAGCTTTCGACGGTCTTCTCAAACCAAGAATCACCGAGTACAAAATGTCCAAACTCAGCTCACCAACATCTAACAGGTATTACTGCTTGGACGCCGACCATTTGGCTATAAACAATATTCTTTCTCAGTACTGCACTGACATCTCACAAAACCAACAGTCACCAGAAAGGGACACACTATTCCATTGCTGGTCCCTTAATGATAGCCTCACGGAAGCGCCTCTCTTTGACACAGGGTCCCCTAGCTGTCCAGCCTACCACACTAATCAGGCACCAGTTACAGTACAGCCTGACAAACCTTCGGTCAAACCACCCAATGCCGTTCTCTGGGACAACACTAACAAGGATAGTGACACATCGGCAATCAAAGTCTTGCCAGCGGTACCAGGAATATCGGTAGTGACACACACCCAGTCACCATGCAATTCGGATACAAATTCACCACGATCACCAGACGTCAGCGGGAGCGCAACATACCAAAATCTGTTTCATTCAAATTCTCTACAAACTATATTCAGCGCACACAGCATCACCACATCAATATCACCACCAAGCTCTCAATCCAACATGGACCCAGTCACCAGACGGAACCAGGACATCCGTTCAGCCTGTGATTTTATTTCAAACATTTACTTGGGTCACCATTACAATCTAAACTGTCTCCACTGTTTCATCACCATTCAGATTGAAAACACAAAAGCACCAGACCCCAAATGGGACAGAATTCTCACAATGATGAATGACATGTGTGCACATATAGACTGGAATATAGCACATTTTCAGTAATACTTTGAATCACTTTTCTACACGCTTTCTCTCGCTCTTACAAACTCTTTTTCACCAGTTCCACAGTTTTTGTGCAAGTCTCCAGATCAACACCAGGGGACGCTATGCTCACCTGGAAGAAATTCTATATATTTTTTGTGTTTTTACCGGTTCCACATGTCCTGTGCAAGTTTACAGATCAACACCAGGGGACACTATACTCACCTGGAAGAAATTCTATATATTTTTATTGTGTTTTTCTCTTTCACCGGAGTAAAAGAGATGTAATACCGCTCGAGAGGCCCTTTATCTCGGGACTTCATTCACAGATTTCATGCTCACCCGGAAGCTATGCGAACAAATACTTTAACAACTAGAAACAAACTGCTCACCTGGAAGCTTTTTCGGTCTTTATTCTCTCTTTTCTTTATCTTTTTCTTTTTTAACATTAGTTATTTCCTTTATTTTTTGTATATTTATATATCTTTCACCTTTTACCATGTATCAACCAGAACACTATTGCTTTACTAAATCAAGGCATTTATTGCTCACGTGGAAGTGTCATCTCATTCTTTCTGCTCCGCCCCCCCCACCCCAGAAATGCTCTCCTATCTATACGGGACCGCTTGTTCGCAAGTCCACACATACGCTGAGTCTTCCCCCCCCCCACCCCTTGATTTGGTTCACATGAAGATTAAGTAAGGGTGATGCAACATTTCACCCCCTCCACACCCACATGCGGCTCTGATGAGTTCCGCTTAAGGAACGAAACGCCATAAGTCTGAATCTCGTTATGGTAATGACTACTCAGGTCAAAATCTCACATAGAATGGGCCCGCACCCCTCCCACTAAAAAAACCTCTCATCATTGGAAGCCACCACACCGCCAATGAATAACATAAATGTTTTAAATGGCACAACCGCCATACAAGCAGAAACGGCCGGCAAAATATCTAACCGGCAAAAAATTGGTACCACAACCGGCAAAATAACCACAACCGGTAAAAAATCTACAACCAGCAAAAAATTACACCAAACCGCCATGACAGCCACAACCGGCAAAAACCCCACAACCGGTAAAAATTCCATCAACTGAAAGGAATCGCCTGAGCCACCATTTTGGCTCAACCGGTAAACTCAATAAACCGGCAATAATAGACCACAACCGTAAAAAGACATCCCTATGAACCGGCAAACTAATTTTTCCATGCCCATTTATAGACATTTGAGAGCCAATCCCCAGGCTCAGCCCATGAGGGTATAAAAGGAGCTGAAAAAGCGGCTTCTGACCATTCAGACTTCTGGATTCACAATGCATCCAAGCTTCAGGCTTTATTACCAATCTATTGGTCTAAATTTCCCTGATTACGGCGTTATCACATTCAGAAGCTTGTCAACTTTGGGGTGAAACAGTCAAAGGTCAAGGTAGTGTTGACATAATTAATGACGTAATATTGCATTTCCGGATGATAACTCGAGTTCTATTTAAGGGATCTTAACAAATCTTAGATGGGAACTTGTGCTTGGTGGTCTGAAGAGTCCTATCGACTAAGGGGTCAAAGGTTAATGTCACAGTGACAATTAATAACATAATATTGTTTCCGGATGATAAAGAGAGTTCTATTGAAGAAATCTTTACCAATCTTGCGTGGGACCTTGTACATGGTGGTTGGAAGATCCCTATCGATTTTTGGGTCTAACTGTCAAAGATCAAGGTCACCATAACCTAATTAGTGACGTAATATTGCGTTTCCGGATAATAACTTGAATTCTATTGAAGTGCTTATTACCAATCTTGCGTGAGACCTTATTCTTGATGGGCCGAAGAACCCTATCGATTTTGGGGGCAAACGGTCAAGGTCTCAGCGACCTAATTAATGACAATATTGTTTCCAGATGATATCGAGTTCTATTGAACGGATCTTTGCCCATCTGGGGTGGGAGCTTGTACTTGGTGGTCCGAAGAACCCTGCCGATTTTTTAGTCAAATGTCAAGGTCACAACTTGAGTTCAATTGAAGGGATCTTTACCAATCTTGCGTGGGACCTTATACTTGGTGGTCCGAAAAACCCTATCGATTTTGGGGTCAAAAGTCAGCGGTCAAGGTCACAGTGACCTAATTATTGACAAAATATTGCGGTTGTAGATGATAACTCGAGTTTTATTGACGGGATCATTACCAATCTTGTCTGGGAGCTAGTCCTTTGTGGTCTGAAGAACCCTATCGATTTTGGGGTCAAATGTCACGGTCATGGTGCCTTAATTAATGACGTAATACTGCGTTTCCGGATGATACGGATACTAACCCATGGGGTTTGGAGGTTACCAATCAGCGTGATTAATACTCACTTGATCCATAGTATGTAGTTGATGGATCCAGCCCTCTAAGGCTGTCAGGATCGTGGATGATAACGCAAGTTCTACTGAATAGATATTTACCAATTTAGGGTAGGATATTGTGCTTGGCCGAATGGCCAATCTCTGAATTTCATTCTTGTTAAGATAGTTAAAAGAAAAGTAACATGTAACCATACAAGTAAGCCATTGAATATTTTGAAATTAATTTAACTGGAAGCTGACCTAGGCAGGAAATTAATTTTAGGGAATCTGTGTACTATAATCGATCACTACAATACAACAGTTGAGACAAGATTAGTATCCTATGGCTAATAAAATTGTAAAAAAACTAATTTACTGGCTGAGAGAGTCAATATTTGTCTAATAAAACCCAAAATATGCTAAATTACTAGCTAATAATTTCAGATGGGTAGGTCAGTCCCCGCATTCCACTGATAAATTTTCAATAATTGTCTTCTCTTGACCTGCACTAAATAAAAATATCTGTGTGTGATGAGGGTAAAATCTTAAGCATATATAACTCTGATATTCATTATTGGTAATGTTCTGCTACTGTTCTTGAATTGCAGACTCTTGAGCTTCATAAAGCTTTAGTGACCGTGTCTACTGCTAAGCCAACTGTGCCAGTTCTCAGAAAATGGTCAATGCCCACTTTTCAGAGTAAAGTGGTAAAATCGAAGCGAAAAGTGTCTAAATCTTGCACACAGTTTATACGCATTGACAAAACTGGACTGACTACTATTACATCATCGGGTTTACTGAATAATCAGAATATGCCGACTAGCTCCTCAGATTATTCGCCCCTGTCATCTTCAACTGAATGTAAACCCATGGAAAGCGATATTAGTGATGACACAATGGTTAGTGCAAGCTCACTCTCAGGTGCTGATATTGATCACATGTTATGTGTTTCTGATATTAAACCTGAAATCTATTCTGATGATAAGTGTAATATTCTTGAAGAAGATGATGATTTGGAAGTAGACATTGAAAATTATAACGATGACACAGATGATATTCGACGCAATACGGTTTTAAGTCAGAGAACTGCCTCTCCGAGCAATGTATACGAGGTATTGCTCCGGTCAGCAAATATAGAGCCATGTGATACGGGTCAGGATATGATGCATGCACGTAGGCAATCAGCGCGGTCATCTGTTTGTTCTAGTGAGGAGCTGAGCTCCAGTTCTTCTGTTGCTGCAAATGAGGACTGTGAAAGAACAGTAATTTCCAGCAGCCCAGATGAACAATCACTACTGTCTTCTCATAAGCAACTTGATGTTCTGGATAGTGATCTAGTTGTCAGTTTAGAACTAGATTATCTTGACGATACCAGTCACTATCAGTGTACTACGGATGGGAATATTGACAATATGTATGGTGAGATCTTTTATAAATTCATTATTTAGTCACTTGTTATTTGTTTGACCCTTTAACCATCAAATTTGTTCAAGAAAATTCACGTTTTCTGACAGAAAATATTCAGTTGTTGACCAAGAAATTTGTTTTAAAAATTTACAACTCAAGTGACTGGCTCGGTTATCATGGTCAGTTTTTAAATATGAACTCTTGGTGTGCGAATGGACATTTCCCAAGAGAACTGATGTTTTTTGGGACTGAATTAACAAAGGGAGTAAGACAGCCCTCTATGCCACCCGCTCACCTCCGCCTCACCTTTTGATGCTATTCAGTGTATTACCTGGTTACAGCTCTTGCTGCACATTATATCGGGAGTGGGGATGGGTGTCGGGGTGGGGTGGAGGGGGGTGGGGTGGGGGTTGGAGTTGGAGGAAGTGATAGGTGAAGGGGTGCTGGGTAAGGGAGGTGGATATTGATTCAGGGAAGAGAACTACATTACTCCAACAGATGTTTTCCAAGCAAAGGAGATTTAAATAGGACCGTGTTCTTCCCCTTTTAGGCAGAATGCTAATAAAATGGAAGAGCAGTTTGATGCTGATTGAGTGGTGGTGTTTGTTTATAATGTTTTTCTGGTCAATATATGCCTTAGTACTGTAGTCTTTGGAGAGATAACAGGACTATCTGACCTGTTTGCTATGCATGTTCTTGTGTGTTAATCCTTTAAGCTTAATGCTCAAATTTGTTTTAAAAAATTATAATTTTCTCATAGGAAATGTCCATTTGCATGAGGTTATTTTTGAAAATTTATCATTGGAATGACTGGCTCTGTTATTGAGCCAGTCATTCCAGTGGTGAATTTTCAAAAATTAACATTTGCAAATGGACATTTCTCAAGACGATTGCAGAAGCTATTTTGGCCAACTTAGGTGTTAAAGTTTTAGGGACACTCCTGAATTGAGAATAGCCTAGTGGTATTAATGTGCTTGCCTCTTGAGCAATGAAGATACATCTCTTAATATAATGCATATGCAGATATATAGCTGGTGCACACAACTAGTGGTAGGAAAGTGTCACATGTGTTTCATGGTGACTCACAACAATGTGATCATGTAAATGTTTAATTGCGGCTATTACTGGTACGTTTTATTTTGTTTTGCAGCCAATGAATTGCTGAGCTCTTGCAACGAGTTGATTGAATTGACAATACCAAATAAAGAGTATGTCGTAGACAGAGAGTCTGTTACAGACACTGAGAGAATGGTACATAGAGAGTTCTTCAATGGCCGTGCTTCAAAAACACCAGATAGATACATCAAAATCAGAAACTATGTCCTCGATTGCTGGTAACAGTTTGCTAACATTATCAATATATGATACCATTTGTACCTGTAACAGTCTTGAAGAGTGTGATATATTTATATAATTTTTCCTGTGCATAGGCCTACAGTACTGCTCAGAAATAACTTATAATGTTTCCAAAAACAAAATAAACATACTGTTGAATATTTTGAACTTAATTTGATTGGAAGCCAATGCTGCCTAAGGCAGCAATTGCTTCCAATCAATTGAAGTCCAAAATATTCAACAGAACATTTCTAACATCATGTTTAAAATTGTAATAACTAACTTGTATCTGTTTTTATTTTGGAACTATTGCATGCATGTTCATTACTGAGCTTTCTAAACAGTGGGCTTAGCACACCTCCATGAACTGGCATCAACCTTTTCGTATGAACATATATATTGAAATCAAATCCATCTATTGGTGACACCACAAAACAGCAATATTCTCTGAAAACCTATATATTCTTGTGAAACATTTATGTAGGGATTCGCTTTTTAAAAGGGTCCTTTTGATTGTATATACCGCCAAAAAGTAGTGGCAGTGGGTTCCATGCGACCTCTGAAAATGTCTGATTATTAAACATTAATTAGTTTAATAGGTGTTTGCACAAAGATACCCATAAAATCTAGCATGGGACCCTCCTAATTCGTATCTCTGAGGTAATGGTACCTTTTAGAATGGATGAAAAAACTACAGTGGGGACCCCCAGTCTTCAGCTTGGGACTGCCATGTTTCGGGGTGTGCGGTCTCTGGGACCTCTAAAATTTGATGCCATGGGAAACATTGCTATTATGGCTGGTGTGTTAAAAGAAATTGATGACCTACTGACTAAACTTTTAATCTTTGGTCATGGTTTCGTCAGGAAAATTAGAACTTTTGTTTAGTGAATCTCCATTTGCATATATCTTTAGTTACATTCTAATTAATATCTAAACCATTTTCAGGCAGAAATGTAAGCCAGAGTACTTGACGAAGACCTCTGTACGTCCAGGTCTAAAGAAATGTGGTGATGTCAATTGCATTGGACGTATTCATACATACCTTGAAAAGATTGGCGCTATCAACTTTGGATGTGGTATGTGTGGTGTTATATGTCATAGCTTCAGTCAGTGAATTATGCATTTAACAGTGAAACTGACGAATGAAGAATTTGAATTAGACTTTTAATCTTCAGATTCGTTCAAGATTTAAATTTTCTCATGGAAAATGTCTGTTTGCACACCAAGAGATTATTTTTTGAAAATTTACCATGAATGACTGGCTTGCTTATTCAGCCAGTTATTCCAGTGGTAAATTTTTGAAAATAGTCTTCTCTTGCTCTGCAAATGGACATTTCTCAAGACCACTGCAGAAGCCATTTTTGGCCGGCTTGAGTGTTAAAGGGTTAATGTTCTCATACAGTGATATATGAGAAAAATTTTAAACAAGCACACCAGAGAATTCTGATTCTCATTCACCAACCATTTTTATACCCCGCCAAAAAATTTGACGGGCTATTGTGTAATGATGGTGGGCGTGCGTGCATGCGGGCAGCAGAGTAGTTTCCGGACAATAACTCGACTCATATTTGTCAAATTGGTTTGAAACTTCATTAGTGTATTGGACTAGGTCTTGTGAAGAAACCTATTGAAGTCGACGATCCAAAATCCAAGATGGCCGCCAGCCACCATCGGCCATCTTGAAAATTGGTTTCCAGATGATAACTCTGTTACCGCTTATCGGATTGCTTTGAAACTTCATAGTCCATTACCATTTATTGGATCACTTTGAAGCTTCATAAGGGGCTTGAACTAGGTCACTGGAAGAAGCCTATCGAAATTGGCGATGATCCTAAATCCAAGATAGCCACCAGCCAAGTGTGGCCATCTTGAAAAGTGGTTTCCGGATGATAACTCCATTACCATTTGTTGGATCGATTTGAAACTTCATAGGATGGTTGGAATAGGGCTGGGGAAGAAACCTATCAAAATTGACGATGATCCAAAATCCAACATGGCCGCCAGCCACCGTTGGCCATCTTAAAAATTTGTTTCCGTATGATAACCGATGATAACTCTGTTACCGCTTATCGGATTGCTTTGAAACTTCATAGTCCATTACCATTTATTGGATCACTGAAGCTTCATAAGGGGATTGAACTAGGTCACTGGAAGAAGCCTATCGAAATTGATGATGATCCGAAATCCAAGATAGCCACCAGCCAAGTGTGGCCATCTTGAAAAGTGGTTTCCGGATGATAACTCCATTACCATTTGTTGGATCGATTTGAAACTTCATAGGATGGTTGGAATAGGGCTGGGGAAGATCCCTATCAAAATTGACGATGATCCAAAATCCAACATGGCCGCCAGCCACCGTCGGCCATCTTAAAAATTTGTTTCCGTATGATAACCGTTACCGCTTATCGGATTGCTTTGAAACTTCATACCCATAGGGTTGTTAGATTATGTCTAGTGAAGAAGCCTATTGAAAATAACGATGATCCTAAATCCAAGATGGCTGCCAGCCATCGGTGGCCATCTTGAAAATTGGTTTCCGAATGATAACTCTGTTACCGTTTATCGGATCGCTTTGAAACTTCATAAGGTGATTAGACTAGGTCACGGGAAGAAACGTATCGAAAGTGATGATGGCCCGAAATCCAAGATGGCCACCAACCAAATGCGGCCATCTTGAAAAGTGGTTTCGGGACAGTAACTCTGTTGCCATTTATCGGAGCACTTTGAAACTTCAAAGGTGATTGGACTAGACCTGTGGAAGAAAGCTATCGAAATTGATGCTGATCCGAAATCCAAGATGGTTGCCAGCCACTGGCGGTCATCTTGATAATTGGTTTCCGGATGATAACTCTGTTACTATTTATCGAATTAATTTGAAGCTTCATAGGATGACTGGACTAGGTCTGAGGAATAAACTTATTGAAATCGATGATGATCCTAAATCTAATATGGCCACCAGCAGCCATCTTGAAAATAGGTTTCCGAATGACAACTCCATTTCCTCCATTTCATTTGAGGAGGAAACTATTGAAATAGAAGATGATCCAAAATCCAATATGGCTGACAATAACCACCGGTGGGCATCTTGAAAATTGGTTTCCATGCAATAACCCCATGACCGTTTATCAGATCACTTTGAAACTTCATAGAATGACAGGTATAGGTCTGAGGAGTGTACTTACCACCCTGATACTTTATGATATTTCCTAAATATCGACCTAGCTTCAATAATACTCAGAATTAAAAAGAAACCGCCCCCACTGGGCATGTTACACAACTGACAGTCCAGCGGATGTGCAGCCCAAACTTGCACATGCGTGGGGCTGACTCAAACTTGCACATGCGTGGGGCTGACTCATTCTCTTCTTAAAATATTGACCTGTGATTGCAACACGCTTTCTAGCCTTGCTTTTGCTTTCATTATTTTTAAGCTTTGAGTTGTTTTGCAACTTGCTTTGACTTATTATTAGTATGTCTGACGCTGCCAAGTCGCCGGAGGATGCTGCCGGTCCAAGCCATCAGGTGTACTTTAGTAAATTTATTGATAAAAAATTTGAAATTGAGTCGGATGGTATTTACGGGATTCGCGCTATCTCGTGGATACGTCTTTATTAGGCTAGCTCTTTTATGGGGGAGGCCTATATATTAGCTAACGCATGTTGTGCTTTATTTTTCAGACACATGAGCTGATATTTGAAGGGTATCCTTTTATTTTAAACAATATTTACACTTGGTTTCTGGGTCCTTCTAATTTATTATGAGTTTGCTGAGGGAATTATTAGCATAAGAAGTAATTTTTCTGCATTCTCCCCCCACCACAAGGTTTTGGACTCAGGATCAGGTATTCCTGTGTTGTTTATCAGACTTCACTCGTCCTCAGAAGTCAACCTATGAGGTTATTTAGGAGAGAGAAAAAATTTCAGTCATTTTATTTCTAAATATTTTAGAAGTTTTTTAACTGAGTGTTGAGTTATTTATCTCTTGAAAAAGAAATTTGCATATTGACTCGGATGGTATTTCAGGGATTCGCTCATGAATACGTCTTTATTAGGCTAGCTCTTTTATGGGGGAGGCCTATATATTAGTTAACGCATTATTTATCTCTCTTGATGGTTTGCATAGGTTCATTGTGTTTATAAAGTTCAATTACTAATGAATCTTTGTTTTGAGCTGTGAAGTCTAAAAAAGTTCGCCTCTCAAGTATTCAAGTTCAAATTCTTATGTCTCACTTGTCTTCTTTATGAAGTATAACAAGGTTTTAGGATTTGTTTACTTTTTGTCAGGCACATAGTCTTTTCTATGGGCCTGGCTTAGCTTTCATTTGATGGTCAAAAGTTTTCCATATGGATCTTATTAGCCTTCTGCAAATGTTTTTTTGGTTCATCATAACTAAAAACTAATTGTTTCCGTTTGTGTCTTTTCAGAGGGTAATTGAGAACAAATGCCCTTCCTGCCACCGTTTTGTGAAGGCCCGATTTTTCCCTCATGACGGCACCAGGTGCAGTACGTGTGGGCCTCTTCTAAATTGCCATGTGTGTGAGTCGTGGCCGGTGGAGGTGGTAACTGATTTTTTAAATCAGCAGGTAAAAGACCGGGCGGCAGACGAGAAGAGGCATCTGGAAAAAGAGTGTGGCAAGAAGAGGAAGGCATCCATGCCAGACATGGAGGCCTTCCGTCTTGAAATGATGGGAGAAATGAAGAAGACGATCATGGATCTTGTCCCAGAGTTACTTCGCAGCTTGCTTGCCGGGTCAGGTTCGTCATTGTCATCCTCATTTGCTCCGGGACAGAGTGTTCCCATCTGAGTCTGGTTCTCTTAGCAAACAAGTTTTCGTTATAGACCCAGAGACGGCTCCCGTTGGTCCGGCGCTGAGGCTTGCTTCGCCCGTGGACCCAGGAGCGAAAGCCATGGCCTCGGGCACTTGCTTATCGAGTGCTCTAGAGCAGCCTAAAGCTAAGGGTATCAGCGCCTCACGCGATACCCCTCCTGCCCAGGCCGAGCTTGATCCCTTTTCAAGCTTGGCATCTAATCTTTCTGGGCAGGAAGAAGAGGACACTGTTATGGCCTACCGATGAGTCGATGGCCATGGAAATGGATTACAGCCATGGGTGACCTTTTCCATGGAACTACTTCTTCGGGACTGGGTTTCACGGCTCAATGGCTAGGCCAGCTAGGAGCCAATGGCCATCCATACCGTATCCCTCGGCTTGCCAAGAGTTACTGGGAGGAAGGCCCGGACTGTGACGTCATCTTTTTAGCCCCACCCATGACGCCGTAGATCCGGCTCCTGGAATAGCCATGGCGCAAGCCATGCCATCCCTTGCGGGTCTGTATGGCTTCCCTGGCTATCCAGGAGTATCTTCAGCTCCGGCCATTACCCCACCAGTGAATGTGGTTGAGGACGACGAAGGCCCTAGACTCATCGAACATTCACAGGTGGCCACCGAGGAAGACTGGTTGGATGCTTTCCAATGGCTGGTGAACATCAAGCCAGAACTCCAGGTGGATCCACCGGCTTCCCAGCGGGACCAGCGCCCGTGGTTGGGAGGGAAACCAGTGACGAGCACCATGCTATCTCTGCCATATGAGGAGCATATCGTTGATATGTTCGCTGCGGCAGAGACATCCATTCTGCCGAAAGGACGCCTTGGGAAGGCCCCTCGCGAGGTGGCACGGCGCTGCCGTATAAGTTCTGATCTATATCAGAAGTATGGCGTCGTTCCAAAGCCTTGCTCGGATGACCGTGCATCTTTGGGCAAAGACACGTGGGTCTGGGTCCCAGTCTGACATGGGACCCTCTGCGCTAGCGCCCTGTGCAACACTAATTCCGCGCTGTGGGACACGGAGGAAATTATGAGAGGAGCCATCTCGGCTCTCTCGCACGTTTCCCAGCTGCTACAGGGGGTAGTAGCAGCATCCGTGGCCCGCCAAACTTCTCTTGCAGTCCAGAGAGCCATCCAGGAGGGCATTAACCTGGCTCTGGACTGCATGACGAGATCCGTAACCAGGAGTTTACGGGCGAGGCGCACATTTGCCCTTGACAATTTGTGCCCCTCACAGGACCTGTACAATCGGCTTCTTCGGACGCCGATGGTAGGTCCAGGGTTGTTTGGAGGTGAAGGATGCCTGCATCTCCAACAAACAGTAAACCTGGTGAGCAACCAGAGGGCGCTGCGAGAGCAGTTTGAAGTGCTCCGCAGGGAACGTGTTCGAGCAGTGCCCCCTGCCTTCCACCCTCAGCAGGTTAGAGGTGGTGGTGGTGGCCTTGTCAGAGGCCAACCACCTACGCAGCATCGGCAATGGCAACGACAGCGTAAGCCAGCTAGGGTGGGGGAGCGCAGGCTCCTCCAGCACAACCCGCCAGACAGCCTGCATACCGAGGTGCGCGTGGTGCTAGTAGAGGAGCGTGGGGTTCTGGTCGTGGGAGCCGAACCTGATGGGTCGCCTCTCAAAAAGACCACACCAGTGCTGCTAGGACAGCCACCAGAGACAGGGCTTCTCTTGCACTTCTCGGGTCCACCTCAATCCTTAGGTGCACCCATGGGAGGCCGTCTGGCCTTCCACATGCAAGAGTGGGAGCGGGTTACTCAGGACCGCTCAGTCTTGCGATGGCTTTAAGTCGGTTACCATCCCGACTGGATTTCAAATCAGCCATCGCGCCTGTCTCTGGTTCCGATCTGGACTCAAAGATCCAGATCAACGGTTGTGTATAGAGGAAGAAATTCAATCCCTCATACTAAAACGCGCTATTCAACCGGCACAAAAATGTCCGGGTTATTATTCAACCGTGTTCCTAGTGACAAAAAGCACTGGAGGGTGGGTACCAATTCTCAACCTCAAACCTCTCAACAGGGTTATCCTCACACCAAGTTTCAAAATGGAAACTGTGAGAACGGTGTTAGCAGGATTGAGGAAGGGAATGTGGATAGCATCAATAGGTCTAAAAGATGCCTATTTTCACATTCCCATTGCAAAAAGCTTTCGTCGGTTCCTGAGATTTGCATTTCAGGCCCGCCAATGGGAATTCAGGGTTCTCCCATTTGGTATATCGACGGCTCCTCGGGTCTTCACTCGAGTGGTCCAAGCTATGACGTCATACCTCCGCAGGAGACGCATAGCAATCCACACGTACATAGACGACTGGCTGTTAAAAGCACACACAAAAAAGTCTATCAGCAAATCTGCAGATAGTTTTGAAAACTCTTACAGATCTAGGCTGGATAATCAACTTTCAAAAGTCAGAGCTGACTCCATCCCAGAAGTTTGTTTACCTGGGCATGTTCTTCGATCTAGAGATAGGATAT